>JAJTUV010000928.1:0-1200000 GCA_021653895.1 Mastomys natalensis | reverse complement strand
ATAACCTTCCAAGTTATTATGAGAAAAGGGGAGGTGTGTGACATCATATGCTGTATTTATTGAGAAGGTGAGGTCTGTGATATCATATGTCTTATTTACTAAGCATCTATTATGTGCTAAGCATACAGTTCCCATTGTAAATGAATAGTAAGTCCTATAGGCATGGATGCTTTTTGCCTCATCAGTTGAACTTTATTCAGCTGTCCTGCTGAACTCCTCATGTCTTAGAAAGTAAGGAGAAGGTAGAATGGAACTAATCAGAGATCTGCTGGGCCCAGATACTGAGTTAGACATTTTATATAGATTTCATCATCTAATCATAACAATCTTTTGAAACAAGACCTGTTTTCCTTATTGCATAGATAAGAAAAAGAAAAGCTCAGACACATGGTTGTACACTTTTCTACATATCAGACAAAGGGGTGAGACAAATGGAACGAATATAGTATAACAGAGACTTAACTCTATGAGAGAAAGTTTTACCCCGATGTTAATAATTGAACTCACTTTGTTTTTGTTGTAAGTAGGTCATTTATCATGTTTTTCTTTAATAGAGTTAAAATAGTCACATGTAAATCATCCTTTTTCTATACATTCAAAACATGTATATCAAATTAGTTTTATTCTATGTAACACATTTCACCAGATCTTTGTGTGAGTTAAAACCAAATTGGTTTGCTTGGGCCACATACAAATGGAGGCCATCTTGGTCACACACACACACACTAAGGCCATCTTTGTCACACACACACACTAAGGCCATCTTTGTCACACACACACACACACACACACACACACACACACACAAAGGCCATCTTTGCCACACACACACTGAGGCCATCGTTGGCACATATACACCAGTTCCATCTTTGCTGCAATACACACCAAGGCTGTCTTTGCCGTGGGGACTATTGTTTGGTTTAGAAATTTTCTCTTAGGTCATTTTGAACTATTTTCAGAAAAACAAAAATGCCTAAGACCTGGTTGACAACTTTATTTTCAAGAATTATACCAAGAATTGAAAGAATCTGGGAACCAAGAACGTGTATTTAACTGGTCACAGGAATAACAGTGTTTATCTGAGTGCAAGGGATGCAGCCTCTGTCTCTTTGACATATTTGTGCACTCAGCCATCTCTTCTTTCTCTTGCTAGCTTCATTTGTGCTATGTGGGTAACGTTACCACCTGTCTGTTATCTTCAAGTTTACTACTTATTCTTCATAGGAAGAGATACCTGAAAAAATTTCTTTTTGGGCTCCACCTTTTTCAAAGGAAGGTGCAAATGAGATGTAGCAGATTCATAATTCTATTTCCATCTTTTAAAAACCAATATCCCTCACGAATTGGTTCACTCTGTCACCTCAGATCAGAGAATGGCTCCATCTGCTTTGTCTAGTTTTTGATAGCTCACACTTCAAAGAAAAGCAAGGGTTATATCCGCAGACAATTGTGTAAGTCTGCGCAAGCAAAAATAAAACTCTCCCCGACTCCTGCAGGGATCAGAATATATATCTTGAAGCTGGAGAGATCTGCTGACGTCTGTGGTGGTTTGCTGACTCCCAGCAGGGTTGACTCAGGAAAAAGATTTCACTAGCAGCTAGCTAAGCAGAAGTGTGCTCAAGAAAAGATCACCACACAGATGCAATGACATCGGCTCTACTTTTGGTCTGAAAATTCTTTGTGTGTTTCTGTGTTTGTAACACGTACACATGCATGTTTTAATGCCAACATCCATATGCAACAGTGTCTTCTCAGAATTTCTTGTAGCTCTAATTCTGGGTTTAAGTGTTCAGGCAGGATTCCGGCAGCTACTTCCCATATGCAACTGCTTTAACTTTCCACGGACGGCCACGTGGACTCCTCAAGGTCAGGCTTAGCTCTTAATTCATGGAAAAATATCAGAGGGCCAATGTTTTTTCTATGTTATTATTTCAAAGAGCTAAGGCTGCAGGCAAGTACGAATCATCAGGCTTATTTCTCACCCATACTTTTTATTCTACCTGTGTTCCAAACATCTTTTCTCTAGCCATGCCTCCCGTATGCGACCACTGTTTGCTTCCAGTGCCCCATCTGCAATGCAAGGATAGCAATCCCTGCCACCTCTGTCACGTCAGAGTGGTGTTAAAAACTAATGAATCAAGGACTGTGTGGCCCCAGCGCTTGCCAAAGCACAACAGGCACATGATTTTCAAAGAAGTTATACACTAGATACGACTCTATAAAAAAACATGGAGAACATTCTATCATTATACTCATAAATTATGCAATTGAAACCTATTTGAAAATGAATGCTATGTGTATAAATGTACACACCAAAACAAGAGATGTATTGACACGGATTAAATATTAATTAAATATTTATTAGGAAATAGTCCCACTGAAAAGCTTAGAATATAATGTTCATACTTTGTGCAAGTTAATATTGGCAATAATTATTGTAAGTAATTTTATTTTTTCTTATACTATTCAAAGTTTTCTAAAATAAACATAAACAAAAAAACCAAACAAGCACAGTCCTTCTAAAATCAGAAAAATGGGTTTAATAAATGTCTTTTAAAAAAACTAACCAGATAAGGGGCAGGGAGGATACACAGACAGATTGTACATTTCTAAGCTGTGAGCAACAAGATTCCTCTGAATCCTAAAAGAATGAATTTGGGCAAGACATGAATGAAATGAATGAGTTTGTGCAATTTGATGTCAAACATAGAGGCCTTGGGCTTGCCAGTTGGAGCGAGAGGAAGAGCTCAGAGAAAACCTGTCATTTCAGAAGAATTTTTCAAAGCCTCTGCCCACAGCTGAAGTCTATTTGCTCACAGCTTGCAAGGTACAGCAGCAGCTAGAGATGGTCACAGCTATTCAACCTAGCCTACTGAGTTCTAATAAACTCAGTGTGTTCACAGGGGCTGTAAGGAAGATTCTGGAAAGTTGGTTATTCCACTTTTCCTTATTCCACCTCAAGCCTATCTCAGAAGATTTGAGTTCTAACTCGATGGAGTTCTAACAGCACCAAGGCTTTTTTGTGGAAGACATTTTTTTTTTTTCTAAGCAAACTGATTCCTATTCAGTCACCTTTCAATTGGAGACAAAACAAACTAACAAAACAAAAAACAAAAAAATAACAACAACAAAACAAAACAAAACAAATCCCCAGCTCTCTGGTCACCAGAATTTGGGATGAAAGAGGAAAACCTTAGCCTTGCTCTAATTCCCACGTTTTCCTCCCGTCAAAGACCGATGAAAAGAGGGAGAAAACCACTAAGATTTATTACAAGGAAATTTTAATTTAACATATTGCATAATTTATAGTCAGATTTGTTGTTTATTAAAAAAATACCTTGGCTTGTCTGAGAGGAGTGACTACATACACACTGGAATTTTAAAATAAAAAGATGAAAAGAGTTTTTTTTTTTTTTTTTTTCCACTCTGACTATTGTAATTCTCAAAGGCAAACATTTGTGTTCGGTCTACACATGTTACATCAAAGATAACATGATTTGTGCTGCTGCTTTGAAGAATAGCCTGTGTCTGTAAGCCATTAGCTTTTGTCTTCCTCTTTGACTATATTGGAAGAAGTCCTTGAATGCTTCGTGTCTCCATTTTTCTAACTGTAGAATGGGGCTAATTCTGCCCTCTACAGTGAAAAATAATTACAGAAAAAGTTCATGATAGACTGTGGGTGTCACCTTACTGTTAATGTCCATAGGTTTTATATGCATAGGTTTTAGGGGACTCCCTTCAAGCAAAGGGGTGTCTATCTTATATCTAACTCTTTCTACATAGACCTTAACATTTCCCCAGCAAAATGCTAAAGACCAAGGTATCACTCAAAAGATGACTCTACAAGAACTCCCAAGAGATAAAAGAGATATTCAACACACATTACTTATTCTCTTTTACATATCGTGGCTTTGAAACTCTAATTGGCTCTCTGTATTTGCTGGCTTTCATATTGTGGATCTCTACCATCTGCAGATTGAAAGCATTCAAAAAAAAACCTCTGAACTGACCATGTGCAGACCTTTCCTGGTCTTTATTTCCCCCAAAGTACAAAATATCAATTATCTCATAGTTCTTACATGTATTTAATACTATATGTAATTTAGAAAACACTACCCCATTTGTATAAATGAACTTGGGCACAAGTTATTTTGGTATTTGTCCTAGTTTTCTATTGCTATACTAAAACACCATAACCAAAAGCAATTGGAGGAAAGAGTTTATTTCAGATTCAAGTGATACTGTAGACCATGTCCGGGCAGAGACTTTGGGAAAGGAGATGGAGGTGGGAAGGTAGACAGACAGCATGGAGGATGCTGCTTACTGGATTGTTCTCGAGTTACGGGGGCTGGCTTTCTTATGTACTTCAGGACCACTTACTCAGGGGTAGCACCATCCACCTTAAGCTGGGTCCTCCCATGTCAACCACCAATCAAGACAATGCTCTACGAGCACACCCATAGGCTAATCTGATAAAGGCAGTTCCTCAACTGAGTTTCTCTCTTCCCAGACGACTCCAGTTGTATCCAGTTGACAGAAACACACAAACAGAAATTCGACAAACTAGCACAATCCTGCAGCCTACATTTGTGAATAGACATATTAATAAAATGACTATGTCAGTAGAATAAGCACTTACTGCCTCTTCTCTGCCTGATCACTCCATACTAAGTCAGCACTTCAATTTCTGAAAGAATCTTGATTCTCCGCCCTGCTATCAGACATTGCTGATAAGAAGCAGGAGTAAATTCAGTGTGGGTGCTATACTAGATAAAGGGGGACAAAAGGTCTCCATCTCCAGGAAGGCTGATCTTGAAAAAACAAACCCTAAGTCTCATTTTGCTGATTGTGGAGGCTAGGTAGTGAGATTGATACGCAGCAAGAAGCATAGGGGACTAGGAGGGGAGTCTGTCACTGGGAGGTAAGACTGTCACTGGGTGGGGGGTCCTGTCACTGGTGAGGGAGGACTGCCACTGGAGCAGGGGCACTGTCACGGTGGGAGCTGTCACTGGGAGGGAGGAGTTGAGAAAGGGGAAATAGAATAAAAAGTCAGAGAATTTGCTCAAGGGTGTTTGGGATATCTTTTTCTTTATAATTGTTAAAATGCATTCTCAAGTTGGAATTGCATGTTCTCGAAGAGGCACACCTAAAACAAGACCCCACGTTTTTATTCAGTAAGAGTTCAGTTACATTCTTAATCATTGTCATTTCTCCAAAGTCTAATTCCAAAATTTCAATTAGACCTATGCTCTGAAACTTTGTTTCTAAGTGAAAATCTTGACAACAGATGCTCACAGCTACTCTGGTTCCAGCCCAGCCACTGTGGATGCCAAAGGGTCATAGCTGAGTCCACCCGCCTGTTAGATGGCAGCTCTGCACAGTATAGTGACTGCCCCATTCTCGCCCTTCCTAATACTGACCAGTCACCTCTGCTTGCTCAAGACAGGTGAGCTTACATCAAATATTGGAATCTTACTAAAAAACCAACATCTGTATTTGGACACAGAAAGGCTGAGATGTGGGAAAAGATTCTCAAGTCAAGTTGCCCAAGCAACATCTATGATAAAATATCTATTGTGAAATAAAAGCTATAATTTTTATAAGTTTGGTTGTATGAGTCAATAGATCCTGTAATGTTTCAAGTGAAGAATGATAGATGGGTTCATGGTGACCTCAAGTCAGTGTTTGTCTAAGAAGGAAACTCCATGTCTCAGATTCACGAGAAGGGAGGTGAGCTGAGCCATAGGTGCCAAAGAATGCTGAGTTTCCAAGGGGTCTGAGGGTAGACTGAAGCTGCAGGCAAAGTTTACTTTGAGTTCTGCTGTGAAGGACTGAAGTATGACTACCACGATGAACATCTAGTAACCATCTGAGAAAGTAAGAAACTGTATGAAGCAATCTTACCCTGTGATGAGGTCTAGGTATGAGTCAAATGGGAACTACAAGCTAAGGGTCTTGGTCATGTGATCCTGGGAACGGACTGTGGGTTCCTGGGTAAATGCACGTCCAAGCCAGTGAGGACAGAAGTACCATAGGCAGCCTCTGCAGGCCGGAGTGGGCTCCTTTCACAGATCTGCTTCTCTGCCCTGACCTTTTCCTTGTTGTTAGGCTCTGGGTTTCTAGACTGCCCTATGCCATGACCTTGTTTTTCCATTCCTAGCCTCTTGCTCTCTGGTTGAGTTTACACAAGACTCTGAGTCTTAGTAACTTCATCAAAGCGTCTGCAAAACCTGGAGCGTTTCTTCTAGAAGATAAGAAAAAAATAAAAAAAAAAAAAAAAAAAGCTAGAATGTGAACTGGAAGAAGGTCAGGACCTAGGAACCACACTGGGTCCAAGGCTGAGCCTGCCCTGTGGGCTAGATGTTCTGAACCCCACTGTAGATGGCTGAAGTGTTCACTTCCATGGACAAAGCAAGAGTTTATACTTTAGGAGCAGTTCTGAACGTTTTCAGAAATCTCTGGAGATAGACGATTTGTATGCCCCTTTCGAGACAGGTAGACAACCTAAAGACAAGTCTTCTCTGATCTTTCCAGATCTAGATCTCACTTTTTCTCTATTCAAGGATCAGCGCAGTGAAAATGTGACGTCACCAGTCTGTTTGCTATTCCTCAACATATAGGAAAATGCAATTTCCTCATCCCCCTAGAAGTGAACCTCGCCCTCGCCCTTGCCCTTTTCCCTCCCTTCCTCCCCCTTCCTCCCCCTCCCTCTTTCTTCCCCCTTCTTCCCCTCACCCCTTTTCTCCTCTGCTTTCCTTCTTTCTTTCCCCATTTTAGTCAGCAAAGAAGAAGTCAGAATTTTAAAATTATGGTAGTTAATTTAGAGCCAAGAGGGAAAACTAACTCCTGATCCTTAAGTAAGTGAAACCTAGTTTATAAAATTAATGATTTGCTTTTATCTCTTTTTTGCTTAGTATTTAGGAACCGAGAGGCACGGTGTTATACCCATGACTCTAACTGTAGCAGGAAGCATGGCACCCCCTCTCAGCCACTTTGCTGTGTAGATGGGGTGCAGTCTGACTGAGAAATGCCATGAAGTTTTCCCTTTCCTCCTCTGAATATTTAAGCCATTCAATTGTATAGAGATTTGCCCATTAAAATGCAATGGCAAATCAGTTAATTCTAGAAATCTTATAGGATAAAATTATCACATTTTGATAATTATCCAGTATGATAACATTTATAGTACAATATGTAAAAGAGCTTTGAGCATAAGGTTTCAAACATGTCTAGTATTCCCCACCGCCTGGTGTGTGTGTGTGTGTGTGTGTGTGTGATAAAATATAATAGCTGTTCCTCTGCCAAATGGAGAATGAGAGGACAATACAGAGAAGCAAATTATCACATATACTCCTTCCTGCCCACCCACTGACAACCGTGAACATCTCCTTATCCAGCAAGTATTGCCTGTGAGCATATGTTACATAGTTGATGTTGTATGGGTTATGCCATTTCTGGTCTGTTTACACACTGCATAGTAAGGAAAGCCATTCTATTTTCCCATTAAAACTTTTGCAAATACAGTTTTTAATAACTCTGTGATGCTTCAACATATGCTTTCATGGAAATTGACCTTATCTTGTCACTATTCATAGGCATATAGATTACTCTTTAAAAAATTTCAGTCTTACAGATAATGCTACCAACACAATCTCTGTACAGAGAGCTTTCTTGTTTTTAGATTTTTTTCCTTGGGGTACATTTCTAAAGGTGGAATTCTAGAAAGAGAAAATTTTAAATCCTAAGAACAAAATCTAATTCTCACAGCTACTTGCTTTTTGAGATGTTTACATGGCAGTTAAAACACCAAATAAATAATAAATAAACAATAAATAAATAAATAAATAACCCAGACACCAAAAACACTATAAGCCAAACTGTTTGACATTCATGTTGGATATGAGTGGTGGCCAGTGTTACTTCTGACGTGTGTCCTCAGCCACTTTACCACATGGAAGAGTTAAACCTCCTACAATATTTTCAGTGGACTATAATCTGATTTTAATGTCACCAGTTTTAACAGCACACCTGTACTCTAAGCAGAGATAGCTTTTTCTTAGCAGTGGAAACCTGAAACAGGTATTTACTGTAATCTGCTCTAGATCCCCACATTGATTCACTCAGGGGTGTGTGGTCTCTGGAAAAGAATTAGGGGAACTAGGTAAATTTTTTGCTTCTTGAGAGCCATGCTTGGTCACAAACAGGCCAATAATTATGCCAAAATGTAAATCCATGATTTTGAAATTAGAAAATCCTATGCTGTGATTATCAGTGTATTTATTTCACTTGGTCAGTTTGACACTAAGGGCCTTTAACCTCTTTATGAGACTCCTGTATCTCAGCAGATAGATCATCAAGTAGAGATTTCACCTCAGTCATGAGTATTAAATAAAGTTTGGTCTATCTTGGGGGAATATATCAAAAGAAAATCTTTCTGTTTATGTGTTTGTGTTTTTCTGTATTTGAAGAAAATTGAGATACTAAGAATGTTAACAATTAATTGAAAAACAGTTTTGTAGCCAGTCTAAGCTACTTTGTGGGTTCTTCTTTTTCCCACCCTTTATATCTCCTGCCTCTGTTTCATCCCCTATCACTAGATAGGAGAGAAAGGATAGGGGGGAGAGATAAAGATCCTTGGATCTAACTTTTTTCTTCTTGTTTATTTTTTGAGCATGACTATTAACAAACCACAACCAACCCTTCTGAGTAACCTTCAACCATCAACCCCACCTCTTGGGGCCCTAGCATCTATATACCCCTTGAAAAGTTCCCAGAATTCCAAATATCACACAATCACAGAAACTATCTGCAGCTGGCAAAGCCACTCCTTTTCTAGAGCATGAGGCAAATCATAGTCAGCTGCTACGAAACAGCCGAATATCCCCATTCCTGGGATTAAAATCTATTATTACAGAGTTTGTTTCAGACATAAAGTTTCACTAGGTAGCCCTGGCTGGCCTGTCCTTGCTCCAGAATGCTGATATTAAAAGCATATAATACCATGCCTGAACATTTAGATTCTTAAAGAAAATGAACTTTTGGAATTAGAGAGGTGGTTTGTTAGTTAAGAGCACTGTCTGCTTTTAGAGGACACAGATTTGATTCCCAGAATCCACAGGAGCCTCACAACCATCTGTAACTCCAGTTAACAGGGTAACTGACAACCTTTTCAGACCAATGTGGGTACTGTACACACATGGTGCACAGATATACATCCAGGTAAACCTAGTACAGACACTCAGTATATGCTGGTTGAAAATAATCAATTACATAAGGTCCTCCAACTCTTCTAGTGTGATAAAAGCAAGCTCTTGAGTCTGACAAGTCTCTTCCAGTTGGAATTTTGAGTGTATTATGGGTTCAACTGCATTCTTGACTTCTTAACTCACAGGGACTATTCAGTTGGCTTTGTATGCTTTAAAAGTTTTCTGAGTATGAATTCATTTGTTCACATGGTTTACTGTGAAAGATTAGTTAATTATTAGATATTTCCTTACTCCCAGTAGAATGAGATCAAGCAGATCTTTGTTGAAATGGAAACTTCTGATTAAATTTGTACAACTCAAACCTTGTTAAAGAATTCTATCCTCTTTTCCACTCTAGAAATATGACTTTGATGCTATCATGCTTTCATTTTTATATATGTTTCAATAACTTATACACTTTAATGCAGTTATTTATGATTAAGTGTTTCCTCGACAGGCCTAACAGGACAGGATCTCAATGGTATTGCACTAAATGTTCTCTTTGTCCACAGTCCCCTCCAAAGGGTCAATACAAGAGGCAACTTTAGATGTTGATGTAATTTTAAGGGTATCCTGTGTAGATTATTCAGGGAAGGGGTGGTTTAAGGACAGAACCTGGTCCTCAGATTTCTAGAAGCTGTTTTTCAGCCTGGTGTTTATGCTTTTGCTTACCCTGGATAATTATACCTCTCCTATGTCTCTCTGGACAGATCTAAGTTTTGACAGGGGCCAGTCCATTCACTACTAACCAGTAAAGGAAGAAAGTGTCTCGTTTATTTCCACAAGTCCTTGTCTTCTGAGAGATAGGAAACTTGAAGTGAACTCGAGGTTTGTACCCCCACATTGGTCACTTTGTTAATGTGCCCAGCTTCTGAGGTTGAGTCTGCCTTAATATTCACTATTAATTCAGCCCATCAGTTAACCAAAACCCCTTAATAACATCCCACAGGGACGCTCCTGCTAGACGCAACTGCTCTCTGGCTTGCTTTGAAATTATACAAGGCCTCCACATAGAAATAGCTAAGGCTTTCAACAGATAGATTCTTTTTTTTTTTTTTTTTAATCTGGTTTGAAGAGGAAAAAATAATATTTCTGGGCCAAATTCTATAAGTCTTGACCTGGCTCCTCTTTCAGCACAGTCAATGGAGCTTAGTTCTGGACCTTTCAAAACTAGCCAAGTGTGAGCCCGGACAAGATTTCTTTGGGGTAGAGTAAGAGAAAGGAATACTTAAATTCTTGGAATTCCCCTTAGGTGACATTTTGTGCTAGCTAGGATAGAAAACCACTGGATTTAGGAGCAAGAAGACAATCTCCCCTGAAAGATGACAGAACCCACACCTAGACTTTTCAGACCTCCAACCAGAATCAGCACAATTAACATCACCCAATTAAGTGATACACCCACCAAAGTGTTCTCTCCCTCTTTTTTGTTTCCTATTGAGGTTAATCTGGTTTGATCAAGCTCACAGTTAAGATGGAAGGGTCAACTTAACATGGTGACAGGAATATTTGGCTTGATAATTAGATTCACAACACAAGTCACTGAATTTTCCTGGAGTAATTTTTCTCTAGCCAAGTGAATAAAGCAATAGTTCCATGCCTATTTCACCACAGAGAGTGTCATAGAATATACACTTGATGGCACCTTGAAAACTAATGCTCACATGTCCTGGAAATTGCCACTTACATTTGTACAACACATTTGAATGTAATTTGTATTTTGAAGTTCAAGAGCATTCCTTCCATGAGCTAATACTGGAAAATAATATTTTAATATCTATGGATGAAACATGAGCAGACACAGAGCACGTACTTTTGAGTCATGTTTTCCTTCATTTGTTTTCATTTATGCTGATTATAACCTAACTACAAACTCTAGCTATGGGGGAAAATTAAGCAGACAGAAAGCTGATCTATCTCCAGTTTTCTGCAGCCTGGACAAAGCTTCACATGTTATCATCTGCTTGCTGCCTGTGACCATGTCTTAGGCCCTTCAGACATGACTTACACTTTAAGATTTTAAAATAAAAATAATCTACAAATGCAAATCAATGGCATACATTTGAAACCTAATATGAAACAGAATTGTTATCCAAACAGAATATAATGTTTATTGACTCTAAAAGGACTCTATGATAAAAATATTGTTAATAACATTGTGAGAAGAAATGGGAAGACAACGATGAAGGTGGTCTGATCGGAGTGCAGTTTGCCTATCACAGTCTTTGGTAAGGAAGGTTTGTTGTTGATTAAGTAACAACTACCAAGAATCACATGCAGCAGAGCAATTGAGCTGTGTAGCCACAGGGAAATATCTACCATTAAAAATGTTTCCTAAGCCAGTATCTATGTTGAAGGAAGATCTGGAGCATGGCTATAGTCTTGAGATGTCGGTCACAGACTCTTGTTTCTTGTACCCTAATTACCCTCATCTGGAACTGCCCGCCACCCACCCTGCCTTATAATCACACTAACAAAGTAACTCATTATGTAGGACCACAACGCACTTGCAGAAAGTGTTACCTCATTGTATTATTACTATAGTGCTAACTTGTTTCTAGCAAACTGATATTGGTCTAATTGTGAAAAGGCTCTTTTCTTAACTAAAGGGATTTAGGGCCTCAGCAAGCAGGAAGTAGTCACTTGAGGACAGTTTGGCTGCACTTGTAGATAGAAGAATAGGGAGTAGAGACAAGGAAGAATAAAAGAATATTTCTCTCTTTCTCTCTCTCTCCCTCCCCCATCATCCATGCTATGTTCTATACGGTATCACCAGTATCTGCCTTTACATTTTTTAATTAAATTTTTTCATATATTTTGATCATATTCTTTCTCTTCCTCCAGCTCCTCCCAGTTCCTCTCCACCAACCCACTGAATTTTATATTCTTTCTTTTTTTACTAAAAAGCCCATAAAACAAAAAACAATGGTCAAACCAAACAAACCCAATAAAATAAAAAAATGCCAGATTCATATACAACAGGGCAGATCCACATATGAACTCAGACTATTAGAGTATGCACAAGACCTACACAAGTTCAAACTAATTAAAATCCCAGAATGGAGAAGGGGAAATGGACACAGAGACCCACACCTAACCAAGAATTTATTTTTGAATGATACCCACTGGGAAAGGGAAACTCAGTTTTCTATAATGGAGTGTCTCTAGGTATATCAACCACATTCCAGTAGTTTGCCACCACTAAATGAACCTCATTTTGTGTGTGGTGTGTGTGTGTGTGTGTGTATGCTGTATGCATGGATGTGTGCACAGGGGCAAATACCTTTTATGCATTTTTGTTTTGGTATGCTTTCTTTCTTTTAAAACATTTTGACAGGTAAAAATCCATTTGTGGTGTAAACCATGAAGCTTAAAATATGATATTTATGAAATGTTAAATCAAGCTAATTGACATGTATGTCATCTCACATATTCACTTGTGATATGAACAATTAAAATCTGCTTTGAGCAGGTTTGAAGCATAATATTGTTATCTACGGTCACTGTCTGCCTGATGACTTTCTTGAAAGAACAATTTCTCTTTCTTCATGTCTAACTTTACCTTGTGAGCAAGATGCCAGTATTGTGATATAGAAGGCCGTATCTCATTAGCTGTTGGGAGCAAAGTGGGATATTAAAACCCTCACTCCGATGTTGAAGAGAACCCAAAGTTACGACAGATCTTCCAAACCTTCCTTTTTGTTTTTTTCTAACCTACTCATACACAAGCCATTTAAATCCTATCACTATAGGTTAGTTCTCAGAGCATAATATCTCAAAAGGAGCAGAAACCATGGAGAGATCCGTCTCAAGTTCTGTCTAACTCAAATATTCCTGAAAGCTGGCTGCCAGCCTGCGCAAACCCACTGCTAAGAAGGACTACATCTGAGGACAGCTTTTCTCTCAGGACTATCCCTCTTTGTAATATTCTCAAACTATGCCCCTTTGGCTTCTGCTGGAACTAAATGGAAGCCATTTTTCTTTGTGGCAAGCTCCAAGTTTCATCCAGGAAGGCTTGTGGGTGGTCTTCCTTCATCTATATGGTAAGGCAGTCTGAGGCTAATGATCCTCCAGCTTTTGTTTCTGATGTACACTGTGTAGAACTTTGTCCAGACAGAGTTCCCTCTGGATACAGCTCTGCTACTCATTTTTCTACAAAATACAGAGTTTGGACTGGACACAATGTTACAATGTAGTGTTGTCTGGGGTCTTCTGTGCTTCACAAAAGTGATGCGTCTAAGTTATGGAGTGCAGGTTTAAACCCTTCAAAAACATACATAGGGGTCCCTGAATCACAGTGTGATGATATCTAGAGATAATGGCTTTTGTTTTAGGCATGTTGTGGAAGTGGGGTTCTTACATTGAAATCCATGTCTTTATGAGAAGAGAAACCAGATATATACCCCTCCTTATACTCAGTGAGAAATAGCCACCTGCAAGCCGAAAGGAATTCCTTCACCAGAACCCTGTCTTCCTGGCATTCAGATCTCAAATGTCCAGCCTTCAGAGCTGAGTGGGAAAATTCTGTGACATCATTCAGTCTGTGGTATTTTATGACAGAAGAAGGGAGACTAAAATGATACACATTTATATGAACCTCGAACTTCTTGGGAAAAACAATGGAGCAAGAAGTCAAGTTGGGCAACTTCAACATGTAGAACTTTCTTTCTGTCTCACTGTTCTTGACATGCCTGGTGTACATATTTCCTCCAACTTTCTAGGCGAGGAGTGACCCATGTGCCCAGGTTGATGACCTGATATTTTGGTTTTTGATATTTGGAGGTGCTATGGAGTTTTGGGAGGTGGGACTTAGTGGGAGGCCCTTGGGTCATTAGGGAATGTCCCAGAAAGAGGTTGTGAGATGCTGACCCGTGCTCTAGGTTGCTTTCCTGGCTCATGTTGTGAGGGAGTTTCTCTGCTGTGTATTCCCCACTCTTGCTGTCAAGAGGTATGTGGCAAACAGAATTGACTAACTTCAAAATCAGATCTTCAGAATGCTAGGCCAAATAAATCTTTTTTTATTTATAAATTACTTAAGCTGTTTCATTGTAGTAACTCAATACATATGTGTCATGTATATACATTACATATACATGTATACACATATATATGATAAGTATTACATAATAGACATATTTGTGAAGCTATGTATATGTATCATATACATTTATAGTTACTACATATACATACTGATATTTATAGCAGGTTTTATCCTTGCTTTCTGCTCAGCAAATGTTTGTCCTCTTGAACACTTAATGGAAATCAAAGCAAAAAGATGGTTGCACTAGAGAAAGGTCTTTTTCGTTCTTGGAAGAAAATGGTATAAGCAATAGTATACTTTTGGAGCAAGCCTCTCTTGTGCTAAACGGGATCTGTCCTGTGCACATTAACTACTACTATCTAGGGAGTAATGAAGGAGAGAAAACAGGTCAGGTGGCCTCCATTTGATACAGCAGTCACAAATGGAACGCACATGTCGGCAGTGACTGAATCTAATATTAACTCTGCAGGAAATCCCCTAGCCACCAAAGCCAGGAGACTTGTCACTCCTCTCTCAAGCCAGAGGCTTGGGACCAGGGAACACTACCACTAACCTTACTCTAGAGGGGTCTCGCGCTAAATTCCTACAGCTTGGCATTACCTTAAAGGTATGGCCATTGCCCAAAGGCATCCCTTGAAATTCTACCTTTCATATATTCGAGCGTGAAAAATTCCATATGGAATCATCTAGAAAGGGCTAAATTCTGTGCTTTGGGGTCTGCTCTCAGACTGTGTCATTGATTTTGTAGCAAGATCTGTCACAATTCCTCACCTTTCTGTCAGGATATGTCTGTTTGTTGTAAATATAATTTATTCTAGATTCAGATAATTTGAGATATGCCTTTATACCTTTCTTCATTGATGGAGATCAGTGAGTTAGAAGGGTCAGCATGGCTGTTTCCTAGGACAGGTTTTTAAGTTTCTTGTTTTTTTCATATTGTGTCTAGCATAGAGGTGGCCACACAATGGAAATTTTAGTCTCTTTTCAAATGTGTCACCAACATCATGAGATTCTTGATCAGGAGTAGGTTGGAAGGAAAAATATAAATGAACCATTCACAACTAATTTTCTTTAATAGCCCTCTCTGAAAGACAACTATATATTTGCATATATGCATGTAGATATTTTCCTTGGCATATAGAGATCATATGAAATACAGGGCTCTATGTGATAATTCTGATTACACATCTGTCTCTTCAAACATTTGTTATGAAAACATGAGGAAGGCGCTAATACAGGTTCGTAGCATGAAGGTTATTCAGAAAAACTAACTAACGGAAGAATCAGTTTCTTTCTCTTTTCTTTACATCTGCATTTCTCAGACCTGGCAGATGGTGCTGTCTGGCAGACTTAGTGTCAACACATGAACCAAGTCAGGACGCTGCACGAACAGCATAAGCACAGCTTAACTCCCTAGTTAGGATTCTGGTCCAGTTCCACAAGCAAAGCCAGCCTGCGTATCTTTACTGTTCATTTTCTATGAAACTGGCTTGATTCAGTGGCTGTTGCATTTTCTGATGATTTCCCCCTAATAAATAATATAATAGTAATACGCTCTACTGACAGATCCGCTTTGCAGTACTCAGGAGGGATATTTTTGTTTGTTCAGACATCATCACACAAAAGAGAGGGCTAAGAGGAAAGTGTCATCACCCCACTCATTGGAATCTCGAAGATGTTTTGGTGAACAAGATTGTTCAGACCTGTCACCAATGAGCTGTCCCCAAATATACTTTCAACAACAACAACAGCAACAAAACAAACAAAAAAAGCAGGTTTGTGCTCTCTACGGATTCGGGGATGTGAATGCAGCTTTGGCTGCAAGGGTTCTTACAGCAGGAGCACCCTCCTGTAAAATCCAGGGCTAGAGTGTCTCCTCCATAGTGACTGTAATTGGATCTCAGGAGCTTTATTAGCAGTGGGATGGGAAGGAGAGGAGGATAGCGCTGGGTGCCCCAGCAACCAGTGTCATAAACACCTTGCTAGAAGAAATCTAGAGACGGAAAAAAATGTCCTTAAGGGCTCAGAGGGCCCTGTATGCTGCCACTGTGAACTATCAAAGCTTGTATTTCTCAGGGTTGCATACTTGCCTGTGCTCCAAGGAAGGGTCAAGTGTTCTTAAGCAGAGCTGTTTGGAATTCACGGGCATGTGAGCCAGCCAAAGGGTAGTTTTTCTACCTTTCTATATTCAAGCTCCTCCCAAGGGAGAGAAATACTTCTGAATATTTTCAACTATGAGTGTCTGTCACCTTTACATGTATTCAGGATGTGTAGCTGCATGGATTAAAGATCAAGGGATTTCCCCCACAAACAACCCAAGCCATTGGCAAAGCTATTGGCTTCTCTCCACAAACTGATGGTATGGCCCCATGTTGAAGATAGTGCCCACACAACTCACTGGACATAGAGAAGTCAAGCTGGTGCCTACCTAGAACCTTCACCTATTCTGACTAGTGTTCATGGTATCAAAAGGGACTTCTGCATGCCACCAGAGGAGAAAGATAAGCACCAAGCCGTCTACAAACCCTTCAACCTACAACAGTTACCTACCTCTAAGATACATGAGTGACACAAAGCTTATGGGAGCAACCAACCACCATCTGATTGGATTTCAGACCCACCCCCATGGGATGTAATCTATGCCCATCTCTGCTTCAGTAGTCAAGAATCTGAGATTGGATAGGTCACAGACCTAGGGGAAAACCAAGTACTATTATTCTGCTAAAGGAGCTTGGTAAGAGCTGCTAGACTCATAGATCTGTGCTTTGTTCAGCCATCATCAGAGAAGCTTCCTCCTTCAGTAGATGGGAACAAATACAGAGACCCTAAGCCAGGCATTATGCAGAGAGTGAAATGGAAGTCTCCATCAAATCTCTCCCCTCAGGGCTCAAGGAACCTTGCAAAGGAGAAAGAAAGATTGTAAGAGTCAGTGGGGATAGAAAACACCAAGAAAACAAGCCTTCTAGACACAACTGGACTGATGTGAGAACTCACAGAGACTGTGGTAGTATACACCAGGCCTTCACAGACCTAAGTCAGATGGAGTCCCAGCACTGACAGAAGTGGATACAAGACTCCATTCCCAACCAAGAAACTATCTGTAACTGAGAACCACTCATAAATGAACAATTAGTTTAAGGGCAGGCTCTATGTTCAACATAGATGGCTAACACAAACCAACGCAATGGTATTTTGGAGGCCCCTATATTGTTTTGTCTGCACATTTAAAAAGGCATATCTTTTGCTTGTATACTATGGTTTCCAATTTTATATTTTATAGGATTTTTGTGTCTTTGTGTCTATATGTGCTTTTTGTTTGGTTCTTTTTTTTTGTTTGCTTAGTTGTTTGTATTATTCTGGCCTGTCTGCTGTATTTTACCTCATTTTAACTTCTTATTATTCTACTATTATTATTTTAGATGCTTGTTTATTTTCTAATGAGGGAGAGCAAAAAAGGGTATAGATTTGGTTCATTGAGGAGATGGTGAGGATCTGAGAAGAGCTGGGGAAAGAGAAGCCATAATAAAAATATATTGTATGAAAAACATCTATTTTCAATAAGAATTAAAAATAGGAAAATTTAAAAAATATTGTGGGGTTCCAATGATACCACTTGCTTTTAAGATTTTGTATATGTATATTATATATTAATAAATGTTATTTATCTAATCTATCTATCTATCATCTATCATCTATCTATCTATCTATCTATCTATCTATCTATCTATCTATCTATCTATCATCTATCTAATCTATATCTATGATGAGTTTCCCATTCTTTCTAAGTTTCTGCCCATTGACTTTTAGATTTATGTAGGAGAAAAAATGGTAGAAAGCTTTGAACACCTGGAGAAGCCACAGCTTTGGACAGTTCAGAGAACTCTATTCATCTATGTCATCTAGCCTCAGAAAGCTTCCTTCAGTCTCCCCAGCTTAAGCTAAGGGGCAGATGGTACCAAGGGACACTTAAGCTGTAGGGGAAATGGCTACTTAGAAGGCTTTGATTATTCCTAGTAGGGATTTTCCTCTGGATTTGTGAAAAATACAGTAACCTGACTATTCCCTTTCCTTTGAGAACAGTCACAATGAGAAATGCACACATAATCAGAATGCAAAGTCTGAGGCTTAAAAGGATTTTGCAGCCTTTTAAGCAGCAAAAGGATAGGTGAAAGGAAGGGGTTAATTTCATTCCATCACACCTGAGACCTTGGTGAAGTCTAGAAAGTTCCCTGAAGGAAGTCCATTTTGAAAGAGGAGCTAACAGTGGAACAAAGTCCCCTCCATTCTCCTTCCTATGTAGCCTTTGTGTGAGTTCCCTTTGCGTCTGTTTTTTTTTCTGTCTCTGTCCCTTTGTCTCTCTCTGTCTCTGTGTCTCTGTCTCTCTGTGTTTCTGTGTCTCTGTGTCTTTGTCTCTCTGTCTCTCTGTGTCTCTGTCTCTCTATCTCTGCATGTGAATATATTAGGTTGAAGACAGGCAGGTAAGAAAGGTGAGATTCTCAGCTTTGTGTGGACACCAGGCATCTTCGTCAGTGTACCCTCCCAGAGACCATTTTCATCCAGCAACCCCAGAATATAGGTTTATAACCACAGTATGGAATCCTCCCCTCTTTTCTCTTATTAATTCATCATCATCTGGCTTTCTATATGAATACTATACATATATGTAATACATATGGAAAATTCTAGAATAAATTTGTATAAGACCCACCATGTGCTCAAATGTGGACATAGCCAGTCCTCAGGTTGGTCTTTTTAGTTAGAAAATTAATAGTAGCATTTGTCAATCAATTTCAGCAACTAGATATGATTACCTGCTCAAAGTGCAAATGTCTGTATCTCTTAGATTAGATGAAAATCCTTTGAAAGATTAACAGAGACCTGAGGTATGAGCTAGGAAGTTCAAAGTCAGCCTGAATATGTGCTCTGCCTTCTGAATGGCATTAGTGTAGGGGATTTTTTTTTTTTTTTTTTTTTTTTTTTTTTTTTTTTTTTTGGTTTTTGTTTTTTTCTTTTTAAATTAGAAGACTCCAATTTACTTCCAGGTCCTGTAATAAATAGCTTTGATGTCTTAGTCAGGGACCTGATATGCGTCATTCTTAACTCAAGCTGGCTGTGTTATCAACAGCCCTAGTTGATGAAAAATCTTCCTGCAATTGTATTCTTATTCAAAGCATTCCTCTTTCTCCCATTCGGGCTGGCCTTAGGCGGATGAAAGAATTTCCCAATACACAGTTAGGAGCATCTGGTTCAAAGAAAGATGGACCAAGCTGATTTGCTTCATCTCTGTTTCTGAGGGTTTGCAGTGCATAGAGGAAGTCTGTTTTGTAAGAGGTTACTGTCGGTGGGACTAAGTGCTCCTGGTTTGGCGAGTAAGCACACACATATGGGAAATGAAGAAACCCGAATAAACATTGAGTCTCCCCTGGCAGGAACCACCACTTTCCAAGATTTTCATGCCACTGGCTACATAAGGCAAAGTCCTGTAACACTTGGAAGTGGATTCTGGGTGTTGCTACAAAAGATCAATACCTTTTCATCTTTAGTAGTCAGTGAAGCTTTGCAAGTCTACAGAGGACCACTAGTTTGAGGAGGGTTAGAGGGGTGTCTAAAGAATATTTGGAAAGAATTTTCCACTGAACTGCTCACATTGGAGAGAGTTTCTCACTTAGGAAACTTCAATGCCATGACCAACTTATTCAAATTGGACTTTAAACAATGTTTGCAGACGTTAAAATAAATTGAATAACAAGAGTATTTTATCAGCCTTACATCAATGTGGAGAGTCCAGGTGTCCTACATGGCCCATCCTAACTCCTCTGTGGAACCATCTGTTCACAGAATGTGGTAGCATTTCTTAGGAAATACATCAAGTGATATCACACTAACCAAAATGTAATTTTAAGGGCAAAGGCTTAATATAACATTAATGCCTAAGTGATTTTACATAGGATATGGACAAGTCTCTTGTTCATCCTCTGTGATGTAAGGAGACAGGATTGAGAATCACCATAAAAGCAGATTTCTGGCAAGTCTGTGAGGAAGTACACTAGGTTACTTGAGGTGAGAAGACCCATTGTAACTGTAGATAGCACAGTTCTTGGGATGGGCGTCCTGGACTGATTACAAAGAAGAATGTGGGCTGAGCAGCTGTATTCATTGCTCTTTGCTTCCTGATTTTGGACGCCAGGCAAGCAGCTGTCCCACACTCCCATAACCATGACCTTACAGCCATGATGGACTGGTTCCTCAAACCTAGAGCCCAAACAAACCTTTTTACCCTAAATTGTTCATGTTAGGTATTTGTCACAGCAGTGCCACAGTGACTAAAACTTCACTCCATTCTGAGTCCATTCACTCCACGGTAGGTACAGCCAGAAATGACTCAACATTGCAGTCTGAATCCATAGGTCCCTCAGGCTTCCTGTAAGCTTGTACTTTAACTTAAATATTCCAGGACAGTGGGTGCAATGTCTATCTGTCCTGCCACAAACATTTTTTTTTTTTTTTACTTACTAGAATAATCAAAATCCTCCCATTAGATACTTATTTCTTGAAAAAAAAAAAAAAGAAATCAACAAATATTTCATAGTTTTGATTAAAAGAGGTGACAAGTATCCAGGAGGCAGAAGAAGGGTACGAAATGGCATCTGTTACATTTGGCACAGGAAAAAAAGAACTTATCAGGTCTGGGAAGTGTGCCAACTCGTCTCCTATGACCTTGCTACATGTGATTCATAGAGCAGCAGTGGGAGTGTCAACTGGATGCTTATTAAAATGTATTCTTTCTGGCTCCATCTTAGATATAATCAGATTTTTGCATTGAAACAAGATAATCAGATGATTTGTATGCATGTTACACTTTGAGAAACACATGTCTCTAATACTGAATTCCTCCAAGCCATGGTCACGTAATACAGGAACTGCCTCCTGGCTGTGTCTGATTGGACAGGTGATGCATGCTAAAGGTTGGGTCGACTGGATTATCTTCCTGTACTTACTTTTTGGGTGGGTTAGGGAGTTAGGGGAAGAGAGGGGGGAATGAGAAGGAAACAGATGTGAAAATGTGGATGTAAGAGTCAAAGCCTGCTCTCACAGAGAAAAGCAAACAAAGCAGGTGTTGACAGATGCAGAGGCAAGCTCTCTGTTTTTTCTTTTAGCTTCTCCCTAAATCTGGGCAAGAGATTTACTAAACCTGAGTTGCATAAAACACCCTAAGTTGTTTAATTAATTCCTTCTTTGTGCTTAAGCCAGCCTGGCAGTATGCTTGAGACCTGGGACAGACATTTCTATCAAATACAGGTGGTGTGAGAACAATCTAGAAACTGGAGGTAAGGAGGCACAGGATACATTTGCCTGGTTTAGTTCGAGTACGTGCATGTGTACTCACCATGTGCTCTAGAGACCTTAATTCACAAAGCCCTGTTCCAGTCTCTCATAGCACACCACCATGCTCTGCTCCTGCAATGCTCCTTTAATGCAGGGACACCTTGGAAGTAGTCTTCTGAATGTCAGCTCGCACTGCAGGGCATCGCCTTCCTCCTTCCCCTCATTTCCTACTACTCCAAGTTTCTAGAAACTGATCAGTTTCTAGAGATAATGAATATATCTCTGTCCTTGCCTGATCCCCATCTATCGACTTCTGCCTGTCAGGTTAGAAGATCCATTTCAATCTTCCACTAGGCTTTGGAAGTTACTGCCATCTCA
Organism: Mastomys natalensis; assembly: GCA_021653895.1. Taxonomy (NCBI): domain Eukaryota; kingdom Metazoa; phylum Chordata; class Mammalia; order Rodentia; family Muridae; genus Mastomys; species Mastomys natalensis. The sequence goes on along the minus strand of JAJTUV010000928.1, from coordinate 1,178,010 downwards.
TTGTGGGGAACAACAGCCTCTATATCTATGTGACAGCAAGGTGAGGGTCCTTAAATACTAGAGGAAGCCAACCTGTTGACTGGTGTGGGTCCCTGAAGTCTCTTTGAGCTTCTCCAGTGAAGCTGGAGCCTATTACAGATCCTAAAAGATGCCAAAAGGATCCAGGTCCCAGATCAACTTCTTTCCTTCCTATTTCTCTGGACTGTATCATAAGTGCACCTATTCTCCCACACACTGAGTGGGATTCCTAGGTCTGAGATCTTGTGGATAACATGATGCTCTGAGTCTCCTGGAAGTCCCCTCCTCTACACCAACCATCACATCTGCTCCAGTGCTTGGCTATAGCTCCTGTCTCAATCAGAAATGTGCAGATACAACCACCTTCCACCAGATAAAGTAGAGCGATGGCTTCTTGCTGCAAGGGGTCAGTTTTTCTGCCGCAGGTAGACCTCAGCTCACTCCAATCCCCCTATTGACACAATAGTAGTGATGAACGACTTCCAAGTTTCCCCAGAATACACAGAATTCAGAAGATAGATCATTTTTTCCTTATATATGAGCATCTTTATAGAGAAAAGTGCCAGGTAAAACTGTCAGTGCCATTTTCTGTTGTTCACAGGCGGGTCTCGAGCAGAAGAATGGGTGGAGAGTATCTGACTTACCACCTAAAATAGTCTGGATAAACCAGCAAGAAGTATGAAGCAGGAATGTCTAGGCTGATGTCCCTAAAGGCATTACATTACTATCTGAGATTTCAGTCTGGTGGACTTAATAAGAGATTTTAGTGTCAAGGGAAAGAAAAATATGAAAAGAAAATCAGGAGAATTAGCCAAATAGCCCTAGGTAAAGGAATCACACAGAGGCTCTGAAATGTTTCTCGGCATTTGTTACTCTTTAAAACATAGGCTTCTGGGCTGCAGGTATGATTTTATGAATAAGAGCCACTTGCTATGCCAGCGTGAAGACCTGAGTTCAGCCCTTAGTACCCACATGAAACAGACAAAAGTGGACATGGCATGTGGTGGCACTCCTATAATCCCAAAGCAGGGCAGGAGGAGGCCAAAGGACGCCAGGTGCTCAATGGCCAGCCAGTCTACTTAAATCAGTGCTATTCAGGTTCAGAGAGAGACTCTTGTCTCAGGAAAAAAAAAAGGTGGAGACCAGATGAAGAAGAAGCCAGATGAGTTCTTGTTATTGACACACACAAAAAGGATGGCAATCCGTCTATCTATCCTTTGTCTTCTTTAAGGTGGCTTCCTCCCTACTCTGCTAACAGAATCCCATGGCTTCAGTATCTCCCCAGGGAGAGGTATAACTCTGAGCTCCCATGGTGCTCACTGAGGAAAGATAAAATTGGTCCTCAGGGCCGTTACGTGGGCTGAGAGGCTCCTCTGACGATTAGAGGATGCTCATACCTCTCTCCTACCTCTTCCCAAGTGACCTAGGAAGCAAATCTTGAGTTGCAGAGGAAGCTGCTTCTGGGATAAAAAAGTCCAGAAGGAGTTTGTTTTCGGAGTCTGAGGATTCTTGGTAAATGTTCTTCTATCTGCCTTCAAACTCATTTTTAACTAGTTTGATTATCTAGGATCTAGTAAATGAGTTTTGATGTAAATAGATTTCTGTAATGCCTACTTCAGGTTTGGAAAGGGGAACCACCATTTCTGGGTTCCTAGAGTTTGCCCTTTGTTTTTCTATAGGCAGTCATTATTTGGGGGTTCCTACGGTTACCAAACCCTTTTCCGTGGTATCTACTCCTCTGCTAGGTTGGAAATATTCCCTCCAGTTCACTATAGTGTCTCACTACTGGGGTGGGTCTAGGTAATGCTCATTTCTCAATACTCCTGCCATGCTCAGAGCCCCACACAAAGCCTCTAGCCTCCCTGTGTGGACTTTTGTCGATGTTCCTGATGGAAGTTGTTCTATTTATTTGCCCTATCCATAACTCCGCAGTCTTGGATCCCACTTGCTGTTCCTTTCAGCTGTCTTTACTCTTTCTCATTCTTATCCAAGTTTGGGGTTCCTAGTGCTCTCCCTGTAAGGAAAGGCAACTAGGCTTTCTCTTTCCACAGAGAAAATCCACAACTTCTTGACTGTGACCACATTGGAGTCAGGAGGGAAGGGGATTGTGGACTTTTCTCTGAAAGATTCTCTCTGTTTCTCTGTCTCTCTGTCTCTCTGTCTCTCTCTGTCTCTCTCTGTCTCTGTCTCTGTCTCTCTCTTTCTCTCTCTCTCTCTTTCTCTCTCTCTCTCTCTCTTTTCCCCAAAGCTCAACCTTTGCTGGTAGAAGGGAGGTCCTGCTTGTCACACAAGAGGGTGATCTAGGAAAGTGAGGAAGGAAGTTTTGACACTTCTGACCTCCTTACTGATAACCACCAAAGCAGAGGTTGTGCAATAGGACCCTGGCAGCCTTGACTGCATTATATTTAAAAGAAAGACTAATCATATCAGTAGTCAGTATTTACATGTCATGTCAGTAGGTTTTGTACATACATTGAAACTTCCAGATTTCCTTGCAGAGATTTTGTGGAGTTGGCCACATAGAGCCTGTATTTTCTCGTGCATCCATGACAGCAGTTGAGAAGCAGCTGTCTGGGGTAGAGCAGGCATATGTTCTCCAGGTGGCGCCCACACCACCACTCAGTCCAACTCCCTCTTGTACCTTTCTGGTCTCTGGAGCCAGTTGAGTGTCTCATCTCGAGAAGAAGCCCACAGAGGAGATTTGGAAATGTACAAACCCGTTCATAGAGTCACTGGGTTTGGAAACAGTAAGTACTTGGCAAATATTTATTGAACTGATGCAATTTTGAGTCTCAGCAAGGTCAGAAGAGGATTCTAAACTTTCAAGCTAAAGGCGACTGTAGTGCTGCACAGATGATTACAATCCTTGATTTAGTGGATAAAATACAGGGGCCACCTATTCTATATTCCTGATGTGGAAAATATAATTTTTTGGAGTTCAGTGCCCATTTATTTTATCAGACATTTTGCTGAGAAATAAATACAAATGCGCCATAATCTTCCAAGTAGGAAAAACAGAGAAAACTGTATATATCACATTGAATATTTCCAAGTTTGTTCTGTTTGGACCATTTTACCTGTCATTTTAATTTTAGAAGGAAACCCTTAAAATTTCCTGGTGCAATTGGTGGCTAATTCTCAGGATTATTGTTGTTGGTCATATATAGTATATCCATAAAAAGAAAATATGGAGTCTAATATTTTTAGCAAAAATAGAATAAAATACAAATATATGTGTACCTTTGAGCAAGGGGAATGAGAAGAAATTCATAGTATTTAAAATATACTATTTGTCAAGCATGGTAATATACACTTGTTACTCTAACATTTGAGAGTTCAAAGCTATCCTGGACTGCACAGGGAGTTTCAGGCCAGTCAGGGCTACTCAATTAGACCCTGTTCAAAAAACAAGAAGCATGACAAAACAACAAATTAAAATATTATACATTGGGGTTAATAAAAATGCACATATGGCACACAATATTTTTGTGCAGTCCGTCATGTGCATTGTCTGTTGTTACAGATGATCAGTGACCACTTAGTGTGACGATCCTTCTCCAGGCACCAGAACAGAACGTATCTTGGACATGACATTACCAAGATGTAAGTAACAATCTAATTTTATTCACTGATCAGTGCCATTCATTAATTAGATAAATTAGATAACTTCTAAGACTCAGCAGTAGGGTTACAGTACTCCTTGGACATGGAAAATAAATTCTTTTCCTGGCCCTATTAGTGGGTATGCAAGCAGTCAAGGCACCATGTAGAGCTGTGTGTCTCTATGTGGTAATTACTCTCCATTAGCCAATTACAGGGCTATTATTGGGTCACTCTGAGTATTTACTCAAATAAATTAAAGTCAAGATCTTGTAAACAGAGTAACACCACTATGTTTATGAAAAGACTATTTATATATAATACTAAGATGTAGAAAGACCCCAACTAAAAGTGATAAAATAGATAAAGAAAAGGCGTGCCTGAAATAGACTGATAGCCTTTAGAAAGACATTCTGGAATACATTATAATGTAGTTGAATGTTGGGAATATCATACTCAACAAAATAAAGCAGGCAAATGGTGAACAAATTAGTTTACATTAGGTATTTAAAACAGTCGAAATTATAGAATCAGAGAGTGAAATAGGAGGTGCAAAGGCCTGGGGAGAAAGGGCTATGTGGGGGTTTCACCAATAGAAATGAGATCTTGGTCAGATAAAGAACAAAAAACCCAAACTAGCTCTAGTGATACACTACAGTGCACAGCATTATGCCCCGAGTCAATAGTAACTTATTGTATGCTAAACATTTGTTCAAAAGGATAAGGTGACTCTTAAAGTGTTTTACCACAATGAAATAAATGTAACCAAATTAGAATATGTTACAGAATACTATCTATCTATCTATGTATCTATCTATCATCTATCTATCATTTATCTATCAATCTATCATCAATCAATTTACTATCTATTACCTATCATCTATCATCATCATCTATATATCTCTCATCTATCACCACAAACTTTTGGCAGGCAGAGAATATTGTTTATTTTGTGTATAGGTATTTGCCAATGTATGCTGTGCTTACAGAGGGCAGAAGAGGGTGTTGGATCCCCTGGAACTGAATACAAATGTCATGGGGGTGCTAAGACTCAAACCCTGGTCCTCTGGAAGAACAGATAGTACTCTTAATTATTGAGCCATCTCTCCAGCTCTAGATAAAATACTGTTTTAAAGACAACTTTGGTCCTCCCACCATATCTAATCTAACACTACTTTAGCTGTGTCAAGAACAAGATAAATGTCATTTTTATATTTTGGATTTCTTCTAATTTGCCCATTACTAATGGCAAGAAAAAAGAAAAGTAAAACAAACCCCCCTTTCGGTTATTTCAATGAGCTGCATCATCTGAAGCAGCATTGGTAGCTGGGATGCTTTGGTTCTGAACAACTGTATGCTGATCTATAGCACAGACACTGAACTTATTATTTTTGAATAAAAATTCCTGGAAAAAAAATTGGTAGTTCCTGTCCAAACAGTTCTAAGAAACATGTGGGGGGGAGGGGAAGATTAGTGAACAAACTCACTAACTTCAAAGGCCACCATCTTGTTTTCACACGACCTAAATAAGATTAGTTGACTCATGCTTTATGCTCCCGCAGGCTTCCACTGCTCCTCGCTTTAAGTAAAAGTATGCTTATAATTAAGATCATACGAACTTAGATGCTCCCACTTCTGAAAAATAAGAGGGATGACTTGATGATTGCCTCAAGTATTCTTATAATGCTATGGCCGGTGAAACTCCTGTTGAAAGCCTAGGGTGTCCTTATCCCAGGTGTTGATCTCAGTGCTTTCCCTGTGATGGCTGAAAGAGCGGCAGAGGCAGCAGCAGAAGGCTTTCATAAGGTTGTATCCTTTGAAAAGAACTTTCACTTTCCTTGGACGCCTAGCATCCTGCTGCTGGATGGTGTGCCAAGAGGGACTGCATTTCTATTCATGATGAGCACACTAAGACCTCACATCTGAATTCTGGTCCAACAGTGGTGCTGATTTTCTTTTCTTGGCATAAACTTGTGGTCCTTCTGCTTCCGGAGTGTTAGAATTATAGCTGTGTTTGACCCTTCTCAGCTCTCCAATAAGACCTCCCCTTCTGGCATTTTGGAATGATCTTTGGGTCTCACTCATGCTAGGCAAGCACTCTATCAGAGCTGCAGCCTCAGCGGGTTTTTTTTTTTTTTTAATTTAATTAATTAATTAATTAATTATATTTAGATTTTGAGATAAGGTCTTGCCAAGTTGTTAGGACTAACTTTAACTTGTTCAGTAGTCCAGTTGGGCCTTGAACTTGCCCACCTCGCTCTCCAGAGTATATGGTATCAAGGGCCTGCACCACCTGACCTGCATGTCCGTAAGCTGTTCTTTCACCCCAGGGAACTCCTTCTCCAGATGGATGAGTCTGCTCCCCTGAAAAGCTCTACAGAGGGCTGGAGAGATGGCTCAGTGGTTAAGAGCACTGACTGCTTCCAGAGGTTCTGAGTTCAATTCCCAGCAACCACATGGTGGCTCACAAGCATCTGTAATGGCATCTGGTATTCACAAAGACAGAACACACACACACACACACACACACACACACACACACACACACGATTATAAAAGCTCTATGAAAGAGAGGATGAACCCCAATTACTGTACAAGGCTCTTCTATACACTCAGATCAAAGTATTTGGAAAAAAAAAAACTGTACCAAATATATATTAACTTTTTTTGGTCATTTGTAGCTAAACAATATGTAAAGAGACTATTTTTTCATATTTACATTGCATTATTATTAGAAACAATAGGAAATTATGTAAAGAAGAAAGGAGAAGACTGTGCAAAGACTACATTGTTTTATATAACAGACTTGAGTTTTTGTGGAACCAATGCCCCAAGAATGCTGAGGGAAGATCGTGTGCTTCCGTGTGTCCACATTTCCATGGACACCAATCACATGGGCCAGGGCCTACTCCCAACTTTAATTTAATTACCCGATGATAGACATTATTTCCTAATAAGATCATATGGTGAGATGCTAGGGTTAGAACTTTAATTAGTGAATCTTGAGGGGACACAATTCAATCCACAACACCTCCCTCCTCTGTTACCATGGCATCTGCCCCTCGTGCCCTTCATTAATGACACCACCCTCTATTCATTCTCTTAGGCCAAAAATTCATTGCTTTCTCTTTTCTTCTGTTTATTATACCTTGTCCAATGATGAGAATTAATCAGCAATGCCTTCAAAATGCTGCCGGAATCTAAGCTTCTCACCACCCTACTAGCATCTCCTGAGGCCAAGCCACTAATTTCCTGCTGAGACTAATATCGCCTTTTCTTGCCAGTGCCCACATGGAATCTGTTTTCCACATTGGAGCACGTGTGGTCGCCTTAAGAGATAAGCCCTGCAGTTTTCTCTTAAAAACACTGCACTTAGAACAGAACCCCAGTGCTTCAACCGTTGTAGGGACTTGCTAATCAAAATATGCTGTGGGAAACTTCGTATCAGACCACAAGGATCTTTTAGAGCTACATAATCTCAGGCCCTGCTTCAAACGTAGTGAACCAGAGCCAGCGCTTAGGCAACTTCCGCATGTGATTCATGTGCAGGTTAAAGTTTGAGACGCAACAGCTTAGAGGACTCTTCATGATCCCGCCCATCTGTGGCTCTGGAGTCCTCTCTTACTGTCTGGCTCCCTGGAGAGTTCCATTCTTGTCATGCTTTCTACCTGGAAAGCCTTCTTAGAGACCCTTTTTTTTCTACGAAAGTCACAGTCCCCACACCATCCTCTGCCCCTTCTCTTTCTATGCAGTTTTTATTATGAACTAATATCAAACTTGTATTTGTCTAGTTTTTAAAGTCCACAGTGCAATGTAAATGTCATAAAACCCAGGAGATCTTGTTTACCTCATGTGCAGATACTCCCTTATGCATAACAAATATTTGAACTTTTCATACAAGATAATCTTTTCCCCGCTTGCAGGCTCAATCGCTTTTTTTTTTCTAGAAAAACATTTCTAGATCATTGCTGACTCTAACAGGGCATTTTACTAGTTAAATGTCATCTTCATACTCTCTCCACCAGGGTTATTTTCCTCTTCGCAATCTACCTCATGTCTTTAGCTCTGGAACAGCTAGGGGTTGGTTCTTTGTCAATGCACAGTGCATTAAACGAGGCTTAGGGTGAGCTGAGGATCAGCTCTAAAGGAGCCTAAATACCATGTGACTTTGTTCTAGGTAAGGGCTTTTTCTTTTTTGCTCAAGAACTCATTTCTTTTGTTGTGTGGCTGGTACCTGTTAGAGCTTTTAGACTTGAAGTTCTTCATATCAAAGAAAAACCTTTAAATTTCAATATTGCTTATAAGAGCCTGGCAGTAAACTCTAGACAGATGGTGGCAACATTTCAGGCCTGAGGAATCAGCAACCTTATCTCAGATCTGTGAGGCCTTTTGTTCTCTAATGAGCCAAGGAAGATTTTGAATGTGATTGCCTGCCAAAGAGCCTGGGTAGTTCCACTTATAGAGACACAACTGTTCAAAGCTTTCCTCAGAAACAGACACACACACACACACACACACACACACACTCCACCGCCGCCACCACCACCGCCACTACACATACCACACCATACCACACTCATATACAACGACACTACACACACACACACACATACTCTCTCTCTCTCTCTCACTCACACACACAGATACCATACACACATACATACACAGACATATACACGTAGACACCACATACACACATATCCACACACCCCACACCATACCACACACATACACACAGAGATACTACACACATACATACACATGTACACACCCTCAATCCACCGTGCACCACACATATACACACACACAGACACTATACATATACACACTCTCACATACACAGACACCATTCACACATACATACACAGACACCACACACACATACACACACACACAGACACCATACACCACACTACATATATACACACCACATACTACAACACACACACAGACACCACACATGCACACATACATAGACACCACATATACACACCACACACACCACACACCATACACACACACCACACACACAGACACCACATCACACACAAACCACAGACCACACACACCACACACACACACACACAGACACCCACATCACACACACATGCACACATACGTAAGTTATTTTAAAGTAAGATGTTTAGTTATCAGTTTCATTATGAACCTACGTTCACTTCATGTTGCTAAAATACAGGGCATCTCTTCCCTAGTCGCTGTGTTCCAGAAGAATCCAGAGGAATCGGGGATCCCATTGCTTTTCTTTCTTGGTCTTCCAGCCTGGGAATTTAGTCCTTTCTTCTTTGTTGTTGCTACCATAACCTGGTTAGGCTCTTTGTTCCAGTTTTCAGTCTATCAAGAGCCTCGTAACAGTGTCAAGATTTTGTGAGAGTTTCTTTTTTTGGGGGTGTGGAGGGAGGGTATTTGTTTCTTTTTAAAGGAAATTAGATAAACCAAATCATTCAGAATCATATAAAATTAAGAATTATTAAATATTAAGGAGAGAAATTCTGGACAGTCACCATAAAACATTTAATAGGAAGCAAATTGCAGGGATATTTGCTGCTTGCAACTATTCCTTCCTTACAGCTATTTGCAGAGAGGATGTTGCACCTGACCCAGGTCACAGACTGCAGGGCTAACTCCTTTAGGGAACAATCTTAGGAATTCCCAAACTGATATTATAGTCCTTGCAGTTTGTTCAATTACCTTTCACTGAAGGCAAGCTAAAGGAAAGACTAGTTCAAACAACCTTCAAGCTTTCTGGGTACAGCGTGACCTGTTCTCTATATGTTGGATATTGGCCTAGAACCTACCAGACAGACTGGGGATATGTCATGGCCAAAGAACTTAATAATATTTCTACTAATAATAATTCTACTTAATAATGGCCCTGACACACAAATCAGTTACATTGGCAATTTTATTGCTACTTCTTGTCAAAACTGCCCTATTTTATTATTAATTATTGCTAGTCTCTGAGAATATCTCCTGTATGAATTAAATTCGTCATGGCATGTATAGGAAAGAGTGTAGTGTGTATATAAGGTCTGGCATTACCTTAACTTTTGGGCATCTATTAAGACAACTTGACTGTATCTTTCACAGGTAAGACGATATGGCCATCCCACCTCCTAAATGGTATAGTCTAATTTGATTACCTTGATTGCTTCATGTCCATCCATCCCATCTCCATTTCCTGTTGGAATCTAAATGTAAAGTTTCATCCTTGCTACACATCCTGGCTTGTATTTCTTTTGGACACATCATCCTTGTCAGGATGGACCACTCAGCTACAGAATCTAATCTCTGGAATAACTGGGCATACAATAGGAAAATGTAAAAGAAAAATTCTCTATATTTATTCTTAATTTATAATTATACAAAAGAAACCTGAACATATTACTGCCCCTCACAATGATACTCAAACTGAGATAGACACAATACTTTTGAAAAGCATTGGATTCATTTCCAATATTCTGATTTACTTTGGGAGTGAGCATGGAAAAACATTTTTACCTTAAAAACAGTGTCTACTGGAAGGGGCCACGACACATCTTACTTTTCTGTAAGAAAACAATGAACGGGATGATAGAGTCTGAACAAAGACTTGCTTGTGTCTTTTTTTAGAGTGAAGTTCTACACAAGGGTCCTGTCCCTGAGCAATCTTTCAGGGCTCTCCTGAACTCAGCAGAGCTTAGCTGCACACGGCTCTTGGCTCCCAGATTTCCCTCACTTCTTTTATTTATCCTATTGTATATTTTTGATTTTAAATTTGCCAACAGGACTTCACTATATTCTCTTCTTTCATTAATTATATTATAATTATAATATATTCCTAAGCTACAGAAGCTATAGACTGAAGAACAAACCAGTTTAATCAAAGAGTGAAAATTTCCTACCACTCAGAATTGTCCATGCATACTTATGTACAACCACGGGCACTTGGAAAATTCTGCTGTGGTGATAGCTTTTTTTTATTTGCTTTATATCAGCAGGGTCTTCCTGTTTGTGATAGAGCTCAGGACAAGTAAACCCATTAAATATTTTCCTCTGAATACTGACAGCAGACAAGCAACTACACACAAGTCAACAACCACAAACAGGTCAACAACCACACACACACAACAACTGCACACAAGTCATTTTTCCCTTGGACAAAAAACTTGTCCGGATCCCAGTTAAGAACAGAGAAACAAAATAGAGATCCTGAACTTGGAAATGTGCGTTTGGTTTTAGTTTGATAGCCTAATGAAAGCTTTAGCTTTTCCTGGTGTATCTTAAAATGTCTTGATAACACCTTAAAGGGGAGCCCGAAGTCAAATACAAGCTGTGTGTATGTGTGTGTGTGTGTGTGTGGTGTGTGTGTGTGCATGTGTGTATGTACACTCATGTGTATGCATATAACATGTGTTATATATTACAACTTTGAGAACCTATGAAACTTCCCCAGGTCCACAGTGAGTGACACTGTGTTTGTGAGTCCCTACCTGACCCCAGTGTCAGAGACCACTACTGTGTTTTCTCTGCAAGTTTTCCATCTGTCCTGGAACCATATGCCTGAGTGACTTGACCTTCATATTGTTTTGTGACTGTTGTGATATATAAATGACCAGATGCCAGTGAGTGGCACTTTGAATTACATCACGAGACATGGGTGAGATCATGTTTTTTTTTTTGTGACAGAACAGTTAAGCCAGAAATGACTAACAACAACTCAGACTCATTTTGAAAATGTGGCTACCCAGTAGCTACCCCAGGCCACATTGTAGACACAACCCCACACTACTGTGTATGTTCCCTCACAGGAGAATTGATACAGATACAGGCTTTATCAGAGATTTGATACCTGTCAAATATTTTTAGTGATGCAAGCAGACAATGTGAAATTATCTTAGTATCTTTAGAGACCAGAGAAACAACAGAAAACCTCTCATTATAAAATAACCCTTCCTCATTGAACATTTGGAAATTATAAAGGATTGAAGCAATGATAAACAAAGATAGCAACCATGCCTGATTTTACTACCTGGGAAGCCAAAGACATTCCTTGAAATTATTTTCGATTGGAAAATCACAATTTTCTCCTTTAATTCACTGTCCTTATTGGCTAGAAGTAACCATCTTGTCCCCACCAGCCCATGTGAGCACTAAGAAAACTGATAAACAGACCAACAGCATACACTTCACTGCCCCATTCCCCAGGTAAGTATCTATAAAGGTCACAGCAATATATAAATTGTTTCATCTAGAAATACTGACACATGTAATGTCATAGTAAGGTGCTAGACTACTGTATTTCAGAACTAGATGGCTGAATTGTCATTCTGAAGTCTTTAAATAATCTTTGAATTTTCTTAGTGAAACATTGGAAGAAAGATGGTTTCTCTTAAGACACCCATCCTACCCCCACACAATGTCCCTTGTTGCCAGTCCCTCATGAGAGTTAGCATATGTCACAGCTGATGAACCTTCATGACACATTAACACTACTGGAGGTTATGGTCTGCATCGGATTCACTTTCGGTGTCTGGTGCATCTGTAGGTCTTCTGGGTTTAGATGAATGTGGAATGACATATATCCATCATTATAGCAACCTCAGGGTATTTTCTCTGCCCTAAAACATCCTTCATTGCTATATCTGTTCCCACTTCTTTACTACAGGCTTCATATTATGATTTTAAATTTGTTTAATGAATAGTTTGTAGTAAATAAAAACAGAAATTTCTTAGCTTAGCAGAAGAGAATTTTTCCTTAGGAACAAGGTTTTGTTTATAGTTCCACCTGAGCAAGTGAATACTTACTATGATCGTTTATGTGACACTTATTTCTAAACATTCAACAAAAAGAGATGATTAATTTGGTTTGGGCAATAAACTCCACCAGCTCCTTAATGTTCATTGATTATAAGCAAATAAAACATACCTGCTCTATTAGTACCATCATCAACTGGATGATTTGTTTACATAAATGATAATCAGAATCTTCATTAGACGCCATTTACATAAAATGTTCATGCTGATTTGAATGATGAATTATACATTCTAACTTTTACTTTAGGATAATTACCAAGTGTTGAATTATTTATGGAGCTTTCTACCCAGCTAGTGGGGGTGCAGGCTAGTGTAGCCACTTTAGGAAATACTTGCAGGGTTCAGTTAAAGCAGAACATATATGTTCCCTATGAGTCAACAGCTCTAGTTCTGTGTACATACTCCAGAAAGTAGGTAATCTGTATACACACATACACACACACACACACACACACACACACACACACACACAATGTATGGGCTGGAGAAATGGCTTACCATATAAGTATGAAAACCTGAATTCAAACTCTCAGAAACTTCTATAAAGTGGGCAGCGTAGCATATGTCTGAGATCCAGATGGAAAGTGGAGAATCCCTGGGTGCCCACAGGCTTGGTATACACAGTGACCAGGAGACTTTGTTCACACAGTGAAGCGAGCCCCAGACCCAAGTTTGACTCTGACAACCACATGTGTGCCTACATTCACATAGATATCATATATACACATCACACATACATACAGGCACAGGAAAGATTTTCAAAATGTTTAAAAATCTTTATAGTAGTATTTTTTGTAGCAGTCCAAAACTATAGCTAAATATTTGTCAAGAGCAAAATTAATGAAGAAGTAGACATAAACATATACAGGCAGATGCATGCATGCACATACAGAGAGGAACATTTTAGAGCAGTGAACAGTGATCTTTTTCTATAAAGGAATGCATAGTAAAATTAATTAGAATGAAAATAGTTATCTATAACAGTATGGATAAACTTCACAGCCAATGGTGAGCTTAAGGATATAATCTTTAATTTTACTTGTGTAAATTGCACATTAAGAAGTGGCAATAAAGTTAAGTGTGTCAGAGCAGAGACTTTGGAGATAATATCTAGAACAATCCTGTGTTGTTTCTTAAAGATGAGCCAACTTTATAAGACTTCATTTGTCTATTGCTTTAAAAACTTGCCCATTTTTCAGAATCAAGCCACATTTAAATGAAAAGGAAAAAAGCATTACTTTTCATCATAAATGAAACTAAATCACTGAAAAATAATATCAGGACAACTAGAAGTATAAATACATGGCTAAAATGTAACATGAGCTGTTGAATAACATGAAGTTATTAATAAATATAAACTTGGATGCAAAACCATCATTAGTTAATGTTTACTATTTGAAAGACCTCTTTTCCTCTCCCTCCTCCTCCTCTCTTTAACTCCTCAAACAAGATTTCACTATGCAGCCTTGGCTGGCCTAGAACTTGCTACACATAGAACAGGTTGGCTTGGAACTCACAGGACTCTATATACCTCTTCTTTCACGTCTAGATTGCTGCTATTTAAAGGTATGCATCACACCATACCTGGCTTAAATTTTCCCTCTTAAAGAATATAATAACATTTGGGACTAATATTCTGAAAAGCTTCTATATTGGAAAACAAAATTAACACAAAAAGTCTCATGTTATGTTTTTTTTTTCATGTTATTTTTTTTCTCTCCCAAATCAGAGACTTCTCTATTTTCAACAGTTCAATCACTACAGGGAAAAAGAAATGTATTGTAATGGGCTAGAAATCTACAGTGTTCTACAGTCACAAGCCTGAGATCTGTTCCCTGAGCTTCTAGACGCCTCGGAAATGAATAAGCTGAGCAAAGTTGTCATTCTATTTGGGGAAGAGTGGGATAGAAGAAAAACACACAGAAGCCGTAAGTTCCGACATTTTGGATAAATTTCAGTGATGGCAGTTTATAACACCCAGTATGTGTTTTATGAAGATCCAGAGAAGGGAGCTTGAAGGTTCCAAACATAAGGAAATGATAAGAGAGAGAGAGACATGAGGCTGGAGAGATGACTCAGTTGTTAGAGGGCTAACTGCTCTTGCTGAGGACCCAGGCTCCTTTCTTAGCACTCTATGTAACTCCAGCTCTAGGGGATAAAACGTCCTCTTCTGGCCTCTGTGGGCTCATGTGCACATATGGTGCACATAAACTCATGCAGGCAAAAACACACATAAGTATTAGATATATAAATAAACCTTAAAAAATGAGGGAAAGTCTAATGACCTGATCTAACAAGGGAGTACACAGTGGATACAAGTGTTGAGCTATCACACCAGACTCCATTATCATGTACAATTAATAGGCTAATAAAAACACTAAACCCATTTTAAACATTTAGAGATTTGCTTAAGCCTCAGCAGTAACCAGTTCCAAATATCGGTGAAATCATCCAAAATATAATCATACTCATTCATGTTCTGTCACCCAGAGTCATCTTGGCTTTTCACGAGTCTCCTATTTTGTAAACAGGATACATAAAGGAAGGCTTTTCTTGATATAAAAAGGGAAACAGACAGAATAGGTACCTTTCACAGACCACCTGGTAGAATTAATGCTTAACAACTCTATTCAATGAATAACACAGGATTTGAGGACTAAGATGCAATTTTCCCCTAAGAAACACAGAAACTGTATGTTTGAATTCAATACTTACTTCAAAAAGATAGAATACCTTTTTTCTATGTATTTGATTTTTTAAAAAAAGAAGGTAAGATTCACAATGCAGTTTTTGACACTGCAGTATGATTTTAGAAAGCGATAGGACATGGTACCTCTTTTCCTGCATTTAGTAGGCATGTTCCAAGAACTGATAGATTGGTAGCATGTCACAGAAAAATAGAGATATTGTTCTTCACCAACCTCTTGGAATTCTACATTCTATTAACATTTTGACATTGGTTCACAGTCATTCTCCACAATGAGTCAGTTAATGAGGGAATGCAAGACAAGGGAACCATAACATCACCACGAAGCTGAGTGTTCTCATGGTCTAGTATTCCTACGACATCTATCATGGTTTAGGGATGTCCAGGCACATGAATTCCTCCTTGCTATACCTACATGCTTGCTACAGTATCATGCTACATAAGTTGTAGTCTAGGAGACATACAATCTACCATTTAGCTCGGTCATGGAGTAGGCTATACCTCTAGGTTTGTGTATCTACATTCCCCGATGTTGGAATGAATCACCTAATTGTGCATTTATGATCCCATTGACAAACAATACATGGCTGAATTTCACGATAGAGTGTCTCTTTCAGAATCAAACCACCAGTCTTCTCTCGTGTCACACAGAACTAGAACTCCTAGAATCCAGGATCAGAGTAAAGACAAAAATCACAATTTGTTAGATTTGATAACATTGACTATTTTGTTAGAGGACAAGTCTCAAACATTTTAAAGATGTTGACCAAAAATCAAATGTATCAAACCCATATGTCCACCTTAAAGTTGGCCCAGACAATGAAATCAATGCGTTATTATCATTTTGAGATTTTCCTTCATGACTTTTTGGTGAGAAGCAATTAGTAAATTTTGTAGTGTTCATGCTAGACTCACAAATGTTGAAAACGTGGATTAATGTGTCAGTTGTGAATGTTTTGGGCTTCTAAAAATTTCTTTGTGAATGCATTTATTAGTTACTTCTTTGTTAAGTTAATCACATACATTTTGGAATTATGACTTGACAAAGGAATGTTTAAGTATCTTTTATAAGAAACATGACATTTTCATAAACATTTATATAATGTTCTGACATTTGAATGAGACAAAGGCATTAATTGGTATAACAGGGACAAGTAAGCATTTTTTTTTTAAATAGCAGGAATAATTTCATTTCATTCTGAAAATGCCTATGTATTATCAATGTTTATAATCTCAAACTTTTTAAAATGTTGTCTATTTATAGCTATGAAGCACTTGGTTAGATACTGACAGCATGAGATCTCATAAAGTACCCTGTGTGAACATTTGTCAACTTAAATGATAAAAATTTGCATGAAATACATTTATAAAAATGCCCTTCCTTTAGCAAAAGGCTCTAGTATTAATTTTGGAGTCAAGACTGAAAAGGATACTTTGTGTGGAATACTATAAAATACAGCTGCATGTGTATGAAGCTTGTAGAAAGAATCTTCCTGGGAGCGTAACATATGTAGGAGGGAAATACACCGAGGCTCACGAGGAGGGGGCAGAGCTGGAGCTGGCCAAGAAGGGCCAATAGCCCCTAGTTCCAGAAACAACATTCGTTTCCAGTAAGTGGCTTCATACCACCAGGGCGGAGTTTGTAGAGAGGCCTCTCCTTATAGGCCAAGACAGGCCATACCAAAGCCTCGAGGCACCAGTGAGTGGTGGGAGAAGTTTTATGTGTGAATATGTAATCTTAGGAGTTTCTTGTATTTTCATGGGGTTATTGTGCTTCCTTGTAGGAGGACACATGGTGAGTGCGTGGGTCAGAACAGTAGATAAGAACAGGAACTCTGTGGAAATGTGCAGGCATGGTAGATAACGGAGGGCAAATGCAGTCTTTTTGTTATGAAGGGGAGGAAGTTGTAAGTTAGAATCTAGGCATCCCCATGCAGGTTACCTTGGCCGGCCATTGGAAGAGGAGGAGGAGACGAGGCAGCTAAGGGGAAAAGAGAAGGGGAGGGTCTTCATGAGCAGAGAGTATTTACTTCTCTGAAACGTGTGCTTAGAAAGTGCCTCAAGTTTGGATCTATGTGTTTTAATTTTAAGGAAAGGATCTTGATATATTAGTTCACAGTTGCTAACTTCAACCAGGTTCTTAGAACTGTTTCTATATGTGTGGCAACTGATGTAATAGAAACAATATTTTTCAATGCTTTAACTTTTTTTTTTGTATTTTTTATAATGTACATGGTTAAAGTTGTAAGAACATATATATATATGTATTGGATATACAGTTCCATTTTATATGTATATAAATATATATAACACATTTTTATATCTCATAAGGTATCTTTTATTTCATATAATACTAATTTCAAATAAATAGGTTTATTTGTTTATGCCCTCTCTGCTCCTCCTCTCCCTACTCCCCAAGGGTGTCAGGCTGAAAGTGATTGGATAGAAGTACCCAGCTTCTCCCTGCCCTCACCCAGGAGGACATGTCTCCTTATACTGTTTCTTTGTCCACCCAACTCCATGAACTCCATGCTACCCTTTGCTCACGGGCCTGCTGGCTGCTGTCACTGATACCCACAAGCCCATCAGTCACCTGTTAGCCTGGGTCTCACTTGGATCTCTGCAATGCTTCTTTTTGTTATTGTCTTCTTTCTGTGGAAGCTTCTCCTCTTGGCTAAGGTAGCTACAGTACCATTGTCCTGCCTCTCTGTCCTCTTGTTCTGAGTCTCCTACCCATGTATGCATCTCTTGACTCCTCTTGGACCTGCTCAATCCTTATGGGCATGTTTTCAATGTTCCTAGGTTTGTTCCATGGTGATCTTTACCCTGCCCAATGGTACCCATTACCAATATATCATTATCTCTGCCCACATGAAGTTCTCTCCTTTCAACTCCAGGATCACCCCTATACCTGAGTTTTCTGGGTACCTCAAATTAAGCACATCTAGAGTTTAGCTCATGTCCTCCAGGTGCTGTCCAGGGCAGGAAGCAGACAGCACCATTGTGCACTTAGTTAGTAGCATCTCCTACATTCAGTCCTTTGTAAAGTCCTATCACAACCCTTCAAAGACTCCCGTATCTTGCATCTTCTGTCTTCAGTGACAATTGTCTCAGTTCAGACTCAACATTTCCACCTGATAATTGCTATCATCCCCTAAGCTGGTGTTTTCTTAGTAGAAGACCCTCCTGGACACACACAGCTCTGAGCAGATAAACTGTCTAAAGCCTCTTTGTTCCTTTGTAGATCCTTTGCTTACTCATCCTTAAGTAGATTTGTTTGGTCCTATCCTACAGTCCTTTATAATCTGTCCTGTCTTCTTCATAGACAATTAGCCATTGTCTCTTATTTTATTCTGCAGGCATAGTGATCTTCTTCTTATAGAGGAGTTGCCTGTACCTTCTGCTTTGTTGCTGAGAACTATCAAACCTTTCCCAAGAGGTTCCCCAGGTGTCCCCTGCTTTTCCTTTTGCTCCTTACTGATTATTGCCCAGGTCTTTCCAGACATGGCCACCCTTTCCCATGAGACAGAAGTCTACTTTTATTGCGATTTAACAGGCTATGATGGCAGTGTCTGTGTTGCTGTCCATGGCTCCCTAAAGGTTGAACTTCATCATCTTTGCATTCCTGCGCAGGCAGGCAGTACATCCTATAAATGTTTGCTAATTGCACATGTCTTTCAACTGCAGTTTTATATTGATGGGGCAGTAGATTCACTAGAAAGCACTTTTTCTCCCTTCAGGGAGAAAACATAGCTGACATAAAACCAAGACTTCTATCATTTCTGGGTTTGACAATTCTGGTTCATGTAAGATTGGTCTTTTCTCGAGCTGTCATGTTCCAGATCTTACTGCAGGCCTGGCTCCCAGCTGCATTGAAAAGCATGATATTTTGTTGCTTTGGCATGTAAGCAGCAACATCCCATGGAAAGCAACTGTAAAGCCGGAGACTCACTTCCTCACACACAGAGATACTGACTTTCAAGTACAAGTTTTGAAGAAGCAGTGGGCGTATGGAAGAAGATTTAAAGCTCAAGCTTCAAGGGGAAAGGATTCTTCTGCATATTGTTCTAAACATAGAGAAGATGAAATAGTGGGCCTCCTCGTTCTTCAACATAGTGTTCCGTCATGCTCAAGAACAGCCCTCTCTCTCGGCAGCAGGCTCCTGCCTTGCTCACTGTTGTGTCCGTTCTCATTGTGCAAAGCAGAGAGTAGGCACACCTTCTCACAACAAAGTCCAACTGCCTACGAGTGGAGAACTATGTATTTCAACCCAAAATACAGAATGCTGTGCTTGGGAGATGCCTTTTTCTGCCACAGAATCTGACCTGGGTATTGGCCATGTTAGGTCCTAGCAGCAGAGGTTTTTGTTTTGTTTTGGTTTTTGTTTGTTTGCTTGCTTGTTTGTTTGTTTTATGCTGTAACAACCTGGCTCTGGCACATTTGAGTGATGCCCGCAGGTGACTGTGCAGCTCCCACAAATGACTAGCATGTATCCGCTAGCAAATGATGGCTTCCTATTAGGAAATGGGCAGTGAGATCTTCCAGGGGCTGCATGCTCAGCAGGGAATAAAAACCGAGTTCCTGTTTCTGTAATGTTCATGTTCTGTGTACAATGTGCTGTGGGGTGAGGCTGAGGGACAGCATAGAGTATGAGGACAAATATACAGCATGCCATTTGGTGCAAGTGTCGTGCTAAGACAAAACAGGGTCCTGGGGAGAGGTGGGAATTACCCTCTGTTGCTCTTGCTTAGGAATGTCCAGGCTCCATTTTGTATTCTGTTGCAGTTAGAAAATGCTGTCCAGAGGCTTCATTATTTAAACAAGCATACAGAAAAAGAAAATGGAGGTGTACAAATCATATGGATGATATACTTTATATGTGTAAGTTAAAAGTCAAACCAGTGGGGCTTTCTAGTCTTGGTAAGTAAAAATTCAACCCCTGAAACTTTTCCCTTTAATTTTAATGTCAGGTGAACATAAAATAGTTCTTATAGCAGCCTTTCTTTAGTAACCAATAAGATGATTTATAAATATTTCTGATCATTATTTCTAATAATACTTATTTCTAAAGAGCAAAAATGCACATGGAAATGTCTACTTGCTTGGACAACTTGAGGTGGTTTAATATTCAAAATATGCCAAAAGCTGTTCATTATTCATTCAAAAAGATTCCATCAGAAGTGGCCTGCAACTGTGGCTCACTTTGCTAGTCTCAGAAACCAGAGGAAGGAGGATCATTTAGAATTTGAGGCTACCCAGGGCTGCATAATAAGTCCTAGGGCAGTCAGAGCTACATTATAAGATACTGTATTAAAAACAAAACAAAACAAAACAAAACAAAACAAAAAAAAAAAAAACCAAACAGGGCTGGAGACATTGTTCAGAAGTTACAAATACTGGCTGCTCTTGCAGTGGACCTGGGTATGGTTCCCAGCAGCCACATGATGGCTCACAATCATGAATAACTTCAATTCTCACCTGATGCCCTCTCCTGGCCTCTGTAGGAACTGCATACATGTGGTGCACAGACCACACATAAAATAAACGTAAATAGGGTTCATTTTATAAGTAACTGACCTATAGCTTTGGTTAATACTATGTAGCAGAAATGAGTTTGTAGAGGATTTCACATCTTTTATAGCTACATGAAAACTGCCCTTGAACTCCACAGACACAAAAGGCCAGACGTCTGTCACTATTAGAGAGGATGTCAGTAGTCGTTATGGTTTTCGTTCCTTCACACTGTACTTCTTTACCTCATTGGTGATCTGAATGCGTCCTTCCCACCCATTTCCTTGTATCAAGGCATTTGGGTGTGGCCTTTTACATCACTCTGATCCTGCCACAGCTAAACCCACGACCCTCTCATCCCAACCCTACAGATTCTCTTCATTGAAGTCTCAACACTTTTTTGCCTTAAAAAAAAAAAATCACTTGTTCCTGTTACATTCGTGGTTCACATTTGGGTTTCAAGAATTGAATCTTATTGGATTGGAAGCCTTTTGAAGGAAGAGACTGCTCCCATTGGTCTCTAGTTGCCAGTGTCTTGAACATGGAAAATGCCTAAAGAAATCTAGTTCATGAGATTGTATGAAAGCTTTGCTCTGTCCCAAAGGCACTACACATTTTTGAGTAACACACTGATATTTAAAAAGTTATCTTCATATCTGTATCATGTCTCAGTTTTTTGATTCCCTTTCTAAGTACCATCAGTCAATAATTGATTTTATCATCAATTTTAAAAAGTCACTGTTTATTGTTTATTAACTTATTGCTGGATCACTGATATTTAGGGTTGGCCCCATAATAGGCATTGCTTCATAAAATATCTCATTCCATCATGGAAGAAAGCCCTACAGCTAGAAGGGACACTATTTCTATTTCTGCCTTGTGAATGAATGGAAGCCTGAAGAGATGAAGCCGCTTGTATGAGAGTGCACAGTCAACATTTCAGAGCTCAGACTAGAACACATACTGTCTGTGCTTGTGTTGAGTGTTAATACAATATTGACTTCAATGTATCCTATTACTGTGAAACTTACCAATCCAGCTCAACATTTATATAGCAAATTTCAAACATCTAATGCAAACATCCCATGTAAGCCAGACAGGTAATCAAGTTCTTCCAGAACATTCAAATGGCCACACCACTTAAGAGCATAAATGAAATCAAGTATGAAACAGCAGTAAAGTCACAGACTATTCCAAATTAGAAAAAAAAAAAAACCTTGATAAAAACAGTGAGAATCAGCCAAAATATCATAAATTACAAATTAAGGATTTTTATTTTTATAGAACCCTACTCTAAAAGAGAAATGGGAATAGAAAAATTAACTAATGTGATGTTTGTTTTTTTTTAAGTTTCTTTTTATAGGAAAATTTTATAACTTTACAGACTATGGCTAAGAACTGAATCAACAACAATCATTCTTTAAATATTCTCCATTCTTTTTGATCAACAATTTTTTTATACCCATGGAAAGAAATGTTAGTAATTTGGCATACTCCACAATTTACTTACATAATTAGAGATAATCCCTTGTCTGCTTTCTTGTTCTTTATAGGGTCACTTCCTTACATTTTATTAAGGAATAAATTTTACCGTATGGTTGTATATCTTCTGATATAATTATATAAGTTCTAAGGCTAGTTGGAATTGAAGAGAGATCCATATATAAGCATCCAAGAATAGCTATGGAGTTGGCAGTGGGAAAGCGTGGACATCATTGACCTACATGTGAATCAGAGAAAGGAGCCATTTTCTACAGTTCACTCACTGACTTGGTGGCCACAGTTGGCCACTGTGAACAAGTTTAAGGACTAAGCAGCTGATACTCAACATGGGCAGCTTTGCAGCACACAATTTACCTTTAACTCCATCTGAACTGTTCTCCTGAAACCAGAAATGAGTCTCTGCAAAACCCATACAGGACAGTAATTAGTTCCCACTTGAAACTGTATTGGATTTAGTGCTTCGGAGTCACTCAAGGTGACTGTGACATTTACGTATCATTTAAGGTAATGAGCCAGCAGCATGGTTTTCTGAGACGGTGGTTTGTTCCATAGAGGTCATGAAGTAGACAATTCAACACACAAACATTGCCTTTACCCTATAATGATCCAAGTAGTCACCGGTGAGGAAGAAGAAAGACCTGAAAACCTATCCCTGGGTAATGACCTTCATGCATATTCCTTATCAAGCCTGTTTAAACCAGACCACAGCCAGAATCTATGCAGGGACACCCAAAACTGAAATGGGGGGCAGGGAGGGAGGAGGAACTGAAGAAGAAAGGTCTAGGAGCTTGAGAATATAAAAATGTCTTAGGTTGGCTCCCATCAGAGATCAATACTGGGGTGGCATAAAAATCCAAGGTAAAGTTTTGGAAATATGGGAATATATGTTTTGTTCTCTTACTTGGAAATTATGATTAACTTGAAGTAGTGTTACAAAGAAATCACCTGAAAAAATTATAAAACTTAAGAGTTCCTTAAAATACCAGACACCTTTGTTTTTGGAGATAGAATGTTTTCTCAAGAAGCATTTCAGGAAGTAGTAAATATACCTCCACAGGCTCCTCTTAAAGGAAGAAATAGCCTACTAATGCCTCACACGAAGCAAAGGAGACACCTTCATGGACATTTCTTCTTAATAAAATAGAAAAATAGGTCTCAGTTTTAATGACATCATCATCATCATTACCATCATCATCATCATCATCATCATTGAATTTCTCTTGTTTATATCAAGGAAATGAACCCTTCAAACTTTTTTTCCCATCATCTCATACCATGGAGTCCATGTGAAGCTGCAGGCTAATGGCAGATTGATCCATTTATATTGATACCAGGAAAGCTTTATTTTGGTATTCTTTTATTTATGATTTCAAAGGACTTTATAATGTTTGAAGCAAGACTTGCAATTCCCTTAAGGGATAAATAGGAAAAATGTCTAAATCCTCTTCAGTCCAAGGTCCTTAAGGGTGTGGACATTCTACTGTGTGAGAAACTCAAGTCTCTAGCATGACCTCGGTTACACACCACTGTGTATTCTAAGTTGTAAATAGATAGTATTTACAGGTAACACATAGTATGTTCTTCCTCTGTGTTTTCAGATATAACTTTTATTCTCACTTTTCCTTTGTACTATTTAATTCTGTATAATCAAAACAAGCTAATGGAATCTACAAGGTTAATGATCATCACACTGATCTGGCCAAAGATATCTGTAATTTGAAAGAGCAGTCATCTCTCAGTTGACTTACAATGAATGATCTAGCTACAGAAGATGCTCAGGATAGATTTTACTTGTTAACTTAGGTGCTCATTAACTGCAATAGTTATGACAATAGTTATAAAAACACAAGTGATTTATATTAATATATTCTAAATCAATGGGGATATGTTTGAGTGTCATGAATGCCTAAAGCAGCCATATAAAACACACTATATAACCAGAAGATGTGGAAAGGTGATTAGTCTTCCCTTAAGTGAGGTCCCATACATGGGCAGTACTAGACAGTCCTTCATTATCTTTCTCTTGGCTAGTAATCATTACTCATATGCTTCTAGTAAAATGTCCTGGTTTCCAGTAGACTTCTAAGCTCCCATCTTAATTCAAAACATACGAGACAGTATAGAAGTCCTCTATTGAATAACAGCACAGAAAATAAGGAAGATTAGAAGGCTAGACAAATGTGGTATCTGTTTCATGTTTGTCTTTTGAGTCATGAGTAGCCTTTGGTTATTTATTTGGTTATTATCATGAGTTATGACTGACTGAGGTATTCTAATGTCTCTGTTTTCCTCACTGAGTCTGTTTTGAGGTCATCTTAAAAGCAATCTGGGCTGTTAATAAGAGGAAATGATGCTGACACGAATAGCTTAAGGCTAGAATGGACAAGTGTTACTATTATGCAAATAAAATTGGTGAGATTATTTAGTTGCTCTTGCTGCTGTAAATTTTACATTACAATTAATGTAAAACTCATGGTCATACTTTAGTGGCTTACAGTCGTCTTAAGAGTCTATAGTTTAGAACCTTACTGCATCATAGTTTGGACCATTCCTGACTTAGTGATGAAGTATGTCACTTATACTCACTTTATTACTTTCTACTAAACACTACTAACTGACTTTCTTAACAGTAAAGTGTATACTATGGAGTCTGCAAAAGGCATCAATGCTATATTCTCTCACAAGATAAAATGATTATTGACTATATTATTGAGGATGCATTGTGGGTAATTGTGTTGGCTTTACATTAGTTCAAATACTCATTCTTCCCAGTCCTTGTAAATGAGGGTGTTTTGTTGTTTTATGCTCTTATAATCCCTAATAGTTTTATTATTTATTTTATAATCTCAAACTTAGAGATGACAATGGGATTCTTCTTGCACTTAGATCACAAATTTCTTTCTATACAAACCGCTCAATTCTGATGACCCAAGAACTGCTGAGATGTAAAAGAATGGGCCCAGACTTATAGAGAATTGCTACAATAAAATTATTTTTTATCATATATGCTCCACAGAATGATTATAGCTCTTTATAGACTCACAAGCATCCTGACAAGCCTCTTTATAACAGAACAAGAGGCAGTCAGTAAGATGCCAAGACAACAGTGACTCCACACAACATCAACATCCATAATACATTTGAAAAAAGAAGCCTCCTTACCTAGCATGCAAACACATTTGACATTCTGTTCAGGAGTCTCAAACAAGACTTCGCCACACCTCTGTAACAGAAAGACAGCTTCAGTTACTTCAAGATTTCAAATGAGAATTCCCAAGCCAATAAATATATCCATGCAGCTGACATCACTGTAATATTGTTTTATTCTTGTTTTCTTTAGTTACCTGGGCCTAGGGACTTCTGTCATACAGAGAGATTTTCCTGGAGAAAAGTCTTAGAGGTCAGTTTAGGATTGGCTGCTCCAGCATGCTTCATGTCCCTGCCAATGGCTGCTTCTGTGTTCCCATGAGAAGTCATGGCTTGGATAGAACCTCATTTCTGACAGTTTCCACCTCAGTGAAACATTCAGTTACCAGGCCCAATAACTCAAGAATAATCACTCTCAGAGCTGCTCCTTATTTAGCATTGATAATATCTGAGCGACTCACTCTACACTCATATACAGATATTATCAAAGCTGAGTGGCCAATGTTAAACTCTCAGATCGGGAAAGGGATAAATAAGGAAGTGAAAAGCAGCACAGAGCTTTTCCAAGCTCACAGACTTGGAAGAATACCAACTTTCTTGTCTATAGCTTAGTTTAATTTGAATTTCAAAATGTTCATGCAAGGCAAAATTTAACAATTTAAGCCATTATTTAACAACAGACCACTGTTGCGTAATGAGTATGGTTGGCCTATAGGATTAGTATTTATGTTTATAAATGAACTATCCAAAGCAATACAGACATAAATAATCTGATAGAAAATGGGTAAGAGACACAGCAAGTACTTCACAAAGGGGAAATCTGAATGATCAATAAACCCAGAAAATATACTGAACTGTACCAATATTTGGGAATAAATAAATTATATTAAGATAAAGTGAACTATCCCAATAATTGTGAATACATTGTAGTGAGATAAAGGGCTTTTTAAAACTCACTGATTTGACAAAATTTAGAAATCTGAAAATAATAAATATTTTCAAAAATGCAGAGAAATGTGAAGCCTTCCTTTCATACTTTTGAGGCTAGGGTATAAAAATAATCACTGCAGATTGGTAAATGTAAAATCTAGCAAAGTTGAAAAGTCATACATTGTGACAGAGCAAATGATTTTGTAGAATTTTAACATACAACTTCACATATGTATTTTCACATACAACTTCAGTGAAATATCATCTATGAGTTGAATTATGTAATTAAAAATGAAATAGGACTTTATAAACTCTAAAAGCATATGTAACATACAAAGGACTTATATAAAATACATAATATTCACATTATAGAATGCCAAACATACATAATTTTCAAATTATATAAAACATATACTTAAGTCATAAAGATGTAATATTAGGGTTTGTGAGATAGTTCAGTGGGGGACAGGAATTGTGTTGCAAAAATGAACATATAAGCTTGGCTCCCTAGCCTCCATGTGCAGCCAGGCACAGTAGGAAACATCGATAATCTTAGCACTTTTACTGTGGGATGGGAAGCAAAGACAGGAATACTGGAGCCTGTGGGCCAGGTAGCCAAGCATATGCAAAACACCATACATTTCTTATGAATATATTAATTTACTAAAAATGAAAAACATGAACTGAATAACAAATGAGGGATCAAACGTAGGGCATGGGAAGAGATTGCAGAGATTGTACGCAAGAGAGCAGACAAGGTTTCCAATTTGTTCTATAAGTATCCGTGCCTTAGATTATTCTTTAAACTCATGTATACATGAAACATAATGAGAATAAATTGGCAACGTCCAATGCTTTGAATATCAAAGCGGCCCTCAATTCAGTGTTGGTTGGTATTAGTGTGTCCTTGGGCTCATGGAAGCCATTAGTTGACAACTTGTTCATATCACTTACTAAATTATTTCTTTTTCATTTATTTTTTAATAAGCCTCACTACTTAGCTCTGTGTCCAGCCTGGTCTGGAACTCTCTGTGTAGATCAGGCTGGCCCTCAGCTTATAGAGACCACCTGCCTCTACCTCCTGGTTCTGGGGTTAGAGGATGAGCCACCCTGTCTGGCTATTTCCCTTGCTCTGACAATGACTGGCAATCTACTAGTGTAATCTGATTTTCTTTTTCTTTCAAAGTTCACAGCTTGGTTAACTCCATTCCCTGAAGGAAAAAGAAATCAACATTCCTCACAGCTAACTATGAAATTCTCAGTGGGATAATTCTCCCACCTGAGCGTCAGTTTCTCGGATGACCTACACCATGTAGGAGATGGACAGTGGGTCCAGGGATTGGGAAGGAAGCAAGCTATGATGAAAGTCAAGAGGTAGAACTGTAGGAGAGGGGGCTGGGGACCCTGCAAGGCTGCAGGAGGGCTTTGGGCTGTGAAGGTGAGAAGGCGCTGAATTCTAGACAGAGAGTTCAGATCTCAAGTGTCTGCTGACCATTTAATCTGTAGCAGGCAATTTAATCTTGTCGTGCTTCATCTCCTTGGATGTAGCATGGGGATATTGACATGTGCCACCAAGGTAAGCCAGGGGGCAAAAGTGTGGATTAATGACCCACAAAGTCTGATCATGCTGGTTGTTCCTGTTCTGTTTGTATTTTGACAGAGGTTAAGCCCTTTAAAATAGCCAGATTCTATTTTCTGCATCACCTGCCTTTTATAACGGTATGTTTACAACCCCAACAAGTTAATCATTATTTCTAGATGAAAGGTCAGAGATTTCTAAAATGTTTTCAGCTTCTTAGCAGACTCTCTCATGTCTTCTCTGGGTTAATGATAAAGCCGTCTGTATGCTGCCATGGGATAGATGCTCTTCTTTCAATGCAGAGACTTCCCATGCATTGTGGATAGAGGTTGCATGACTTCCCATGCCTATGATATGTTAAGGGAAGCTTGAGGTGTGACTCTCAGCAGGCATGTCAACAAACATGTGTGTGTGGGCTGTCAGGATCAAGCTGGGAGGAATGGCTGAAACACTCACTAACAGTCATGGCCTGCCTGGGTTCTCTGACCAGACAAGCTCATTACCAAGTAGCAAAGGCGTTGTAGTCTTTTTATGAGGATGAGAACTTCTGCTGCCCTGTCTTTATTTCCATGACAATATGGATGATGGTGAGGCACCTTGAACTAGCTCCTTAATCACTTTGGTTTTTTTCAAAGTTACCTGACGATATCAACAATTTTGAAAATAGGACTCAGAAGGGAATCAGATCATTTGCAGGACATACCTCAAACTACATTCTCTCCAGTGTCTTTTCTCATTAATGCATATTAGTGTTTAGCAGGCTCCTGCTCACTGTACAGCTCAGGATGATGACCTAGTTTAGAAGATTAATTAGGTTAAACCACAGTGTCCCCACTCCATACAGACTCTGACACAGGCAAAGGCTCTGTATCTTGCTGGATTGTGAGGTTTGCAGACCCCTTCCCTGGATGATCTGGTCATGTTTGTTGGGATGCTCCATTTGAACAACTTGATTCTAGATGACTTCTGGTTTTGGTCATCAGGATTTTACTTCTTAGGTAGTCCATCTTAGTTTCATTTTCCATGTCTGAAATAACTAGGTCATCTTGTTCCTGCTCAATGATTCCAGTGAAAACTATCCATAAATACCAAGGTGTAGCCATTGCAGTACCAACCCAAGATGCTGGAGCCATGCTAGCAACAAAGAGATCTTCCTGGCACGTGCTCTTTCTTTTTGAGGCACATGAGATTTTATGCATGTGAGTTCATTATCTGCACAGGCCATAAAGAATCAATCAACTTCATTGTTACTGTCCCTAACATGCCTCATTGTTGCCTCAGTATTTTGATATGCCAGATCTCCAAAACTCTTAAGGTTAACGAAATATTTACGACTTTGCTAACATTCACAGAGTTTGAGAGCTAAAAATTGTTCTAAGTGTGTCTAGCTACCATTCCACATTCTCATTATACTCTGTAATAGTAGAGAACTGAGGAAAGACAGGAGTACTCACTGTAGAATTCTTTCTTCAGTGAGTGGGAATCTGTTGTTGACAACTGATGCATAACTGAAATTTATGAATTTCCAGATACTGGCTACTTTGTTGGTCCTTGTTGCACTGGCTACCTAGATAATGTCTGGAGACACTACCTTTACTCACACATTAGCTTCTGACTTTGTGCCAGAAGCTCAAGGTTTAATCACAGGGACCCATCGTACCTCATCTCATCACTCTATCACTGGGTCAACCTGTCTCCTAACTGTAAAATAGGGAGTACTACTATGTCACAGAATCATTTCAAATTAGTTTTAATTCATGTAAGCAAGGAAGAATTATATAAAACATTATGGACTGCAATATACATCTAGGATAAGCATTATTTCATTCATTAAATCCTGTTTAATCTATAGTGTTCTCAGGCTTAAACATGAAAAAATACTCGGTATTTTAAGTAATATTTTGCAAGCATTTTTTTTAGTTAATGTTAGTAAGAGATTTGTATATTAAGTTTAGTGTTTGACTTTTGTTCAATGAAGTTTTAAAATATTGCATCTGTTCTTCCAATAGCCACAATATAGCATGAATATCAATGTTGAATGCACAAAGACAGTGATGCATTTCACAAAATAAGTATTCTTAGCCAGAGAAGGGAGGAAGGTAATTTTATCATTTGCTACAATGTGGATGAATAAGAGGGTGTTGTGCTAAGTGAAATAAAGTGGGGACAGAGCAATAAATACCATATGGCCTCACTTACATGTGCAATCTGAAAAAGTTGAATTCTTAGGAGCAGAGAGCAGGATAGTGGCCCCTGATGGCCAGAGGGAGGGAAGGCTTCAGTGGCTACAAGGTTTCACCTAGGCAGGGAGAATAGGCTCAGGAGACCTATGTATAGCATGCAATCACAATCATCACAATACATTGTACACTTGAAAAATTGCTGAGAGTATGTCTTTTGTGTTCACACAAAAATGGTATGTGAAATAATGTATCTGCTAATTAGTTTCATTTAGTCACTTTACAACTGTACATGTTTCAAATCACTAGTTTTATACCTTGAATATGTATAATGTTTATTTTTACAACTAAAAAGTGTGGGATTGTGAAAGGATAGCTTGGTTTCTGGTGGAGCATTGGCTAGAGATGGCCGGAGACCCACCCTGCAAGGTCCACATCCTCCACAAGTTGCAGGGCTGTAGCTCGCACATGGGTATGGATCCTGTTGGGCTGTATTATGGTTCCCACGTGTCTGTCACAGCTCAGGGAGGCAGAATCATGGGAATCTGACTGAGTTCACTCCATGTGGCACCAGGCGGATACTGGGATGAGAAGCCGCAAGGCTCTGCCCGGGCGTGGAAAGGTCTCAGCCTGACGTCCTGTGGTGGCAGAGCTCTGGAGTGGGGGTCTCCAGGCTGAAGTGGCTGACTGAGAGACCAGTGGTCTCTGTCCTTGGGCTCCCAGATGCCACTGGGAGCTGCAGAAGAACTGAGACGTGAGGGCATATGGGCTGGACCAGCCTGCAGACAAGAGGGACGAGGGAGAGAAACTCCAGCAGCACCCCACATTGGCTGGGTTGGCTAGCTTGCTTGGGTTGGCAGGCCTCCGCAGCGCGGCAGGAATATAGAGAAGTCTTCTGGCGGGAGATTAAGCAGTGGCTCGATAGTCAAAGGCCTTCTCCATAGTTCCCCACAGCAGAGCCCCAAAGACACGAGAAAGTCCATGGTTTTAAAAGGTTTATTGTCATGGAGGAAAGTAGATGTGGTTGTATCCCTGCCAGGGTGGGCCTTTGGTTAAATAGTAGGAGGGGTCTGGGAAGGAATGCTTAATTGGCTATGCCCTCTGGCCTTTAGGTATCTCATTAATATGGATATCTCTTGAGGCTCTGAGGCCTGTAGTCATGCCCTTTACCTGTGCTAGGTGACACAAACCTCGCTTTGGGAGGGGCTGTAGGGGCATTGCCCTATGTGACTGAAAGGCATGGATCCATGGAGGTCTTCAGCCATGTGTCAGGAACCTGGAGTCTGGGAGTGTGGCAAAAGTGTGCCGTCCCTTGCAGGGTCTCTGGCCATCTCTAGCCAGTGCTCCACCAGAAACCAAGCTATCCTTTCACAGTCCCACAAAAAAGTAATAGCAAAAAATCTTAAATTTAAAGCTGGCATCAATTTAAAGTTAAAACTTTTAATTTGTACTAAAACTGTATATTCTGGTAAATTATACAATAAAACATATCTTCTTTAAATAAATTGTATTTTTTCATTATATTTCTCATAGCTGTGAACATTGACATTAGAGGTAATTTTAGGAAACATTTACGTTTTCAACAAGTTTATTTTTCTTAAAAATTGTATCTGATGTGATACTATTCAGATTACCAGTACTACGCTCACTAGGCATTGTATTTGCATCAGCACCAGGCTCGGAGTGTGTTCTTATTGCTTAACCTGTTATTTTCTTAAGGAAACTGGTAATTTGTTGTTGTTGTCTCAAGTAAGTTTTAACACATCTTTTTCCTTTTCTGAAACTTGCTATTACTGGTATATAGAAACCTCTTAGCAGGCCTCCAGTAACTAATCTGTCTGGAAAAAGTATTTTCCTACCTGAGGAGAGAGGAGCAGCAGCCAGCAACTGAAGATGGAGACCCTCAGCGTTTGAAGCTTCTGTCTGTATTAGCAGAGGCAGTAACAGTTTATTGCATAATGTTAAATACTATCAGAAAATAAAAGCTGTGATTCTCTGATTTTTGTCCTTTCACATTTATAGTTTTCTTGTTTTTAGAATGATTTAATTAAGGGAACTGAGTGTTTGTAAAATCACTGGAGGATCAGGATATAGTTTGGCTTCCACAAATGACTGCCAACAGACTCAGCCGGCCATGAGCTCAGTAGGCTGGTGGACCACAATTGGGAAAGCGGAGAATGGGCAGGCACCAGTGAATTGTTGACTTTAAGAACACAGCACGTGGCAGCAATCCAGGGATCACAAAACTTTTGGCACAACGTCCTCTTGAAATCCGTAAAGCCAGTGACTGAATATTGAATGTTACTGTAGAAAACTCAACATCTCTCTGACTGTGTTTGAAACACTCACAAACAAAAATAAAACAAACCCTCTACATAGATCAAAGCTGAGTTTCCCGAGTTAAATAACCATGGTCAGACTATTGAGGAGTTGCTGTTCTTTGGTGGAAAGAGAAATAGGTCTCATCTGTCCCAAAGGAGCCACAAAGGCAATCTGCAGGGCTAAAGCCCATCACTGGCTGAAACCTTCACCCTGGTTCTCAGTCCATCTGTAAGCACATCCGTCCTGTACGTCTGCTATATAGAATGGGAATATAAATGAGACAAATGCCCATATGGATATTTGGGCCTGCATCTGTTTTATTTGCTCATTCCCAGGGCCCTCAAATGTCTAGGATAGTGACTAAGACACAATGCATATTGCAATGTTTATGTAATGAATGGGCAACAAATTCGTTAATGTGGCTTTGGGGTATATAATGGTGTTATCTGTGTTAGCCTGAGAGGGGATATACTGTTTGGCCATTTCTGTTTTGTGTTAGTAAGTGCTGCTGTATAGATAGAGCCACACTGTATGAAGCCGCAAGGGGTGGGACAAGAGCACAAACCTGACCTCAGATGGTATTTTAAAATTGGTTTTCTAAGTGATTATGGCACTATATCCCTGTGATCCCAACATTTGAGAGGCAGGAGGTTCACAAGTCATGGACTATATAGAATATTCAAGGTCAGTAGTAACAACAGTGGAAAGACCTGATCTCAAAGCCCTGAAAGGTGATGGCTCAGTTGGTGGAGCCCTTACCTAACAGCATAAGGCTCTGTGTTCAATTCTTAGCACCACAAACGAACAATGAAAAACAAACAAATAAACCCTAGATAATTCTGTTTTTTTTCTTGTCTTACAGTTTTCAAAGCAGACAACAGAATGA
This sequence comes from Mastomys natalensis, assembly GCA_021653895.1. NCBI lineage: Eukaryota > Metazoa > Chordata > Mammalia > Rodentia > Muridae > Mastomys > Mastomys natalensis. Next base: position 1,144,813 of record JAJTUV010000928.1, on the reverse strand, counting down.
TACTTATTAATATTTGGTCCACAGAAGGCAGGTCTAGGGCAAAAATGTCTTAGGTCTGAGAGAAATCTAATAAGCATGGCTTCTATTGAGCTGAACTCCTAAAATGGGGAGCAAGGGTTGGAGTTTGGAATTCATTAATGTCACCTAAATAAGTGAATGAATAAATGAATACTCAAGACATTGGTAGAGTGCTGAATTTGTATATGTGCCATGCTGTGAATGCCCTGTCCTTTTATAGGCCAGTATGAAGTCAGGGTGTACAGCTAAAGGGCTGCTTCAGTTATGGAACCCAGGCCTGATGGGCTATCACAGAAAAGGAGGTGACCCTGAGGTTGGCCTGGAAGGTAATAAAGCCTAGTATCAAGAGATACCCCCAGCCCCATGACAGCAGAAGATGCCTAAGTAAAGCTTGTAGGATCAGATAGGTTGTCTCCAAAGACTGTGGCAAACCATGGTGGGTTCCAGCAGAGAGCTGGAACTAGTAGTCATGAGTGAGACTGGAGGAAAGTAGGGACCAGTAGTGAATTGAAAGTTGTTCCAAGCTGGGAGGAAGGCTTGCTTTTAGTTTTGTAACAAACGATTATAATTTAAGGACATCAGATATCTCTTATCAATTGTATTGCCTGCAATCTTTTTGCTTGTTTTAGCCTTAAAGAAGGCACTGGAGCTCCCTTGTCCTGTTTTGTTGAGTTATTTCATAGAATAGTTACGACCCAAAGGGTTTTCCAGACTCCCAGTGCAAAGCTCATGCAAGGCTGACTGCCGCTACTGTGGAAGCCATTAGCACCTTGTGTGGAGGCATGGCAGTGTCCCTGCTCAGGAGGATATGTTTTCAGGGTCTCTTTCTTTACAGTGGCTGCAGTCCACAGTATTTTGTCAGTCCTGCCTACTGCGTGGGTGGCACAGTTAGGCCTTCATCTCTGAGCACTGTGGCAGCCCTCAGCACTTTGGTACCGAGGCCAACAGATTTGGAACTAGGGCAGATTTCAGCCCAGGCTTATGTTTTTCTTCCTAAGCTTTTCCAGTGAAGGAGCAGATTTCCATCCTATTGCAGGCTGTTAAAACGTCAGGCTAATAAGTTTTCAACAGTCTGTCAGTGCAGATCTCCAGCAACAAGCTGGCATTGCCTTTGGATCCTGGCCTCGTGGTCCAACCCAACCTCAGCCAGTCAAAATAAGAGACACAACAGTAAAGGAGAGGGGAAAAAAATCAGATAATCACCTCTAGCCAAGCAGAAATTCTTAACAAATCCATTGTTGCCAATTGCCAACAGCAACTCTGTGGTCTGACTAAACTGGTGTGACCCTCAGGAAGGGCCATCTCTCCAAAAGCTCTAATTAGCTATGGTCAGGAGTGGCTTGAACGATATTAATGCCATTGCTATTGGGAAATGAGCCTACCTGCTTTTAACAGCTTTGTTTTTTCCTTCAGTCAGAGAACAAAATGTTAGCTCAATGGCGTATGCTTTCTATTAGAGAATGGCCAGCAGCAGCAGTCTCCAGAGAGCTGCTCAGCATTTTATTACAGACCCCTCTTTTTAAATGTTTAAAAACTACTTATTACTAACCAAAACTTGGAAAACCTGGTTTCAGAGAGAGAGAGAGAGAGAGAGAGAGAGAGGAGGGGGTGGAGTGGAATTAAATTACTAAGCAAATGTCCAGAATGAACTGTTTTGTCATTCTGACCCCAGGTAGTAGCAGACAGTAGAATGACTGTGTCCTTCTGGTCGACCTCCTCTGGAAAGCTGCTGGGGTCAGATGGCACACAGGGTCGGAAGCTAGCATGCATTGAAATGCACAGTGAAAACTGCTGTTTGCACCATGTCAGTAACATGACTCTAGCCTCCAGCAAGCATATTCTAGCAAAACTGCACCTGAGGATTGGTGGCTGGAAGCATAGCTAAGACCTCTCTCTCAAGTGCATCAAGCTATTGCAGCTGGGTAGGCATCTGGGTTCAAGTATTTTGTGAAGAATCTTGATATGAGCTCTGAAAAACACACTGACTATCAGATTAAAATACATAAACTCCAAATCTGAGCAGTGGAAAACTTGAGTGAGAATTTTGTAATGCAGCCTAATCTTTTATTTATCATTGTAGAGTCTCAAGGGTTGATCACCAGCAATAGTCATAAATGTTTAATGTATATATCGTGAGTTATTAAAGGTGAAGTTGAGAAACAGTGGAAGAAACAGGAAGAGGCATAGGAGGACAGATAAGCAAACATAATGAAAAACACTTAACACGTTGATGTTCAAATCCCAAACCTGGACCTTATTAGTTGTATATTCTGTGGCCCATTTGGCTTATGGTTTTGACTCTCATTGTGGAGGTGATTATTATTCATGATAATAATCATTATATTTATATACATATGCATATATATGACACATGTGTGTAGCGATTAGAATGAAATGGTCCCCTAGGCTCAGGTATTGGAGCCTTGGTCCCCAGTTGGTGAAACTGTAGGGATTGAGAGGTGTGGCCTTGTTGGAGGTGTGCCACTGGGGTCAGAGTGGGTTTCAGGTTTCAAAAGCCTATATATATAATATCGCTTCTAGTTCTCTCTCTCTCTCTCTCTCTCTCTCTCTCTCTCTCTCTCTCTCTGTTTCTGTCTCTCTGTATCTTTCTTCATTTCTCTCTGTGTGTCTCAGTCTGTCTCTCTATGTCTTTCTGTCTTTCTCTGCCTCTCCCTGCCTTGTGCTGTGGATCAGCTGTGAGCTATCAGCTACTGCTCCCCTGCTATGCCTGCCTGCCATCATGCTCACCACTATGACAGTCATGTACTTTAACCCTCTGGAACTATGAGTTGCCACACATTTAATGCTTTCTTTCATAATTTATGGTGTTTGTCACAGAAATAGAAAAATAAGTCAGTATATAAACATCTCACCTCCTCTAGAACCCATCACATGGCCTTTATGAAGGTAGTTTTGTGGAAAAAGAGAGGGAGATGTAGTACACACCCACTTGGTGCTGCATGAGTTGCAGAGCACAGTTCTTTCATCAATCATAGAAAATATATTTTGTTCTTCCCATGATGGAGACTACTAGTCTGAAGGAGGGAAACCTGCCAAGTTAAAGGTCTAGAGCAGAGGTGGGCGGGGAATGGATGGAGATGTTCGTCTTTCTCGTCCTCATCCTTGCCATGGAGAAAGGGTGAAGGACCTAAATGAGTTTAGGAAAGGGTGTGCTCACAGACTAAGTTGGCCACACTCCGGTGCATATGGAAAAGTTTCAGAAAGATTGTGCAAGAATAAAGGAGGGAAGAAACAATACTACATTACTTTTCAGTTGAGATTGAAGCACAAGATAAACTGGGAAGTTATTCTAAGCAACATAACTATAGGTGCAAAAATCTAAAGGTGACTAAGGAAATGAAGGAAGTCGAGGATGGGTATAAAGGAATGGAGATGAATTAATCCTAGGGACCCTGGATCTGAGAAACATGAAGCTTGGAGAAGGTTGCAGGACTGTCAAGACCATTCAGGATTCAACTTGATGAAGTCACTGCAAGTCATAGACCCTTTGGTTCAGGCAGTAAGTGTTCCCAATAGTGTTCCTTAAGATCGTACAACTGGAGTACAGTTTAACAGCCGTGCATGCTGAGAAAGGTGTTTCATATTATTGCCATGCTTTTGGGTTGTAATATGTCCTGTTGCGTGTGACACCATCTTATCATTGAATTTCATGATGTCATCCCTACTACCTTAATACAGCAAAGCTTGGGAGTATCTCCAGAGCAGCTCACTGCTCACTGCTTCTGACTTCTTACCTCCTCAATGCTCCACAGATAGAATTTATTTTTAAGGTTTAGTAAATCTATATGTTTTTTAGGAATAGTAAATCATAGAAGTGAGAATGTTGCTTAGAGTTTAAAATCTAGCATGAATACATTATGAAACCATGGCATTCAAAATCATGCAGAGGGTAAGGATGGGCTGAGTATGTACTGAAAAGAGGGTTCAAAGTAAAATGTGGACCCCAGAAGACAAGACACCTAGGGCATGGACCCGAAGTGCTTCCCCACTCCTTAGAAAGGCATTTCCTCCTCAGGAAACTGTGGAAGAGCATGCTATATTTCAGAAAAACCATTCCTTTACTCACTTATTATAAGAGAGAGAGAGAGAGAAGAGAGAGAGAGAGAGAGAGAGAGAGAGAGAGAGAGAGAGAGAGAGAGGAGAGAAGAAGGAAGGAGGAGGAGGAGGAGGAAGAGTAGGAGAAGGAGAAGGAAGAGAGGAGAGGAGTAGAGAGGAGAGAAGAGAAGAACCAGAATGGGACTCCTGTGTTTTCCCCCATCCCCACCAGAACATGTAGCAAGTCTTTAGCATGTGTCATTTATAGCTCTGGAAAACACCAGCATAGTGAGCGCTTGGAATACCTGCCTTTCCATTTTCCCTGTATTGCCAACAAGTAAGGACTGACAGTGGCTCCACAGCAAACAGTTTTCAAAATTGCTATGCTCCAGCTATCTGACCAGAGAGTCTATGCTTTAAACCTTGTCTTTATTTACCCTGCAATTTTCAAGCTACTTTATGAGGCTTTGCAGATGGCAGAAGTTTAATAGATAATATCAGCAATACCTCCAGATCTTTGCGGAAGCATCGTCATGTTCCAGAGATTCATGGTACCCCATCCAGACTGTAACTGCAGGGTTATTTACTCAGGACAAAGGAGTCGTTATAACGGGCTCCTTGTAGCCCAGTGCCACAAGGTTTCTGTACATAAACCAACAATTAAATGTAATCCTATATACTTACAGTTTTAAAAGAAATTCAAACCAGTTCTTGGAACTAAAGAAGCCAGCACTAGAGAAAATGACTTCCAGAACATGAAGCCCAACATGTGAACACAGGACCTCTGAGCCACAAAGGAACACAAACTTTTCCATGGGGAAAAGGGCTTGTTGTATAACTAGCTAAACAAGGCCAAAGACTAAGATATTCTCAGGGACAATCAAAAAATGATTACTGGTCAAATCACATTGGCCATTTACATAAGGACAGCTCTAAGACACAGGTTTGGTCTTGAGCAGCCTATAAACTCTATTTGCAATGAACCCCCAGCTAGAGCTGGAAAATCCAGGATCTCAGAAAAATGACTGACTGATTTAGTGAGCTTCAGGTGAACATGAAACACTGGGTATTTTGCAGACGGTTTTATTCTGCATTTGACATGACATATTTAACCCCACCACATACCTTGACAAAGCAACATTTGGAAGACATCTCATCTTAACTCTCCCTCTCTTCACTGAGATAGGGATTTTTTTTCCTCTAATTTCCTTCTATTCTCCAACACCTAGATGAAATTCTATAATATCTTAAATTCTCAATGAATATTGCTCAATAGACTGAATGGGCGAGGTGGCATAAAAGTACACGGGCACATTCATTTCTACATGGTGGTAAGTTAAAAGCTACAAGATGCTGGGACTCTTAAAAGGAAAACATGATTGTGTGCATGTGCACTTGAGTACTCGTGTGTGTGCATGTGTGTGTGTGTGTGTGTGTATGTGTGTGTGTCCATGCTTACATGTGTGCCTGTATGTGTGTGCATACATTTTATGCATGTATGCATGTGTGCATATGTGTGTGCACCTGTGTGTGCACATGTTTGTGTGTGTGCACACATGTGTGTGTCTGAAGACTGAACCAGGCAGTATTTTCACTCACAGTAGAGTTATACTTAAAATAAATTCAAGTCATCACTTTGATATCTTTATTCTTCTAAAAGATTATTGTGTTTGGAATTTACTGTGAGTGCCATAGGTGGAGTTCCACTTGAGGGTAAAGATTTCTCAAAGTATTATAGTTTTAAAATATAATTCTCTCTGGAAAACCAGCAAAGGGGGTGTGTGTGTGTGTGTGTGTGGTGTGTTGATGTGTTGTGTGTTGGTTGTGTGTCTACTCCTAGGTCCCTGCAGACTATATATAGGGGTGACTTCAATCATGCATTGAAGAACACTTATGAGGTACCTGCTGTATGCCAAACACTTTTAGATGCCACTATTTAAAGCTGCCACTCAGATCCCATATTTATATAACCTAACCTTGCAATTTGAAGATTAATAAACTAATAAAATGGGATTAATGTGCGTTATTTTAGCACCATGATACAGGTTTCTAAATCTCATAGCTATTTTTTAATGCAAAATGGCAAATAATACCAAAATGAAGCAAAAAAAAAAAAAACAAAATTTGTTTTAATTGGTCAAGATTCATACTAGGAAAATAGGTGGCAATGTCTCCTTAACCTATCAGATATTTCAAGCTTTTGAGTAGGTCATATAAGGGCCCCTTGGGGATGGCTTGTAGGCCCTGTTTTGTTATGAGTTTTCTGTCATTTTTCTGCTTCAAGATGTTCTGCACCTCTTCAACAGGACTATGATTGTACGAATTTATGTATCTGTTCTCGTGGGAACTTAATAATGAATGTACACCGAGAGATGAGCAGATGTCTGTCATTGGTTTACCTGTAAATTATTAAAACTTGGCCATAGGTAAATTTAATCCGTGGAGGTTGAAATATTATAGGATCTGAGAGAAGGCTCTTTAAGAAAAGGAGTGGAATGTTATAGGATCTGAAGAGAGGGTTCTTGAAGAAAAAGAGTAAAACAGGCAGGCATAATTGTAACAATGTCTTGGAAAGTATCAATGAATTTGGTGGAAGAATTTAGGAATTCTGATGATCATATTTTCTCAGCTTGATTAGCTCTGGGATTAACAAGACAGACTTCTGGGTGAATTGTGAGGGTATTTCTAGAAGAATCAACTAAGGGAGAAGAGACTTCTACATGGATCAGCACCTTTCAGCAATGGCCCAGATACAAAGAAGTTTGAGGAAAGGGAGAGCTGTGTTTGCCTGTCCTCTTTCACTCCCTGCTGGCGAATGCATCTACTTTAATGAAGCTGCAGCTGTTACCAACTCTCATTGACATTAGACCTTGCTGCTTCAGCCTTCTAGTGTAGACATAGGAACAGCAATTCTTCAGGTTTTCAGTGTCAGACTGAAATTGTTAGGCATAGGAGACTTAGGAGCTTTGAGGTCTTTAGCTTCTCCAGTTTACAGACAAGTACTGTTAGACTACCCACCCTATATTCTGTAAGCCAATCTGATAAATCTCTGTAATTTATATATATATATATATATATATAATATATATATATATATATATATATATGTATTCATTGAACCAGTTCTGTTTCTCTAGAGAATCCTGACTAACACACTTCCCTAAGTTATTGTAATTTATGTATATGTATAGTATATGTATATATTATATGTTTAACATGTTCCTCTCCATACTCCCCAATCACCACTTTATATCTTCTACTTTATTTTTAAAAATTTCTTAGACTATTCTGAATGTAGGTCTAATTTATTTTTATATCCCACTCTGACTCTAGAATAGAGTATATACTAGTGTGTATATCTTTGTTTACATCAAAGCTAAAAGTATTTAATAAGCATCTATTTAAAGTCTTATTACTACAGTGCTTATATGCTCATTGTACTCTAGGTAGCAGCTGACTACAGAGTTTCTAATAAAGTCATCTCATCACTTGCTTACATTTGTTCTCAAACCCTTGTGGGTTCTAGACCTAAAGATATTCAAGTCATTTATCTGAAACATTTGTACATAGATCCACACACAACCTCCTATATACTTTGCATAATCTCTAGATTACATATAATACTAACACTATGTAAATAGTGGTAATGTAAAATTTGGTACGTGTTCATTGCAGATATAAATTTTTTAAAGAAATATCTTCTGTAGTTTGCTGTGTAACAGTAGATACAGAGGCCTTGATTTTATGAAGATAGAGCAGACTCTAATTTACTGTCAATTATCTTCCTGTTGTCTTACAAATGTGTCAGACTCAGCAAGCATTGGTTGGATGAATGAAAGGAGGAAACTGATGGGAAGATGTGATAACCATAAGATACCCTTAACGATGTATGGGTAATCAGAAATAGTGTTGAGTATCCATGACAGGAGAAAATCTAGCTACAAAACAATTCATCTTATTGATACTCTTTTTGTATCAACTTTTGTATTGCTGAAAAAGACCGTGGAATCAAGAGCCATGTCAGCTAGAAGCATGGCAAAACCTTCTATTCCTGATTTGCACCACAGAGTGTTGCTGGGAAAGAGCAACATGTCACACATAAGGGATCATAGAGTAACAACTCACATGTAAGGGATCATAAAATAACATCTCCCATATAAGGGATGGTAGAGCAACGTCTCTCACATAAGGGATCGTCTAAATTTTCCTTAAAATGAGTCATGCACCTAATGCTCAGTGAACACCACAGAAGAAGTGGCAGAAAGAACAAGAGTCAGAGGATCAGGGAGTCTGCATCTCCTATTAGTGTCAGAACTACATTCTGGAAGTCACTGCCTAAACATAAGTTGAACAAGGACATCACCAATACATGTTCTAAAGTGGACAGGGAAATCCCAAAGGCCTCAACCCTGCACAGGCAACTAAGGAGTGTTGAGAGTGCATACTATCCAATACCAGAGGGTCACCTCTGAGAGCATATATACAAGTAGTGTTAGATACTATACAGACTGACTGGGTTATAGTTTCATTCATATATATATATCAAACATGACAATAACAATTTAATAAAAAGAAGCAAATGAATTAAAAAGAAAACAAGAATGGGTATATAGGAGGGTTTAGACAGAGGAAAGGGGAATGATTTGATTATAATCTTAAAAATAAAAGAAATAATTTTTAAAAGTATGATGTAAAGTACATTGAATATCTAACTCTGATGGACACAAAAGTTGTCCGGTGTGTTTGTTAAAATGGATGCTCCAGGGCCAGGAGAGGAGAAGATAAGGACTCAGACTTACAACATCTGGGAGACACTTTGGGAGATGCTACTATTGGTATTCTTTGCTGTCACTTAAAGAAAGTCTGGGGAGGAGGCACTGTGTGCTAACCTGGGCTGGTTCTCGATTCAGTTCTAACCTTGGGAAATTCCTTAGCCTTTGTGAGAGACTTCATCTTTCCACTGTCAGAGTGAGAGGCTTGGGTAGTTCTTTCTTAATTTCTTGAGGTTCTAAAGTGTCTGGTTTCACACACGGATCGTATGATGAGCATAGACAGCTGTGTACAAAGGGGACCCTCATACTAGTCCAGTCCCAGAAACTTGGCTCTGCAACAGAGGTAGACATTTCGCTCTACATGATCCTTCAATTTATGCTAGTATTTCTTATATATTTGGTTGTGAGCCTAGCCTTTAATGGCTGAGCCCTATTCTTCAGCTTATTCTAGTATTTCTTAAGGCAACATTTTTCTTTTTCTTTTTCCTTTGGGAGTTGTAGCTTGAACCCAGGGTGTTACACATAGTTGGCAAATACTCTAGCACTGAGATTCCCAGACATCTACTAGAATATGATTTAATCAGTTCTACCTCTGTTCCCTTCCCCCAATCTTCCCCTATACACTTCCACACTTTCCCCTCCCTGTTCATATTCTCTTGTTTAAAAAAAAAAAAAGCAAAAACCAACCTACTGAGTCCACTTTGCAATGCAGTATATGCTGACACAGTGTAGGGTCATCTACTGGAGCCATAGACAGCTTCTCGGAAACCATAGTCCTGAGGAAAATGGACTCTCCCTCTCCTAGCCAATAGTTGCCCATAGCTTCTTACCAGGGGTGGGATTTGATGACCTCTTCCTCTAACCATAGTAGGATTTTGTCTGGCTTGATCTTGCCTGGGTCTTACACTGCCACCACAACTGCTATGATGAGTTTATGTGTGCAACTGCCCTGCTGTGTCCGGGAAAAGAATGTTTCCCTGCAGCCATCCACTGCCTCTGCCTCTCAGTCTTTCTGCCCCACCTTCTGCAGTGATCCCTGAGCCTTGGGTGGGGGAGTAGGAGACCAGTGTCCTGTTCAGGGCTGAGCATTTCTTTAGAAGCTTTCGTTTGCTTCATTTTGTAGACTTGCTCACAAGCAAAAGTGAGTCAACTGTATGATAAGTGAATGAGGATGTTTAAAAGTAAGCTCTTACATGAACACACAGCTAATTCTTTTTAAAAGAATAATTCGAAACTAACGAAAAATAACCCAAATTAGTCAGGAAAAGGAGTTTGAGCATCCACTGCAGTGACTAGATGGGTAGATTGCAGAAATCCTGTGTCTGTAACACAAAGGAACAGTTTCAATGATTTTGTGAAAACAGTCTTGATCTGACCAGCTTTTAATGCACGCTATCAACTAAATTTCTCCACCCCAGACGAGTAGAATCAAAGTCAAGCAGTCTCACAGACCACAAGCCTATTGCACATTTATAAATATGTTGAAGAGAGCTGCTTAGACACACAGCATGACTCCTAACCACATTCTATTATAGGTTGTAGGCGTTGGAGATGTGGTTGAGAGCAAAACCTCACTCCACCTTAGAAAGATAGAGACTTCTCAAAAATATACTCTGTCTAGAATTGATGGACACACACAAACCGCCAAAGACAAGAAAAGCCAGAGTCCAGCCAGTCTCCATCTGGATATAATATAATCCAGTGGAATGATAACAAAATATTATTTTTGGATTACACTTTTGTGTGTTTTATGTGGCATTGCATGGCCATATGAGGACTCTTCTGTTAGTTTGTTAAAAAATACTCAGTGTTGATATTAATTCACTATTCCAAAAAACATCTTATTAATAGCTTGCTTCTTTTCTTTCTTTCTTGAGGGATGGTGGTGATGGAGCTACACTTAGGACCTCACACATACTGGGAAAGCGCTTTACCACTGAGCTCTGTTCCCAGCCCCACTCGCTTGCTTCATGAAAACAGACTTTTACTTCTTTTGGAATTTTGTTTTCTACTCGTTGACAGAAATTAAATCTCTCTTCTCTTCTCTTCTCTTCTCTCTCTCTCTTCTCTTCTCTTCTCTTCTCTTCTCTTCTTCTCTTCTCTTCTCTTCTCTTCTCTCTCCCCCCTCTCTCTGTTTCCCTGTCTCTCTCTCTCTGTCTCCCTGTCTGTGTGTGTGTTTGTGTGTTTATGTGTGTGCCCACAGACACATGAAAAGAGAAAAGGCCATACTTTCTCCTTGGCAGGTACAGTTTGTGCACTTTTAATGCTTTACTGGGATTATTATGTATGGTTAAGTGCTACTCAAATCCAAAATCTATGAATATATTCAAGCTATTTCCTGTGAACAACAACAAATAGGATGTCAATTGCCCCCTATCCTTTGTGTGTTTTAGTTAGCACTCTGAATTGAACCAGCATCACACATGTGAGACAAGTCCTCTGCCACTGAGCCGTAGCCTCTGTCCACCTCACGTTTTTTTTTTTTTTCCTCAAGAAGAGGTTTTATTCAATGATCATGGCCTAAACATCCCTGCCCCTGAGGAGTTCAGAAAAGAGAAAAGAGGGATGGAGGGAGAGAAGAGAAGAGGAGAGGGGAGGAGAGGAGAGGAGAGGAGAGGAGAGAGAGAGAGAGAGAGAGAGAGAGAGAGAGAGAGAGAGAATATGAACAGCTCCTGTCCCCTTACTGTTTTTGAAAGAATCATTGAGCATTAGACCTGTCAGTCTACCAAAGGATCCAGCCTATAAACCTCGAAGCCAGCATTCCAGGACATGTTTAAAGTGAACAAGACTTTGATGATGTCTGCCCATACTTGTTGACATTTTGATTTTTACTGTCTATTGGAATGCTAAGTGCAAGCTCCCCAAGACTGGAGTCTGCACATAGCCCATGGAGACCCTGTCCCCCAAATTAATTCTGATTGGCGAATAGAGATGCTGACAACCAATAGCTGGGGAAAAGAGACATAGGTGTAGTTGAGGTTTTTGCGGGTTTAGAGGGAGGAGTCCACGAGGAAGAGACAGAAGAAGCTGCCATGAGATAGAAGAAGAAAGTGAAGGAGAGAGCCGCCATGGCTAAGGGCCAAGGGAACGTGGCCCAGAGAGCTGCCTAATTGGAGCTAAGAGTCTCCTAGATGAAGCATAGAAGTAATAATGAGGTTATGGATTGGAAGGTAGATTCTAACAGCGTGGAGGGTAGGCAGTTGCTCAGCAATTGTGCTGCTTAAGGCATATTTTAAAATATAAAGATTGTGTGTGTGTCTTTCATCGAGGAACATAAATGGTCTAAGGCAGGAAGAAACCCCACACTGGGATTGTTTAATATTATTTACTACACACACTGCCCTTGATGGGCATATCAATGGTGGTGGTCAGAGCCCAGTTACATCATAAGACTCTTTGATTGCTCCTGTAACAGGTGGTGATAAGCTGGCACCAGTGGACTCTTTGCCACTGTTCATCTCTGAGAGGCAAGAGCAGCAGCATGCAGGAGACTCTTCCAGGCCCCGTGGCCATTGTAGTGATATTATTAGCTACAGGGTTCATCCTTTATAGCTATACAAATCATCAAACTCCTCACAATGTTTCAGACTGTGGAATTTTTACACAGTAGTTCTATACTTTCCACCAACAAGATATTTGGCTGCTTTTAAACAAAACATAGAGTAAAAGCAGGAAACTCAAGTTGACGTAAAACACGAGCTACAGAGAAAAGAACCTGAATCAGTGAAAAAAGTATTATTTGTGAGGGAGAAACATATTTTTCCTAGGGAAAAAAGTCTCATTAAGCTGTACGCTAACAAGCATTTTACATGAGTAGGTTGTTATTGAAAAAACAACTAAAGTCACAGTGTTACAGCTCAGAGAACAACAAGAACAAACTGTAGAAAGGGATAAATTCATTCAAAGACTAAAATAACGCAATTTCCAAAGAGTCAGTTGTTTAAGAGAGTCACTAAGGACAATTCTCCTTCCCCCCCTTCTGAAGGAATTTGAAGGAAACTAGAAAGAATACGGAGCACACACTTGTCATACACTAGGAATGGTGCTTTGATTTGGTTGAGGATATGCTACTCCAAAATTCAAGTCCTGAGCATTTGAGACAAGACATTAGCAGAAGTACTTGCTAACCTTCCCATGCTACCTTGTCGTGATGGTCATAACGTAAGCGGTGCATTTTATGACCTTTTTGTGAAGCACATCCTGGAACACTCATTTGCAAGATGGCTCCTTCTACTTAAAAGACAGGAGCCAAAGACACATGGACACAGGAAGAAGCTGAACTCACAAGATCGCTTTGTTTCCTCAGCCTATTTCAGTAAGGACATATTCTGCCCTCCAGACATGCCCCACAACAGAGCACTCTGCCTCAAACCTTATATAGAGAATGCACAAACAGATCCAGTGTTCCAGATCTTTCCTTGGAAAGCTTCGATTCAAACATAAGACTGAGTAAATGTGTCTACCTATTCTTGTGCTCTTCTGGTAACATGAACTTGATTGGGAAAAAGGTATTTTTCTTCTACAACCTTTAACACACTAAGAAATGAAATGGTCAGAATGAAATCTTACTAAATTGATAGAATTATGTAGGTGGTACAATGTGAACGTCATGGGAGAAAACAGTAAGGCCAGATCCTCGCATTTAATAAATGTTACTTCTGAGATGCTGCATAGGTGAGGTAGAGAATGTGAGCTGGGAAGTGGTGTGGTGTGTTGTGTGGTGTGTGTCTGTGTGTCTGTGTGTGCACATACATGCATATATGTGTGTGAAAGACAGAAACCAATGCTGGGCTTTTCCTGTATTGCTCTCCAACTTATCCTTATATACAGGATTTCTCACTGAATCTGGAGCTATTGATTTCAAAACCCCAACTGTCCAGACAGCTCACTGAGCCTCCTGTTTCTACTCCCCAGTGCTAGAATATAAGCATGAGTCCTAGTTCCTGATTTTTTTACATGGGTGCTAGAGATCCAAACTCAGGTCTCTGTGCTTGAGTGGGAAGCTCTTTGCTGACTGTAGCATCTCTCCAGCCCCAAAAGATCTTTTAGGGCATGCTTTCTGGTTATTGTAATGGAGAGCATTATTAAGTTGTTATCTTTACAATTGCAGAGGTTTTTGTTACTGGTTTCTCATTTTCAATAATTTTAGAAGTATGCAATCTGTCACTTCTAGAACTGCCACTTTTTAAAATACAGAAATTCCTTGGGTAGTTTTGTGGCACTGTAGTGGTAAAATTCATTTTTGTTGAATTTTCTCTAGGGAAGCAACTTAAAAAAAAAACTGGCTTCCCTGGTTTTCACAATGCTGTTGATTTTAGTAAACCAGACAACTACAATGTTGCCATGCAAGATGGTGTTAGCACCCCGTCCAACACCGCCATTCACCTACTCAAAAGTTATGGAGGAAGCAGATATTTCCTTATTGCATATTGAGGGCTTGAAATGATGTCTGAGTACCTCACGTGTACCTTTATTGTCACCAAAGAGTCCACTGTCACTCTAAACTGAATTGTCAGCAATTAGGAAATGTAACATTTATTACATTCTCCTTTGATGTTGGATTCCTTCAGTACTTGGATATCTTTTGTGTGTTGGAAGTTCTACTAAAGATGCTATTTCCTAAGAAGCCTGAAATCTCTGTTTGAGACAGTTGTGGGCAGGTGAGCTCTGCTTCCCAAAAGCCTGGGTCTGGTTTTATATCCAGGTGAACTTGGGACGAGGGGCCCCACCTGTGCAGCCGAGTTCCTCAGCTCTCAGAGTCTCAGAGTCTGTGTCCCTGCGCAGGGCTATGAGAGTGCACTCATCTGTGAGCCCTCACCTTTTTATTGTCTTTCTGAGTTCAATCACATTCTCATTAATGCAGACTGGGGTGGGGGGTGTTCCCTCCTGAGACTTTCCATCTGGAATTCTCTCTCTTCCGATGATGCTTACCCTCCTTAAAGTGTGACCTCAACTAAAGCCCTCTGCACTGAGCATACCTTCGACCCCTCCACCAAGGAGCACTGCTTGATTGGCTATTATTATTACTGTTAAATGTTTGTGTTTGGGAGGTGTTTGATTAGCATCTGCCTGTGTTAGACCATATGTATATGACTAGGAATCACATTTTGTTCAATAGTGACTGGACATTATGAGATACTTGTTAAGTAAGTTCTCAGCTTTGCTTTCCTCTACGTCAGCTGAGAACTGAAATAGCATCTGTGTCACAGGTGTTTTATGGTATAAATGGGATCATGTGTAGATAACGTGCCAAAACAATGCCAGTGACACAGCAAAAGCTTAATCTTATTTGTTGAGTGAACATGTACTTTTAAAAATTATTTATTCTGGTATGCCCGTGGCTTTACATTTACTAATATATCAAGAGAGTTTGCTCATGTCACCAAATTATTTTCAAAAATTCTATTTACATTCATTTCTTGTTTTCAGCCCCACCAAGTTTAGCCAGGGCTTCCCATGTGACCACGGGATGGTAACTACTCAGTGGAAACAGCACTACAGATTATGATTCCTCTCCTCCAGCATTCATCACTAGCCAATAGCTACCCAGGCAGGGTAGAACCCTAGAAGCCCTTCTCTCATCCATGACAGACTATTTACTGGCCAACTGCAGTGCTTCTGATTTGTGATTATAATGCCTGTGTCATGACCAGTTATGACCAGTGCATCTTGGAATCCTTGTCTGTATCAGCTAGCTGTCACATCATTTCCTTCTCTTCTTTTCCAATGATTTCTGAGCTTTAGAAGGGTGGCGTAAATGTCCCAGTGTTGTGACTGTTATACAGACAATCAATTTCTCTCTAGTTTTGAGGCTCATTCCATAGGAGGGAATTGGTGTTTTATATTCTAGAGCTAGTCAAACATGCACGGCTGGGCAGGTCCTCGGTCCTAGGGGCAAATAAGGTATTTCTCTCTATACCTGTAGGCATAGGCCACTCAACCTTATCAGAGAGGCTTCCCTTTGCACTGAAGGGTGATAAAGTCAGAGACTCAAGGCTGTTTCACGTGCTAAGAATACATGACTGCTGAAGTGAGTGGAGTTTTTTACATAATTTTAAAAAGGCTTGCTATGCTTTCCTGAACTGGAAAAACTGGATGTAAAGATAGTACCTCAACTCTTAAAGTTTGCTGTCAAATACACGGTCAGAAAATGTGTCTCAGTTTTGACCACAGTTGAATGAGATTGCTTGCATACCTTTGTATTGCTAATTGTCATTTAATTGAAAACATTTATGAATTCGGTAAGCAAGAACTCTGATTTTACTAGCTTTCTTAGCTTACTAATGTAATTTGATATATGCTCTGTCTGTTATTTCCTGTGCACTTTGACCATCACATTGTAATTTGTCTGCTGGGGGGTTAGTAAAATTAGATGAATCATAAACAGCTTTGATTGCTATGGATATTAATTATTTGTCCTATTATGCTAATATTTTATTGAGTTCCATTTACATTTTAATTTTACAATATTTCTATGAACTCTGTATAGTCTTTTGTTGATTCTGACATTTGTTATTTCATTTATGACTT
Source organism: Mastomys natalensis (assembly GCA_021653895.1). Taxonomy (NCBI): domain Eukaryota; kingdom Metazoa; phylum Chordata; class Mammalia; order Rodentia; family Muridae; genus Mastomys; species Mastomys natalensis. The sequence continues at coordinate 1,128,437 of JAJTUV010000928.1, read as the reverse complement.
TTATGCTTACAGATTCATCTTTTAATTGGCAACTGGAACATTGCTTTCTATTTTCTATGGTTCTTAGTATAAAATTGCTTTTAATCTACTTTCTTACCCTGAGGTCAGAATAACTTGTAATTAATCTAATCAATTTTCTCTACCACATATTCACGATCCATTTCTCCCCTAGTTTTGAGGGAGCCTTCCTTATCATATTAAAATCACATATTATTTCATATACAGTAAAGTTACCAAACATTTATTTAATATATTTTCAAATTGCCCACAAAGGTGACCTTTATACAAAATTCTCCAGACAGCTCACTGTTAATTTTAATTCTTTATTTTTATAAATTACTACATATTAATATGGCTTCTTGGGTGGGACATGCCTATTGTTAGGATCCCTTGAACTAACTGCAGATTTAGACTCGTGGTGACTTAAGAAATATTCTATTTTATGTAGCACAAAGAGGAATACAAAGCAGATACATAGATAATGTTTGCTATTAATTTTTTCTTGTTGTTAATAAAAGAGGATTGATATTTCTTGAATGTGTAAAGCAGAGATGTTTCCAGAAGGTGGTTATCCCCTTTATTAAAAGCATCTGTGCCTGGTTAGGGCCAACAGCCAAAAATCCTCAAGTAGTTGACTCTGGGAAATTGCAGGGAGATAGAAGACAGCCAAATTCTAAGATGGAACAAATTGTAAAATCATACTGCATCTTAATTTGATGACCAACAGGGAAGGTTTTTCTGCCTCATCAAATTTTATAAAGAGAAGTATTTAAGATTTTCCTGTGAGTTGACCAGGTAAGAAGAGAAACACAGAGTCATGCTCTGATGTAGGTAGGCCTGCCATACGCTCTTTCTCAGACAGTCTGTACTTAATGTTACTGTTTTCCATTTCTCTGCATAGGATTGGTTCTGCGTTTGTGTTAGAATAGATATCCATCTTTGGTGAACTACTCCTCAAGCAGATAATAAAATCTTGCCAAGGATTAATCCCCTCAGTGGATATTCATTTGAATGAGGTTACATAATTTGAAAGATATCAGGAGTGCCAGGGAGACAGCTCAGTGGGTAACCGGAGCTGTGTCCACTGCATACACGAGGACCCACGTCTGAATCTCAAGCATCCGCATGAAAGTCTGTGCAAGGCCATGGATGTCTGTGACAAGCATAGTTGGGAGGAGAGACCAGTGCTCTCTGGAGCTGGTAGGGCCACCAGCTTTGCTCCAGGTTCAGTGAGAAACTTGGGACACACAGCGTGCGCGCGCACACACACATGCATACACATACATGTGAACACAGAGGTGGGGAGAGAAAGAGAGAGACAGGCAGGGAGCGCCCTTATACTTCCCCAGGTGGTGATAATCTATCAGTGCTAGCGAGTGATACGGGCATTAAAGCACCTGTGAAGTGAACCTGGCTGTTGTTTAGAAGCATTTCTGTACTTACATATGAATCAGAGAATAATTCATCTGCTTGGGAATTCGCAGGACACCAAACCAAGTTAGGAAGCCAGGCAGCTGTGACCTGGCTTTGTAAAGGCCAAGAAAGCTGCAGGTTCGCTTCTGAGCCTCACATCTCAAAATCATTCTCTGTCCTCTGTGTCATTTGATTGCATGTACCCTGCAGGGACTTCTGTAAAAGAACACACTGGGTCATGTTTGCTCCTGCATTACCCAAAGCCTCCTATGAGGCAATAGACTTGTGAGAGAGGCAGACAGCCCAGAGGAAGGTTGGGTTGGATGCTGAAGTCAGTGCGACAGGACTAGTCAGGAAAGACTCACTTGCAAGAGTTATCTTACAAGAAAGAAAGAAAGAAAGAGCTGCAGAGGAGAGAAACCACCCCGTGTATGAGTTCTACTGCAGTTTTGGTCGTGGTACTCTATCTCACTCAGAGAAAATAAAATTCACAGTTTCAAAAGTTGTAGGTTTTTTGTTTTTTGGGTTTTTTTTTGTTTTGTTTTTTTTTTTTTTTTTTTTTTTTGGAAGACATAGAAGTTGGGAACAGACTAAAGGAACTGATTGTTGGGGTCTGGCACTATTCCTCTAAATTGTGATAAACACACAAGCTACCCCACCAGCATAACTTTATTTTGAAACCTGGTTTAGCGTTCTTTGAGTAATTAGAATGGTATTGTAAGATAATTTTTATTTATTTATATTCATTACCAAATTAGTTAAAAAAAAACTGTTTTATAAATAACTCTGTAGTGTTCCCTGAAGTGCTAAACACACAAATGCAAGCATGCACACGCACATGCACAACAACACACACACACACACACACACACACACAGCACACACCACCCGCGCGCGCGCGCGCGGCACTCATGGGGGGGGGGTCAAGCAAGTTCTCTGAGGTTGCCCAGATGGTGGGATGCATTCTGCTGTGAACTTTCTAATTGAGGAAACATACGGTGGACACAGCTTGATAAGCAGGGGATTTTTCATGTACTTATTTCTATAAGAAATCTAGCATTTCTATTTCTAGTTTGGTGACAAGCAATGTCTCTTGTTTTTTTTTTTCTTCCTTAGGGTAAAGCTTGCATAACTATCTGCTGGATTCTTTCATTACTATTGTTTCAGCAGAAGTGGCCGTTGCTTTCAAGATTATAGCTACAGCTCCTGGATCGTTATTGATCTAAGGATTTGAGTCAAACTAACCTACGTTATCTTAATATGTAATTGTTTACACATGAGCACTGAAACAGGAGACTAGGTCAAGTAGAGCCTATTTCCCAAATAGCTTATTTCCCAAAGAACTCCATTTTTTTGCCCAGCATCCTGCTCACAGGGAAGCGGAACTAACCCAGAATGTGGCCCTCCACACACTGTGACTTTCATCATCTTCCTCGGCACCTGCCACCCAGCTCGCTCAGCCTCACACCACTCTACCCTTCAAATGAAGCCTGCACATGAATAAGGAGCTTTGCTGGCACTTCCCAGGGTGAAAAGAATTCACCAGTGGTGACTGCAACACTGCACTGTTTACCAGAACATAAAGTTCGGTTGAAATCCCACAGTGACGTCATCTCCCAGCACTTGCTGATGAAGCTGGAGCCAGTTCCAAGATGCGTTCAGCTGGGTTGGATGCTGCATGCCAGAAATGGTCAACCAACTCACACTTCAAAGACCTCTCTTTACTAGGTTGTGTTTAGCTCTTAAAAGAAGTGGAAAGTAACCCAAATCACAGACTCGGGCTAAATTGGTATTTAAAAGGAGTTCAGAACTTCGTATGTTGTGGTTATTTTTCTTTGGGTTGATAAGTTAACACTGATTGCTGACATTAAGGTAACTTTCTTCTGAAACACTCTTAGACTAGTGAGGCTTTGCTACAGGGGTAGAAACATTTGAAAAGCCCATGACAGAGACAGGGAAGAGCTAGCCTGGGCTCTCAAGTGAGGTGCTTCAGGATTTGGGAAGCAAATTGTCCACATGTATGGAGATGACCTCGTGAGCTTTTAGCTGAAAACTGGGGTCAAAGAAATAAACTGTTGGAAGACTAAGTGATAAAACGAACGAGTCAGAGAAACCCTGGAATTCAACAGTCTTGTCTAAAAAATAAAGAAAAGAAGGTACATGTATTTAGATGGAAGAAAAAGAAAAGCACGTAAGGAAATAAATGAGATTTGTATCAGTCAAGATGGCAAATGTTTAAACGTTTTTCTCATACAGTGGATGAGTTTTGTGTTCTAACAGGAAAGATACAATTTCTAGTAGTTGATATCTATTATATTACAGTTGTGTGTGTGTGTGTGTGTGTGTGTGTGAAAGAGAGAGGGGAGAGGGAGAGAGGGAGTAAGAAAGAATAGAGGGAGAGAAAGAGAGGTGGGAAGACAGAGAGGGAGAGCAAGCAAGCACTGGTTTGCTCATTTATATTATATGATGATTATATATTATATTATCATATGTTATATGGTAGATGCAGAGGCCAGAGGTTAATGTCAGATGTCTTTTCCTACTTTTAATATTGCTGTTTGATGGGTGGTGTGTGTGTGTGTCACTGAACTTACAGCTGGCTGTAAGTTAGAGCGCCTGCCAGCAAACCAGGGCTCCTCCTGGCTTCACCCCCACCTGGAATCAGGCTGTTCCCGTGCTTGTGACGCAGGCACTCCACTCACTGAGTGTGCCCACTAGTCCCTCATTTTATAATCATGAGTTCTCATTCACAAACAAAAATTTTGAATGACTCAAGAAATATCCTCATGGAATTATTATCGATTACAGAAGAGCAGGGTAAGGCTAACACAAGCACACCTTCATTAAAGGAGCCTCAGCTTTTTCATGTCACCTGGGAAAAATAGAGAGTAGCATGCATAATATATTAGAGGTAGAAGACCCAGACCTGAGTTTGGTTCCTTATCTGTCAGAGGAAGGTTGCAATGCTTGCCTCAAAGCTCTGTTGTGACGACAGAATGAGCTGGCTAATTTCAAGTATTGTGTGAATGTCGGCTGTTGTGACAAACATGAGAGGTAAGGATGTTGTGTTTACAACATTCTGTCCCTGTGCTTCAATTTGCACAATCCCTTCATGAAGCAGGTCCAGCTATTAACCATTTCTCATATAAAATGATTCACGAGAAGGTGAAGGAATGAACTCAAGGTTGTTCAGCTAGTAAATGGCATAGGCAGGATTCAAGCTCCTCCTTCAGGGGCTGTTTCTGCCCATAAAGTATGTATTAAAATGTGTATTTAGCCTAAAGACTTCTTTTGTAATAATCACAGTACAACCCAATGGGGCTTGTGTGATCACAGCAAAGATGAGGAAGAATCTATTATCATGTTGAGTTTACACATGTCTGTAGACAGAGGTTCAGAGCAAAGACATGACTGTCTGTATAAATTACATAATTTTTAATTTATTCAGCAGCTGTATCATATCTCTCTATATAAACTTACTAATATGTGTGTCATATATGATATATATTTAATTTTATATTTATATAAGCTAATGTAATATTTACATAAGTTATTACCTTTATAAATTATATTATTTATAATAATAAATCTGTATTTTATATAGGAAATATATATTATAGTGCATATCACATGTCACACATCACATATTACATATTATATATCTTAGTAAGTTTCATGATGTAAACAAAAGACAAAAAACTCAGAGTTACAGCTGTACTATCTGGCTAGCAGGATCCTTAGGTGAGCCTCCCCACAAGTTTCTTGTGTTCCTTGTTAGATCAAACCGAACAAAGCCAGCATTATCTGCTGGCCTTATTTCTCAGTTGAAACTGAAAACTTAAAAGTCAGTGTTCGGCCACAACAGTGGGAAGACTGGCTCAACTCGCTCTGCTCTCAAGCTCCAGCCAATGGAGGCCTTTCACTTTAAGCAGACGTGTTTGGTTCTCTCCACAAGCTAAACGCACAGTGCCCTGGGGAATGACTTCCAGCCTCCGTGGACCTGAGACCAGGATAAGACATCTCAGTCCTTCCCTATTTCCCTCTACTAGGAACAGTAATCTTGGGGAGAGTTTTAAACAAATACACATGGAAGTTACCTTTTCCAAGTCCTCGGAAGACCACAGAAGATATAAACAACAGAAAACAATCCTCCCAGGAACCATAGGACCAACCTGATGTGACACATTCTTACCCATTAGACCACACAGACTGTACTTCAGACATGATGTGACTCTACATGTTTCCTGCCCAACTATAAACAGAATGCCGTAAAATCCCTGAGATTATATATATTGGTTTTGGTTTTAGTTTTGTTTTGTTTTTTTTTTTTTTCGAGACAGGGTTTCTCTGTGTAGCCCTGGCTGTCCTGGAACTCACTCTGTAGACCAGGCTGGCCTCGAACTCAGAAATCCGCCTGCCTCTGCCTCCCAAGTGCTGGGATTAAAGGTGTGCGCCACCACCGCCCGGCGAGATACTATATTTTTATCTTCAACATGTTCGTGGAAACTCGCAAGTCGCACCGGAGAATGTCCCCTCATGGTTAAAAGATGAGCACCCTTTAAGCAAAATTGTAAATATTTCTAAAGCTCCCTTTAGAAACTGTGTCTTAGCATGGATCTCATTTTGTAGGAATACTATCCTACTTTTACTGACACCTTGACTCCGCTTTGGAGCCACTGCGGGGTGGAAAAAGAATACAATTGTTATTTTTGGATTTGGAGTTTGATGGGACTCTGGTCAGCTTGAGCCTGGAGAACATGGCTCTCGCCCGCCTGGCCCTTCTCTCCCGCTCCCTCTGCCTTGCTGAAAACCGTTAGATTACATTCCCAACGACTAGCCAGCAAGGTCTATTTCCTTATTTGGCCACTTCGGTCTCCTGAGGCTGACTACCAAGGTCCAGCTAAAGCCAGTAATCAGAGCTCCCCCCCCTTTGGCTCACCCAATTAACATACCCAATTAAAAATATACCACTCCATCTTAGCCCATTCTAACACAGGCTTCCCTTTTCTCTCTTAAAAATTCTATCTGCAAGATTATTTGCTGCTATTTCTCTGCCTGAGTCAGACAGCAACCAGTTTAACTTTTCTTTCCCTCTGAATAAAGGATGTCTCTGTGAAAACAGGTGTGTGGGTGTGGTTTGTGCTTAATCTGAGGTCCAGGAAGGAGGGGGCCCCCTCTGTGCAGAGGTCTCCTTCAGAGATGACACAAAATGCGAGAGATATCAAGAATGTGTTTGATGCTTGATATGCCCCCACCAGACTCAAAGTTCAAATGAGTAGATCTTAGTGTCAGCTACAGTAAAGTAATTGGCAATAAAGGGTTCACCCAGCCATAAATTATTGAAAAAGTCGACAAAATATTCCAGCTACTGCTTCAGAGTCTAGAAGATGTTGAGCATAGAACTGTGGTCCCTGAGAGAAAGGGCTCACACGGTAAGAGCTTGTAGGTGATACAGCCAGAGCATCACGCGGTGATCGTGAACGGAGAAGGCAGGGAGGGTGTTTGCGCAGCCGCTATGGCTAGATGCTGAAGCAGGAATTCAGAGAAGGGAAGCAGTATGTTTGCAATAAGTTTCATTAAAGATTGTAATCAAACAGTAATCTGCTCATGTCTATGGCGAATCTATTTGTCACCTGGTAGAAAGATGGTGGCAACAATGTGTGGAGTGTTGAGTGGTAAGTGTTCTGATGTATTTATAGTACCCCACAGAACTAAATAATCTACTAGATGTGAAAGGAAGCAAAAGTTTAATCTTCAACAAAACCAAAACAAAGTAAAATATTGATGGAGGCTGATCTGAAAAGACAGTTTGGAAACTCTCAGTCAAAGTGTTTAACTATTAGCAATGTGCTTATGGTTTAAAGAAAAAGGTCAATATAATGAGCAAACAGATGATGCTCGTTAAAAGACAAGCGAAAAATCTTCAGAACTGAAAAGTGTAATATTCTCTATTGAAAACTTATTAGAAAAAAAAGAAAACATATTAGGTAGGACATTTCAGCAGACGGAACACTGAGGAAGAAATTTTTAAAATGTGATATTGAAAACAGGAAACTTAAAACTGTAGAAACTGAATCACAACCACAGAAAGAAGATTGAAAACAAATTCCTCCAGCCCTTTGCAACATGTGTAAGTTTAATTCTAAGGCTGCGTATGGAAATGCAAAGATCCTGGAAAAGCACCTAGGGAAAGAGCAATGCGAGAGGACTGTTTGACTTTCAAAGTTACCATAATGCTATAATGCTAGGTAAGCATCGGTGTGCATACTCAAATAGTAATTTGTGTGTGTAATGCATGCGCTTGAGTGCTGGGGTGTGTGTGTGAAGGGAAGAGGACAATGCTGGGGGTCTTTCTCTGTCACTCTCTGCCTACTACTTTGAGACAGGAGAATTAACTGAACAGGAATGTATCCATCTAGACTAGGTTGACTGCTCAGGACTCTAAGATCGCTTCTGCCCTCCAGTGCTGGGGTCACTGGTATGTGCAGTCATGTCTGGCTTTTATGTGGCACAGGGGATTTAAACTCAGATTCTTAAGATATCAAGCAGAGTTACCTACTGATAATTTGTAATACTATATACATAAGAACATATATTTTATAAGCATGGAAATGAAAACTAGAAAGAAGAAAACATGCTTGATTTTTGTATATGGAAGACAAAAAATTTAATTTTAAAAATAAAAGTTCTTTAAACACGTATTCAGATCGTATAGAATATGAATTATATTAAGATGTATTATTAATTATACTAAGCATACAAATTTTCCATGAAGTTAGAATATTTTATATTTTAAGTATGCTCAAAAGGTCAAAATAATCTCAATAATATACCCACAACAGTTCAATACTAAATAGATTATTCAGTAAAAGTAGGCAGAGGGCTTGAGTGGATGCACTTCACAAGGAAGATACAGAGATGGTGATAGGTATGTGGTTTGGCATGAGGGCAATTCCAATTTAAGCTAACATGATTTCTTACTGTACAACCACTAGGAAAGCTAAATGCAAAAACTACTGGACAGACTTTGGATAGGCTGTGGGCAGCTGAAGTTGAAACACTGTGGGTGGAAATACAAAATGAAACATAGCTTGGAAATTTCTTACAAAGGTAAACATTTACCTACTCCACGACCTACCAATTCTACCCCTAGCTTTTTATTCAAGAGAAATAAAATGTTTCTTTACAAAAATACGTGGACAGATGTTGTTTGTAGAGTCTTTATCCATGGTAGACAAAACCCAAGAGCATACAAAATGACTACCAACTAGAGCATAGGTAACTTTGGTTTATATCCATAGGAAGGAAAGGTACAAAGGGGAATCCAAGGGAGAGCAAAACAGAAAGACACTGCAATTCTAATGACCCTCAGAGAACACCAGGCTAGGGTAAATGGGCCAACCACAAAAGAGTTTATTCTGTGTACTTTCATCCCATTCTATAACATACAAAACTAATCTGTAGTGGGAAAACTGCAGCAGGATTCTTTGCACTGGAGGGAAATTGAACATGGCCTAAAGAGACTTCTGGAGGTCAAATACTGTCTATTTCTTATGTAGTGTACGTTATGAAGAATGTAAATATTGGTCAAAATCCTTCAGTTGTAACACATGAGATCATTGTACTGTATTCAAATTATATTTTCATTGCCCCAAGAGATTTGGTAACAACAATTCCAGACAAATGCAATTAAGATTACAGTGAGATAATCTGTGAGACATACTTCCAATCATCGCTAAATTAGAAAGACTTATGATGCCAAGTATTGTCAGTGATATGGGACGTCTGGAAGCCTCCTGAATTGCTGGAGCATCTGGGAACTTCCTGAATTGCTGGTAGGAACTGAGGTGCTTTGCTCATTTCTTCTAGAGGTAAACACACCCTACCTATGACCCAATAATTCCTCACCCAGATATTTGTTTGAGAGAAATGAAAATATGCATCCACATCAAGATTTGCGTAGCTCTTATAGAAAAAAAATTTGAATCTACAAAACCAACAATGTTTATCAACTGGAAAATGTGTAATTCCATTTTATCACATGTGTACACGGGAATAATAATCAGCAAGCCCAAAGACTGAGTATTGATGACTGTGACAATGGAGATAAATCCCTTACAGCATCATTCAGAGTGGTTATTATTCAAAGCCGAGCTGCAGATGATTCTGTGGCTCGGGAAGACAGAGCTCTGAGGTCAGGAAGCGGGACCAATGGTGCCAGTGGGTCACCACAACATGAGAGACTGTATTAAAGGGTCTCAGCATTAGGAAGGTTGAGAACCGTTGGCTTTAGAACATGCCACTACGGAAGGTTAAGGTGTGAGGAGGAGGAAGAGACAAGACTTAAAGCTGTATGTTCATGCCTAGGCTTGGTAGATGCCTGTAATCCTAGCACTTTGGAAGCTGATGCAGAAATATTATGAATTTGAGATCATCCTGTACTACATAATAAGACTATGCCTCAAAATCAACAAGAGTCATGAGAAGACTAGAGCCAGCCATGGGCCACCAAGATCTCTGAGCAACACTATTCTCTAGTCAACTCTGGAAAGCACATCTATCATCATGCTAGAGATATATGTTATGGTAAAAAAAAAGAAAGTAATGCAGTCATTGTCAGCCAGGAATTTGCTGTCTCCAGGAGCAGACAAGCTCATCACTCTCAAAATAAAACGGGTCCCATGAAGCAACATTGCATACCTGCTCTCAACGCTTTAGATGGAACCAGGAAGTTCTGATACCTGTCATGAATACAAATTCCTTCAAAGAACACTTGAAAAGGGAAACCAAAGGAATCAAAGACACCAACGAAAACTAGGGCTTTATTAAAGCAAAAGTAATTGCTCATAATTTTGAAGATCAATGGAGAAAGGGAAATTCTTCTTCCCTTTCATGCTCCCAGAACATCTTGAATTGGGACACCTTGTAAAGGTAGGAATTCAAGATGAGGTGACGTCATTCTGTGTAGAAGACTGGTGAGCTCAGAGGTGGAGGAATGTGTCTTATTGGGTGAACGGTGCCTCCACAGAGACTGGAAAGTCAAGTCTTAGGATTCCGGGCGGGCTATATTTTTATGGGGAATGACAGATAAGGAAATAAGTGTGGTCAAAGGACAAATATGTGAGGTGACATCCGGACTTGGGCAACTTTTGCACTAGTCTTGGACTGGGACGGCCTGAGTTTGGGTTTAGTTACTTTTAGCTGTGTGGCTTGGGACCCAGGATCTAGAGTCTTATTGTTATTTATTTATTTGTCTATTTATTTATTTATTTATTTATTAGCTTAGATTGTGCAATAAGAAGAGGGAAAGAAAAACAATTCATAGGATATTCTATAGATTACAAATTACAGAGTTCTTAACACATGAATGTGTTCAATAAATGCTTGGCGTTACTGTTCATGCAACGTGACAGAGACTTAGAGTCAGAAGTCATCAAACTGACTGTCAATTAAACAATTGCTTCAGATTACCTCAAGGATTGCCACCCAGAGTCAGTGTGCAGGTAACGTTTAGGCCCAGGTTAAATGATGGCTGTTTTGTCCCCTATAATCTGGTTCTGACATTGATTAAATGATCTCAGGCAAGTTTCTTCAATTTGTAAATGGGAATATTGAAAGTTAATTTCTACAACATTGAAATGAAATTGTGCCTATAAGTCATCATACGCTGGAAGCAATTCTTAGATGTTAACTATTCTCAAGAGCTCAACTGTCACTTTCTCAGAGACTCACACTGGATTCTCTTCTTGGCTTGTTTATTTTCTGCTCCCTTTCTGGAATGTTCTTTCTTGCTGTTGATGACCTGTCCTGCCTGACCTCTGAGTTCCCTCCTTCAGTTATTTTCTTCTCTAATCCCCATCTTGCTTTGGAACATTTAAAATTCTAAGGAGAGTATTTTGCTACTGAACTTGAGTATAAGCCTTTGCCTATATTTAATCACAATAAGGAAGTAGGTCCACACTGGACTGCTGTAAGCACTTTCCCAACATTTGATTTCATATCTCTTCTGTGACAGGAAGTGTGATGGTTTTAGACCCGCTAACCTCTGCTCAGAAATATTACGGTGTGAACTTTGAGCTCCTACATCCAAAGAGACCCATGTACCTGTATCACTTGCCATGAATATTATACAAACTGCAAGTACAAGGCACACATGAAGACTTAACAGTTCTGAAAGGCAGCTGTTTGGTGATCAAAATATTCTTCCAATCCATAACCTGTGTAAAATTATTCCTCTTTTTCTGCAAGCTCTTGAAACGTTTTCAATACTTCTCATTTCAGGGCCCGCAGAAAATACATAATACTCACAAAAGTCTTGTGGTTACCACATTGAAGAGAGAAAGTTTAGATTTTTGTGGTTTTTCTACATAGGTCTAAAGTATCTGACCCTATGAGAGACTATCTATCCTCATATGCACCAAAAGTAGAAGCATAAAAGCAGTGGTAACATGGTAAAAAGTCATATCCAAATATAAATATTGAAATGGGCATCATAAAAATGAACATCTATACCTGAACCATCCTATAAAGGCATCTATCTAAAGAATATCTTAAATTGTATAGGTCGCCTACTTTACATTGGTTTGAGAGTACGCTCAAAGGTAGAGAAGCTGTTTGCTGAAGGTTAGACCTATTTTTGTTTATGATAAAAGAGAATTCCACATCTCTTGGGAAAAAGAAACACATACCCAGGTAGGCAAAGTTACTCATTTGGTTGCTGGAGAAAGTCTACTGCTCATCTGAAATCAGGACAATCAGGTTTTGCTTATATTGTCCCCTGCACAGCTGTAGGTGTGGAAAATGTAATGGACCATTAGAATTTTCTTGCCAGAGCTAATTATTTATAGGGACAGCTTATGACTTAGAGTTTTCCCAGCCTTCTTGCAAGTAAAGACTATTTTTAATGAGATACTGTAATTAGTGACTTCTTTCTCATAGCCAAATAGCTTTACTCTTTTTTCTTCTTACATTGCAAATATTTCCCTCCAGTAATCTGTGTGTATAGGGTACAGAGTCGTACTACCAACTACATAATTACTGCTCCAAACTCAGTTTTAAAAACAGCCTCTTAATCATGCTTCTGACACCAGAAGGTAGGTTAATTTTAAAGAACAATGATCAGGAATATGTTATTGGCTACAGTGTGATCAAGGCATTCTTGAATTTCAACCTTACTTTTTCAGAGACATTAATGAACACTATTCCTGCAAACAGCTCAAAAGTAGCACATCTGTCAGGACTTTGAGTCCCAAGTGATAAAAATCTGCTCTTTCATGTAGTAGCAGTAGAGGCCACTGTTAATAAGAATAACTGGTATTTGACATGCACTCCAAAACTACTGGAGGTTTTGACTTGAGCCATTCAACTTAGACCCGTCCCTGAGATCATTGATACACTTGGTTGAGGGGCCTAATGCAGTGGCTGCCAACTCTGACTTTGAGATACTCTGCCTTGCATTTTTCTTTTGTCTCCGCTCTCTATAAGCATGGACAGGAGAAATTTCATAGTTCCATATTCTGTGAAGATGTTCCTATCATTGTTTTCATGCAGCTGCATCTTTGTCCAGAGATTTTCATCCTCTGGAGAGAGCAGGTAGGTGGTCAATTAGGAATCGGTTTGGTTACCATGACAACTCTAATATGGAGGTTAAAATTTCCCATGGATTCAAGAGAAATCTCATTAACCATATAGCTACAGTGGCATCCTGGGAAAAGTGGTATGGAAGGTTTATTTTAAAAAGAGGTGGGTGGAATCTCATTAAATTGAGTGAAGTAAAAAGTGGAAACGTGTTTTGAAAACAATAGCAAGACGCAGGGAAGACACTTGAGTCTCTTCTTACCCACTGTGTGCATCTCAGGGCATGAGACTGACTGGGCAGCAGTCATAGGCTTTGATGTGAAGGGACTCCGTGTAAAATGTAAACATTCACAATAGAAATGTCAGAACACAGATCCTGTTGGCCAGGATGATGGCCAAATACAAGCGAGCACATCGAGCTTAGAGCCCCTGATTTTCAAGACTGTAGCCAGTAATATAAGGGTAACAATTTTTGTTATTGCTTATAAAATTTGAAAATCACTCGATGATTAAACTTTAAATATTGTCAAAAATCATTCTGTCATTTCTCCTGAAGTTCTCCAGAAGTTCTATACAGTGCTGATTGTTTCTGGTGTTGGGAATAAAGTTCTCAGACCTCTCAGGCACGTGTTCTACCTTTGAGCTGCACCCACCTTTAAGAGCTATCTATTGCAAGTTCCTAGCTGTTCTGGGTCTGGCACTGTCTGTGGCTTCTGGCTAACATAGTCTCTAAGTCTACCATGGCCTGTTTTGCTAGGTGCTTTAGTTCATGCTATTCTGAACAGCAGACTTCCATGCAGCCAGGAAAGGAAGCATATACCTTCGAAACAACAGCTTCCAATTGAGAAAACAGGGCTTAAGCTTTCTGAATGTATGAATATTATTCTTTATTATTTTAACAATGAAGAGGAGGAAAATTGGAGGGGCTCAAACACAGGGCAGGCAAATAAATTCTCATCCTTCTGTCTTTCCTAGAGCAAACCAGTAGAACGATGCCTGCTAACTAACGCCACTCCAAAAGTGACCTGTGTACATTCCAGCTGCTAGCCACACAATCGATCCTTTCTGTCGGCGAAAAGGCCTGGGATTCATGCTGGCTTTTGCGTAGTGCGTTCAGCGTCATGTTGGCCCACTCCCTAAGCCCTTGCACCCACACAGAGAAAGAAAGAAAGAAAGAGAAGCAGGCAAGACTAGTCGTGCTCAGATTGTACAAAAGCATGCAGGCCCAGGTTTTGGAGCTGCCTCTGGCTATGATCAGCCGCAGCTCTGCACGTGTACAGTATTTTTACAGACTGTAAGAACACAACAATAAATAAATATAAATTTTTTGACAGAGAAGCAACGATGTAATGATTATAGTGGAAAGAAATCAATTGAATGTTTTTAAGTTTTTAGCTCTAACTAAGGGCAAAGGTTATACAAGCTAATAAACTTCTCTTTTGACATTTATTTTCTATATAATTACTGATCTATCTTAAATATTCATTGTTCAATCCCCATATATATGTACATGTATAATTATGACTATGTATCATATAAGTTGTTAGAAAATTGGATCATTCTAAAATATTGGAGTATGTTTTTACCAAAAATCAAATCAAATTCAGGTATATTTACTAAGTAGAAAATGTTCCTTGGAAATAAAAATTCTCAAATATGTTAGTTGCACTTTGGTTAGTTTTTAATTTCGTATTTTAAGTTACACTTTTAACTTTGCTACGTTAACATGCCAATGCAACTGAAGTTGGCTACATAATTTGCAACTCTTAGTATAAAAATAAAAATGTAAGGCCTCTTATCCAAAAATTCTTACATTCAAGATGGGGACAGCAGAGCAGGAAATGATGCTTAACACACTGGTGTGGGAGTGTACCTGTGTGTGTGTGTGTGTGTGTGTGTGTGTGTGTGTATGTACATGTATGGCACCTGTGTACCACCCAGCTTATTTGCCCATGAACCAGTTCTAAGTAGTCTAGAAATTCTAAACGTGTTGCCCCTCAGCTTTACAAAGAACAAACGCTTTACTATGCACGTGTTTCACATGGAGAATGTTTCCCTAAGGGTCTGCTGTAAGAAGGGATTGGTTCCTGTAGACAACACTATTCATATGTACATATGTTTTTAGGAGGCGGGGTTTTCTAGGAGGTCCTTCAGTTGTTGGGAATCTGCTTCTGAATGGGCTTGTGGCAACCTATCCCTCCTTTTGCCTTGCTTCCAGCAGATGAGGTAAGCAGTTTCCTATGCCATGAGCTCTTCGTTTGTTGCTTTCCCTGTCCCTTCTGGAGGACTAACCGCAATGGATCTCCTGCAGTGTGGAGTGGAAACTAAAAACCCATGAGCCAACCTTTTCTCTATATAAACTGATTGTCTCTGGTGTTTTGTTATAGTGATAGAAAACAAGCAAAACTAGCGTACACAAAGGATAAATTATCCCTTTGTGGTTAACATGAAGCAGTGAGCTGTATGTTTTTACTTACACAGAAGGCTAGGAACATGGTCTCTGATCTTAGATTTACATAGACCTTTTGGAGATCTCTGTATGTGACACAAAATATAGAGAAGTAAAGAAATACATTAACGTTTTGTTGACAGCATGATGGAAAATAATACCATGACCCTGTACACTTCAAGATGATTTTATATATATAGTATTTGATAAAGTTTTAATAGAACCAATGTGTTATTAGAAGATCGTGAGGTGGTTTAGGATCTTTTGCAAGGAAGTTGGTTAGGAATGTTATTTCAGTGGCTCTCAGTGACCTGTGGGTCAAGACCCCCTTGGGTGTCGAATAACACTTTCACGGGGGTCACATATCAGATATCCTGCATACCAGATATTTACATTATATTTCATAACAGTAGAAAAATTAAATTAAGTAGCACTCAAAATAATTTTATGGTGGGTGGGGGTCGCCACAACATGAGGAACTGTATTAAAGGTCAAAGCATCGGGAGGCTGAGGACCGCTGTTTAATTTCTTACCAGAGTTTCCATTTGCACACGAAGAAAGTGAATCAAAGCAACCTACTGTTTATAAGAATGTCTAGATTTTTAGGAATATGAGTTTTGAGAGCAAGTACTAAATAGTGTAAGCTTTGTTCTGTGGAGACGGAATTTCTAGGCGATTCCTACTTTGAATTTAAGTTATTTAGTTCTGTGTCTGTCAGGAGGTTGCCTAATCAGACTCAGCCACCCATCAGCAATATCATGTGCTGAGGAGGGGGAGGGGTCCTAGTAGCATCTGTTTTATTTCCAGGTGGATATATTCTCTTATTCTGACTTACCACAAGGCCAGGTGCTTGCTCTACTTTGCAATAATTTAATTTTTTGGCAAAGCAAATAGCTGGCCTTAACAGCCTTGAAAAAGTCCAGTTTAAACAGAGAATTTCCTGCCCACTCCTTGTGGTATTTAAATATAAATAAGACATTTGGTGTGATACGAACAAACCCAGGAGCAGAACAATTTACAATTTAATCCTGAGAACCTCTTATTTAGCTGGTAATATTTTTTTTTTTAGAAAAAAAAATGATGTTTTATTGAAATACAAAGGGAATCATAATAATTAATTTATAATTTGCGTTATTTTTGCTTTGGGAAATCATAAGTTGTTTTCTGATGTACTTCTCATCTATTTTACCATTTATTTTTTGTGCAATAATTCTTCTAAGGACACTTTTCAGTATACTCGTTTTTAATATCCATGACCACTCATGAAAAGTTCAGCAATATCATTAAACTCCATCCCCCAATTCTTCTAAACATTATCAGTCTTTATACACAAAATGCTAAATTTCCTTCTAATCACTTTTAAAGGGAACTCAGTGTTTTGATGCTATTTTAATTAAAATAGATACTGTCGATTACAGCATTTCCAGATCAGTTCGAGTCATGCAGACTACAGTGGAAATTCTGAAGACTCAAAATTCCCTTGGATTGACATCATCCCCAAAAATGTACTGAGAGATTCCAAAATTTCGGAGGCATTTTCCATGCCCCTGTCCTAAGATGCTATATTGTGTTTCTTTGCATTATGCCCCTGGAGGAAGTGTGCTGCAGAGGAAAAGACACAGAGAGGAAACACATGACATTAAGTTCAAGTGTTTTCCAGTCATGTGAGCTTAGGCAAGTGACAACCACATGTTTTTTCTCAGTAACATTGCCCTGATAGAGACTTTGCTCAGACAGCTTTTGCACGGACGGAATGAACGGGCGTCATTTAATTCCATGTCTGTCAGGAGGAGCAGATGGAGTTGAACACTGTTTTGTACATCATTGCTTCAGATTACCAAGTAACAGACTTTACTTAAACTCTACAATAGTCAAGCATCATAAAATGCATTTCTTCAAAAAGAAGATGCACAAAATTAGGTGACCATGTGTTGGCTTGTATGTGGGTTTGTGTACATGAGTGTAGGAGCCCATGGAGGCCAGAAGAGGGCGTCAGATCCCCTGGAGCTAGAGTTACAGGCAGTTGTGAGCTGCCTGAAAATCAAAGCTGGGGCCTCTGCAAGAGAGGCCCACAGGCCTGCTGAGCCAGCTTTCCAGCTCCAGTTAAATACTGTTTGAATATAAAAACAAGCTACCTGGGTAGGAATATAGATACTGAAGCCAGGCAGCCTGGCTCGTGGTCCTCGTGCTGCTGATCAGCTTTGAACAGTTTTACCTTCTGATTCTCACTTCCCTAGTCAGTTCCAACAACACTGCCTTGGGAGTTGCTGCACGGACTGAGCCAGTGCACACCTTCCCTGTGTTAGGGCCATGTGCCTAAGCTGCTCTCCTTAGAGTCTTTATCTTGTTCGACTTTATCATGAAAGAAGAGCTGGGCACCAAATATGAGTTATATTTTCTTGTTAGAGAAGTCCTCTAAAATACATTCAACATATGCTCTGCCCAAGATACACACTATTAATTACAGATGTGATAAATATATAGGGTTTAAGTAACAATTATATTATCTAGGTATCTGTCTGGATCTCAGCACTTAGGCAGAGGCAGGTGTATCTCTGTGAGTTCAAGGGCTAGCCTGGTCTATAAAGTGAGTCGAGCATAGCCAGGGCTATTACACAAAGAAACCCTGTCTCAAAAAATTCAAATCAAATCAAATCAAATCAAATCAAATCATCAAATCAAAGCAAAGCAAAGCAAACCAAACCAAACCAAATCAAACCAAACCAAACAACAACAACAAAAACAAAAACAAACCCAAAAATGTTGCTTGAAGATTCCTTCAAGAATCTCAAATATTCTATATTTCATAGAAGTGTCCAGTTTTACTTGAGTGTATGAAAGAGAGCTTGTCTTATTTTCCACATAAGGCCCTGTTGCTGACTCAGGGTACAAAAAGAACAAATTGTGTAATTTGAGTTGAGAGCAATCATTTTTGCAGTTGTTCTTTTAAAAAAGAAAGAAAGGGGAAAAAAATATCCTCACATAAAGAGCCAAAGCTTGCTTAGAGACCTGTGAGCTCTGCTCCCATTGACGTCACTTGGAAGCTGTGTGGGCAGAAATTGGCTGACTTCCTCCAGTGTGTCTTTTGAAAGCTGAACATACTGGAAAAAAGGCAATCTTTTAATCTTAAACAACAGTAGGGAGAAAAGTCCTACAAACAGCTCTCCTGTTTATAGCCAAACACCTATCTGAGCACCGTGCTCATGCAATGAATTTTCTGAGAGCTCTGTGAGGGAAGGCTGTCCTCCTTATCTGAAATGATGAATGTGCAATGTCTAAATGGAAATTCCTGATCAGATATGGAAACTGAAACTTAAGAGAGTTCCAGAATAAGGTCACCAAAGGCCCAAGGCCAGAGTGAAACCCAGACATTCTGTTTTCTAGTTTCTTGTACAGCTCAGGATGAGACAGTTGACGTTCCTGTACACTTCTCTTCATTATATAGACCCCAGAATCCAAAGAGCATATTCATGAAAGCCAGGAGCTTGAATACTGCAGATGTTA
Source organism: Mastomys natalensis (assembly GCA_021653895.1). Classification (NCBI taxonomy): domain Eukaryota; kingdom Metazoa; phylum Chordata; class Mammalia; order Rodentia; family Muridae; genus Mastomys; species Mastomys natalensis. The sequence continues at coordinate 1,109,494 of JAJTUV010000928.1, read as the reverse complement.
CCAAGAGCCATGCAAACAAGCTAAGCAGAATCTGTTGACATTGATGAAAGCCTGGAGACTGTTGGGGGAAACGCTACCCCATGGATTACCAACTTGATACTTGTATCGGAAACTTTCTTAGTCCTAAGTGTTCTGCTCTCCAAGGCCACTGCTTGGGGTAAGAAAAAGGCAGTGCCTCAACTGCACTCTGCCTTCTAGATTTATCTTAATAAAGATCTGGTTCCTACTCACCAACTCATCATTGAGAAAGTCTATATTAAAAGCCTATTTTGAGGCCTGGGAGACAGCTCAGTTGGCAAAGTGCTTACCTTGCAAGCATGGAGGCCTGACTTCAATTCCTAGAACCCGTGTTTAAAAAGTGCACACTTGGGATTCCAGTGCCCAGAGAGGCAGAGGTAGGCAGATCCCTGGAGCCTGCTGACTAGCCAGCCATGCTTGCCTCCTTCGCTAGTTTCAGTCCAGCAAGAGACCCTGTCTCAATTATTATTATTATTTTTTAAGTAAAAAAGGCATATGGTACCTGAGGAACAGCCCCCAAGGTTGTCCGATGACTTCTATGTTAACACACCTGTGTATGCAGGGATTTACATTCCAAGGGATGGAAGACAACATTGCCCACACAGACTTTGAATCAGGTTGTAAGCAATCAGCTAGAGCGAATTTCAAATTCAAATTCTGAAGATCCATTTAATAAAGACGTGTGACTGATATTTTTCCTACCAAAAATAAACCACATATCATTATTGCAGGTTGTCAATCCCAACAGTCAATCATCTTACTACATGAAAAAGTGTATAGACATATTCACCTCAATATGGATTCCTGCATATTCTTTAACCAGCTGCATACAGTGGAGGCCATGGAGAAGCCATGCACTAAGCTGTTTTACTTTTCTGCCTGGCTCCATTCTGCTGTTTCTTAAAGAGAAGAAGCCATGATTGGAAAATGTCACCCCTCGGAGGCCTGCCAGCTGAAAAAACCTGGGAGTGGCTGCTGCTTCAATTCCTCTCATAAATATCTGTGATGGTCAAATTCCTGGCACTCCTGTAAACAGGAGTCCAAGGCGTTTCTTTCCTGGCTCTGGCCATCAAAGCTGTACAATCTGTCATCACACGACCTCAGAAATAAAAGGCTGTTTAGAAAGGCAAGTGACATTTAGATGTATGTGTCAAAGATCTAGATATTGAGAAGAAAAGAGGTTTCATCAATCAAGTCTCACTATTAATGTGGGCAGGGAGAAACTATAAGCCATCAATCCTAAAATAACTAAGAAGGTCTGAGGTCAGTTAATTGGAAATAGGGGATATGGCAAGGTAGCCCATGTGTGAGGATTTAGAGAAGTATTGCAGAATAAGGGAGTCAATCTTGGTGTGTGTGTGTGTGTGTGTGTGTGTGTGTGTGTGTGTGTGAGAGAGAGAGAGAGAGAGAGAGAGAGAGAGAGAGAGAGAGAGAGAGAGATTATAAGACAGAGGCAGGCAGAGCTCTGTGAGTTTGAGGTCAGTCTGGTCTATATAGAGAGTTCTAGGACAGCCAGAGCTATATAGTGAGATCCTGTCTAAATGAAATGTCCATATATTTTCAACTAAACATGCTTATCATACCAAGAAATTAATTTTTAAGAATTAAAAAAAGAGTGTTTGTGCTAGCAAAATGTTCTGGTATAGACTTTTTCATATTACAGATGAAGAAAATATATACATACATGCAACACATATACATACATTCATACACATCTATATACACACACATATATACATGTATACACACACATATACAATAACATAATATACTACATAACAACAATATATACAACATATATACAACATATAACTATATACACACAACACACAACACAATATATATAATATACACCAACACACACCAGACATATATGAACAATAAAAAGTAGAGGAAGGTAACATACACATTAGACTTGAATCATAGAAGATATTTTGTATAAATTGTGGCAAATATATGCTGAACTACTTAACATATCTCTGAGACACATAGTAAAACCCAACGAACAGTGGTGTAGATTACTATTGAGCACTTTCCATCTGAAGTGTGGCCTGGTCAGTCCAGAACAGGTGTTCAGTAATTGGTAATAGCTGTGGATGTGAGTACCAAGGTTCCGGGCCTAACAAAACGCTTAGATCAGGGGTTCTCAACCACCCAATCAGAGACCCTTGAACACAGTTCCTAATGTTGTTCTGATCCAATCACAGAATTATTTTGTTGCCACTTTCTAACTGTAATTTTGCTACCGTTGTGAATCGTAATGTAAATATCTGATTGAAGGATATCTGATATGTGGCCTCCAAAGGGTTTGTGACCCACAGGTTGAGAACTGCTAGCTAGGGTGACACAGGCTAACTAATTCTAGTGACCAAAGACTTAGAACTTTCTCTTTAGTGTCCAAGGGGACCTTTTATTTCCTGTCAGAAACCCAATGACTAGGCCAATCAATAGCTTTGCAATAGTTTTCATGTGAATCAAGATCTGCACATGCTAACTCAACTCACCCTCCCTCTCACACCTTCATAGCATCCTGAATTCACCTACAAAATAGGGATCCTCTCTCCACTCGTTCGTCAATCGTTGGTCACATTCTAAAGCCTAACCTCTGTAGAAATGGCTATGCATTGTTCAACAGTCAAGCTTCCTTATAAATAGCATTGTGTTTGAAGCCAGTCACATGGAAAGACACCAGATGGAGAAAAGGATGCTTGGAAAGGATGAGATGTCTCAAGATGTGGCTCAGGAAATAAGCTAAGCACAGAGTTAAAGCATGAGATTCGAGTTGGCTTTGGGCCTCGTTAGGAGACACTGAGACTGTGAAGGTAATGGAGCGAGTGAGGGTGGTTAGAAAACCAAGGTTGATACTACATCTTTTTGGCCCAAACCATCTCTATGTTCTTTCCTTTCCTACCTTTTTCCTTGGGCCACTCCAAGAACACTAAAGCTAATGGCTCAGTAAGCCCTTTCGGTGTGCAACAGGAGCCTTTATTTACAAGTATAAAAGGCACTGCTTGGTCTTACTGTTCTAAGTGTTTACATGAAGCCTGATTTCCATTCACGGGTTACTGTGAGTCTAGTGAATCTTTCCCAAATGTTCCTGCCCATAATAGTTCTAGCACATCTTGCAATCATATTTAATTCTGATCTTTGTTGATACTTTTATGGGCAGACCAGCACTGAGCTTACATTGGATAAAGAACCATTTTTTGAGAAGGGTATAGCATTGAGAAGGAACATAGTAATTTATTGAATTACTCATAGTCTCAGCAATGTGGACATGTATCAGAGTTAAATCTGGGCACCAAGATTCTTGAATGTACAAGCAGATTTCTACTCTAAGTTATTATCAGCAGTTTATCCGGGGTACCAATAAAAAGGTGAGCTCATCTCCTTGGACTTGATTAAACAATGTCTTTGAGGATGGAATCATTAATTTTCACTGTTCACAGCCTTTGTAATGGTCTCTAGTATTTTGTGATTTTTTTTCTTCTGAATGATATGAAGTGCTTTCAAGAATGGCTTCTGAGGGTGGAGGGTAACATTGTATCAGAGTCAAAATCAAAAACTGCCGGCCCCACTGTTTTTCTTCATCACATAAGCGTCTTAGACAAACAGGATTTATCTGCTTAGACATAACTTTAATGAGGATTCATTAATAAATTCATATTGTAACCACCTCTCAATTTCTCCCACCCCATTCACTATAAAGCTTCCAAAGTAGCCAGAGTGAACTGTGATTCTTTTTTTCTTAACAAATAAAAATAAAATCTCACTAAAATTAATTTTTAGTTTTAAGCAAGTTAGAGTGAAATTTTAGTTTTATTTCACAGAGTAGAAATTGTGATTGAACCCACCTGGGTAAATATGGACCCATATTTGGCAGGACTCACCTTGTTACAATGTTTCCAAATATTTCATTTTCAATTTAAATGGCATGTCTGAGAAATATTGTACATTTCAACATAGGGTGGTGGAAAGCTAAACTGTCACACAACCTGCCTTGATGGGTTAATTGGGCAGAACTCACTGGGACAGTGTGAGCTGCTGTGTGTGCTTTGGATGACGGGAAGGGACAGGCTCCTCTCTCTTCTTTCTCTCTTAGAACAAAACCCTCTAGTTTCTGAGTTGTCCCCCAAATCACCTTTTAAGATAAACAGGAACAGGTTGTAATTATTAAGATGTTTGTTAAGTTTGGGGATAGAGCTACAAATTTGAATGGTTGGTATTCTTTATGTTTAAGTTTATTTGAAACTGGGAGTTAAGTTTTATCTAAGTTTTAAAATATATTTAAACTAATTCTATGATTATTGTTATTTACAACAGTGGCATAAATTGGTTGTATAAAATTAAAGGAAATAATAAGAATTCTTATAGTTGGTTCCATATTTTCTACAATTGCCATTACTTTAAAGGGTTAGAGTAGCACTGGCTACTCTTTGTTTTTTGTTTTTTCGAGACAGGGTTTCTCTGTGTAGCCCTGGCTGTCCTGGAACTCACTCTGTAGTCCAGGCTGGCCTCGAACTCAGAAATCCACCTGCCTCTGCCTCCCAAGTGCTGGGATTAAAGGAGTGTGCCACCACCGCCCAGCTGCCATTACTTTAATGACTCCCTCAATTAAGTTTTGGAAGTAGGTAGAGTATAAATTATGTATGAATATATAAATGGATTAGGTTTTTTTAACTAGAATAAATGCCTTCGGTGACAGCTTAAAAGATCTACTTTTAATCAGCTTATAATAGCTATTTTTAAAAAAGCTTCAAAACTTGAAATGAAATGTTCTCCCTGTACTTCAGTGACAATGGCATAATTATTCAAGGGATTAAGAAGATATTGTCATTTTTAATTTCTAGATAATGGATTATGAATTCAAAGAGCCTGTGATTGAGCGCCTGCTATGTGCTTGTCTCAGTGGGAAACACAGGATGAATAAGAAGCCTTCCATCCCTACAGGTGTTTAAAGCTGGATAGAAATCTAAGAAAGACAGAACAGATATGCACTTAAGTGAGTAACAAAGCCAGTGCTATGCTGGTTCAGAAAAAAAGTCATAGGCAGAGGAGGACAAACTCCAAAACAGAAGGCCAGCAGTGAGTGCGGAGATAAAGCACACAACATATCCTTTTCAGCTTAGTCTATGGTCAACATACTATATCTAAGTGACAGCCTCTATAACAAAGATATCTGGAAATAACTCGTTATAATTCATGAGGAGATAATTAGACGAACACTCACCCCCACCCCGTGCATATGTGTGTAGTATATGTACTTGTAGTGTAGTTATATGCACATGAGCATGTGCATGTGTGTGGTGCATGCACTTGTAGTGTAGATATATGCTCATGAGCATATGTGTGTGGTATATGTGCTTATAGTGTAGATAGATACACATAAGCATGTGTGTGTGATGTATACACTTGTAATATAGATATATGCACATCAGCTTGTACATGTGTGTGTGGTGCATGCACCTGTAGTGTAGATATATACATATAAGCATGTACATGTATATGGTGTATGCACTTGTAGTGTAGCTATATGTACATGAACATTTGCTTATAGGTGGTATATATACTTGTACTGTAGGTATATGCACATGACCATATGTGTGTGGCATATGCACTGTAGTGTAGATATATGCACATGACCATATGTGTGTGGCATATGCACCTGTAGTGTAGATATATGCACATGAGCTTGTACATGTGTGTGGAAGCCGAGGTTGGCATCAGGTTCACATCTTCCATAACTCCCTGATTTTACTTTTTTGAGACATGGTCTTTTACTGAACTCCAAGTGCATATATTCTAGCTAGATTATTCTCTTTGGCTTGTGCTGGAGAAAATCCATTGTATCTGTTAGCACAGCATCACCCAGTGGGCTGTGTGCCATTAAGGTTCAGGTACATGGTTTTTCCTGAAGGTGTGTGATCAAAGCCATTTTGCAATTGAAACATTTTCACCTCAAGGCTCACGTTAAACTTAACTTAAGCCTTTTGGCCATATGGCTTATGGATAAAGGAAAAAAAGTATTCCTTTCTTTTATACTACAGATAAGAGAAAATAGCATGCAAACAATCATATCAACTAGTTTTCCATTTGTTCATTGTTGAGACACATCACATGTGTCTGAAGGCTGGGCTGAAGCTAACTACATAGCTTGAAAGTAACCTTGAACTTGTGATATTCCTGTTTTTTATTTCCTGAGGTAAGTGATGGGATTATAGGCTTCCGCCACCATGCCAGGCTTATGGGGTACTGGGGATGGACTCCTCAAGCTCCATGCATGCTAGGTGAAGTCTAACATTCCTAGACCTTACTAATTTCTAAAGAAGGACTAGGCCATGGGTGGAGCAACTTGTAAAGAATGAACACTCTCAATATTACAGTACAAATATGGTTATGCCCATTTCCTAGTCATGCTTTCTATTTTTTTCTGTGGACCTTGAGACTTAATTTTCTGTGAATTATTACTACTCATTCCACAGTAACACAAAGAGATGAGCTTGGGGTTGATTCCTGATTTGACACTTTATCATGTCCTGCTCTGTCCAAGCACTTGAGTAGCTGCCTCATGATTTTAGGGGAGGTGGTGTTGACTCCTTCAGGGGTTCATGGTGCCTATTTAAAGAGGCTAGTCATACCGATTGCCAAGCCATGCATTTGAAGCTGTGCCTACATCCCTTGTGTGCATCTCCAGGAGGAAAACTGCCACTGAACACCAGTCATTCTGTATTCACCAGAGAGAGAGAAATCAATGGCAGCAGTCTGGTCTGTGATTTTGATCCATCTGTGTGAATGGAAGAGCTATTTATCTGCCACTAAGAATGCCTACGACCCGTCTGAGAAGTTTACTATGTCCAAAACAGAAGGTAGAAGGTAGAAGCTAGAGAGATGGCTCAGCAGTGAACAGCGCATTCAGGTCTTGCAGAGGACCCACATCTGACATCTGTGTGAGCTGCTCATGATCACCTGTGAACGTCAGTCCCAAGGAGATGTGATGCAAGTAGCCTGTGAGAATATCTGCGCTCACGTGGACATACCTGCACACTGACACTTAAATATACATAATTAAATAATTTAAATAAGTAATAAAGTATTTAAATATAAAATGAAATAATTTTTAAAACTCTGGAGTAATAGAGCAAAATTGAGGAAAATTTTGACTTGTCTATTACACCTCAGTGTTCCATTATTTAGAAATCTCCAATGATGCGACTTTACCTTTGAAAATATTGTTTTATCCGAATGAGTTTGTAAAGTTTTATCATAATGCGTTATGATGCAAAATGTGGCCCTGTCCCGTGTATTGATTGAGAGAAAAGCTATGTCACTGTCATGAAGTCAGTTGTACAGAATACAAAGAATTTCCCCCTCAGGTGACAGTGGGTCATACAAAGCATGAACTGGGTTGGCCCTGAGCTCTCACAGAGGAGGCCAGTAGGTGGGTTGGCCTTTTTTTTTTTTTTTAACTTTTAGAGAGAGAACTGAAGACAATCTGGAGGACCCACAAGCCTGGTACGACCATGAAAGGTAAAACAAACCAAAAATTCAATTTTTATTTTCAGGCAAATTCCAGAAGGAACTTCTACTCAGAATTTAGGGAAAGAAATTATCTAGTAGTCCCTGCAACCTAAGTGAAATAAGTGTATTACTGTTTCTATGTCCTCTGCAAGTATCTCCAAGCTACTCCCAGGCTTCTTTCCTGTCATCAAGAGGAATATATAGGGGGCTAGAGAGCTGGCTCAGCAGTTAAGAGCACTGACTGCTCTTCCAGAGGTTCTGAGTTCAATTCCCAGCAACCACATGGTGGTTCACAACCATCTGTAATGGGATCCTATGTCCTCTTCTGGTATGTCTGAAGACAGCTGCAGTGTACTCACATATATAAAATCAATAAATCTTTTAAAAACAGAAGAAAGAGGGATGTGTAAGTGAAAAATCACCTGAACTATGTATTTATTGAAATTCATTTTACCTCCAAAAATTGCAAAGGACTTTATTGGACTTGATTTACTCTTTTACAATAGAAAAGACTGTGTACAGCTCTTGACTGTGTACAGCCCTTAAAGAAAAAAATGTTGCTCTTACATAGAAAACAGGGATGTTTAAAGAGAACATAAAAAAGTCACAGAAGTCCCCGAGAAAAGACAGAGAGAGAAAGAAAGATGAGAGCTGGTACAAGGATTGATTTTCAACCTCTCCATGGTTGTCAACCCTACTTCCTCTCATCTTGGGACCATTAATTGAGTTATTTTTGCTGATTTCTTTTGGTCCCTGGGCCTTAAATAGGCTGACTAACTTTGTGATACAACAGATAGATAATTTGGTAGCAAAACCTATTCAGATACATTATCATAAGTTAGCTATGGAGGACCACGAGACTCAAGATGAGGTTGTTACTTTATCCAGGGTGTTCCTCAAACCCATCTCCACCCAACCGAAAAGAGGGGACTTCTGCCCCTAGACCAAGCAGAGAGGTGTTACCCAGAACCTCTCTAACTGGTGATCTGAATTCTTGCTTAGGCTGGAGGCTAAGCACTGAAGGGAATATAAATAAAAGTAAAATATCTCTCTGGGTTCCCTGAGGGACAAGCCTGACTGCATAGGGGTTGATGTCAAAAGTATCCCCTCTCCAGGAAAAAGACATTAGTATGGCCCTCATGCCTCATTGGACAACGACAGGAGGACTGAAGCCATTACAAGGTCCCCTTCAATTATTGGAGGTCAGGCCTCTATCCCTGCCTTCGCAAGATTAGAATCACCACAGCCCTTCTATACTTAGAGAAGGGAGGAGATGTCAGAGGCAGCCCTGCTTATACACTGAAGGCCTAAAATCAGCCATAGGCCTAAAATCAGCAATAGGCCTGACATACATACATGCTAACACAAAGTCTTGGGTCTCTGTGGAAAACACTGAAACAGATGGCTATAACTATTGTAAACAGGCAGCTTTTGTGGAAATTTACCAGCCTGAGTAGTCATAGATCTTGTAAATAGGTAGCCTCGGTGGACAGTACCAACTTAGATAAGGACAAGTGAATCTTAGGCAGAGTCATAGTGACCTGTCCCTGAACCTTCACCCAGCTGATACCTGTTCTGAAAGGTATCTGTACTCCCCCTGAACACCTATGCTCCGGTGTCATTCTCTTCCGCACATCCTGCCTTTTTGTGTTTATAACCCCTGTGTGAATAAGTAAATTATGATTTGATTTAAATAATTAAATAAATTAAAAAAAAAGAAATTCATTTTTAGTTTCCACAAGTCAGTGATACCTAATATATTATATTCACACACACACACATATATGCATATATATATGAAGTATATATTTATATAAAGAAGTATATGTGGTAAAGAAAATGTGTAATATAATATCCTATTTATTTTCTTAGAATGTGTAAGAGAAAAGACTTATAAACAATAAAAACAATGAGTAACCTTCTCTATTGACATCTGTTGTCCTCTGATTTCCATTTTCTTTTATTATTTATGTGTATGAATGTTTTCCCTGCACCTGTATGTATGTTTGTGCACCACCTGTGTGCCTGGTTGCTACAGAGGTCAGAAGAGGGAATCTGATCTCCTTGAGATACAGATGGTTGTAAGTCACCATGTGGGTGCTGTATACAAAACTAAACGTGGGTCCTCTGCAAAACACGGTGCTCTTAACTGCTGAGTCATGCTTTCAGCCTCGTTGATTTGCATTTCTAAGCAATAAGGCAAAATGAACAGTGCTAGTTTATTTTATCTCTGTAATAACTGAACATTAACTAATGAGAACACACATATTTATTACTATATATCATTCTTGTTGATGTCTCCTTTCCTCTTTTTCCATCTTCTCCATATAAATGTGTGTGTGTGTGTGTGTGTGCACATATGTGTGTGCATGCCTGTGTATATTCCCAACTTAGTGAAACTCAAACATCTCAGAAGTTTCATCTGATAACATTTACCTGAGGTAAATGAGAACTATCTCAAAGAATATTTCTCAGCCCCAGGAAGCTGCAGAATATGATATTGAGACAGAGATCATAGTGATAGAGTTCAGTTCAAGTTTTGTCACTTATGAAGAAGAGTATGACTTTAGTCTCTCTTGGCCTCAGTTGTTCTTGTCCTTGCTATGAGGTTCGATTGGGTTTATAGGATTGCCGTATCAACTACATGATGTACACAGGACTTGATGCTATGGCTAACACATAGAAAGAGTTAATAAGAGTCATAATAATAAAATATTAATAAGATGGGACAGGAGGAGGGCTGGATTTGATGCTACCAACAAGGAGCGTTCATGTCAGTTGGCTAGTTTGTGGTCGATTTGTTCACACCAAGGTAACCAGCTAAGCTTTCTCCAGATGGAGATCACTGAGAGGGTGTGGAATGAGCGTAGACAACTAAGCTTTTCACTGCAACAGAAGACCTTCATTAAGTTGTTCTCTATAAATACTGGATGAATTTTAAATATAAAGTCCTCACTCAATAATTGTGTAAGTGGAGTACAGCATGCAATGTCTAAGTAAATTGCAGGAATTCAATGTAGCTTAAGTCCTGGACCCTAGCAATATTGTACTGCTCATAGTATATAACCCAACTTCTCTGATATGAGCATTTTTTCACATTTCATTACATTTCCTGTTGCAGTTCCACATAAGAAAGAATAATCTTCAGAAGAATTATTAAATAATTTAAGGTGGCCCTTTTGCTGTACCTCCAGGTCCTAGTGCTGAGCCTTCCGTAGTATAAATATTTAGCAATTATTTGTAGCAGGAAAGAATATAGAAATGAAGAGAAAAAAACAAATGGAATATTGTTTTAAAAGGTTACTCCCAGCTTGCAGCCATCTCTGGGTTCTTGCTCTTCTGTAGGATAAAGGTGTAATTGAGTCGAAATTCTCCACTCAGCAGAGGATTCAGGACAACATAAGGCTGTTGCACAATGTCCTTAGAAGCACTCACTATTATCTCATTATTTTTTCATTTTCTCATTGTTTAGCAAAGACAGATGCCATCTGGCAACAGCTGCTGCCTTTCATGATGGAAGTGCAACCCCTGAATGCTCCATAAACCACAGCAGAGACTGGCATCTGGTCAAGAAGGAAATTAGCGTTGACCCTCAGTGAGGTAAGTTGTGTGATGCCATAGAGCCCATGAACTCTCTCTGACAACAAGTATTGCCACTATAGATTAAGTTTTAATACATTATCAAAATGGAGTTGCATGCCTGCGGATGACTAGAGGCCAGCAGATCGCCACGCCTTCACAGTTATGAGTAGCTGGGGGTTGGAGTCAGCTTTGTCGTTTTCACTTCCCAAATTAACTCTGGTGGAACAACGTGAAAAGAACGTAGGCTCTTTCTTCTTTCCATTCCCCAGGATGATAGGAATTCTATCTTGTTCTTGAGCTGACTTCTTTTGACAACATGCCTCTTTTAAACTCCCTTTCAGAAAGAGTTTCCTTAGAGTATTCTTCATGTGGCTGTTTGGCTTTATCCATAATAGCCAAAATATGGAAACCACTCAAATGCCCATCAATCAGTGAATAAATATAACAAATATGGTCTAAGAATAGTGGAATATTATGTAGCCATAAAGTGTTATAAATGTAGGAACATATAGAGCCTGTTTCAAGCAGAAGCCAATTGGTCTGGAATAGGAGTTCTTTATACCTAATGGCATATCCACATTTCCCTTTTGTCACAGACACTTTTTCTCCAAAAGACTATCTTTTCTTCTGAACATTTACAAGCAGCTAAAGAAAATGCTCACAGCCTATATTCCTAACAGTGTAAAGAAGATTGGCTTGTTATTACAGTCCCTTGGCTCATAGGCAGAGAGAAGATGAAGAGTAAAAGGGTAAGATTGGTGAATTCAGGGGTCAGGGGTCATGCAAAGAACATAGAAGGAGACAATGACAAAGAGTCACATGATGGATCTGGTATTTACTAAATATCTATTGACTAGTCAGCAAAATTAGAAGTGTAGAGTTTCCCCAAGGCTAAGAAAAGAAAGTGGAACAGAAATATTGGCTGTCAGTGGTGTTAAATAACAACAACCTTTGGGCTGACAGTGACCTTGGAAAAGTTCCAGGAGGGGGTGCCGATGTTGAGGACATGAAAGCCAAGAGCCATGGTTAAAAAGGAGCACAAGAAGATCCAACTTGAGTATAGAGGGCCTGGTTGTGTGTGTGTGTGTGTGTGTGTGTGTGTGTGTATGTGTGTATTTATATTTCCATGCTAAGAAACAAGAAAAAACTAGAAATTATAAAAATTATTAGATAGTAATTAGTTCCTAGGGTCTGATTTCTCTAGTGTTTTTGGAATAGGCAAATTATAACTTTTATTATTTAAGTAAACTATGAGAATACTGTGAATCCATAATATATTAGGGAGTTTATTCCACGTTGACAATATTGGCAGCAGTATTATAAGACTATGCAGCATTTGAGCTGTTAAGATTAAAATGTCACAAGGATTCATTCACCCATGCTAAGGTTTAGAGGGCTACTTCACACAAAATATTAAAAATAAAATCATATTTATGTGTTAGGTGAGTTTTTCCTCCTAAATTAAAAAACCCAGATGGCTTTGTCAATGGAGAAACAACCACATACTCCCAATCATTCACCAAGTCAGACTGGGCAGATCCCTCATGAGAAACTCCCCTTTCTCAGTGTTGCACTAAGTGTATCTGCATCTCTAGAGAGAGGGAGCTTCAGCACTGTGAAGAGCACTGGGAGACAGAGGCTCCCAGCCTCAGTGGACGATGTCTGAGATCTTGAACTACAATGCTTATCTGCTTATTTGACCCACATTGAAAACTCAAGAAGAGTCTGGAGTTAGGACAGAAGACTCAGCCCAGTTCACAGCCTGGCACTTGGAAGCACTTGATGAATTCGAAGACTCATGTTTTTGAATAAGTTTGTTTCTAGTTGAGCTCATTGACAAGATAACTGCAATTATCCTGTTGGCAAAAGCATTGTCTGCTGCAGACTTAACATTTCAGAGAACAAATGTCATCAGCTGCTACAGGCTTGATTAGAAATCTCCATTCTGAGAAATTTACTGTATTTCCCTAGAACTTGATGACCTAGGATAATTAATGTAGGCCCTGAATAAATAGCAGACACTGAGAGTTACTCTTTCTCAGTTGGCTTTATTGAATTATTGTTATCCAAGGAGTGCAAAACACAAGCAGATGGGAGCAGGGCAGGCTTTCTGGCTTCCTCATGAGGGCCAAGGTCATTGTGTTCAGCAGAGCTATTAGGATGTTTAGTGTACATCCTACTTATACAGCTGCCTTTGTAGCTCATGGTATCCTGTGCTCTTAGGCCATGGAGTTAACAAGTCTTTTGGGTGGGGTATTCCCCAGCATATCAGACATGCATTCAGTGGTCTATTGTGTATGATCAAGCCATTCCAAAAAAATCAAAGACAAAATTTAAAGAAGAGACTTGAGAGATTGGAACATGGTAGTGAAAGTAACCTAAGGGCATGAGGGACCTAGACATGTTGGCATGTGAGGAATGCTGGGAGTGAGTGAGAGCAGAAGGCTTAATCTGAAGAAGGGCCTTGTCTTTCAGTGTTTTGATGTCTGCCAAGTGAAACTGAGAGTACGTTTGTTCTCTCTGATATGAATGATGAAAGATACACACTAGAATGACGGGAAGCTCCTATCTAGGGAGTACTGAGTCTGCACTGCTCATCAGAAGTATTCTTATAGGACAAGATGAGGATCTGTGATTCTCAGTACAGAATATATGTGGTTAATGGGAATCAAGTCAAAAGAACTGGAAGAGTCTGTTTTCCCAAGCTATTTGATACACATCAGCTGGAGGGTGGAGGTGGAGGTGGTGGAGGTAGAGGTGGTGGAGGTGGAGGTGGAGGTGGTGGAGGTGGTGGTGGTGGTGGTGGTGGAGGTGGAGGAGGTGGTGATGGTGGAGACGGAGGAGGTGGAGGTGGTGATGGTGGAGGTGGAGGAGGTGGAGGTGGAGGTGGAGGTGGAGGTGGAGGTGGAGGTGATGGTGGTGGAGGTGGAGGTGGAAGTGGAGGTGGTGATGGTATATGTGAAGGTGGGTCCTGAAATATGGCATAGGAGGCTCAGAATGTAGCTCTGGTTAAAATTCTAGCCTACTTTATAAGGAATGTCCTAGGTTCAATTCACAGGAACAGAAAACCAAAAACAAAATGCTAAACTGTACTATAATGTTTCATCAGGGAATTTAAAATTCTCCTGAGAATCCATCTTACCCCAGTCAGAATGGCTATCATCAGGAAAGAAAACAAATAACAACAACAATAATAGAAACAAGTATTTGCAATTATGGGGACAGGGTAAAGTCTTTATACTCTGTTGGTGGGAATGTAAATTAGTCCAGCCATTATTTAAACCAGCATAGAGACCCCTAAAAGGCTGAAAATAGAACAACAAGCTGTGTCGTTTTCTGGGATATGCCTCAGAGTCTAAGCCAGCTTGCTATGCAGCTTGCTTATCTGTGTCTGCTGCTCTACTCTTTCTAATAGCCAGGCTACAGCAGCCACCCTGGGGCTCCTCAATGGAGGAGTAGATACAAAAAATGGGGTACATCTACAAAATGGAGTTACGTAGTTTGAAAATTTGAAAATTATGTCATTTGCAAGAATGGGGCCAGAGAACACCATATTCCCTGAAATAAGCTAGTCTCCAAAGAAGTGTAAGTTTTCTCTCTCAATGTGAGCACAGCTGCAGAGAGAAGACATGGGAGTGAAAGGAGACCTCTTAGGGCTGAGTGATGGTGAGGAGGACATGAAGGGATAAGAATGGTGACAGAGAATGAGATCAGAACACATCATATGCATTCCATATAATAAATATTATGATAAGAAACTCATCTGCATACTCTTAAAATTAAAAAAATAATAGAATTTCCCCAGGTAGCAGATGGTATGAAGTAAGAGCTGAAGTATTTGTTTAAAAATCAGGACGGTCATCTCACAAGGACTTAATGCTCTCAAGGACTTATGCTCTCAGCGTTACAATCATCCTCATGGTTGCTTGGTTTAGGAAGTGAAAAACCTCTGCACGTGGAAATCTCAAGGGAGAAAGCCTTGGGACCCATCCGCTCAGTTTGTGGAGAGTATTTATTAACTGAATAAGGCTTAATTTGAGAAAACACTAAAGGAGACAGGCAGATTGATGAGTGAGAAGGGAGAGATGGAGAATCTTCAAGCCGATGGAAACAGTCTGGGACGTGATTTGATATTGAGGAGAAACAGAAAAAGCTGCGCAGCCAGTAGGAGTGAGCCGGAAGGAAAGCAGAAATCGCCTTTATTCAGTTGGAGCTTAAAAGAAAATCTTTTGACATAAAATGCATGGATCATTTCATAAGGGACAACATAACTAAACGATTTCCCTCCCAGATGGTGCCACTGTTGCAGGACAGCAGAGGCTGAAGTGCAGTGGCTATCCCCAGGGGGATCAGCACACATTTTATACTGAAACCCACTGACTGATTTTCTAAGACACATCGAGCCAGCTGTTCTCCCTGGCTTTAGTTTTCACCCCAAATCTAATCACTTCCTGAAAAATTAAGTCAGACTTGAAGAATGTTCTAAGGTATATTATGAAATAAAACACAGCAAAATAATTTTACCTCAATCAGTCAAAGACAGTACACATTCTAAACCTGCTCCACAGATGACAGGCATGTGGAGGAGAGGAGAGTCTGAGGGAGACAAATTTTCTCAAGTTTATGCTCAACTAATGGTCTAACTTACCTTTGGCAAATTGGAATTGTACAGTTATTTTAGTGACACGGTGCAATTATTTCAACTGTCTGCTTGTAGAACATTTTTAGTTTCTCTAAAATAAAATCTTATATAAAGTGTAGTAAAAGAAGGAAAAATGTGAAGTTATGGTACCAGCTTGAAAATAGATTCAATCCCAGTGTCTGTATAAATTCCTTTATTTACAGGAAACTTGGGCTTGCTTTATGAGTTTATATCCCTTTAGGTTTTAAGTCCCAAGGACACCCTGGATTAGCATGTCACTGTGGTACATACCTGTTACTTGAGCCATCGTAGGACCATTTTGTTAGTGTACAGACTCAGACAATGGCTCCGATAGTTCTTTTATTCAATGTTGTGATTCCACCCGAGACTCTCAATGATACACCCAGCTAGCCTGACACAACAGCATAGAGCCAATGGATGTTCCAAAGCTTATAGGTCATATCACCAAGTGGTTCATGCTATGCCTGAGGTATCTCTGTACTTCAGGCTCTGAAATACACCAACAAAGGTGACCATGAAACATCAGCTCTGTTCTGAGATTTACCCTGTAATGACTCCGCTCCATAACCCCATGCTGACCTGTATCCCTTGGGGTAGAGCTACTAGCCAGGCTACTATTTCCTTTATTCACTGAACTCTAGTGATTACCTCATTGCTAAGGAAGCAGCTGGGTGGCTGCTGTCCTTGTCCCTGCGAGTGTAACTGCCTCTCCACCACACAGCTCAGCATTTGAAAACCCTCTTTGCTGAAGGCTTCCTTTATGAGGGAATCTTGGCCTCAACTTCCTCTGCCTCTGTTAATTTTAAGGCTCAATGGAAGATCAGCTTGGATTTTTTTAAATTTGTGAATCCCAGGACAGATGAATAAGGACAAATATGATCCTTCATGCCTGGAGAATTCAAACATTATTGTCAGCCTGTTTGCTCTCATTTTTTCCACATTTCAAGCTAAAGACTACCCCGCTCCATTGTCCTCAATGCTTACTATAGTTCTGTCCATCCACTCTTCTAGTCACATTTGACGGACTCTTGCCTGAGATGCTTTTCTTTTCTGATTTTTGAAAAAGCCTCTCAATTTCATCAATGAAA
The DNA here is from genome assembly GCA_021653895.1 of Mastomys natalensis. Taxonomy (NCBI): domain Eukaryota; kingdom Metazoa; phylum Chordata; class Mammalia; order Rodentia; family Muridae; genus Mastomys; species Mastomys natalensis. The sequence continues at coordinate 1,092,625 of JAJTUV010000928.1, read as the reverse complement.
TGGATGTACGATGTATGTGTAGTGTGTGTGTGTTTGTAGTGTGGATGTTTGTGTGTGTGCTATGTGTGTGTAGTGTGTGTGCATTGCGGTGTTTGTGTATAAGTCTGTGTGTGGTGAGTGAGTGTGTGCTGTATGTCTGTATGCATGCGTGTGTATATGTCTGTACAGTGTTTGTGTATTTGTGTGAGTGCAGTATGTATGTGTGTACAGTGTATAAGTGTGTGTTTGTGCAGTGTGTGTATTTGTGTGCAGTATGTGTGTGTGTGTGTGAGTGTGTGTGTGTGAGTGAGTGTGTGGTTTGTGGGGCAAAGCTTTAGTCTATGCTTGAAAGCAGTGCGATTTCTTTAGACTCGGGAGAATCTGCTGTTAGAGTTTGCTCAGTGTTCTATGCCACTTCATTAATGTGAAAAAATCAAGATATGAAGTTGTCATTTCATTTTTTGTAGATATTTATATTTTTACTGAATTTATTTAAAATTTAATTCATACTTATCTAAGAGTTCCTTACGAAACAAATGCCAATATAACCTACAATTGTATACACTGAGACATCTCTATACAGAATTAGAGGACAGAGCCCTCTTTCTCATGCTCCGATAGCATGCACATAGTCCTGCCATATCCTGTCTTCAGACTTCGTTTCTTTAATGTATATTTTGCCTTTCCCTTTGGATGTCCTGAAGTCCAGAGACCGCCTGTTTCAACAGTATTGCTCTTGCACCAACATTTTACAAAATCAAGTAATTATAGTTGCTGTCTAAAAACACCACTGAGATTAAGATTGGCAGCATTTTAAAAAGTACATTAAAAAGTTCCTCTTTGTAGGAGCTATAGATGTAGTCTTAGCTAATGGAGAAATAGCTTAGCTTGACAATCTTAGAGTAACAGTGTGTAACAGACCTGGAATTCTAGGCCTGGCTTTTCTGCTGCTCTGTTCTAAGTAGTGGTATTTACTACACTTGTTGATGTTTTGACTGGTTTAAGTTTTTCTTTTAAAAAAGATACACAAGTTTAGAGAATTGTTATCTGTGCTCTTGTTTACTTACGGAGGGGAAAGTTTATTTACTTCATTCCTTTCACAGAACAAAATATTTCATAATTAATATTATACACTGCAGCAATAGAGTCTCTCATTCATTTCTGTCCTGTTCTCCACATGCCATGGTATATCGAGTTCATAGCAGGCATTCAGTAACTGCTTGAATTTTTTTTATAATGAATAATTATGCATGGCTCTTTAAACACATGATATGAACATGAGAAACCACAAAGCCAAATATAGATGTAATTGGTTACATAACATTTTACACGGGTAATAAAATGCAATAAACAAACCCAAAAGATGAAATAGAATCTTCTAAAAGTATACTCTAGATGTGTGACAAAGAGCTAGTATTCAGAACAGAAAATGTTCATATGATTTCACTAAAAAAATAAGCAGACTAATAAAAATATGAGCAAAGCCTTACAAGTGAATATTCAATAATCTATTTCCCCTAATAACTAAACAAATAAATTAAGTGAAAAAAAAAGTCTCTTGCATGTGGTAGGTGAGAATAGAGAAATGGCAAAAATAACTTAGGTGGATCTGAAAAAAATCTTTTAAAATTTAAACTTGCATAAAAGCTTTGTCTTGTAGCTAGTGTTGAGAATTTACACCTAGACACTGAAGCATAAATATGAAAGACTGCAGGTCAATAATGCTCATTGCTTTCTTTATTATAACCAGACTCTATACACAAGTATCTACATCATTTTTGGGACATGAATTAAATGATGAAGTTCACTTACACATACAATTATGGAAGTCGCATTAAGCTTATCTTGAGGATAAAGTCAATTGTGAGGCATATTTAGTGTGATCTTGTTTTATGCCACTAAAGTATATGTTAAAACACTTAGAATTTTGCTTCTAAGCAATGTGGGCATTGATCTTAGCAGACCTTTTTCCAACTACAGACATTCCATTTTTTAAAAGTACTAATAAAATACACGATAGAAGATTGAATTGTGTTGTTTAAACAAATGGAGAACTACAAAAGGCAATCTGTAGCAATCTGAGCAAGAGGTGACACAGGTCATGACTGGAGCGTCTAGCAGGAAGCTTTGGCAGATGTACAGGCTTCTCTTTCCTCATGCCTAGGGTGTTTTGGGGTACTTCTGTTGACTTCTAATTACCAGGATCCACTTCTCTGATTTGGCTTTTCTTCCCCCATAAATCCAGAGACCCATTCTGATGGCACAGGCAAGTTAGGAACATCAGAGAATAATGTCTCCTTGTCCCTCTGTCCCTGTAACTTCCAGTGTCTCCCAGATATGGAATAGCCATGAGTAAGCTTCCTCTGCCCTTCAGGTGAGGAGTTGTTAATTCCCAAAATGGTTTTATATGATATCTGAGTTTCCTAATTTCCTCAATCCATAGATGTCCACAGATGAAAATCATCCCAGGTAGATCTCCTTTCTCCCATTCCTCTGTCTCTCTAGATATCTTTGAGTTTGTTTTTCAGTATCAGTTTCTGACAGAACCAAATTGATAATGGGGATTTAATGTCTGCTCTCAAGCCAAAGTGAAGAAAACAGGGACAGAGAGTCTTGCACTGATGTGATTCTGAGAGAAGAGAGATAAAAGGCCTTTATTCATTATTCTAAAGGAGGACAAACCAGTTTCTCCTTCTGGGAAAAAGCAAGCGAGCAAACCAAAAAATTACTCAAGAAACTAGAAATCAGGAGACAGGCATCTGGAAAAATTGCAATTCCCAGGCTGAAAACTTTCCGTGCGAACTGGTTCTGTGATTTATGTGAGGGTGACCACAAAACATCTAAGAAATGAAAAAAAACATCCTCACTTCACCATTAACAAGTGGAGATTTTGTGAAGTGGGTAACAAGCAGGAGAGTCCCACCAAGCAAACAGCGACGTGAAGGAATCCACAGAACCAGAAGGTTATCAACGATTGCAGATAACACAGGGATAAACTTTACAATGGATGGAGCGCCATCTTGACTAGGAACGGATAGACTAAAAACCAACATCACCAAGACATGAGATATAAGGTAACTAAGGACAAAAAGCCAAATGTAGGTCAAAGATTTTAGACAGAACTTATAGTCTTATGGTGTGGGAAAATTCACAGTGAAGGGAATACACTGAATGATCCACAGCACATGTCAAAGGAGAAACTAAGAGACCAGGCCAACAAACCTATGCAGATAGAAATTCACGGAAGGGAGAGGAGGAGGGGTGTGCAATTTTCATAGACTGTGTTGCAGAAATCTGACTGGGTGATAAGATACTGCAGGAGAGAGGACCACAGAAAAGTATTAGTGAAGATAAGCTCATAATGGTGAAGTTGGAGACTGTGAATGTGGATCCCCTACTTCTGTGCTCAGGAGGGTGCTGGCAACACATTCAGCAAGCCAACAGCCTCTGGCCTGGAATCCAGCATGGCACCTATTCCCAGGGCCTGAAGTATGTTGTGTGGCCCTTCCTGCTCAAGGCTAAACTCACCCTTTAATCAGGCACTTCTTTCTGGGGAACCTCTGAGCTGGATGTGGCCTTGGACTGGGCTGAGCATTTCTGTCCCTACCCCAGCCCTTTCTCTTCCTCAACCCCTCTGGAATGCACACCTGCACTGAGGTCCCAGGCTTTCCATCTTTATTCCTTTCTCTTTCACAGACGCCTCCTCTATAAGACATCTGGTAATGTCATTTTGTCTTCATGTGCCCTTTGCTGGAGGCCTGTCCAATGTAGAGAAAGTCAGAAGTGACACAGCATCACATAAGGGCCATACCAGCAACAATAGAGGCCAATTGCAGGAGAATATCTCCCTCGAAGGTTGAAAAAATAACACAATTGGACCTAGATAATTCTTTGTCCTATTAAACTATTATTCCAGATTAAGGGTTAAATAAAGATATTTTTAGGTCTAAATCTTGAAAGTATTTACTACTTAGAAGCTCTCAAGCAGGAATATGAACCAATAAAAGGACAAACGGAGCGTAGGAGGCAAGGCCAAGTGGCAGGAAAAACACGCATGCTGGGTTAAAACACTTGAAGATAAAAGTTGGGGTTTGTAAACAAAGCGGGGCTGAGATACAGGCAATGCTATCATCATATGAGATGTGGACATCACACTTAAAAATGGCTCGTGGACTAGCTGGTCTAGCTGAAATGGCACCAGGTTCAGAGAGGAAGACGGTATACCCACATGACACAGAAAGACAGATGCCTACTACTAATCAGAAATAGATGCTGAAAAACAAACTCAAGAATGCTTAAAGTAAGAGAGGGAGGGAGGGAGGGATGGGGGAGAGGGAGAAGGAGGGAGAGAGGAAATAGAGAGAAGAAGGCAGAGAAGGAGAAGACAGGGAACGAGGGAGGAGCCTGATGATTTACATAAAGGCCTTTTCTCACTCAATTTATATATTTTAATAGCTTTATATGTAATATTTATATATAAAAACTTTAAATGTTTTTTTCCAATTAAAAATATCTAAAGAATTTAAAAATAAGGCCTTTAATGTTTGAAAAAGTACAGATTGTATTATACCAGGTATGATGATGATGTCAAATACATAAATAAACTCTTTATGTATTTTAAATTTGAGTGTAAAATGTTGAAAATGTAAGGCCAGAGAATTTAAATGTCTAATCGCTAAGTCATTAAATAAATAAATTGGAACACTAAGCCCATCCAGTATAAAACAGAAAAAGAAAGCACAAAAAATAACAGAGGCAGAAAGCATAGAAAACCAAAGTTAGAATTTGATAAAGGAGTTTAGATAAAGAAGTTTAATGCAAGCACAGAGAACCAGTCAATAGCTAACTTACGGTGTCTGGCTGTGTTAAAAACTGAAGTCATGTTGTTGTTTAAATAAAGCTAAAATTTGCACTTATGGGTCTTTTAAGAGAAAGAGGATACAAACCACACTAACCAGGATAGGAGTGTCATTTAAATAGCATATTGTAATAATCACAGAAGGAAAACTCATAGCAGCAATGAAAGTGACAAGTACTGGAAGTCAGTCATCCTGGCCCAAATGTCCAGAACTGCAAGGCAGACTTCACAAGCCCTAGTTATGTTAGGAGTTAGCTTTACCTATCACGGCCACCGCCCAGCTGGTGAAATCTAGTGGAACAGGTAGCTGTGATAACCCAGCTGACTGAGCCGGAAGCTTCGTATAAACAGTTTCTGACAATCACCAAACAGTATGCTCTTTTGTTTGTCACACTGAGACTTTAAATTGAAATTAGTGACCAGTGCTACAGAGGACTCTCAAAGATATTAATGAATCATTTTACATAAACAGCAACATCTGAAGAGAGGAAACAGATGATGATGGTGATGATGATTGTGATGATCGTGATGGTGATGGTGGTGATTGTGATGATGGCGATGACAATAGTAATGATATAAAATCTCCTTCCTACATCCCACTAGTAAGTCATGTGGCAAAGCTGATGCTATTAACTAAGTTTGGGGAAATGTAAGGTTCAGATGGACTAAATCAGAAGAAAGAAAATCAAGAATCCAGACCTAGAGTAGATTAGAAGTCAATAGAAGAAAATCATGCTGAGAAGATTGGAAACGAACAAGGCAGAGCAAGGAGGAAGGAGACACTCCATGATGTCACCTACTGCGCTGTCTGATCAGAGCGTCAGACCCCCAGCTGCCTGCAGGGTCAGTCCCTCAACTCTGGCAAGCTTTTCACTTTCTCTCAGTCTCCTCAGTTAGGTCTCTCTAACACCTAGCCCTTCAGCCCTCCCTAAGACCTCCCCTGCTTTGTCCCTGTTCTGTGTCAAGTATCACCTCAATGAGTAGATTGTTGCGTAGGTGAATACCTCTTTAGGTGGCTTACTCTACAGTTGACATGTTTGTAATTAAGACTTAGACTAGAGAGAGAAATCCATGCAAAAATACTTGCTGCTCAAGTATGAGGAGCAGAAGTCATATCCCTATAACCCATGTAACTCCAGAGTGGATGTAGAGGCCGACCTATAAATCCAGCCTCAAGACAGAGAAAGGAGAACCCGGAGTTAGATGGCTAACAAAAGTGGCCATATCAGTAAACTCTGGGTTTGATTGAGAAACCCTGCCTTAAAGAATAAGAAAGATTCCAGATGTCAACCTCAGGTCCCCACAAGTACTCGCACCTATTTATGTATCCATACATACACCGACATGTCTACACGCATGCACCACAGACAAAGCTTCTTTTAATAAGCAAGCAGCGTCCATATCTGTGAGTACAAATTAGAGTTTGTGCGGATGGATTATCAATATAAAATGTTAATTAACCATCTTTATGTTCTCTTATCTGTCTGATTAGTTACAATATGCTTGTGTTACTTTTGTAATCCTGACTAAGGGGAAATAATGGCCCACCTAATGAACCAGATGTCGAGCTCATATCTCAGTAAATCCTATTATCACTTTAAAGCAAGCATTCTATTCCAGGATTAGCAAACCTGTTGGGCATGTGTTATAACAGATAAAGGATATATAACAGAGCATCTAAGAATTCTTCAAAGATACTCTAGGTCAAAAGATCTTATAATGAAACCCCTCATAGAATACTAAACTACTCTATGAAAAAAATCTTCTGAGGCTATTCTTGGGTTCCAGTGTCAGTTCTGTAAAACTCAGGAAGAAAGAAATACCTAACATTATGAGGAGGAATCTTAAATCATCCTTTTGGAGTCTCCTTCACATCTGAGGATGGCTTAGAACTTTAGACATGTATTTTATTTGGGGGGGATCTTGAAAAGTGGCTCAGGGTGGCTTCAAACTCACTATCCCCCTGCCTTAGCCTCTTGGGTGTTGGAAACACAGGTATGCGCCGCCATACCTAGATCAGATGTGTTTGTAGTAGAGAGATTTAGAAGTCTTCAGTGAAGCGAGAAGGAAGTGAGATTGACTGACAAATCCCAGCCTGCCAGCCTTGTTGAAAGCACAGGAATCAGAGCGTTCATTGTGTGGGGTATTGTGCATTTGGATTGTGAGGTCTTATGCTTATAAAATGAATCTAGTAATGAAAGGATAGCTATAGAAAATTAATTAAGATCTGAAGATCAAAATGTTAATGTGTTAATAACACACCAAGACAGAAAAAATGTTATGTTAAGCCTTTCTATTGAGAGAACAAAATTTAAACCCGGAAACCTTTATTAAGCACACAATAATGTTAGTCTGTTGATTATGGCACTTTCAAAAACAGATGAAATAGAAGATTTGGATGTGGACAAAGAGGAAAGACAGCCCATTCCCTCAGGAGCAATGTGTAAATGTGTAGCACACTGGGGTGTAGTTTACACACACGTAGATGCACACATACGCATAGATGCATACACACACACAATATATACACATGCACACAAACATGTGCGCACACATGCACATACATACACACGTGCATACACACAAGAATGCATTTTTTAATGCGTCATCCAATTGTGGAGTTGCTTAAGGCTGAAACTGCAGGTAAAATTACTGAAGCTGTCTCCATTCAATGTCTCTGCACAGTCCTTGACTGTCTTTAAATCTTAAAATTGTGCATTGGCCTTATGGTAGGTAGGAAGAAATCATAAAGTCAGGTTTCCTTCGGTGTGGGTTTTGCAGCAGATTTCTGGTTAGACAGAATAAAAAGGAAATTATAGATTCTCACTAGTGTGTGTATATGTGTGTGTGTGTGTGTGTGTGTGTGTGTACATGTGCATGCATGTAGAGTCAGAGTACATACATGTTCATGTGTTGATCTGTGGCTTTTATCTTGTTTGAAACAGGCTCTCTTGTTTGCAGTGGACTGTGCCTAGCTGGCCCCCGAGCTTGTGGTAATTCTCCTGCTTCTACCTCCCATCTCCTACAGGAGACCTGAGAAGAGAGATGTGATCTGTTGCTTGGGGAGATCTGAACTCAGTCCTCACACTTGCACAACAAGTGCATTAACCCTCCCCCAAGTCATCTCCTAGTCCTCCACACTCTCTTGATTTATACCCCTGTGTTCCAAATCCACTGACTCCTTTATGGGTTGACAGTTTGCCAAAGATCCCTTCCCTTGTCTGTTCTGGCACACAGTAAGAGACTGCCCATCTTTACTCTGCTGTGTCTAAGAAAGAACAGAAAATATACACTCCTTGTATTTTAAGAAATCCATGCAAACATCCCTGAAGATCCTTTCCATGCAAATGTCCCCACAAGCCCTTTACTCTGTGGTTCAGGGACTTAACTCTCTGTGCTCCACTTTCATAGCCTTGTGGGTTAGCTGGACCTTTGAGGCTGACTGGGTATCAACCCTCATGAACCACATGGTGTTTTATGGAACTGGTACTTTTTAGTTCTAGAATTCTGAATCAAAGCATGTCTGAGAAGGGACCTTGCCATGCTTTCAAGTACAGAGAAGGATATAGGACATGATTTAAAGCAATTGATGTAGTATTTGGGGCCACGTGTAACTTCGATTGCACTGAAGCCACCTCATGGTAAGCAGGAGGAGGCAGATTAATACCACAGGGTCTTTGTGCTACTCTCAAGCATTGGTGGGAAAGTCTGTCATCAAAGGTCAGTCTGGAAGCCACAGACCCTCACCACCAGTGGTGTATAAAGAGGCTTTCATGTTGGCAGGCCTTCTGAAGCATGTGCTCTGGCTGTCTCCAGTGATATAGGCAGCACAATGTCAAAACCAGATGTGCATTGGAGCCATTTCCTGGCCCTACCTTCTCTTCTGCTCTCCCTCGCTGGTGGGGTCTTACCCTCCACCCTTTTCCTCTTCACATTGTCATCCTGTGCTCTTACCCTGAAGCCAGGATGTAAATAGCACACACAGCAGTGAGTGTGCCCCCTCAGAACTTCAGATTTCCCCACTCTGTTCCCCTACTAGACATATCAAACTTAGTGTATCTTACACACATCTCTTGACTTCTCAGGCATCTCTCTTTGCCTGTCTGGTCTCCTTCAGTCTATCCACTCTGGTAAATGTGAGCCCCAAGTCCAGGATAATTGGTTACTTTTTTAAAATTTAGCTGTCAATACACAGTATGGTTCTTGTTACCAAACCTGAGCCTGTAAACAAGTGTTCACACACACACTAAGACACACACATACAGACACACATACATATATACACAGACATAGAAATACATTCACACACACGTATGCCTTACAGAAATTTTGTAAGTTTGGCACCATTTGGGGTCTCCAGTTTTACAAATGAAAAAGACAAAGACATATTCCCTGTTCTGGGGAACGAACCTGTAGAAATGGAGTCAGACATGAATGAAGGAGCCTAGCTTCAAAATCTGTGTTCACAACCAGATATGGTGGTAAGCCATGGAATTCTAGAATTTAGTGATAGAGGCTAGAGGGTTAGGAGTTCAGGGCCAACCTCAACCACCTAGTGAGTTCAAGACCAGCCTGGGCTACATAAAATCCTATCCTAAAAACAAAACAAAACACAATAAAAGGATAGAAAGGAAGGAGAGGATGAGAGAAGGAGGGAGGGAAGGAGGAAACTCATTGCAAAGACTGTTGTTCTTCACATCTGATCTAGTCCTCTTGTCTCTACCACTGATTGCCACAGGCAAATATTGCCCGCTGAGCCATTCCACAGTCTGCATGCCCCAAACCAAGCTACTCTCATCTCATCTGGCCCAAAGCAAACATCATCTGCTCACAACAGACATCTGAATAAGTCATTCATCCCAAGTGTGCCAGAGACACCGTTTTAAATCTGCCCCACACAGCAAGTGATTTACTGGTTTCTTTTGCCATATTTTCTTCATACATTGACCAAAACGAGAAACCAGCTGGTGCATCTACTGGCTTGTGCGCTGACAGTTTTCTCCCACTTTAATGGAAACTCAGTGGAGACATGGGTATTTTCTGTTCCTTTTCTATGTCTTGAGTCGCTATACTATATTAAGATTCCAAATATGTGTTAAATGAATGAATGCAAGCATGGATGAGTACATGCATGAATGAGGGCAAGCTCTGTTACTAAAAAGCAGTCACTGATGTGAATGAATCAATGGAATCTCAGTTTCCTTATTAATAAAAATGGGAACAATCATACTTACGTTGGAGAGAGTTTCTGAGACTATTTGAGCAATTAAAGCAGGAATCAGAATTTTCATGACTATGTAAAAACAACATGCTATTCATAGTTAGTATACTATCATTTGTTCATCTGTCTGTATATTTACCTTGTTTGTCTATCTTTTTTTTTTTATAGACTGAATAAGAAATCTGCACATCCCCAAATGGTACATGTATTGATGTTTTAGTCACTTATTGGGAGTTTTATTGACTGTTACTTGGTCCTGAATTGAATAATCTATTGCTAGAGCCTTAGCTGAATGGGCTATTAGAAGGAGCGATCTCCCTGGGGGAAAGACTCATTGAGATTACACAGTTGAAGAGTAATTGTTATTTCTGTTTTCTTCTTCTTCTTCTTCTTCTTCTTCTTCTTCTTCTTCTTCTTCTTCTTCTTCTTCTTCTTCTTCTTCTTCTTCTTCTTCTTCTTCCTCTTCCTCTTCCTCTTCCTCTTCCCCTTCCCCTTCCCCTCCTCCTCCTCCTCCTTCTCCTCCTCCTCCTCTTGCTCCTCCTCTTCCTCTTCTTTCTACTCTTCCCCTCCCTCCTTCTTTTGTTCCTCCCCTCCCCTTCCTTCAACTAGGGGAGTGGTTTAATTCTACCACACACATACTCTCTTCCATAAGTAGAAGTTTATTGTGATCTTAAAACTTAAACCATAAATCATAATACAGCATCCTTTCTTTAAAGCTACTTTTCTCCAGTGTCTTGTCATAGTGATTAAAAACTATCACAGTAGTTAGTGTGACACATCTGGTCTAGGCTTATCAGTAGCTTGTTATATGACAATATTTCCACATTAACCAAAGAAGTCCATATCCTCAATTCTGAGATCTAACATATCTGCTTGTAAGCTTCAGATTATAGACAGATATCACATGTCATCTTGAATATCCCCATAAGTGTTCATATACACAGATACATGCACTTAGACTTAATAAAGCCACATATTTATTAATATTTGTCTATTTGGGTCTAAAATTTATCATGTCAATGGCCTGACCACTGAAACGTACATTTATCAAGGTGTCTATAAGCTAGCACAGCAAGAAACAGAGATCTGATTATTTACATGAGATTTCTATAGTAAAATCATCACCATCACCATCACCATTAAGCTAGCATATCTGAGGAATATTGGGAAAACTAAAAAAGACAATACTGAGCCACAAGTTGATTTCACCTAAGCATGTCTGAGAATTTCCTTGGGGTTTCTACTGAACACAGTTTTGACCCTACCTATGCACTACAGGAAACCCAGGGAGCCTACCAATTATAATTTTGGGGTCCATAACATCCCTACATTCATAGTTTTTAAAGTATTGCTTTCATATATTGACTAGAGATGAATGGATAATCTGTCTATCCAAGTAACTACCACTGACCCAGGACATGGGAAAGATCCAAAGAATCCTTCTTGGCTACAGCAAAAGCAAAACAAAACAAAACAAACAAACACTCTTCTAGTTTGAGAACCTAACTGGGAGATGTCAAACCTCTTTGGTGGTCAATGTCATTCTTGAAAATTCATTTCTCAGACAATAAAGTCATCGTCATTCCTCAGGATTATGTCAATAACCTAAGCACAGGTCGAAGTGACCAAGTCTCTGACTGTTACTTTTACATTTTAAATTGAGCACTTAAAGTAAGCTTTGAAAATAATTACAGATTACTTCACATCACTTTTTTGTGTTTGTTTAAAGATAAAACACTATATGTTGTATTGAGAAGAACACACGACATAAGGACTGTTTCATGAGAATTTCAGGAGTCAATGAAACTGCACAGCAGCGTATAACCGCTGATTCTGTTGACCTGCTCAGAGTTTGCAGTGACTCCTTGTTACTTCTTTCCTGATGTCCTAAAGTTAAAAGCAAGCAAACAAACAAACAAAATAAAAAACAAAAAAAAAAAATCTTCTCAGTTTAAAAGTCTATGGCATAACATAAAACTCAGTCCTTTGGTTGAAATATTAAGACAAATTTCCTTCATTTCTAGTGTTAGCTATGACATAGGTATTATCAACTGAAAATGGTAACATTTTGCAAATCTTGCTTTTAGTGTTTTCACATTGAATGTCTTTCTTAAATTATTGAATACTAAATTTTTAAGTTCCAATTTTAGATTTTAAAAATAATAAAATGCATGAAAAGTCTATTTGTAAGAAAACATATCCTAAAAGTTATAGATAGCAAAGATTTTAACTTTTTTAGAATTCCTCCTTTCCTACACGTATCTATTTTAAGTTATGTATGAATCATCTGCAAATAACCAGATATTGAACTCTAGGTTAATGCATTTTTAAATGCAAATTTACCTGCACTTCAAAGATTCCCTAGCCCTGAAGGAGCCTGTGTGGAGAACAAGGAAAATACATAATATCCCAGAAAAGACAACAATCCACAGTGGCAACCAATAAATACAAAACATCGAAGGTCCACTGCATATAGCTAAGCCAGAACTTGACAACTGCCAAACTTACCACAAGTTTATCTCATTTGTAACTAAGGGTTTGCTATTCTACAGGACATAGATAAAAGGCAATGCTTCCTTTTGTGTCTGTGGCACACATTCAGAAATACTAGATTGGTTTATATAGAACTGGGAACTGGGAACTCTTTGGATAATGACTTCTTGGTGAAGTCATTGTCCCAATGCCGGGCAGTGGTGGCTTGTGTCTTTAATCCCAGCACTTGGAGGCAGAGGCAGGGGATTTCTGAGTTTGAGGCCAGCCTGGTCTACAGAGTGAGTTCCAGGACAGCCCGGGCTACACAGAGAAACCCTGTCTCGAGAAAACAAAAAAATACAAAAACAACAAAAAAAAGAAGTCATTGTCCCTAATTTACATCAGAGATTGTATGAGGAAATACTAACTGCCATGTGTGAAAGTCAGGAAGCAGGGACAAGACGGTACAGGTTTGTAGATGATCCCTTCATGTGTGACCTACACATGAAAAGCAAGTGGTGATGAATGATGCTTTGGCCCTAAGATCTTCAGTGTATTAACAATATCAGAATGGATGGTTGTCCAAGCACTACCAGCAACTACCAATTCCAAGACAATATGTACTACAGTGAGACTGGAATTCTTTTGATGTAAACTGTTGTGTGATGATATAATGGCCACATTGAAAAATAGAATATCAACAGGCGATTACACTGCTATTTAGATCAAGGATGCATGAATACTATTAAGTTTATTTTAGACACAATGGTAAAACCTCCCAACTAACCAAGACAGACACAAGATTTGAGAGTACACTCTTGGTTCATATGGAGTCTTCTAATGCTACATACCATTCTTTATAGGTTTTTCTCCAGTTTTGTTCCTACACTCATTGAAGAGAGCATGGAAGAGAAAGATATATAATTGTATAATCCATCAATAAACCAGTCACTGCTTCATGTTTTGTTCAATATGGATTAAGACAATCAAGGCCACTGTTAATTTTACAGAAGCAACTGTACTACCTGCAAAACTACATCATACAGGCTCAAGTCTCTCTCATCTCTCATCTCTCTCTCTCTCTTCTCTCTCTCTCTCTCTCTCTCTCTCTTCTCTCTCTTTCTCTCTCATATATATGTGTGTGGTGTATGTGTGTGTGTGGAAAAGCAAGACAATTACACCCAGAAGGTAGAACTGATATAGATACTAAACAAATTTAATTAACATGGTTTTAGAAACTTGAAAATCACATAGAGAAAATGTTCAATGCAATATGATATGAGAATATGTTAGACAAAGACTAAGAATTTTGATAGAGATCTAAGAACCATAAAAATAAAATTAAAATATGAACTAGTACAACTACTCTGGAAATCAATCTGGCAGTTTCTTAGAAAATTGTAAATAGCTCTACCTGAAGACTCCTGGGTATATACCCAAAAAATGTTCCACCATAACACAAGGACACATGCTCCACCATGTTCATAGCAGCCTTATTTATAATATCAGAATCTGGAAACAACCCAGATCTCCCTCAACCAAAGATGGATACAGAAGATGTAGTACATTTACACAATGGAACACTATTCAGCTATTTAAACAAGGACATCATGAATTTTTCAGGAAAATGGATGGAGCTAGAAAATATCAACCTGAGTGAGGTAACCCAAATCCAAAAGGACAGTCATGGTGTGAACTCACTGGTAAGTGGATATTAGCCAAAAGTTCAGAACACCCATGATACAACTCACAGGCCATAGGAAGATTAAGAAAAAGGAAGGCCCAAGTGTGGATTCCTGAAAACCACTTCTAATTCTAATAATAATCACAGGAGGCAGAGAGAGGGAGGAAACTGGGTGGGAGAGGGGAGGTTGGAAGGGGAAAAGGAGGGGCAGGATCAGGTATAGGGAGAGGCAGGAGGGATGGCCAGAGGGGCAGGAGAATGAATCAAAATATGGAGCAATGGAGGTTAGGGGGCAGAGGGAACCTCTTGAAAGTCCCAGAGACCTGGGATGTGAGAGGTTCCCAGGACTCAATGGGAATGACATTAGCCAAAACGCCCAACAGTGGGGAGATGGAACTGGAAGACCACCTAGTAGATAGACATGGCCTCTAGTTGAGGAAGGGGCCACCCACCCATCTTCAAAATTTTTAACCCAGAATTGTTCCAGTCTAAAGGAAATGAAGGTACAAAAATGAGCAGAGACTGAAAGAAAGGCCACTTATGACCGGCCCAACTAGGGATCCATCCCATGTATGCACACCAAATCCTGACACTATTACAGAGGCCATATTGAGTGTTCAGACAAGAGCCTGGCATGGTTGTCCTCTGAGAGACTCAACAGTGTCAACTAACTTGGACCCTTCAGAGCTCCCATAGACTAAGCCAGAAACCAAGGAACATACAGAGCTGGTTCATGGCCCTAGGCACATGTGTAGCAGAGGACTGCTTCATAGTATGACCCAGTGGGAAAGGATGTGCTTAATCCTGTAGAAACTTGATGCCCCAGGGAAATGGGATGGGGGTAAGGGGTAGGAGGGTGGGTGGGGGAGCACTCTCTCAGAGGTGGGGGAGGTGAGATGGGGTGAAGAACTTGGGGAGGGGAGGAATGGAAAGGGGGCAACTTTTGGAATGTAAATAAATAAAATAATCTAATAAAGATTTTTGAAAAAGAAAGTCTATGACTGAAAAAAAACCATAATTAAATATCATTTAATGGGTTTAGTGGTAGACATATTGACCTAAAGAAAGAACTAGATAGTGAGATGTTGGTCAAAAAGAAACATCAAGCAGCAGTTGTAGAGTCTGCATGAGTCCTGCTAGGTCCTCTCTATGTATGTTATGTTTGTTGGCTTGGTGTTCTTGTGGGACTACTGACAGTGGAAGTTGGGCTGTCTCTGACTCTTTAGCCTGCTCTGGGGAGCTCTTTCCTCCTCCTGGGTTGCCTCACCCATCCTTGATGTGAGGGTTTGTGTCTGGTCTTGTTGTATCTTGTGCTGTGTTCTCTTGCTGTCCTTGAGAGACCTGCTCTTTTCTATGGGGAGAGAGAGCAGAGTGGGTCTGGGAGAGAGGAGGAGGTGGAGGAGAACTGGGAGGCCTGAAGAGTGGGGAAGATGAAATGGGATGTATTGTAGGAGAGAAAAATAAGTTTAAAAAAATGAAAAGAGTCAAACATAAAGAACACAGAGATCAAATGTGAACAATGGGGTCTATTCAAATCCACAACACACACAGGGGTAGGTGGATTCAACTCTACAGCACACATATAGCTGAACTATTCAGAAAGCAAGGCAAAATGAGGTATAATTAGTATTAAAAATTGATTAGTAGAAACACTTTAAAATTGCTGAATGACAGCAAGGCAATTTAAAGATTAAGACAGTATAAGAGTATCTTCAAGTTTATCTGTGGAATCATCAATGGAAAAGTTCATTTTCAAGAAAAGAGTGGTTCAGAAATGACTGTGAAGTAAGGCTACTGCAGATAGAGATAAAAGCTGAATGAACTTGAATGAAGGCACTGCCACACTGTATGCAGGGAGTAATGCATATGACTGCATAATGCTGCAATGGTAATTATCATTGACGTACTTAAATCCTGTAAAGTTAGATATCCTCCAATACATGTGATTTGTGGGTATGCAAAGGCAGTCGAGGTAGGCCAAGGTTCTCACACTCCCTTTGAAAGGACAGAGCACTAATGCATATCATATTCTGGTTAGATCATAGATGCATCCTGTATCCTCCATTAGTGTAAGAGTATAAAAGAATTAAAAAAAATAAGCTAATGAGAGAGGAGACAATACTATGATAACAGTGTTCAATCCAAAAGAATAAAAGTTAAAATGAAAGAGTAAACTTAAAAGGACTAAACACCCCACAAAATAGAACAAGACAAAAATCGCCAACTATTATCAAACTGATAAAAACAAACTGTACTAGCCTCTGTCTTGTAAAGAGGCAATTCTAAATTATAAACACAAAGAAAATTCAAAGACAAAAGAGTGGAGAGTAATACGACATGCAGACCCTAACTAACAAGGCTTAGTTTACAGATTTTAGTAATGGGCAGATTAGAATCAAAGGCATCAATCAATAAACAAACAAACAAGGATAAGACCATGTAAAGGACGTAGTGTAACAATCAAGTTTCTGTTGAATAGAGTGTTAATTCTAAATTTATAATCATACTAAGTAATTCTCAGATATTTTCACTATTATCCTGCCTTTTCAGACTTCTTTTTTCTTAATACAAATCTGTAGAAATTTTAAGACCCTACATAGTGTGTATTTGTGTCTGTACTGAAATCTTTAAATGGACACAAACCATTATGAGATTTTATTCTATAAGGATCAGTTATTTTCTCAAAACTGTAAAGATGGGACTTAAAAGCATAACATTACAATATTAGCATATTTTATACTAATTAATTGATTATTAACATTAATTAAAAATTAATTTAAAAATTTGACATTCAACCTTGATCTATGAAAATGAAATTCCAATCTGTTTAATACAATATATGAATAAATGAAAAAACTAAAAGGGAATCAGATGTGTCCTCAGCTTTGAGGAAGTTTTTAATATGCTGATTTGAATACCTGATATAAATGGGAGAACCAGTACAAATACAGAATATTTACATGATATGGTTATTGATTTTCTAATTGATATATGTGGAGAACTACACTCAGTAACTGTGTAATTATTCATTTCATAGTTATGAGCAACAGTATATTAGCAAAGCTTTAACAAATTTTGAGCCTCAAAATTTTGTATAATAAGTTGACAAGCACATTCGAATACCTTCCTGCTTACTGACAAACTAAATAATTGTAACATGTTTACCAATCAATAGATGGACTTGTAAGCAATAAACTTGTCCCAAAACTTAAAATTGACATTATTTTCAACTAATTGATAAACACTGACCTTCAAAATATATGTGATTCAAGAACCCAGCCTCACACTAGGTTTGGGTAAGAAACAGAAAGACTAGGGAAGCAATGAATGAAATAGAGACAAAAATACGCCTCAGAATCAGCTGAAGAAAGAGTTGGTTTTTCAAAAGGTTAACCAAGCTGACAAACCTTTAGACCAACAAGCCAAAAGGAGAGAGAGAGAGAGAGAGAGAGAGAGAGAGAGAGAGAGAGAGAGAGAGAGAGAGAGAGAGAGCAGAAGACCCTAGGAAATCCAGAAGACCACTAGAGGATGCCGGGAAAACTCACATTCCAAGAAACTCACATTCTAAATGTGTATCATCCACTTAAATCATAAATTGTATATAAATAAGTCCACTAGGCACAATGAGATTAAAGTTGTAGATAAAAGTATCTCCACAAAGAAAAGTCCTGGAAGAGCACTGCTGAATTCTAGCACTTTTATGGATCTTCTAATGCTAACACTTATCAGACTGTTCTGTGCTATAGGGAGGGAAGGAACTCTGTCAAATTCATTTGATGAGGCCAGTATTATCCTGATATAAAAGCCAGGTCAAGATACAACAACAGCAAAGGAAAAAGTACAGCTCAATAACCCTTATGAACAGTGACACAAAATTTCTCAACAACATTTTTAGAAACCAAATTCAAGAAACACACCAAAATGCTTATGCATCACAACAAAGGAGGTTTCTTCTTAGCATTGCAAGAAGATTGGTTCAAAAAAAAAAAAAGTTATTCACCATGTAAATAATCTCAAAGTCAGGTATTATCTGATCATCTCCACGGAGCAGACAAAGCATTTGGTAAGGCTCACTATGCCTTCCTGATGAAGTCTTAGGAATAGGTAGAACATATTTCAAATTAATAAAAGCTATATCTGAAAACCTACTGTCAATGTTATGCTAAGTCAGGAGTGGGGATGGAAAACAGTTCTAAAATCTGGAAGACAAGGGTGACTACTCTCTTCATTTTATTCACTATTGTGCTCAAAGTTATAGTCAGAGCATTAAGACAAGACAGAATATAAAAGGGATAAAAGCAGGAAAGAAGAGAAATTACCCCTACTTGCAAATGACATGATTCAATACTTAAAAGGCTCTATAGACTACCAGAAAACTTAGATTTGATAAACATTTTCAGTAAAGTTGCAGGGCACAAAATTGGTGAAAATGCAGAGAACACCTGACTGTGGGCCATCCAGCCTCATTGATAAATCTACAACACAACCCTGTACACTGTGGGCTGCCCAGCTTCATTGATAAATCTACAATACAACCCTGTACACTGTGGGCCGCCCAGCCCGACTCATAAATCTACAATACAACCCAGCATATAAGGCTCAGGGAACATTCCAGAAGAGACAGAAAGCGATAATTTGTGCTGCATGGTAGTGCCTTTGATACATGACAGGGAAGCTACACTGATGATACCTCAACAATGTGGACCTGAAGAATGATGTCACTAACTGACATGTGGACATGAATGAGAGGACTCTCACAAGACCCCATCCCTAGATGAAGAGCTATAGGCAATATCAGCTTTCTCCAGCAATAAGCTACCCTATAGGATATCCAATCCCAAGGCATCAGTCATAAACACATATACATATGACTAACGATAATAGACTCAGAAGGCTATATTTATAAATTTATAAATAAAATATAATGTCCTATAATTAAATTATAGTAATGAAAGAATAAGAGGCCATGCTTTTGAGAAGGAGCAGGGGTATGCAGGAAGAATTTTAAAGAAGGGGTGGAAGTTGGGGGGGAGGAGTTATATAAATACAGCACTCAAGTATGAAAGTCTAGACAGATAAATACAATCTTAAAAACTCAGAGGCTTTATTTATAGCAATAAGGAACTCTCAGGGAAAGAAATTAGGAAGAACACCTCATTCACAATCATACTCAAAAAATAAACTACTAAGAAAGATCTTAGATGTGAAAAACCTATATAAGAAAAACTTAGGTCACTGAAAAGTGAAATTGAAGACAATGGAGAAAACTATTCATGTTCCTGGGTCACCAGAATTAATAGTGTGAAGATGGCTGAATTGCCAAAAGTAATCTACAGACTCAATACAATTCCAATTAAACACTCCAGGGACAGAGGCTAGGGAGTGGCTCTGCAGTGTTCCTACCCAGAAGACCCAGTGCCCACATGGCAGCTCACGACAATCTATAATCCCAGTTCTAATGGATTTATTTATTTATTCTGACCTACAGATATGAGGCATACATGTAGTTCACAGGAATGCATGCCAGCAAACTCCCATCCATCTACATAGTTTTTAAAATTAAAAAAATTCCAATGACAGTCTTCAAAGAACTGAAAAGAAAAATACAAACATTCATATGGAAAAACAAAATACAACATGTATAGCCAAAGCAATCCTAGGTAGAAAAAAACCTCTACTGCTGAAATCATAAAACTTGACCTCAAATTATACTCCAGAGTGATAATAAAAAAGAGCTGGTTACAGGCATAAAATAGACATGCAGACCAATGGACAAGGACAGAGGACCCAGAAGTAAGTCCATTCGGCTATAGACACCTAATACTTAACAGAAGCATCAAGAACATACACTGAAAAAAAGTCAGCCTATCACCAAGCAGTGTTGGCAAAACTGGACATCTACCTGCAGAAGAGTAGGTGTAAACTCTCATCTATCACCACAGAAAAATCAACTCAAAATGGATCAAAGACTTTAACATCTGCAAAGCTGAAACTATTAGATCAGCGGTTCTCAACATGGAAGTCATGACCCCTTTGACAGTTGAATGACCCTTTTATAGGGGTCACATATCAGATATCCTGCATACCAGCGATTTACATTACAAATTCATAATAGTAGCCAAATTACAGCTACGAAGAAAATAACTTTATGGTTAGGGTCACACAGTGTGAGGAACTGCATTAAAGTGCCACAGCATTAAAAAGGTTGAGAACCGTTGTATTAGTGTTCTCACAGGGAGGACACATGAAGTTATAGACACAAGCAAGAACATCAACAAGACTCTACTAGCATAGGGAATAATTTCTGAAACCAACAGATGGGACTATGTTAAATTAAAAAAAAAAATCTGCCTAGAAACAGACAGCAGAAAGAATGGGAGAGAACTATTTGAGATTTGTGGCTTAGGATACTTCAGTGGCAGACTACTCATTTCATACATACAAGACCCTGGTTTGATCTCCAGTAAAACACACACACACAAACAGACACACACACACACACACACACACACACACACACGCGCGCGTGCATGCAGGCATGCTCGCG
The DNA here is from genome assembly GCA_021653895.1 of Mastomys natalensis. Taxonomy (NCBI): domain Eukaryota; kingdom Metazoa; phylum Chordata; class Mammalia; order Rodentia; family Muridae; genus Mastomys; species Mastomys natalensis. The sequence goes on along the minus strand of JAJTUV010000928.1, from coordinate 1,071,864 downwards.
CACCACACACAAATATGCACATGCACACACACATGCTCAAGCACGCACACACACACACAAAGAGACAGAGACAGACGGACACATGAGTGAACATGACATATCTTAACCAAATTAGATTTATTCTAGGATTTCAATTTGATTTGACATTCAAAGCCAACAACCACTATAAGATAGTAAAAATAAAAAAAATCATATATTTGATATCAGAAAGAGTACTTAATAAGTTAAATGCTTAGCACACAAGGGATAAAGGATTTTTGTCTGCATGTTATGAAAAATATTATACTTAATGGCAGACTGCTGAGGGCTTTTCTTCTGTGATGGGGGACAGGGATAATATTGTCCACTATTGATCTTTTGGTGATTTACTAAATTCTTAGTCAGTAAATAAACAAAAGGTATCAGTATTAAAAATGAAGACAGATGACCACCAGTATTTTGGATAATATAATTATTTGATTGGAAAAATCAAAAGAATCTATAAAGAACTTAAACTCATGAGTTTAGTAAGATTGTGGCTAGTAAAGTGTACACACACACACATAAACACACACACACATAAACACACACACACATAAAACACACACACATAAACACACACACACACACACAATTTTTATGGATATTGGAAGCAAAAAGTTGAAACTGAAGAGGTAGCATTTAGATCAGATCACAATGCTAAGCATCTACTAATAGGTAGAGCAAGGGATGTCACAAAGCCAGATAGAAGGTATGATTAAGAGAAGGTGACAAAGATCTATGAAATGGAAGCAGGAACAGCATGCTTATAAGCTAAGGCCCAGGAAGGAGCTCAGATTAACTTTTATCCCAATGTTCACTTGCCTTGTTGGTTGGTTGGTTTTGCAGTGAAAAAAATCTTCTAAAATTCATGCAGAAATGTACAGAACTCAAGAAAATAGTGAAAATAAAACAGGAAATTTTGCCAATGGAAGAAATGTTTATACCACTTAGAGTAAGCAAAAATACCAAACAAACAAACAAATCACCCCAAACAAACAACAACAACAAAGTATGAAGGATTTTTAGAATTAAAACATAGAATGACTGGACTTGACAACAAAGATATTTGTATGCTTGTGGTTCGTTTAGTCAGGATGACCTTTACCCTATATGTAAGAGAAATGCTGAGGTGGAAGGTGAAGGAGAAATGGACTGTTGGTGAGAGTGTCAAGTCTTAAACAACTTTGAGAAATTCTGAATTTTCCACTAATGTTCAACATGATTTCCTAAGGTCAAGTAGTTTTATTTCTAGTCACATCCTCAGCAGAAATAGAGGGACTATGTCCCTAAAGACTTGAGCCAACATTATAATGTAAGAAAATGGACACAGTCCAGTGCTTTCTTCAGTACAGTGGGCAAATGTTGTATACAGATGACTAAATCTTATGAATTAATTCAAATAAACAAAATACAACTACATGAAGCAACTTACATGAAGTCTCAAGACACAACTCAAATGAAAGAATGGGGATGGTGTGATGAGCTATGAAAAGTCAATGGCATGCTGACGGTATGAAAAGTCAATGTCTCCACTTGAGGAATAGGAGTTCTTTGGTTGTTTTAAGGAGAGGCCTCATTGTGGAATCCAGATTGACCTTGAACTAACCATACATCTCATGCTTGCCTCAAACTTGCAGCAGTCCTCCTACATCAGGATCCCAGATGCTGGCATGAACCAACCCTTGGCAACTTGAATAATACACAGAGGTATGGAGATTTTCTTACAATAAGTGAGTGATCAATATATTTATAATTTAGGTTATATGTGCGATAGTTTAATACAGAAAAGACAAGAAAACAACCCAGATCATTTTCTGTTGCCACCACATAATATTCGAGATTGAGTAGTTTGTGAAGAAACATATTCTTACAGTTCTGGAGACCGGGAGAATCACAAGCAAAGCGCCTGCAACTGGCAAACTACCCTAAACTTATAACTCTGTGAGATTGCAAGAACAAGCCACTGAGAAAGGACGGAGGCAAGACCTGGGCACATTTATGACAACCTACTTTCAGGGTAAGGAAGCCACTCCAATGATCATAACCAAACCCTTCATGAGAACTGCCCCATGAACTTAATGCATTTTACAAAGGTCCACCTCCCCATATAACTTTACTGGGAGTCAAGCTTCCAGCACATGAATTATGAGGAATTCTTCAAACTAAATGAAAATTCATTGTAAATGTTATAAGCCCTCAACATAACACTGTTCACATAATAATCCAAAAACCCATATAAGCAAACAGAGCCAGCTGATAGGCTTACACACTTATTACTTTGTTCTCTATACACTCAACAAATAAAAGACATCCCCCTCCCAATCTCTTTCACACTTTACGGGACATACACTCATCTCCGAAACCATAGTAGAGAGAGGTGATTTGTATATGGTCACAGAACAAGAGTGACTCCCACTGAATGCTGCCTGAACATTCTTGCAGCTCCTGGAGCAAACTACCCTCCTGACATTGGAAATGTCAACTTCTAAGGCATTAAAAACGAAGGAGCACCATTTCTCTTTACTTTGGAACCTCATGTGTAGAAATACAGTTAGAAGAATGCTTTAACACTTTCTTAAACAAATGTTCTTATGCTTTTTATAAATATTTTAAAAACGTTTTCCAAGTCATGCTTAGAATGAGTGGAGATGAACTGAAAACAAGGAAGAAGAATTAAGGCTTGTCAGCAAAGAGTAGATGTGCAATCCCAGCTCCGGGAGTTGGGATTCCTTTCAGCCTCAAGTCCCTTGCTTTTGAAATGGGCTAGCTAATCCTTGCTTAGCAAGAGTGCTCTACTGCAAGTTACATTTTAGAGACACGAAAACCAAAAATGCTAACTACCTTGCCAAGAGTATCATTGTTGCATCAAGAACCCAAACTCGGGGGTTTCGGTTACAAATTCAGGGCTCTTTAAAAAAAAAAAAAAAGAGTGGATTTTCTTTCTCTCCTCCTGTTTTTCTTTTCTCCCACCACACAAGCACATAAACTTATTTTGTTTTAAATTACATTTTGCCATTTGATTCAATAAATATCTGATGCATTTAGTTTTTTAAAGCTTTATGTTAAAAGGGACAATATATATGAATTGACCGTGACTTCCAAGTCACCTGTTAGTTTTGACAGGAATGTAGACATTAAAAGTTTTCCTCAGTGATACTGGAGATCAGTCCCATGACTTTACAGGTGCTAGATTGGTGCTGACCTCTGACCCCAGACCTTTGTCTCTGTTTCAGGCTTGAGAAGGCCTGTGCCGTGTACATCTCTCCTTAAACTGCACTTCAGTGCTGAGACATGGAATCAGTTAAAAACAGAGAGAGAGAGAGAGAGAGATGTATACCAGTTGTTGTGTTTATAAGCTCTTGAAGCACTTTTCTGACACAATGATTTGTAATAGTTAGAAGAAAGTATAGAAGAACATGTTAGAATGTTCTCTGCACAGATACCCATTCCTCTCTGTTTTATCTGAAGATAAAGATTATTCCTCTCTCCAAAAGACCTCAGGAAATAGGAAACAAACCACCAGATATGTTCTGTGAAGAATAAAGTTTCTAAACTGAATGAAAAGGCAAAGTGAAATTATGTTTTCGTTTCTTTGAAAGTATGAAGGCAATCGTGTGAAGAATGCAGGAAGAGGCACACTTCCACCACACCGGAAACAACTCTTTCTAGAGCTAGTGACCTTTTCTAAATTGACACATTCTTTAGACCTCCATCTTGTCAGGGTATCCCCTCTCACGAGAATGTTGTCTACACTCACAAATAACTGAGTTCTTTCTTCTCACTGAACACAGCTGGAGACCAGCATAATGGGAAAGGGAAATGAAGGTATTTTTTTCCACATGAAAAACCAAGAAATGCATAAATCATATTTAAACAGAACCAGCATTAGTTGTTTGCATGCCTACCACATGAACATATTAACATAAATAATATTTTCTAAAATAACTGATAATTATGGTATAAATTTATTTTGAAAGTTTCCCTAAGATATATAGTTTCCTTCAAGACAATTTGGGAAAATTATAATCTTTTTGTGCTTAATTAACCTGAAAATTAGGTGAAACAGAACCAATTTTAAAGCAGGTAATTTAGCTGATTGCTCAAACCAGTAAAATATATTACATATATTGGTATAGCCAGAAGGTTTTCATGAACACCATGCCAAGCTGGAAGGAACTTTGGTCTTGACAAACCTCCTCATTTTATACTGAGGAAAAGCAAAGCTAAGGGGATGATGGTGGTCCAGAGTTACTCAAGCTCCTTGTTGAGTTCTCCATGTTTCCTGTCCATGATTCTTACTTCCAGAACATTCTATACTGTTGAGGTCTTAGGTCTCCATGTTTCCTGTCCACGACTCTTACTTGCAGAGCATTCTCTCTTTCTGGCAGTTTCAAAAACACATGATATAAATTCAAAACCAAATAGAAATCCCTTTTCTTTCATTTTCTAATGTTGTTTTCAATGTCAAATACCGCGCCGTGTCACAAACACACACCAGCAAAATGGTTTCTGCTGTAAATGCAGTGTGTAGGGGAAACATGAACAACTCTGTAGAATCTATAAAAACTAAGTTTTTCTCCTCTGCACTTCAGGTTCTCCTCTTAGAAGCATTTTTTTTTTACACTTAATAAATCAAGATTTCCAGAGATTTTCTCTGAGAATATACTAATGTTCTACATATTTAGACAAATATCAATGTAGATGTTTTCCTGTATTATATATCTGAAAAATCCCTACAGATCTTTTGTGTGCAGTGGTCTACTTCATTCTCTTAAGTAACAATGCTATTTAATTACCTTGGATATAAAATAAGAGCAATTCATTTATTGTTGGGTTCAGTTAGTTTCTGATTTTTATATGACAATGCAAAAATAATTATATTTTTATACTAAGATTGATAGAGTTGGAAGGCATGAGAATTATTGATCCATATTATCTCTAGGTGTCAAAATTTGACCAACTAAAGCTTATAATCACCTCCCATATCTATACCTGGGTCCCTTCCTTATCCCTGACCAGCTGTGGCCTTCGGGAAGATCCAGAGTCCCAACTCTTAGATGCCCCTTAAATGGGCACGCCAGTTACTAGATGAGGGAGGGAAGGACAGAGGGGAAAGGAGGGAGGGAGGAGAGGGGCAGAGCAGAAGGGAGAGGAGGGGAGGGGAAACAATGTAAAGCAGAAGAAAAGGAGCATAGGGAGGGAGGAAGAAGCTTCTCACGCTGGGCAAAGGTACTGGCTTATTGGCTGCGGTTATCATTTTCACACTCTGTACTGTTCACAAATCTCAGCGCTGTCCAGATAGTGTTGTTGATAGGATTTAGATTATTTCACACATTGAGATATTTACAGTATATTATTAACAATCACCTGTGCTTAATAGACTTCTATGTGCTGCCAAGCTGTTTCTAGGTTTATCTGAAATAACAAATCTGCCGTTTATCCTCCATGCTGCAGCTGTTAATTGTAAACCTTTGCTTGGCAGAGATGCCAGATGTCCTGGCCACACAGGATGGAGCAGTGTCTGGTTTAGGATCGTTGAACTACATCAAAGCCAACCAGTAGGACGAGGCAGTGTGCCTGCGCCAGGGCTCACGCCTCATAGCAGACATGAGTGTTTTCAGTTATTCTCTAAAGAAATCAGAACTGGAGTTTGAGCAATGCCGAGGAAAGTAATGTAGAAACTTAAGAATTACTGGCATTTATGAAAAAGATGCCTGTCTTACAACACCGACGTCCCATCTGCAGCAAACACAGACCATGTCCCTTCGATGTCTCCAGCATAGAGGGATACCACTTTACAAGGGTAAATATGACAAAGAGAGAAAACTTTCCTAAGAGAGTGGCAGTCTTTCTGGGAGAAATTCTCCAAACCCAGTGCTTGTGGTTGCTTTGGCTTTTCATTGGTGATGTGATTATCCTGGAGGAAGAATTATATAAACTGAAATAAGTACCTGATGCTAAAGTATACGGAGGAGTGAGAAGGGATGGGAGAGGTGGAATACTCCATCCAGGCTAATGGTTCAGTATGAACCTTGCTAGCATAAATAACAGAATGGACCGCACAAGGCACCAACAAGCCTTAAAGACAAGGAAACCAAGGTCTCTAGGACTTAAGAAGTTTACCCCCACAGTCTCACACAAGTGACCTGGGAAGTTCTGGAGTCACTGTCAGAAGCTCCCAGACACTGAGGGTGCTTCCGGTAGCGTAGACATCACATTACATCATGGCTGCCAATCTTCACCATGCACCTCAAGGAACAGTGACAAAAACCCTGTGCTTGAGTTTTGTTCTCCATCTCAGGCTGGTGAATAAAGTGAGTCACTGTATGGCAAAGCCCGGGCTTTCCTCAATGTGCTAGCTTTTAAGATTACCACTACTAAAGAATAGCAATCCCTTCGCCTGACCATGGTAGGTGCCAATATGGAAAAACTCACTTCTTGCAATCTAACTTGCATTCAGCTGCCTTTTCTGCATAGATTTTCTTCTTACTATCTCCGTTCCAAACTGCGTGTGTGTTCATGTGTGTGCGTATGTGTGTGTGACTGTGCCTGTGGTGTATTATGTGTAAATGTAGATGTGTGGGTGTGTATGCTTGTACATGATCATTCATGTCCTGGGTCTTCCCTACTACTCTCTTTATCTTTTGTTTGTTTATTTATTTTGTTTGGTTTGGTGTTTTGTTTTGTTTTGTTATAATGAGACAAAGTCCTTTTCTGAACTCAGAGCTTGCCTTTTGGGTTATGCTGGCTAGCTAGTGAGCTCCCATCATCCTCCTGTTTCTGTCCCTTGGGTGCTGTGGTTATAGATACATGCTGTCATGCTCAGCTTTTACATGAGTGTCAAGGATCTGAACTCAGAACCTCATGCTTGCTCAACAAGTACTTTTTCCACTGAGCCATCTTTCTAACTCCAACCTATTCTTGTGTTTACTTCAGGTTAAAAGTCTTTGATGTGCTGGGGTTCATGAACAGCAGCAGTGGTTCATCTGTGATAGTTTTTGAATAAATGTTTGGCGCTTTTCACATTTACAAATAAATAGATTAAAAAAAAAAACAAACCTCTGGTTGAAAGTAATACAGTTTTTAATACAGATGAAGGCACTAAGGTCAAGAATGACTGAGTGGCTTAGTGTCGACCCAGCTGGGTGCTGCCTAAATGAGGGTGTGTACCCTGGACCAGAGGGTCCTATCCACTATTCCCTTTGGTCCACTCTCTTAATTAAAAGTCAACCTGTTCAAATGGTTAAATAATTCTTAGGGTGGAAATTTAAATACCTTGACTTAATATTAGAACATTGACACAGTTCCTTCTTGTTAGTCAGATTTCTAAACATGCCTGGTATATAGACATTAGTCCCTGCAGTTCCTTTTCTTTCTTTTCCTCACATCTCAATACCAAGCACTTTCAAGTCTACTAAGAAACCAAGTAGGCACCATGTCATGCGTGAAAACAAGATGTCTGGAATGGTCTGGTGCTGAGCGTCCAGGACACTCTTGTGGGGAGAAAGCTGTGCTCCTGGAGCGCACATGTTAAGGAAATGAGGGCTCTACAATCATGAAGTAGTTATGGAAACGACTTCACCACAGTATAAGGGGCCAGGTAAATCTTCAAATGCTAAAATGTTGCTTCCCCAGGGAGCTGTACCTGATAAGAAACACTCCTACCTGACTCAAGACCCCACTGGGCTATGTGAACTGAATCCTCAGGATGGTGAATCCTTGGGACCGTTCATGTACACGGAGTGCTCCTTCCTAAGTGATACACCACCTCTGAATTGTGAGGTAAACTACATAAATCAGCTCTTAACTAGATGTTCACGAATCCTCTCTGATACTTAAATGTGACAGTTGTCTTTAATATAATAAAGTACTTATAGACACAAGCTGGATTGACTTCTTGCTTAATAAATTCCTTCCAACACTATGCTATGTGAGTCAACAAGCAGCTTCCCTTGAGTCTGGCAAACAACAAGTTAGACCTTGGAAGAATGGTTACTGGACAGAGGCATTTCCAGGCGGTGCACTCCCACTTGGAGGAAGCTTGGACATTTTAGTTTTGCATGTACACACCCTCCTTCTGGCCGAGAATAACACCCTCTGACATTGGGATGCCCTCGTCTTGATCAAAACAGTTAAAAATTTCAAGTTTAAAGTTATTTTAGGTAACTTACAAGGTATGCTTGGTAAATTCTCAGCCAACATTTAGCTAGGGTTTTTATACAGTCTCAACAATGGGTGGCTTTGTGCCAAACACAGTGGACTGCATTAAAAGGTGTCCTGGTGCCATTGTTTTCTTTAAACTGATGTCTGTCTCTGACACATCTTGAATTTTTCCATCCCTGTCCTAAGTAGCTTCATTCAAAAAATAGTTTCTCCAAACCACTTTGCTGAAATACACTCTTCGCTGACGTTGGCACATGCTCAGTTGAGTGGGGCCCTCTGAAGTCAGACAGCTCAGAGTAAGGGAGAAAGCCTTGTGGAGAGCATTTGGATTTGGGAGTTGTTGCTAGTTAACTTTGAGCTCCTACTTGCAACAAGAAGGGACTTCATTTTACTGGAGCAAATGTCACTCCAGATGGCACCACTGGCACCTCTTTGTTTCACCAGCCAGTAATAAAAGACAAAGCAGAGGAAACGGAGGAGCTGCAGTTGTGCATTCACGACATAGACACACAAAGTCCTTGTTCCCCCAGCAGGCGCTGCGGAAAAGCAATTGTCCATTCACAGCACACCCTCCACAACTCCGAGCTAATATTTTCGCTGGTCTTAACTAGGTACGTTAGGCAGTTAACTGTTAACCCTTGAGAATGCAGCGTTCGTGCCTGCATTTGCAGGGCTACTGATACTGACCCAGTTTCACAGATTTCTAGTTCTCAGTGTTGAGAATAGAAACTTTAAGGAGAACAAGTTAGAAATTGTGGAGCAGGGAAATGGTTTCGAATAATTCTGTCTCATCTGTTATTGCATAACTCTCAGATAAGGAAGCCTATGTTAACCGTGTTCTATTTGAATTGCTTTTATAAAAATTGAGTTCCAGACAGGGAAGATTCCCAGCAAACTCCCCTTAGACATAGAATAAGACAGACATGTTCTGTGTTCAGCTGTGCCTTCTGCAGCAGCTAGTGAGTTCACTGTACACAAATGTATGTGCCTGACTTGTTTCCTCTCTTGCAATTGTCTCTCTGGCCAGAGCACATGAAGAGCTGGATTTTGGGATGATGAATTAGTCCCCAGGCTCCATCACTCAAGTCCCTAATTAAATATCTGACTCTGCTTTTAAACCCTTCAGGAAAAGATAATTACCAAAATTTTGCAGTGATAATAAAGTTTTATTTTCTTTTGTAAATAGTAAGACTTACATCATTGCCTACATATACCCACATAACTCAAACCCACATCTCCTATGTTGTTAACTTTGAGACTGAGAATAGGCTTTTTAGGAAATGCATCAAGATAATAAAGTGTATTTTTTCTCAACAACGTCCCCCCCCCCAGCCCTCTATCCATTCGTCTCTGTTCCCCCTCACTGCCAGCTGTTCCCTTGTGTAGTAAGTACCACTTTCTTCATTTTGAGGTCTGCTCCCGACCAACCAACAAACCCAAGAGAAAGCAAATCAACAAATCAACCTAATTTTCTCCTCCACCAGTTCACAACCCTTCACCAACATTTTCCTGTCCCGTCCTACCAAAACTGAAAAATGACCCAATTCTAAAATTTACAATGGAGAAGAAATACTGCACTCATTTAAAAACATGTTGGGGGGGGGGGGTCGGGTTAGAGTCTCATCCATGAGGGCTCAAAGTTCAGAGAATGCCGAGTCTCCTGCTAAAACCCTGTTGCCCTCAAAGAGTTAATTCAGGGCAAGTGACAACACTTAGTTCGCTTAGAAAAAGGAAGGAAATTCAAAAGCTGCTCGCTGTAGGAAAATCACAGACAAAAATTACACACACACACACACACACACACACACACACACACGTATATATAGGTACGGGTCCATTTTCAATAAAAACAAGAACCCTGGCGCCTGTCTCCCTGTGACTCTGTACTCTCAAGGAGAGTTAACTTGCCGCTTAAATTTGTTGTACATACCTCAACCATTAAACAAGACATTTAACCATAGTGGCAGTTCTGTGACCTTTGAATGCCGTGAAATCTCTGAGCGGTGCGGCTTGTTCATGAAGACTTGTGCTGCAGAATCCAGCAACCTCATCCAGGATTAGCAATATAATTATGTAAATTTTAAAAAGAAAAAGAAAATATTAAAAAAAAAAAAAAACGGAAAGAAAGAAAGAAACGCCAAAGGACTCAGAGAGCTCGAGAAAGAAAGAAGGGAGAGAGAGAGGCTCTCTCCGGGCGAGGACACCACTTTTCTCCCAGCGGAGCGAGCGCTGGGACAGAGCCGAGCCTGCTGCAGTGCCCAGAGCAAGCGACTGGCTGGGTGAGCAGGCAGCCGGCCTGGGAGGCTGGCTGAGCCTGTCAGTTGCCACAGGCAAGGAAAACGGGAGACCAATCGGCTTCTGCGCCGGCAGCTTACTGGAGTGGAGCCTTTTCTGTTTATGTTTCCTCATTCGAGAGTGACGTCAAAGGGTTTAGTTTTTCCTCTGCATGTGCTATTAATTTTAAAGTACTGTACTATGGGAAGAATGTGTGTGTGCGCGCCTGTGATTAGCTGAGGTGCCTCACTCTCAGGAGAACCCGAGAAACCTTTTTCTACATTCAGAAGCAGTTTTGTGAAGAGTTTTAATTCTGTGGAGTTAGGTGGTTTAAAATGATAAAAACAAAACCAAGACAAGACAGGGCAGGTCGAGCCAAGCAATGGCAGTGAGCTTCCTATCTTGCCGTGTATGAGTTGGGGTGCACATGCCCATGTGACAACTTGTTGCTTATTTCTAATTCATTTTTATCTTCAACTAGAAAATTAATTGTTAATAAATCTCTTGAGCAATCCATAGAGAACTGTGCAAGTGAGCTGGAGAACCTTAGTAGGTGCAGTGAAGAAGGGTTCCACGTGGTTCTGGCTGCTGGTGGTCCCTCCTTCCCACAGCTTCTCAGGCAAAGTCTCAGGATTATCAAAACACGGCGATCCCAGCTCATTCCCCACAAAAGTCACTTGAGAGGCAGGACACTGTGAGTTCATGCAGGCATGCCTGGGGTAACTGCTTCCTCTCCCCGAGTGTACTGAGGTACAGCTTTTTAGGGATGGTCCCTCTGTCAGGGGCCCCAGCTAATCCCTGTATTTTCCTTCCCACTCTTGAAAATCTCTGTGGTTCCCATCTGTTGTTTCTGCTTCCCCCGAGTCCGCCCCACTCCACGCCCACCCCGGATTCTATGAGAAAAATCTATTTTTCTTTTCCTCCTCACTCTTTTAGGTTTCGTGTCCTTTCCTGTTAATCCCACATCACTGACAGGCCTATACAGGGAACATGTGACTCAGACTATGGAATCAAATGTCTTTTTAGATCTGGGCAAAGAAAATGTTTTAGGGGTAGACACAACATTTGGAAAGTCCCAAGACATTTTTTGTAAAATAAATTATATATATATATATGTGTGTGTGTGTATGTGTATATGTGTATATATATATTATATATATATCTCACATATAACACACACACGCACACACACACACATATATATATGAAAAATAAGGTATTTATTCCTTTGATCTTAGGAAACCCTGGGGATTAAAGACTCTAATCCTAGTGGTGAGAACACAATAGTGAATAAGGTATTTTTCTTCCACACAGTTTACATTTTGAGGGTGAAGAAATGTGATTAAAAATAAATAAAAATACTGTATGATAGTACACACTTGTCACCCTAGGACTTGGGGGCTGAGGCAGGATCAAGGTCACCCTGAACTACTAAGTAAGACTCTAAATTTAAAAAAAAAAAAATCTAAAGATAAGTAAACATGTGATTTCAGGTCGTAAGAAGGACTTTAGAATAAAGTATGGCAGAAGCTAGAGTAGTTTGTGTGTGGTTGTTCGTGGAGTTTACTATGGTCCCAGAAGTGCTCTGATGAAGTGACTGAGAGCAGAGATCTGAATGTGAGCCAGAAGCCGATCACATGTGCATTCTGAGCCCACGCCTGGCAGACTAAAAGACTAGGATAGGGAGATGGATGGTTTGTGAGAGTGAGTAAAGAGACTAAGGGAATGGCTTCATGGTGGTATGCCAAGGACCTGACTAGGAAGAGTAGAACTTGCTTCCAGGAAGGGCCATCCTCTCAGATTGTTTCAATGGAAGACAGACTTCTGCAGATCATGAACAAACGTGTAGGACCAGTAACGAGTACCACTGCACTGATGAGAGATTGTCTTAGCCTGAATTTGTGTAAGAGCCATGCAGAAGTCCAGGTTCTAGGACTGTCATGCATGCACATACATGCGTGAGTGCATGTGTGTTTATGTGTGTGGGGGGGTGTCGGGGTGTGTAGGTGTGTGTATATGGTTTTGTGTAGAAATAATGACACAGCTTGAAGACCTAAAACACAAAAAGGGAATCCTGAACAGCTCCTAGGTGATTGGCTTAAACAGTCACCATTCACTAATACAGGGAAGACTGCAGGAGGAGTCTTGTCCTCTTGAAACTTGGATTCTTCTGAAGAAAATAAGTCCTCTTAATGAATATGATGTTATATAGGACATGAGATGGTAAAATGTTGTCAAAAAATAAGGAGACAGTAAGTCAGATAAGGGTTTGTGGTCTATCAAGAGTCCTAGCTAGCACTTAATGGGAGGGAATGTTAGAGTGCATATACAAGGCTGATAAAGGAATAGAAGTCAAATGGCATTCAGACCAGGGGATGACACCAAGTGCAAGGCTGTGAGGGATGAATCGGCTGGTAAGGTATAGGCGATGGCAGTGGATCTCGCAGATCCTGGAGGGCTTTCTAAGTTGCTGTAAGGACTTAAACATTTACTGTAATTGACATGGGTCTTTAAATAAGATATGATTTAAATTTTAACATGATCTTTCCAGCAACCACATAAAGGTCAATGTAAAAGAAAGGAGTCTAAGGAAGGAACTGTTGTAATTCACAAGTCAAAGATCATGGCAGTAATTAACCAGAATGCTTTTGGTGGGATTGGTTAAAAGTGGTTGCCATAGGGTTGGATTGTGATCTTAGAGACAATAAGTTGGTAAGACAACACATTGGTGAATGAATTGGTTTAGACATATAAGGAAGGAGTTTATCAAGAGGAGGTAAAGGTTTCTCTAAAATTTTCAATCAAGTGCAAGAACATAGCTAATATTGATTAAGAGACAGTGGGAGGTACAGATTTTGAGGTGAGGATGAGGATTTAATATAGCATTCCCTGTGTGATATCTACATGGAAATATCAGATAGATAGTTGACCAGATAGGGCTGGAGCTCAGAGTGCACTGTGGGCTGTCCACATGGGTTTGTATGCCATTTATGCCATTGCTTATATATGACATCATGGTGGACGATGAGGGTGCTGATGCAATGCTTTCATAGAGCAAAGATGTGAGCAGTCCACTGTTAAGTCATCAAAATGAAACAGCAAGAGAATGAGAAGAAGCTACTCGGAGGTCCCAGAAAAGCCAGGAGAGGGTGGTGTCTTGGAAGGCTAGTGAAATGTTTCATTGATCAACTTAGTAAAGTGAAAACTGGATAAAAATGGAGAATTAGCCATGGAAATTAGATTCATTTATATATTTGATAAAAGTGGACCTGGTATAGTAGGAAAGATGGAAAGTGAAGACAGAGTGAAAGGAGTGGGAATAGACTGTATATTACTGAAAACATGTAAGAGAACCTGTGACTAATTCTTAAATCAGAACAGGTTCAAAGGCAAAGTGTCCAAGGATTAGTTACTAGGAACTTGAGATCAGTCAAGAGTATCAAGAAGGCATGGAGGTCCTTGAATATCTAAGATAGTTTTTCTCAAGTCAAGTTCCACATCAGTACATTGGACTGAGTGATGACTCTTTTCTCATCTAAACTAGTCTGTTGAAGTCTTTGTTCTATTTTGCCTGTACTTGGAAATAAAGCTTTTATGAAGGCCATCAAAGCTAAGTGAACTTTAACAGTGAAGCCCAAATCTGATAGGGCTGTTGGGACCTTATAAGAAGATGAAAGAGTTAGTTCCTCTGTCTTGCTCCTTCTCTGTCATGTGGGGAGAATGGGGGCTGCTGTCTACCAGTATAGAAGAGTCTCCTCTAGACACCAACTCCACTGGCACCTTCTACTGAACCCCAGTCTCCAGAGCTGTGAGGTTATAGGCTTATGTTGTGTAAGCCAGCCAGTGTATGGTATCTTCCTATGGCACCACAGGCAAGATAATGTAGTCAGTTATGGTGGTCAGTCAATTCTCTATTTTTGTCTTAGGTCATCAACACTGGCTATCTACATTGTCTTTCTGCTACATTTTAATTGGAAAAGCTTAATGAGTTCAACATACCAGATCATAGTTCCTAAAGTTGGCCATTCATTCTCTTCTCCCTGACACTGACAACTGGGGGAAAATGTGAGGGTCAATGTAACAGTATATCTGCACCAATACTAATGACTATTGGTTTCTATCTGACTCCAAACACCACTTTAATGTAAATGTTAAGGTTACTGGAGTTAAACTATGAAACGGTTGCTCTGCCAGCACTGCTATTTAACACACACTTTAGAACGTTTTCTGGAGTACACTATTTGAAATGACCACATCTTTTTACAATTTATTATTTGTAAAAATAATCTAAAGGGAGTGACCTTATTTTTAGCCTTTTCATTTCCTCTCTTAATCCCTTTCTTAAATAGCCCATAGCCCATGACTCAGAGAATGACCACTCTCATCTTCCTTCCGTTATAATTCAGCTGTGTATTTTCTCTATTGAAATATTTAAAAACACAATTCCCCTCTTGCTGTACTCCAAGATGATGAATTTCTCAGAGAGTTTACAGATGTTAAATTCATTCATGAACCTTTTTTGAATGTATTTGTAGAAGGATCCAGTAGCATATGCTCAGCACGTCATTGGAAGTACAGAGACTGATGGAATTTGGTCTCTGTCTTTGAACATCCTTCTCTTGAGGAGAAGATGCCTAAGGTGAGAAGAAGATGTTTCAGCAAAATCAAAGGGTGCTAGAGATTCAGAAAGAAGCCTTGCTGAGATGCCGGCACTTACAAAGATGCCGGCTCTTAGGGAAGGATGAATCTTGCTTCTTCTGGAGGCCAACACAACATCTTTGGATTGAAGGGTAGAAAATGAAAATAGAGATGGATAATTACAGTGAAGTAGGGACCGCTGTGGGTTCTAGTCCAATGGTTGGTGTGGTTATAATGACATAGACACACTGAAGGATGAGGACACAGATGCACATAGTAGGATGAGGACACAGGCACACATAGTAAGATAAGGATACAGATGCACATAGTAGGATAAAGACACAGATGCACATAGTAGGATAAGGACGCAGACACACATAGTAGGATAAGGACACAGGCATATATAGTAGGATAAGGACACAGACACATATAGTAAGATAAGGATACAGATGTACATAGTAGGATAAGGACACAGATGCACATAGTAGAGTGAGGACACAGATGCACATAGTAGGGTGAGGACACAGATGCACATAGTAGGATGAGGACACAGGCACACATATTAGGAAGACCATGTGAAGATGCACAGAGAAAAGTGGTGTCTGTGTTCCAAGGAGAAAGACTTTAGGAGAAACTGTGATTAAATCTTCTTTTTCAGAACTATTAAGAAATAAATTTCTGTTGTTCAAGACACATAGTCTTGGGGATTTTTCTACAAGAGCACTGGTATACTAATGCATCACAAATCTCAGATTCTAAGGCAAAGCCTTTGGTAAAATCCATTTCTTTAGGAAACTAGAGGCCTGGTGAAACACACTAGCATCCAGTAGACATCTCTTTGAGTTCCAGGCCAGTCAGGGCTACGTGATAAAACCATGTCTTAAAAAAACAGTCTTGTGTCGGACAGGACAGCTAATATATTTCTTGTCATTAAAACAGTGCATTTCTCCAAGATTTATATTTTGTTTGATTTATATATATGTCACTCATTGATTAGACTTTTTATATTGATGAGGGATTTCCTCCTTCAACATAGACACAATGATTAGGTAATCTAGTGGTTAAATACACCATTTCCAATGTTATATAAAAGTTTCCCTAGTGGAAATTGTCTGTATACACTTAAAATTGGGAATTCATTTATAGTCTTTTTCGAGAAAGGCATTTAAAAATGACTGATTTTTGAGCCATTATAAAATTTGTAAATACTAAGAAAACTATCAGTGCAAAAGGTGAAATACATATCAGAGCTTGATTGTTAACTATACAAGATAGATTAAAATAACTAGCTCCCTGGGAGTATTGAAAACTAAATTTTACTGAACAAAAGATAACCCACACATTTTCTTTAGGAATCCTCTACTGATTAAAAACAAATCATTATTTTCAGGCTGTTTTTTTAAGTATTCAATCATAAATCATCATTTGGAACTAAAGATTTTAAGACTACTGGTTAGATCTCCATAGCTTTCTCTGCAATGTGTTTCCAGCGTTTGGTACAGCACTCTGCAGTAAGTAGACGACCCATATGTAGCCATGTAATGACTGAACTCATGAATAAATGATGCTGGTGGAGAATGGAGGTGAACATCAAATACTTTAGTTCAGAGACCGAAAGAAGATTCTACAAACACATAAAACATCATTCCAGTGGTTCCGCTGTACTAGGAGGCTAGCTTATATGAACCCAAAGCAAAGAAATCACATACTTTATTGAACAACTGAGACATGAATGAGGCAAGAGATAGCCCAGGTAACAAAGTGCTTGTCTTGAAAGCACAAGTTCCTATCACCCATAAAAGAAAGTCGATCATGGTGGTGCACACACTTGTAATCCCAGCTCTAGGGAGACAGAGACAGGTAGACTTGGGCTCACTGGCTGCCATGGGCAAACCTATCTACTTTTCCTCTACCGTGGCCCTGATAGAGTACAGTATCTGCTATGTGCTATCATCCAAGGACGTTGCCTCCATGGAGTCTCCCCGGAGTCACAGGAGCTTCTGGTTCCAGGTTATACACATCATCTCCCTTGAATAGTTTGTTGTGTGCAGAGTGTTCCTTACTCTCTCTTCCTCTGAATGCACTCTTTGCTCTTTTCAACGGCAGCTCTTTAGCCCCTGATAAAATCAACATACAGTTGAGTGCTTCTTTCTCAGTTATTTCTCTTCCTTTCCTGCTTTGCCTGGTTTTTTTTTTTTTTTTACTCATTAGCCTGGAAGGCTGCTATGTTCTTCTTATTCATTTTCTGAGCATCCTTCTTGTTTATCATCCTTTATGATAAAGGCCACAGGAAAATCTCATCTCCTACTGGACAATATTTTCTTTAACCCCAGGCAGGGTTAACATTTAAATTCACAATGGAAACATTTTCAAAGGTGATATAAGAAAAGCTAGAATTCTAATACTTGTTGAGACTCTTAACATGGAGATCAATAATCCAGTGTCATTTGCTGTATAGTTTGGATCTTACCCTTCTTTGAGCATCCGTAGTTTGCTACAAAAGACGTGGACTCAATTAATTATTCAATACTTTTTTCAAGCATGTTCTCACATCTTAAACATAGCATCAGGGATATGGGATAGATAGCCTTTTTGTCTGCTGATAATATCTAACCTCAGCATGTACCGCATTCGTCTCCATGGATACCACATTTCTGTGAATGATGCTTAGAGTTTTTTGGTTTTTGTTTTTTGTTTTTAAAAAGCCTCTATAGTGGAAAACCGCACTGTGCTCATTCTTTTGACTCATATTCTTGCCTTTCTGCCCCTCCCCCATTCATTTTCCATCCAGGGTTATAGATTGCAAGCATCCAGCATTCTCCAGAATGGTACAATAGAAAACCCTTGCATTTAGAGTCACGAGATATTTTGTTTGTTTCTTGTTGACTGAGTGTGAGCATTGGCACAGGCGTTGAGACTGCTGCAGAAAATGAGAAAGTAAAATCTTAAACCTATTTTTTCCACAAATCCTGACTTAAAATCTCATCCCCAAGGGGCTCTAAACCTAGGACCAGTGAAAGCAACAGTGGAAGGAGGTTTTTCTGGAACAAATTTGTCTTTTTTATATTACAATGATCAATCAGGCTTTTCAGAATTCCAAATGATCAGAGCTCTCATCTTGGGTTGAAACATCACTAGCTTGGCAAATACCTGCTTACCACATTGTGCTGCTTAAAACGCCAGTAAATATTTACTCTTGTTATTAAATGAGAAAACAGTAAACAAAACTTATTATTCTAGTAAAAGAGGCATGATGTAGAGGGGTGTCCAGACAGTATGACAACCAGTGTCAGATGCAGGCTCTATTTCAGACACAATCTCTCAAAGCTGAATCCATTAAGGAAAAGCAAAGGAAATTATTCTTGATAGTTTTATAAAAATCAAGAGCTGCCTTCCTGCTTAATGCTTTACTTGTTTGTTGATTTGTGTCCTCTGTTTTAATGTCTAACCTTGCTCTAAGAGCAATAGGCACACTAAATTAATGGCTTATACATTCTTTTCTTGGCTATTTGCTCCTTCTGAACCTAAGCAGGGAAGACTAGATCACTGGGTGAGGAATCAAGTGGGCAGACCTTATTCCAAGAGATGAAGAGGCAGGAGCAAGGTACCAAGAGACTAAAATGAAAGATGGCTAGCAGGGGAGCAACCACAAAACCACTGGGCCACTTGTGGTTGTGACCTTGAACATGGTGCAGAGATTGTGCCTTAACTGCTCTGGTCATAGTGAAGGTGTACAAGACTCCCTGGCAGCACTCTAAAGAGTTTCCAGACAGGATCAGGTGGCCTGTCGCAGATCTGGTATTCCTTAGTGACGAAAAATTACGTTAGGGCTAGAAACAGAGCCTAATACTTACTACCTATAGCTTCCACATCCTGACTTTCTTCTTTTCTCTCACTAAAATTCTAAGTGTGGGATGTAAAGAATTTTTCCCCATTAAAAGAGAAACCATCTCCATATTAAAAATCATGCTATTCCCCATGACAGATAACTGTAGGTAAGAATGGCTAAAAATTGCTCTCCTCTAGACAGCTGGCAGAGTCAGGCTCCCTCCCACAGAGCAAGGGTGGGAGAGGCAGAGCCAGCAGACAAGAGTTTCAGAGAATATTCATGCTCATGACATCTCCTTTGACATTCTGAAGCAAATCTAATGAATTACTCTGTTCCTCTCCTTTGTCTTCCAAGTTAGGCAAACACATAAGTTCAAGTGAGTCTCAGGCATGTCTGAGAGAGATAAAAGCTTCCTTCAGATCCTCAGTTTAAAGTTAGCAAAACACTTTCCTGAGAGGCAGAAAAACCTTACCGAACAAGATGGAGGAAGCCATCAGTGTGGGTATATTCTAGCTTCAATATTAGGACGCCTGAGAAGTGTAAAGGAATGGGCTGGTACTCACTGCAATGATGAGAACAGTCGTTAAAAAGAAGAGTTTTTTTAACTGGATAATATCAACTAATTATATCCTGGAAAACATCTGTCAACTCAGACTAGAACAATTCAAAGACACACTCAGAGAAGCATTTGGAGGCAAACAGCAAACTATTATTGATGTCAGTGAAACTTCAGACTGACAACAGCTCTGTGCTGCTCAAATCCAGTGGAGAGTGATGTCACCATTTTTATCTGGCGTTCTACGAATGGCATCATTTGTTCTATTACCTTTTCCTCTCCAAAGCTTGGTTTTCAAACCTATCAGCTTTCAAGAACACAAGGAAGACAACTCTGTTTTCACTTGCTGGTCTGCCCTGCTGTCCTCTCTACAGATGGGAGGCAGATGAATGACAAGGAGGGGAATAAATGAGTTTCTGCTCCGAGGAATGTCATGTCTTACATGCTCTGTAAGCTTTATTGTTTGTACTGCATTTAACAGATATAGGTATTTAAACAATTTACATATACATATGTGAATACTATATACCCTGTATTTGTTTATGGTACTGAGACAATATAAATGTCTGTGTGTGTTTACATATTATATGTATATTACATGTGTGCATGTGTGTGTATGGTTTGATTTCAACAAACAGAAAATAAGTTTGTTGCTTGAAGGATATTTGTTATTGACTTAAAAATGTTCCATGTTCCTAATTTCTAGAGTCACTACAACAATGCTACAATATAGCAGCAGCATTACCTCCTTTTATAGATGAGCAGGTAAATCCAGAGAGACGCCTACACTCTCCCAAACTGCCCAGGTTAGAGCTGAGATTTCAGCTTGCCTGCTGCCTCTTCCACACATGATGGCCTTTTCCTCAATACATCAGGTCCAACAAATAGTTAAAACTCTTGATGCCTGAAAAAAAAAAGCCTTTTCCTAATTTATTATGTATCAAGCACTCACTATGTTCACCATGCACTTGGGATACAAACAGAGCATAAGAAAAATACTTTTCTACCACTGATCCCTCCTGGGATCAAGTGGGAACGAGACATCAGTGGTGTAGTTAGAGTGTGTCCACTTTGAAATTCAGGCAGTAGGAGGTGGGTCTTTAAAAAGAGGCAGACCAAGAGGGCTTCTCCATGTAAAGCTGATATAAAAGAAGCTTTTACATCATGGTTGGTGTTTTGGGGGCCCACTTTTCTACTGTCTGTGATGTGGGGTAGCAACATTTGAAAACAGAGAGAAGCGCTTACCAGATGAGCAAACCAACCAGTGTCTTCCTCTTGCTAGCCCAGGAACTACAAAACAACAAATTCCTATTTATAAATTAACCCATTTTGGATATTTTCTTACAGCAGCACAAATGGACTAATAATATAACATATTATAATATAAGAACTAAGATAAGTCTTGTGTGCAGGAGAGAGTGCAAAGATAATTAAAGCAATTCAATTATTGTCTGAAGTACTCAAAAATCATGTCCCACAACTAATGATGACTTTATCACATCAACATCAATTAACTTTAGTATTAAAGTAAGATCTTCAGGAGTACTCATTACTAGGATTTTTTTTTCTATAGCTAAAAAATATTTTAAATAAATAAATAACATTTTGAGAAACTTTGAAAACAAAGCTTGGCAGACATGCAGACTCTCTGCTCAACACAGAAGTACACAAAGGTTGATGCTAGTCAGCTTTCTTCTTACCTGGAATTGAGGGATAATCAGGATTACTGAAGTTGGAAGAATGATGTCTCCTCTTGGCCACTTGCTTGGTTCTACTAGTATAGACTCGAAGAACATGAAGGATGAGTGCAAACTCTAAACATGTTTTCATGGTCTATCAAGGGGGGATGCTGTCAGAGACCTTAGTCTTCCAAAAGTTATTTTTTATTATAAGAAACAATGAGCTAAATCCACACAGCTTCTGGACCACATTTCTACCTTGGTTCTTTCTCTGCTTTCCTCCCAAGGCCAGTACAGAGAACCAAAGAGTGAGATGACTGCTTCATTCCTTCACCAGGGCACGCTATGCAGTTCCTGCTGGTGAGGTGGCTCTTCTCAAAGGCTTATCACAGAGTGAACACACAGTCTACAACTGTTAGCCTCTGGGTTCTAGGTCACCGGTCACTCAGATAATGGGGGTAGGAAAGGCCTCCCAAAAGAAACAGTTCTTAGACTATGCCTGGGAACCAAACAAAGTAGAAAGAAAATTAGTTCCAGACCTTTAGAGGGCTACCAGTTCAGAAGGCAATGTGCCAAGTTTCTAATTGTCAGGGTCCTGCCGACCTTTAAGGGTGCGCACAAGGAAGACATTGTTCTAAATCAGACCTAGCACCAGAAAAGAGAGTACACAGCAGAGCGATGCCTGTGGGCAGACTTTCTCCACTGTCTAAATTGCTGTTTCTTCTTTGGTTTGGGAAGTCTGACCCTCTCAGTCCTGTCAAGCAGAAGTCCTCACCTCTTATGAAATGCATAATTCCCAACAACATCCTGCTGCATTTTTTCTAACAGAGGGAATCATCACAGGAACATTATTTAAGGGAGGGCGAGGAAGACAGCTCAGCAGATAAAGTGGCTTGCTTTCTAAGCACAGGGACCTGAGTTTGATCAAGTTAAAAACCACAACAAAACAAAGCAACAAAGCCTTCCTGAGTGCACTGGCCCACATGCCTTTAATCCGAGTGTAGGGGATGGGTGGGTTGGGGGACGGTGGGTGGAGGTAGGTGAGTCCCTGGGGCTCTCTGTTAGCCTAAGTAACTTACTTGGTGAGGTCCAGGCCCTTGAGATGGCACCTTGCATGCATACACACAGAGAAAACAAACATTCGCCATTCTAGAGGGGATAGGGGTGTTTTAAACGTCCATGGTATATTCTTAACTTTAATTTCTGTCAAGAAGCATGCATTCTGCAATCACAGGAAAAAAGGACAGTCTAAAGGGAATGAGTTAACTTTGCCATGTCACATAAAACCATTATTATGAGTCTAAGAATATTAAATATAATGCTTGTGGTTTGTTGAGTGCTGAGGGCAGAGATACAGCCTAACTGAGGATTTCCTGTGCTGTCTGGGGCTGAGAATAAGGGCTTGTATTGTAGCTTCCCTTCCCTTCTTTTCCCTTCCTCCAAAGTCCAATATATCACTCAAACAAAATTAGTGCAATTAGGAAGTGACTGAAGGCAGAGAGGTCTTCCTCTCGATTTTTTTTTTCCAAATGAAACTTAAGTGCTACCACAAAGCAAGCGCGTTTATCTGTTCGCTGGAATTAATTGAGTATTGTCATTGTAGTTTTAAGGAGCTTAGGTAATTTGAGAGTCAGATGGCTCCAAATGCAAATAGATTCTCCCAGAATGAGCACATGCTTTACTTAAAAATGATCAATTTTTTTTTCTCTGAAGCCTGGAAACTAGGTGATTCTGAAGAACGCCATTTGTTTCTCCACTGACATGTGTTCTGGCTGTATTTCTCAACACAACTCACCCACTTCCTACTTCAGTGGGCAAGAGTTGGCCATGGGTGCTCCTTGGCAGAGCTGAGTAATGTGTTTTAATGGCAGCCTGCTGGGCCCTAGGAGGCTCTCCTCCCTAAGCTTGGGGTAGCCTCAGATGAGTAGGCCACTAGGGGAATGCCAGAATCACCAACCGACAAACTGTGGCCCACAGTAACAATCACACAGAACAACCTAGCTTACGTGTTTGAACTCAAGTTAAAAGCCCTTTTTAAATTGTTTTAAAAACAATAATGCATGTTTTCATGTTGCTCTCCTCTTTTGGATTCAGTTCACATAAAGTACCAATGCAGCTCTTTGGAAAATGGCTGTTATTATTATTATTATTATTATTTTTTAACATTACTCAGACAATGTTCTTTTCTCAAGTCAGCAATATTAAACTTCTTTTCAAAACTTACAATTCTCTTTCTCTTCTCTCTCCCTCCCTTCATCCCCTCTCCCTTTTTGTCTCTTGCTCTTAATAGATTAACTTCCGTGAAATATGGAGACATGGAAACAGTGGGGTGTATCTTCCAAACCATACGTGCCTAGCACTAATGCTAAAAGAGTTTCTAAGGCAAGCTAGCCAGTTAATGAATATTTCCAGCCAGCTTGGTGCCCACTGGCTCATTTTCATTCATAAGAAGTGGCTCTGAGGCCTTTGGGAGACCAATGAACAAGTAGGATTTACACTCCTGCCTTTTGCCGGGCTCTGAACTAAGTGCTCAGTCTAAGCTCACTGTACCTATGAAGAATCACTCTGGCTAATGTAGAATTCAGAAATTGGAAGCTGGGGGTGGGGACTGTGAAGCTCTCCTCCCTATGGGAGGACTAAACTAAATGCTGTGCTTGGTTACCAGAACATTCTAGCCCGGTTCCGCTGGAACAGCTTAGATCTGCTGTAACCTACTCTCACAAAACCAGCCAATATCTAGATAGACCCAACAGAGAAGGATGCAGTGTGTGTTCTTGCCTGCATCTGATTGTTCTGGTCTACCGCTCCACAGTCGTTATAATTTTCTCTAAGTCTTACATCATAACGTAAATGGCTAATCTTAGGCTACTTCACTGATAAACTAGCATGCATCCTGCTGGATCTTTCAGAGAAAGAGAAGTAGGTCAGCTCTGTTATGTTTCTGACCCAAGGTTGCTTAATAGAGATTTAAATCTGCCTTTTTAAAAAAGTTGACTATGGCTCTCTTCTTTAGCTCTGCAAGAGTTCAGCGTGCGGCTGCTCAGTGAGAATTCTGTAAATACTTGTTACATGAATGAGTGAGAGTATAGCAGGTAAGCTACAATATCATGGTACAATATCATGTTCTAGAAACATGACCAGAGAATATTATGGTTAGATACATGTGAATGGTGCAAAATTCATTTTTCTCCTCAGAAGATGGAGAATTGTCAATTGCTTCGAGTCATTTTAATTTTCTAAAACAGATCAGGACAAGAACAATTTTTATACTTTGATAGAACTGTACCAATGCAAGCTAGCCTTTGCTATTGGGGTAGATACTCTTGTTTGTTTTTATACAATCCCGTCTTCATGTGCTTCTTCATGCTGTCAGTCATGGAACATTTTCATGAAAACAAAACATATCCCAAGGTGTATTCACAGACGTTCTAGAGGGCTCTCAAGAGGCATCCTGAACTCCTGGTGTGTGGATGGATGGCTTTGCAGCTCTTCCTTGGCTTCCAAGTTTCTCTAGCCCTAATTTGCTTTGGTCACTTTCTGTTTGTTTTCCTGCAGAAGGTTTTCATAACCGAGTCCTGTAACTCATGTCAGCGAGAAGTCAAAAATATCCTCTCTGTGTTGTGTGCCAAGAAGGTGGTAACCACACAAAGACAAAATAGAGGACTTCTCTTGACCTTTAACAGGACAGACTCAAGATATATTGCCTGTAGGGTAGCTGAAGATTTTGCAAGACAATATCATTTCATATAGGAAAAGTTCAATTTCCTGAAACCTTGCATATGGTAGTAAAGAGAGAATAAATATGACCCAGGACTTGGGTTTTGCTTCTGGCTGCTCCGGGTCATTTATGTGCAGTGAAAGCAAGACTAGCAAAAATGGAGCCACAAATATGTTTTGAAAAATAAGCTATAGAGTGTGTGTGCACCGTGACACATAATTGCTGTGTGGGAAAGGCAAATTCTACAGAGAAGGATTTACATTTATTGTGTTAACGTTTGACCTATGCTTCTCCTTCCTACCATCTAGCCACATTGACTCCGTAGTTGCCTACACACTTTGGCAATGTTTTTTATAACATCTACACATTAGTCAGGCCAGTAAAAAAAAAATTAGTCAAATTCAGTCATTCACTTACTAATTCAACAATTTGTGTATATGTGTGTCTGTTGTATGTACTATGTATGTTAGTATGGATACCTACTCTCATACATGTACCTGTCGAAGCTAGAGTGAGAAATCAGGTATCTCTCTCAGATATACCACCTTGACACAAGGTCTCTCCATCTCTCAACCAGAGTTTGCCATTTTGGCTAGACAAGCTGGCCAGCAATCTCTTAGGATCTGGCCATCGCCGCTCCCTAATCTGGGGCTCCAGGCTCACACAGCCTTGCCTGACGATTCCAAATCAGGCCCTCATGTTTGCAGAGTAAGTCCACTGAACCACTTCCATAGCCCAGTTCAATAATTCAGTTAGTTATTTATGGAGCTATTTGTAGGTGTGGATACTGCCTACTGTTTTGTCCAGTAAGAGTAAACTGTTGCATCAGGGCACTTGGGTATGGCAGAAGCCCACATAGGAACAACAACAACAACAGAAAGCCTGGCTGCATTCAGTGGCAAATGACAGGCCCAGGGAAGGGCAGGAAGTTCCTTCTCAATGACAATAACAGCACTCAGGCTGAATGCAAACACTGTGAATTCCTTAGCTCATGCCATTTCATGTGTGCTGTCTCCCTCTTCTCTTCAGTCATGAACATTAAAAAAGAGCTATAAAGTTGGAAGCAAAATTGCAGGCCCGCCCTTTATGGAACTAGACAGGCAGATGGCTCAGCCATGTCCTTTGCAGCCTGGAGTGAAGGGTGCTCCAAGATCATCCTCACAGAACTGGGACAGGGGGCTCGGGACCTTGAAGGGAGGTGGTTACAGGTAGCTGTTGTCCTTGACATGGAGAAGATACATCTATTTCCTTGACAACTACATCTTCTGAGGACTCAAAAAACAACTTTCTGATGAGCTTTTATCTTCATTTCTAGATCGGTATCTTAGAGAATACATATTCAGCTTCTGGATCAATTATTGCAAAATGTGATACTTAAGAGGAAACTTCCCTATCACTCTGTTTTAGGTCAGTTAACCTGCTCTTTCCAGACACAGTCTTCAATACAGAGGATACAAAGTTGCATATTCTCTGTCTCCATGGACTTAGCTGTTGGAGCTGAAGAGAGGAGTGTAAGTGGCACACATAAGCGATATGATTCTAATTTATTTATTTGGAAAGATTTCTTGCTCTGAATTAAGTTTGAGTTTTGAAAACAAATCCTTTTATGTCATGAGACAAATTAGGGGAAAGGGATTGCTTGGATGGTTTTTATTTCTTTTTATGATAGTTGATATGCTCTATCTCTCCCCTGCCTGGTGTGCATGTGTGTGTTTGTGTGTGTGTACACATCATTTGTGTGGTATATGCAGGTGTGTGTGCGTATCGGGGACAGAGGGCAACATCTACACTCTTTTCTTGATTGCTTTCCACCTTAATTTTTTGAGATATTATCTCACTAAATATGAACCAGAGCACTCCAGGGATTCTCTCACCTCTGCCTGCTTCCCTACTTGGGTTTCAGATGTGTGTGCCACACTTGGCTTAATACATGGGTCCTAGAGATCTAAACTGAGATAGATACTCATGCTTGCTCAGTGGATAGTTTACCAACAGCCATCTCCCCATCCCCCAGATAGATATAGCCTGAATTACTAATTTTTTCAGAAATTCATGATCAAATGCTTGAATCTTCTTGATGTGAGCATGGTGGAAGGAGGTCCTTCACTTTGGAAATGCCATTTAATAACATATTGAGAAACTTTATACTGGCATGCCAGTGCCTGGTGATCATTTTCTTTTGAAGAAGAAAATTATCTAGGATAGGTTAACTTTCTGGGAAAAGACAGCTTGACATGGAAGTGTGTGTGTGTGTGTGTGTGTGTGGTGTGTGTGTGTGTTTGTGTAGTGGGGATGGGGGGTAGATCGGAGTGACCTGAGAGAAAACAGGTACAAGGAAGAGAGAGCAGAGGAGGAAAACATGGCTGTATGGATTGATTTTTGTGAAATTGAGCGTTCAGTGCTCTCTGTGAAATATTATTCATATGTTGGAGCTGGACTCTCATGGTGTTTGTCACAGTCACCTCAGCCTGTATTTGATGCAAAACATTAACAAGCTAAGCACTCTGCTGAATGAGGCATTCCCACAGCCTGAACGTAACATGTTAATACTTGGTGGAGCCGGGGAGAGAACGTGAGGGCTCTTCTGGTAACTTCCACTGCATATTTTTACGAGCCTGAAATGATGTCAAAGTAAGACCTTCAAGAATATGGGCAGTGATGGGAAGGAAAATAATGTGATCAAAAGATAGTGTATGAAAAAATTAAAAGCTAATAAAAAAGGCAGTTAATAAGTTCCAACAGGAACTAGGATAGCCAACATGTCCATGTGTTTGCTTGACTACAAACAGGGCCCTTTAATTCTGTCTACCTGTGAGAACACAAGGCGCCTCTCTCACACCTGGACCCTAGTTGCAGTTCCACCTGGAACCTAAGATCCAGAGGCTCCAGATTCTAAATCAAGACCTGTAGTTACTTCCATGACTGTTTCTTCTTACAGGACACCCTGGAGCAGATTCACCAGGGACCTCTTCAGTGTGTTTCTTTCTCATCTTTTCTGTTATTAGTTATTATCATGTAGTAAATTTCCCATCGATGTGTACAATACTTAAAACAACAACAAACTGTTTATTATCATTATGGACAGGTGGGTCTGGCTCAGCACCCTTAAGAGTTTAGTTAAGATGGGGTCATCCGGAGATCTGACTGGACCTGTAGGACTTGTGTTCATGAACCCAGCTGCCAAGATGATGAGGGTTGTTGGTCCCCCACCATTCTATGCTCCCCTCGTATGCTCCCCTCGGTGAACAAAAGAGCCATGGCTACTAATCCAGCCTAAATGTTATGCCCCACAGCTTCTGGCATGTCTTTCTTGGACTCCATTTTCATCCAAGTCAAGTTCAAAACACTGAAAGAGCTAGAGTACCTGCTTTGAGGCCAGGGAAGGTCAAGGTCCTTTGACTTGGGGGGCTCCTGGCATCAACACTGGATGCCATTCAAAAGAAAAGTGTGTTCTGCAGGAGAGAGCAGGGGACAGGGTGACACAGCAATCCTTTAAAGAATTTCCTGAAAAGAGTAATGACATTCAGTACTAGAGGTAGAATTAGGCTTCTATGTCCACACACATTGCTGCCTCTCCACTTAAACTGAGATAGTGGTAATAATGGTTATTGAAAACCACCCTTTTTCTGGCTACTCACTCATTTTTGTGAATATTCAGTCATCATTGGCATTAATGTGTTCTAATTAGAACAAGATGGTAAATGGACATGTTTTCTTCTGAAGCCCTAAAGAAACATTTAGGAACTGCTTCTAACCTTTCATGGGTTGCAAGCATAGTTTTCCCCTTGAGTCTTTTAGCAATGCACAAGGCACTGGCACTATTATCCTTTCAACAGGTAGACATATTTCCTAGAAGAACAGTAAACAAACTGGTAACAATCCACTTCCAAGAAGTGAAAACCATCAGACTTCAGGAAAGAATTCTGCTAGAAGTCATGTAGTGGGGATGAGTGGGCAGACAGAGGCAGAGACGAGGACACTTGGAGAAGACTCCAGAAGGTGGCAGACAGACCAATATACTTATTTCTTTTCAAGATTTACAGGATCAAATACAACCAGATAATAAGAAGTCGAAAAGGCTTGTGTTGGTTACATAAATTAAAAGTCTTCAAAGAATCCCATGCATGCCATGCTTTCTTTAGAGAACACACCCTGTGAAGTGCACACACACGGTACACATTCCTTATAGAATTGTGTAACTTTAGGGTTAGGGATGGAGTTCAGTTGGCAGACTGCTTTCTTAGCATGGCAGAGGCCCTGGGTTCAGTTCCTAATACCACACAGAACAGGAAGTGTTGGCACAGGCCTGTAATTCCAGCCACTGAGCACCGGAGTCAGAAAGATCAGGTGCTCAAGGCTATTTTTGGCAACAGAAAGTTAAAGACCACTCTGAGACACATGGATCCCTGTCTCAGAAACAAATGTATTATTTCAGAGCGTTGGTTTTTGACAGGTGCTTTCTCCAGCTCCTGTTACGGCCTGGTTCACAAACACTGCTTCTCTAGGGTCATTGCTGGGCGATCCTGGAACACGGAGAACTTCTTCTTTTTAGAATCTATGCTATCACAGGAAACGACTTTGTCTGTTCTTTTCTGTGCTCTCACATGCTGCTTCCAGCTCCTCTCTCTTTGTCTTGACTTCTCTTCAGTCTCTGTGATGATTGCATTCATGTCCTACTCTGGGGCATTCCACTTTGCACTGATATTTCATCCTCTAGGCTCCTCTTGGCTGATCCAGCTACTCTAGTAATCATCCCAGTGCTTACCTACCTCCTGGCTTCCTCCCAAATGACAACTGCAGTGAACAAGACAGAGCTCTTTGTTTAGTAATCCTTACTGAATTCTGTGTGCTAACTGCTATGGGACACAATAGGTGTTGATGGCCCTCCTTTCTTTCTTCCCTCCCTCCCTTTCACTTCTCACCATTCTGTACTCTTTTTTTTTTTTTTTGGTTTTTCAAGACAGGGTTTCTCTATATGCCCTGGCTGTCCTGGAACTAACTCTGTAGACCAGGCTGGCCTCGAACTCAGAAATCCGCCTGCCTCTGCCTCCCAAGTGCTGGGATTAAAGGCGTGCGCCACCACCGCCCGGCACCATTCTGTACTCTTACCTTTTCTACCCCTATAGAATCTTAGTGAAAATGTTATTCATTAAGTGGAGGCCTGGGCACCAAGATGGAGGGAGAAGATTACTATGCAAGCACATTCAGGAAAGGAAGCGTAGCCATTGTCTGTGCTCTGTCTGCAGTTCAGCTCTTATCACAGGAGGAGGAATGCCAGGACAAAGAGGGGCCATAGGTCTATGTCTTCAATTTCTTTTGCCCTTTTCTCAACAAAAATTGCCTCCAGGATCTTTAAGACCTTCCAGGACCTAGCTTTTTCAGCATTGGTGAGACTGCTTCCTCCTTAGAAAGAAGTCAGGTATGCAACGGTAGTGTAGTCTGAACACCAATCCATTTGCCAGAAGGAAGACCCTTAGCCTGCAGTTGTAGGCTGTTTATCTCACTATGAGAAAAGTTCTCCCAGGCCCAGGACAAGTCCTCCAAACAGCATTCTGGAGTCAGTTGTTTCTTGGGTTCATGTTTAAGGGCAAGGCATGCAAAGCTGCAGCTCATGCCTTAGTCCACACTCGCTGGCACCAGGGTCTGCAGCTGCAGGTCTCTCCACTGCCCTGTTTGATGTTGTGGACTGTCAATCACGCATATCACAAACTGGCCATGAAGTAGCTGACAGAAGTGCAGGAAGGGACTTTGCTAGTCACTTTTTATTATTGCTGGTCAAACTCAAGGAGGTGTTTCAAAGTCTAGAATGGTATAAGGTTGCAGACTGCTGAATTCTGGGCCATTTCTCAAGTATGAGCCATATGTCCTGGTCAGATCAATGAAAGTTCTCATTCATTTATTCAATTATAACACACATGCATACACATACATACTCACATACAAACACATACTATCACACACTCACACACACACATACACACACAACTCACACACATTCACACACACATAACTCTCACAGTTACACACACAGTAAGTCTCTGTGCTTCTCAAGCAGCTTCAGGCCTTGGCTGCTATGCCCAGAGCAGCTCTCCTGGGCATAAGTTATCTTACCACTCTGAATTCTTCAAACCATTCCTTGGGATGTAAGACTCACCATATTCTGTCATCTCTTCTTTCTGATAGTCTACCCAGGGTCTTGGGACCCCTCACTGGTAGCTTACCTTTGATGTCAACAAAGTATAGCCATCAAAAGCAATTTGGGCAAAAAGCAGGAAATAATGTGTCATAGAGAAGTTGCCTTCAAAAGGAAATTTCTTTCTCTCTAGGTACCAAATAGGCTCCCCTGCCTAGTCCAATAACAAAATGTCCCTTCTCTCTACTTAACCAACAAGACTGAGGTACAGATATATTTGTAGGAGCTAGAAATGTTAGTAAAAATATATAAATGTAAGCCCATGCCCCTCCAAAAGCTATCCTTAACTCATGAAAACCCTTTTGTGGCATTCCCAAGATCGTTCACAACCTGAGACCTTTTCACTGTCTCAGTAAGGTCATTCCAAGTCAGCCTCAGCTGCTCAACCAGCTCTTAACTAACACCCACTGCTAATATGCAAAAGCTGCTCTTTCTAAAACCACCAGATACTTACCAGGGAGATAGTTTAAAAGAAAACATGTGCATAGCTATTATCAACAATCCCATTTATGGCACTACCCAAGACATTTAGATAAAACGAATCAAAGAAAAAATGTGTTTTCATGGTCTCAGAGAGGTTAGAATGCTAGACTGAAAACACTCACAAGGACAAACAGTGTTTGGTCCTCTGTCTTAAAGGGCCCTCAGGGTTTGCATTAAGAGGCCAGAGAAAGGTCAGGGATCCTCTTAAAACTGTGAGGAGTGGTGGCTGAGTCTGAGCCAGCATCTCTTGAGAGTTCCAGAAGAGGAGACCAGAAATTAACTCATAAGTTCATGGAAAAAAAAAACATGCTTAAAACAAAGAGTTGTCACCAAAGGACACAAGCTGAGCAGAACAAGGAAGGGAAGTCACTTCAGTTTAATAGAATCTAGGTCGGGTTCTAACAGCCAGAAATGGTGTGCAAATCCCCATAGTTTGTTTTTCACTAGTTGACTAGTGGATCTCACAGACAGTGTACCATTGAGCTCCAACAGGAAACTGTTCAGATTTCAGTCTACCATGGGAAACAGACAAGCAGGCTAACAGCCTAAGTGAGAAGCACAGTTAACAGATGGATGAGAGAGCAATGCAATGGGAGACCCAGCTACAACATACCCAGGTTGTAGGGATCACTATGAACTAACTGTGGGTCAGGCTGGATCAAAGTCACAATGAGAGTAGACACAAATTGCCCAGATTCAAAAGAGGCATTTAGTAGTGAGATGCACATTTTTATTACCCCCACACATAAAATGTCAGTTACCAAACAACCAGACTTAAAATTATACTATTTGATTACTCACTAAACTGAGATAGAGTCTCCTGTGTCAGAACAAGACTACTGTGTCAACAATAGTTTTAATTATTTTAAATTAAAACCATGGCACACACTTTAATGTGAAGGAAACCCTGAGCTGTTCTCTCACTATCTGCCAGTCTGATGGTAAGTCAATAGGTCTCTGGGTGCTCTCTAATATGCTCTACAATGTCCCACCAGTATGCTTTTCAGGAAGATCAATAACTACAATTAAAATGTAGAGATTGCAATTCTCAAGGGCACAACACTGTTCTAAGCATCTTTTCTATACATGGCATCAATGAGAATAGTTGTATGAGCAGAGCAGAAGTGACTTCTGCCCATGACCTAGGACTGCTGTGATAGGAACACAAAGACACAACCATAGCCTGGGGGAGAGGGGTTGGTAGGTGGGACTCTTAGAGCAGAGACAGAGAACAGAGGTGGGCACTCACTCAGAAAAAAAAAAAAAGTAACTCAGGAGGAATTGGAATCGTCTTACTCTGGTGTTTCATATAAGCTTCAGTTTACCTCACAGCAAAGGCAGGAAACT
Organism: Mastomys natalensis; assembly: GCA_021653895.1. NCBI lineage: Eukaryota > Metazoa > Chordata > Mammalia > Rodentia > Muridae > Mastomys > Mastomys natalensis. The sequence goes on along the minus strand of JAJTUV010000928.1, from coordinate 1,038,963 downwards.
GTTGACCTGAGTGATGATCGATTTTTGATACGATACCCACCCAGTTTTTAAGTTTTTATGTTAACTTGATGCAAGCTAGAGTTATCTGGGGAGAGAGAACCCCAGCTGAGAAAATGCTTCCACCAGATTGGCCTGTACACAAGCCCACGGTGCACTTTTCACTGCACTGTGCATGATAGTGGCAGTTCTGGGTGCTAGAAGAAAGTAGGTGGACCCAGCCGTGAAGAGCTAATGAGGAAGCAATGTTGCTCCATTCTGTCTGCTTCAGTTCCTGCCTTTTTTCCTGCCCCGACTTCCTTCAGTGAGTATGGCTGAGAGCCGTGAGCTGACATAGATCCTTGTTTCCTGTAGTTAGTTTTAGTCATGATCTGTATCACAGCAATAAGAAGCGAAAGACGCATCCCTTCTCTAAGATTATGTTGAATGACTACAGGAAAGTTTGTGGCTATTTAAATAGGTCTGTATCTTTCCATTAGATATCGCCTGATATTGGTAATGTCTAAGACTAGTGTAAGCTTGATGGACTAGTCCAAGTGATATTGGTTTAAGATGGTTCAAAAATCCTTTGAAAATACCAGAAATTGGTGTAGAAAAGCAGAAAGTATAGACAAGGACCTAGTTAGAAGCAGGACTGTATTGCAGGTGATACTGAACGTTGTCTCTAGTTTTACATGTATGAGAGTCACTGAGGGAAAGGGACCTTCTTGAATGTTCCTACTTCCAGACAACCTGATTCTGATTTCACGAGCTATATATATAGAGAAAGTGGAGATTAGGAACATTTGAATGAATACACAGGAGATTAAGGCCCAGAAAGCTTGGTAAAGATCACATCTTGAGAAAAACTGAAAATCTCAGGGGGAAAATGATAGAGCTAGAAAAAATAATGAATAGAACCCTAAAAGATGATATTCTTTTATCACAATACTGGTGCATTACAGAGAACACTCACCATCTCTGTTCACTTGCTGTCTGTTCTCTGCTGAGTCCCCTTAATATGATGGTGTGTGTGTGTGTGTGTGTGTGTGTGTGTGTGTGTGTGTCCTGTTGACCAGTGTGAATGCCACATGCCTGACTGGATGCCAGAGTCTACTCTAACTGTTTACATCTAAGTTCACATTCCTGAGTGATTTCCTCTGTCAAAAGCCAGGCAGGGTTCATCTCAGGTGTCTGTGCTAACTGAATCACAACTGGTAGGATAAGACACACGCAAGGAAGTAAATCTCTACTGATAAAACTTCATATCTGAGAAGGAAGGTAATAAAGAATTAACTTTAAGGATTTAGAAAGAAGAGAATGTTTTAAAGATTACTTGTTAATTACTGGAAACATTAAATCCAATACTTTTAGTACTATGTAAAATATTAGCCACGTTTAAGTGATCAAGTAGTTATAAAAAACATGAACATGATTATTTAATCATCATCAACATTTAAAGGTATGGAAACATTAGAAGCACTGGATAAAATGCACAGAGATTCACAAATGATGGGACATAAAATTAATCAAATATCCGATTAATATGAACGGATTTAGTATAATATGCTTTTAGTTCAGCGAAATGTGTCATTCTTTACATTTGGAAGTATGTGTGTGTCCATGTGAAGGCCGGAGGACCGGGTTGGGAGCTGGTCTCCAGCTGTTGTGTATGTGTGCACATGTGAAGGCCAGAGGACCGGGTTGGGAGCTGGTCTCCAGCTGTTGTGTATGTGTGCACATGTGAAGGCCAGAGGACCAGGCCGGGAGCTGGTCTCCAGCTGTTGTGTATGTGTGCACATGTGAAGGCCGGAGGACCAGGCTGGGAGCTGGTCTCCAGCTGTTGTGTATGTGTGCACATGTGAAGGCCAGAGGACCAGGCCGGGAGCTGGTCCCCAGCTGTTGCTCACCTTCTTCCATACTCTTTTGAGATACGGTGCTGCAGGGACCTGAAATTCACCCTTGCTGGCCAATGGGGCATAACCATCTGTGCAAGGGTTACAAGAGTGCCGGCACACCCATCTCTGTTTTATATGTGTTATGGGATTGAACTCAGGTTCACAGCAATGCCAGGCAGGCACTTTATTGCCTGAGCTATCTCTCTAGTCTTCTCCCATATTTTTGAACATTCTAAATACCCAGTCTTTCACATATGTATGAAGAAACATACATACTATTTTTTCCAGTTGCATTTCTTGGATTATTTCGCCAAAGTGTGTTACACAATTGAATACATTTTCTCAAGAGGTGCAACCAGACTTATCTGATTGAAATAAAGAGCAAACTGTTTGAAAATATCTTACAGTGGGGGAAAAAATAGACACCAGTGGAGTGTTGCCTTTTTTAAAAAAACACCATTTCCCCTGTAATTCAAAGTTCCTTTTCTGCTTTCTGCCCTATGGTCCCATGGGCCACAGCGCTGCCAGCAAGAGCCATAATCATGGGCAACAAAAGCCAAACACGGGGTTAGGGCAAGCTGGAGGCTGGCACTGGCTGACGGCGGGCTGCCCTCTCTCCATCCCTGAAGGAAAGACTAGGAACTATTTGACTTGAAAACCAGCTACTGTGACAGAGAAGCAGATCTGAGGGCTTGTATTCAAATAGTAAATGCACAGAAATTAAAACAAATACCGCAGCCTGCCCACCTCCATGCACACTCCCCCTCCCCCGTACGCCTGTGACTGAGAAGTCCAAGACGACCCTCAACTTAGGCCAAACTACTGTTTTAAGCCTTGTTTTCATAGCTAAAGCAATCTTGAAAGTACAACGTAGACTGATAGCGTAAAATGCACGTACTTTCTGAAAAACCCAAGTTGTGTGGGCGTTAGATGCACCAAGCTTGCCCAGCACTGGGGGCTGAGTATGGTTTAGGGGTACAGAGAATAGGACTCCAGGGTCCACTTACCCCAACCTATTTTCAAAACCTATTATTAGTGGCAAATGCGGGACAAGGAGTGAGCTGGAGAAACATGGGACCTCTCTTCTTCACGGCACGCTGGAGGGGACGTTATATAATTTCCTTTCACTGACCACGGAGCCGCTAGCCTGTACAACTTTCAGTCCTGCGCACTGTTGTTGTTATACATTGCCATGCACAATAGAGTTGACCACAAATATGACTGTGGAACTGGAAACAGTGAAATCTCAGGGTTTGTGGAGCAATCGTTCAACAGGAAGAAGATTCGTGACTTTTTGTGGGAGTTTATAATATGTGTGAGATCCTATGGTTAAGAATGCAATGTGCCTTTTAGTAGAAAAATTCAAAACAAGGGATAACAAGTTACAGAACTGTACATTAACACTGTATGCAAATGTACATACTTTCAGGGGTCTATTTATTTCATCCCTACCATCCTATGTACACATCTTAGTTATATGAAGTTTTATTTCATAGTTCCTGTCAATACTTAAATATACAGGCTATAGACACTGACTCCTAATCTCTTCAATTTATGCATACTAAATATTGCCAGTCTTAGTTAGGACTTTATTGCTATGAGGAGACATCATGACTAAGGCAACTCACATAACGGAACCATTTAAGTGGGGCTGGCTTACAGGTTCAGAGGTTTAGTCCATTATCATCATGGTGCTGGAAGAGCCAAGAGTTCTACATCTTGATCTGAAGGCAGACAGGAGAAGACTGTCTTCCTCAAGCAGCCAGCTCTTTTCTGCACTGGGTGGAGCCTGAGCACTAGAAGACTTCAAAACCAACCCCCACAGTGACACACTTCCTCCAACAAGGCCACACCTTCTAATAGTGCCACTTTCCATGGGGCAAGCACATTCAAAGCACCACACTCCCTAAAAGGAGGTCCACAGAACAGCCACGCTGAGACACTGACTATTCCATCTGCTTCCAAACATTGACAATTTCAATTTTAGAAGTCTGACCTCAAATATTGAATTTAAGATGCTATTAAAACAAGATCTCCTGAGTAGTTTCCCCTCTATTTTCAGACAGTCTCTGTTGTCTTCTGCCTGCCTCAAGGAGATTCGGTTTAGTACAGCAGAATCTCTCATTTTTTCTTATTAAAATGCCAAAATGCTGGGGAAGGAACATTCATTATACTTTGTTAGCCAATAATATACTTGATGAATTTCTATGATATAGAGTCTTCTCTGAAAATTAATAAAAAGTGAGTTTGATGGGAAGCAAGACAGTGAGATCCTCTCCATAGAGAAGGAAAGAACTGTTACCAAGGTTACCGTATGCAAAGCACATGCCATATGTATGCAGTATAGTGCTATGTATATTATCTTGTTTAATCCTTGGTTAACTGCCATGATGTTGATAGGTTTACAAATGAAATCATTGAGATACAGAGGAGTAAGGCTAATTGTTTAACTCCTAAGTGCTGAATAGTGACATAGAGAGGTACATGGGCACAAAAGCCTGGCTTATTTTTTACCATCCTGAAGGCTGTAGGCATACAAGTCCCACTGTGGAGTCCAGTAAAGCTTGTCTAGCTATCAAGTCTCAAGACTGAGCAGAAACAGATATCTGGGCACACACACACAACACACCCAACTAGACCACACAGAATCCTCTGTTGCAATAAGAACAGAATGTCTGGCTCTTTTGCTGATCAGACTACACTAATCTTGAGTGAAGGCAGACCTTGCATTCTGGGCATTGTCAACCAGAGCTACCATCCGTATAATGTCTGTTGTGGAAGTGGTGGGGGAAATGGACCAATAGTCATTTGCTTCCCTCTTCAAACTCCTTCTAAAGAGTAGCCATTAAGCCCCCACTTGGTCCTTTTGACTGGGGCAGGTACCTAGCTGGTCTGCTCCCATGAAGACATCCTAGAGGAGCCATTGTACTCAGAGTAGCTGGTAAGAACCCCTTCCCACTACCCTACTCAAGAGAGCTACAACGGGGAGCCTGGGGAACTCAGGACCCATCAGCCACCCAAACCCCGCCCTTCTGGAATACCACTCCCCTTCAACCCATCGTTTGGTCCTTTTGGCTGGGGCAGACACCTAGCTAGACTGCTCCTGTGAAGACACCATATCCTGAACCATCTTAGAGCAGTGGTGGAACCACTGCACTCAGAGCAGCTGAGGAACCACTGCACTCAGAGCAGCTGAGGAACCACTGCACTCAGAGCAGCAGGATTTCAGGATCCCAGAGGAAGCCTGAGTCCCAGGAGCTCTACCACCCAGGGCTCAGGATCCCAGGATCACAGAGACATCTGGACTCTGAGGAGTTCTGACACAAGCAAGATAACTGGAAAGACAGGTCCAGTCAGAGACAGTGAGTGCAGGTACCACTAGAGTTAACCAGAGAGTTAAAGGCAAGCACAAGAATGTAAGCAACAGAAACCAAAGTTACCTGACATCATCAGAACCCAGTTCTCCTACCATAGCAAGTCCTGGACACCCGATCACACCAGAAGAGCAGGATTAAGATTTAAAATCACTTCTCATAATGATGATAGAGGACTTTAAGAAGGACATAAATAACTCCCTTAAAGAAGTACAGGACAACATAGGTAAACAGGTAGAAGCCCTTAAAGAGGAAACACAAAAATCCCTTAAAGAATTGCAAAAAAACAGAACCAAACAGGTGAAGGAATTAAACAAAACCATCCAGGATCTAAAAATGGAGTAGAAACAATAAAGAAATCTCAAAGAGAGACTACCCTGGAGATAGAAAACATAGGAAAGAGATCAGGCAGGAGTCATAGATGCAAGCATAACCAACAGAATACAAGAGATAGAAGAGAGAATCTCATGTGCAGAAGATACCATGGAAAACATTGACATAACTGTCAAAGAAAATGCAAAATGCAAAAAGCTCCTAATCCAAAACATCCAGGAAATCCAAGACACAATGAGAAGACTAAACCTAAGGATAATAGGTATAGATGAGAGTGAAGATTCCCAAATTAAAGGGCCAGGAAATATCTTCAACAAAATTGTAGAGGAAAACTTCCCTAACCTAAAGAACAATATATCCATAAACATACAAGAAGCCTACAGAACGCCAAACAGATTAGACCAGAAAAGAAATACCTCCCATTACATAATAATCAAAACACCAAATGCACAAAATAAAGAAAAGATACTAAAAGCAGTAAGGAAAAAAGGTCAAGTAACATATAAAGGCAGACCTACAAGAATTACACCAGACTTTTCACCAGAGAGTATAAAAGCCAAAAGATCCTGGATGGATATCATACAGACTCTAAGAGAACACAAATGCCAGCCCAGACTACTATACCCAGCAAAACTCTCAATCACTATAGATGGAGAAACCATGACAAAGATATTCCATGACAAAACCAAATTTACACAATATCTTCCCATAAATCCAGCCCTACAAAGGGTAATTGATGGAAAACTCCAACACAAGGAGGGAAGCTACAACCTAGAAAAAGGAAAGGACACTTCCAACAACTCCAAAAGAAGATTGCTACACAAACATAATTCCACCTCTAATAACAAAAATAACAGGATGCAACAATCATTTTTCCTTAATATCTCTTAACATCAATGGACTCAATTCCCCAATAAAAACATGTAGACTAACAGACTGGATACATAAACAGGACCCAGAATTTTGCTGCATACAGGAAACGCACCTCAGTGGAAAAGACAGATACTACCTCAGAGTAAAGGGATGGAAAACAATTTTCCAAGCAAATGGTCCCAAGAAACAAGCTGGAGTAGCCATCTTAATATCAAATAAAATCGAGTTTCAACCAAAAGTAATCAAAAAATATAAGGAAAGACACTTCATACTTGTCAAAGGAAAAATCTCCCAAGATGAACTCTCAGTTCTGAACATCTATACTCCAAATGCAAGGGCACCCACATACATAAAAGAAACTTTACTAAAGCTCAAAGCACACATGGCACCTCACACAGTAATACTGGGGGATGTCAACACCCCACTCTCATCAATGGACAGATGATGGAAACAGAAACTAAACAGAGACACAGTGGAATTAACAAAAGTTATGAAGTAAATGGATCTAAAGGATATCTATAGAACATTTCATCCTAAAGCAAAAGAATATACCTTTTTCTCAGCACCTCATGGTACATTCTCCAAAATAGACCATATAATTGAGACCACAAAACAGGCCTCACCAGATACAAAAAAATTGAAATAATCCCTTGCATCCTATCAGATCACCACGGACTAAGGCTTGTCTTTAATAATGACAAAACCAATGGAAAGCCCACATGCATGTGGAAACTGAAAAATGCTCAATGATGACTTGGTCAAGGAAGAAATGAAGAAGGAAATTAAAGACTTTTTAGAACTTAATGAAAATGAAGACTCAGCATACTAAAATTTATGGGACACAATGAGAGCAGTGCTAAGACACTCATAGCTCTAAGTGTCTACAAAAAGAAACTGGAGAGAGCAGTTGACAGCACACCTGAAAGATCTAGAGCAAAAAGAAGCAAAGAGGAGTAGATGGCAAGAAATAATCAAACTCAGGGCTGAAATCAACCAAATAGAAACAAAAAGAACTATACAAAGAATCAACAAAACCAAGAGCTGTTTCTTTGAGAAAATCAACAAGATAGATAAACCCTTAGCCAGACTAACCAGAGGACACAGAGACAGTATCCAAATTAACAAAATTAGAACTGAAAAGGGAGACATAACAACAGAAACTGAGGAAATTAAAAAAAAAAATCATCAGATCCTACTACAAAAGCTTATACTCAACAAAACTGGAAAATCTGGATGAAATGGACAATTTTCTAGACAGATACAAGTTAGGAGCAGATACACCATCTAAACAGTCCCATAACCCTGAAAGAAATAGCAGCAGTCATTAAAAGTCTCCCCACCACAAAAAACCCAGGACCAGATGGTTTTAGTGCACAATTCTATCAGACGTTCAAGGAAGACTTAATACCATTTCTCTTCAAACTATTCCACAAAATAGAAAAAGAAGGAACACAAAACAGGCCTCACCAGATACAAAAAGATTGAAATAATCCCTTGCATCCTATCAGAACACCACGGACTAAGGCCGGTCTTTAATAAAGACAAAAACAATAGAAAGCCCACATACACATGGAAACTGAAAGCTCTAGAACAAAAAGAAGCAAAGAGCGAATTCCAAATTGATTCTATGAAGCCACAATCACACTCATACCTAAACCTCACAAAGACCCAACAAAGAAAGAGAACTTCAGACCAATCTCCTTTATGAATATCAATGCAAAAATACTCAATAAAATTCTCACAAACCGAATCCAAGAGCACATCAAAACAATCACCCATCATGATCAAGTAGGCTTTATCCCAGGCATGCAGGGATCTTTCAACATTCGGAAATCCATCATTGTAATCCACTATATAAACAAACTCAAAGAAAAAAACCCACATGATCATGTCACTAGATGCTGAGAAAGCATTTGACAAAATTCAACATCCCTTCATGAAAAAAGTCTTGGAAAGATCAGGAATTCAAGGCCCATACCTAAACATAGCACAAGCAACATACAGCAAACCAGTAGCCAACATCAAACTAAACAGAGTGAAACTTGAAGCAATTCCATTAAAATCAGGGACTAGATAAGGCTGCCCACTCTCTCCCTACCCATTTAATATAGTACTGGAAGTCCTAGCCAGAGCAATTAGACAACAAAAAGAAGTCAAAGGGATACAAATAGGAAAGGAAGAAGTCAAAATATCACTATTTGCAGATGATATGATAGTACACTTAAAGGACCCCAAAACTTCCACCAGAGAACTCCTAAACCTGATAAAGAACTTCAGCAAAGTGGCTGGTTATAAAATCGACTCAAACAAATCAGTAGCCTTCCTCTACTCGAAAGATAAACAGGCTGAGAAAGAAATTAGGGAAATTGCACCCTTCAAAATAGTCACAAATAATATAAAATACCTTGTGTGAATCTAACCAAGCAAGTGAAAGATCTGTATGACAAGAACTTCAAGTCTCTGAAGAAAGAAATTGAAGAAAATCTCAGAAGATGGAAAGATCTCCCATGCTCATGGATTGGCAGGATTAATATAGTAAAAATGGCCATCTTGCCAAAAGCAATTTACAGATTCAATGCAATCCCCATTAAATTCCCAACTCAATTCTTCACAGAGTTAGAAAGAGAAATTCTCAAATTCATTTGGAATAACAAAATACCCAGGATAATGAAAACTATTCTCAACAATAAAAGAACTTCTGGAGGAATCACCATCCCTGACCTCAAGCTGTACAGAGCAATAGTGATAAAAACTGCCTGGTATTGGTACAGAAACAGGCAGGAAGACCAATGGAATAGAATTGAAGACCCAGAAATGAATCCACACACCTATGGTCACTTGATCTTTGACAAAGGAGCTAAAACTGTCCAGTGGAAAAAGGACAGCATTTTTAACAAATGGTGCTGGTTCAACTGGAGGACAACATGTAGAAGAATGCAAATTGATTCATTCTTATCTCCTTGCACAAAGTTCAAGTCCAAGTGGATAAAGGACCTTCACATAAAACCAGATACAGTGAAACTAATAGAAGAGAAGGTGGGGAACAACTTCAAATACTTGGGCATAGGGGAAAAGTTCCTCAACAGAACACAAATGGCTTATGCTCTAAGATCAAGAATTGATAAATGGGACTTCATAAAATTGCAAAGTTTCTGTAAGGCAAAGGACACTATCAATAGGACAAAACAGCAAACAACAGAATGGGAAATGATCTTTACCAATCTTACATCCGATAGAGGGCTAATTTCCAATATATACAAAGAACCCAAGAAATTAGACTCCAGGCAACCAAATAACCCTATTAAAAAATGGGGTACAGAGCTAAACAAAGAATTCTCAACTGAGGAAACTTGAATGGCTGAGAAGCACCTAAACAAATGCTCAGCATCCTTAGTCATCAGGGAAATGCAAATCAAAACAACCCTGAGATTCCACCTCACACCAGTCAGAATGGCTAAGATCAAACACTCAGGTGATAGCAGATGCTGTCAAGGATGTGGAGAGAGAGGAACACTCCTCCATTGCTGGTGGATTGCAAGATGGTGCAATCATTCTGGAAATCAGTCTGGCCGTTCCTCAGAAAATTGGACATAACATTACCTAAGGACCCAGCTATACCACTACACCCAGAAGATGCTCCAACATATAACAATGACATATGTTCCACTATGTTCATAGCACCCTTATTTATAATAGCCAGAAGCTGGAAAGAACCCAGATGTTCTTCAACAGAGGAATAGATAGCAAAAAAATGTGGTACATTTACACAATGGAGTATTACTCAGCTATTAAAAACAATGAATTCGAGAAATTCTTAGGTAAATGGATGGAACTAGAAAATATCATCCTGAGTGAGGTAACCCAGTCACAAAAGAACACACATGGTTTTTACTCACTGATAATTGGATATTAGCCCAGAACCTTGAAATACCCAAGATTCAACTCACATGAAGCTCATGAAGAAGGAAGACCAAGTGAGGGTGCTTTGATCCTTCTTAGAAGGAGCAACAAATTACTCAAATATAGTACTTTGCTATATAGCAATATATAGCAAAATATATAGGGGAGCAAATATAGAGACAAAGTGTGGGACAGAAACTGAAGGAGGGACCATCTGGAGACCATTCCACCTGGGTATCTATCCCATGTGTAGTCACCAAAGGTAGATGCTGATGTGGATATCAGGAAGTGCGTGCTGACAGGAGCCTGATATAGTTGTCTCCTTAAATGTCTGCCAGAGTCTGATGTATACAGAGGTGGATGCTCACAGCTAACCATTGAACTGATCATGGGATTCCAATAGAGGTGTTAGAGAGAAGGCTGAAGGAGCTGAAAGTGTTTGTGGCCCCATGAGGAGAGCAACAATACCAACCAACAGAGCTCCCAGGGTCTAAACCACCAGCCTGGGAGCACACTGGGAGTGACCCATGGCTCCAGTTGTATATGTAGGGGAGGATGGCCTTGTCTGGCATAGGTGGGAGAGGAGATCCTTGGTCCCGTGAAGGCTGGATGCTGAGTGTTGGAGAAATCGCGGGTGAGGAGGTGGGAGTGGCAGGAAATGTGGGGGCACATCCTCATAGAAGTAGGAGGAGTGAGGATGAGATAGGGGGTTCCTGGTGGGGGGTTGGGGGGTTGAAATGGGGTAAGAGGATAACATCTAAAATGTAAATAAAATATTCAATAAAAGAAATTTTAAAAAGTGTAGCCATCAAGTCAACTGTTCTTTTCTTAAAAGTTTTTATTTTTATTATTTTAATTATGTATTTGTATGCCTGCATATGGGTATATGCACCTGAATGTACATACCAAGAGACCAGAGGTGTTGGATTCCCCTGGATCTAGAATTACAGGTGGTTGTGAAGTGACTGAGATGGGTACTTGAAACAGACTATGGTCCTTTGCAATAGTCATTAAAGCTCTTAACATCTGGCTCAGCTGTCTCTGCATTCCCAAGACAATTGTTCTTATACATGAATGTGAGGTAGACTCATGAGAGATACAGAGTTATCTGACTTCCTGGGGAGACATGAACAGACATCTCTTTACCTTCCATGCGGCACGGATGACAGACAGCAAAACAGCTGTATTCAAGTCTAGTTTCCTCAGCCTTTGAGTTTAGGAGATACTTATACCAGCACAGAGTAGGAGTTTCATAACAGGAAAACGGAAGCTACTTGCTTTACCAGAAATCCCCCCTCAGCATAAGTGATGACTCATAATGGTGTCACTGGAGAACCCATCTCCCCAGAGATTGCCAATGTCTTTAGAACAGAACCTTTGAGATCCATGTGGATCTTGTAGCTTTCTATGTTTCTCCAGCCTTGTAACCTTGCCATCTCCTTGGGTCTGTCTCCTCCCTTCAAGAAGTTCTATTTGGGGAAAACAGTTACATGATACATGGCATAGATGTTGACATCAGTCCAGGGTCACCTATCTAAAAAGGACTCTAAATAGTGAGACTTTAAAAAGGGACCAGAGAAGGGAGGTCGGCATTGAAGCATTTTAGACACATGGTGTATCAATGAGCCACCATAACCCAAGAAGGCTCTTTCCTTCTTGTACAATAAATCACTCCAAAATATGGATCCACACCAGCCATCTCCTATAACCCTTGTAGTGTTACCAAACTATCTCATTAAATTCAATTCTGAGGAAGCACAGATTACAGATTAATGAAGACATCACCTTGCCACAGTGTTGGAGATAAGACACAGAACCTATATGTACTAGGCAAATGCTCCAACACTGAGTTACTGAATTATATGCTAACTCCCAAGCCTGTCTGTTTTTTTCTGAGTACATTTTACATGCATACATACATACATACATACATACATATATGCATGTGATGGATTTTGATCATACTCATCTCCCTTTACTCTCTGTCCTAAGATTTCTATTGCTGTGACAAAACACTATGACCAAAAGCAAATTCAGGAGTAAAAGATTTATTTGCTTACTCTTTAATATCACAGTTTATCATTAAAGGATGGAAGGAAGGAAGGAAGGAAAAATGGAAGGAAGGAAGGAAGAAGGAAGGAAGGAGTCAAGGTAGAATTCCAACAGGGTAGGAACCCAAAGGCAGGAGTTGATGCAGAGGCCATGGAGGAGTGCTGCTTGTTGGCCTTCTCCTTGTGGCTTGCTCAGCCTGCTTTCTTTTAGCACCAAGAACCACCAGTCCAAGGGGCAGGCACCATCCACAGTGGGCTGGGCCTTCCCATATCAATCACTAAGTAAGAAAATATCCTAAGTTTTTCTACAGGCCAATTTAATGGAGCTATTTTCTCAAGTGGGATTCTCTCCTCTCAATGACTCTAGTTTGTGTCAAGTTGACACCCTTTATTCCTTTTCTGTCTCTGTTCTTCTCGTTGCTATACCCAGTCAGTCCCCTCCTACTTTCTGTTGTGATCCAATGAATTTCACTAGTGTGGCTTGTATGAGCACAGTCAGGAAGTTATTTACTGAATGCTGGGTAAGTTACCAGTGGCTACATCATGGATGATGTACCCCTCCCCTGTTACTTTTAGATTGTGGGGCTTCTCAAGGAAGACCCCCATGAGTCTTTACATCATCCATGATGGAATGCTGAAGGGGTCAATTTTGTACAGATCTTGCTCAATAGTATCTCTATGTTTGTAATTGCAACAGAAGAAGTAAATTTTATAGTTGTCTTTGGTGCCTGTCTATCTCAGTCCAGACGACTCTGAGCTTGATATAACTAATCTAGTCATTTTTAAACTCCACATTTCCAGGAATCCTATGCAAATTTCCATCACAATAACAAATTTATACTTTTGCATCCACAATTGCCATTTTCTCTAATGGAGTCTTAGACAGTAGTTCGTTTGCACGGCCTTATTACATTTCCTACGCATGGCACTGGAGTCTCCTTGGGATTATCTCGCAGTTTGAGCACAGTGGTGACATTGCACTAGTCACAGAAACTACTCAAAGGGGAAAAGATGGAGTTTGGCTTTCAGTTTGGGAGAGTTCAGTCCAGCATAGCAGTCAGGGCATGGCAAAAACGGGCAGTGCCACCTTCAGGACGAATCTTGTCATTCAGTTAGTTCTCCTTGACTCACACTCAGACTAACCCAGAAGTATATCTCAGCCTCCTAGGATTTTCCATATCCAGTAAAGCTGACAATAAATATTAACTTCCAAGTCCACCCTTTGTGCATTTAACACTTAACTATGTCACTTTAAACCATCGTCTACCACCCTAATCCCCACAAAGCTTCTGTATATCTCATAATACAGTATACATTTAGCCCATGTGACTGTCCCATGTTCCAGCATCATTTCAAAGGCCAAAGTCTCTTCTGCAACTTAGAGCAAAGTGTGAGCTCATTACATCCACGAGTTCCTGTCTACCAATTTGAGCATGGAATATCCTGATGCAAATTGCAACTGGCTTGGACAGTTCCACCTCTTGGCTTGGTCAGTCCCACCCCTTGACTTGGTCAGTCCCACCCACTGACTTGGTCAGCCCCACCCACTGACTTGGTCAGCCCCACCCACTGACTTGGTCAGTCCCACCCCCTGGCTTGGTCAGTCCCACCTCCTGACTTGGTAAGTCCCACCCCACGCTGTGGTCATTCCCACCCCCTGGCTTGTTCAGTCCCACCCACTGTCTTGGTGAGTCCTACTCCTGACTTTGTGGCTTTCAGCCCATGTAGTTTCTTTCCTTGGCTGTTTCCACTCACTATTTACAGCTTCCTTCAGCAGACATTCTGCATTTCCGCCATTTTCAAGCTCTTATGATTTCTACTGCAACTTTGCCTTTTACCCCCACATTACCTTTTCAGGGACTCCTTGTAAGTAACGCAGTCTTCTTATATGTCGCCTAGCCTTCCACTTGCAATCTACATACCTGTAAAAACTACTACCACACAGAGGTTGCCAAGACCTGACACCAGTTCAAACAACAGCTGGCATGCCTGGACCAGGGCTGCACTGATCTCTGGGTACCTGATATAGGATCCCCGCTGGCCCTTTCTTCTCAATAAAACAAAACAAAACAAAACAAAACAAAAACAAAACAAAAACTTTCTTTTTCTTCTTCTTTTTCTCCTTCTCCTTTTTCTCCTTCTTCATCTTTGCCTTAGCCTTCTCCTTCTTCCTCCTCCTTCTCTCTCTCTCTTTGTGTGTGTGTGTGTGTGTGTGTGTGTGTGTGTATGATTCTGAGAATTGATCTTACGCGTCACACATGCAAGGCAAATAAATACTCTCTCACTGACTGACTTTACCTGAAGCCTTCAATGTGTGTGGTCTGGCTGACTTCCTGCTGTCCTGATTGAAAGTGCTTGGCTTCTCTTCAATGTCACCCATGTCTTCAATCTACCCCTTTCTTGTCCACTCTTTCCATTTTCTCATTTTCCTAGCCAGAATAATACTTTTTTTTGAGAAAAAAAGTAAGAACGTTTCTTTCTCTGAATTTTCACTACAAATCTAGCTAAAAGCAGCAAGCAATGACCATGCCAGACCCTGAATGCTACATACTGTCCTTGGAGTTTCCTTTGAGAAATTAGTCTATTACTTCAATGTTCTAAGAAACTCAAAATGTAGACAAATTCTTTGCTAAATGTAGTACAAATAACCTCTAATCCAGTTCTCACTAGAGTTCCCTAGGTCCCATTTATATCCCTCTGAGCATAACTTTTATTGTTCAACTTTATATAGGCATTCTGGTCTTCTGAATTCTCACTAATCACCCATGAAGTTCTTACAGTTTCCCAAAGATTTTCCAGCTCATATATTCAGAGTCTTCCAAATTCCTTCCACAAATCCAGTGCAAAGGCCTAGATACCACATAGTCAAGTTCAGTCATAGTGATAGCCTTGCTTTTGCTACATTTTTCAATAATAATCACCTTTTATTGTTGCTACTAAATTACTTGATAGCTGCAACTTAAAGGAAGGATGCAGTATTTAACAATTTTTTTTTTGCAGATCAGCATAACAAATATTAAAGATGGTAGTCCTTTATTATGACTTGATATTTTCTATGCAGATAAAAGTATTTTTGAGCAAATCTTCTCTGTGACATTCTCAAATAGCAAATACTAAGAAACTTTTTGCTTCTACTGATTTAACAGCATCTAGAATGACCCAAGGGAAAAAAAAAATCCCTGGGCATTCTTGTAAATAAGAATCTACATTAAGTTAGTTACGATGGGAAGAGCACCCCCTTGTGTATGCACGCATGCAAGGACACACACACACACACACACACACATACACACACTAAATATTGGTGGGTAGTTTGAGCCATTTTATGAGCTGGGGTTCTGCACTGAATAAAAGATTTATTTCTGCTTCTCTACTGTGGACTCAATGTGACCAGCTTCCAAGCTCCTGTTACTATGCATCTCTCTGCATGATGGGGCACACCTCCCAACTGTGGGTGAAATACATCCTCCTTTAAGTTGTTTTGTCCCTGCATAAGGAAGGCAATTTGCATATCTGCCTCTCTCCATTCTCCCTTCCTCAGTGCCTGGTGCAGTACTTCAGTACCTATGGATGTGTGCACATGGTGCTGAGAGGTAACGGGCTAATTATTTTTATTTTCCAAGTTTAATTTTTAATACACTAAACACATAATTTGTTGTAATTCACAAAACAGTGGTCCTTTGGAGATCTCAAAGATTTGTGAATTTTAAAGATGATTGATAAGAATTTTGATAATGATGCCTTTAAAGGCATTATAAAACTCAGGATATTTCCATGAAATTAATCCTGTTGACTAGTGTAGCATATGTGTATGTATGTATACAATTCAATTATAGTTTATCCTCTCCATATTCAAATCTGCGTAATAAAGAGAGAGAAATTAAACCTGCAAGCCCTACCTTCTAATACTGTGAATGTTACTTTCAGCCTGTAGTGTTTTTCTAGGCCGTCATCGGAATAAATTTAGGCTCTGGGCTCCCAAGTGCAGTCATACTTGTTTTACCAGATTTATCTAATACCTATTATATAAATGTTATCTTCTTACACTAGTAAAGAAAAGATTGACAAAATGTTTTTCTAACTGCCTCGGGTGTCAGATATTAGATGGGAGAGATAACCCAGAAGACAGTGAGATCCGCTTTTTGGTGCTTGGGTGCACAGTGATTCTGCATTCTCTGGCCCAGCTTCCTGTGGGCTGCCTGGGGGTGGTTTACATCCTCTGGGCATTTTCCCAAGGGTGGGGCAAAAGCCATAATGACATAACACCACTTTCTTGAGCATTTAAAAGTGCAGCAGCTAGGCTGAGACTAACTGGAGAAAGCCTGAGCAAGCAGTGCAGAACAGCAGCCTCTCCTGGTGTGGCAGTCGGCAGTCCTTCCTAGAGACTCAACCTGACTCAACTTCAGAGCTGACAAGAACATGCACAGAAAGCTCAGCTTCCTCCCCAGGCTTGGTAAATGAGTGTGTACCCAAGCCATGAAGAAATATGATCCATAAAGTCCCTGTCAGCCCCTGTCTTGATGTTATTGGCCTAGCCAATGAAACACAATCCTGAACAAATTCTGCCTTCTCACCCATTCCAAATGTTGACCTATGAAAATGTATGGCTCCCATTCCTTATGTTTGTATAGAATATTGCAGCTCACAAAAGCATATTCACTATGGGGGTCACTCAAAGACACTATAAAATGGACTAGGTAGGACTTACTATTGTCATTTTACAGATCTGAAAACAGAAAATGCAGCGAGCAGAGATTTATTACAGGTCACAAGGAATAGCAACCTTGGGATGCCTGCATATTGCCCATCTGTGCAGAAATTTGGAATGGGTGAGAAGGCAGAATTTGTTCAGGATTGTGTTTCATTGGCTAGGCCAATAACATCTAGACAGGGGCTGACAGGGACTTTATGGATCATAAAGACAGACACACATCAGGTGCCAAGGAGGCAGGCAGCACCCATGACAACCCTCACTTTCCCTGAAAGGATCTAGTCACAGGGTGCTCTCTGAAGAAGTGTTTTTCAAAGGAAATTCTAGATACAAAAAGAAGAAAATAGATTGGAAAAGAACATGTATTTTATATTGGCATTTTAATCTGTACAGAGATTTACAGAAAAGGGAAAAAAACTGAAGAAGTATACACTTGGGCCTACATAGTATTTTATTAAGAGATAATAAAGTATAAGAAAAAACTAAACAAATAAAAGGAGCTTTGGGCTTCTAAGGGCAGAGCATTCTGGAAAACTAAATATATAAGGAAAATCAAATGGTAAATAGGTATTATTGGTTCAGATTTGTTTATATAGAATCTTATATGTATTAACTCCATAATACATAATATGGTAATTCCATGTGTTACCATAAGGACAGGTCTCTTCCTTATCAGGGGAGATGGAGGCACCTTCACAAAGGCACTCTGTGACCTGCTCCCTCCCTGCTTTTCCTCAGTTGCCTCCAACTCAAAATAATCCTTATGCCAAAGTGGCACATTTGGTGACAACACATTTTAATCCCTTTAAGGCCCTATGGCTTTCAACAAGTGTCTATACTTTTAAAAGTACAATCATAATGCCTGCTCAGAAGGATGCTGTAGTCATTTACACGACAATGTTCCAGATAAGAAACTTGCCACAGCATTTGGTTCATAAAATCCAATAAAGGATATCCATCATTCTTATTTTGTCTCCAATATCCCTTTTGTACTCTCACTTACAGAAGTATAGCAGGAACTATATACCTAGTAGGAAGTATATATGCCTAAACCTCCAGAAAGTGGAACAATGGGGAAAATAACAGCAAGATCATTTAGTCTACAGTGTAAATGGTTGATGGGAAATTGAAATCTGAACACTGAAGTAAAGATAACACACAAGTTGAAGTTGAGGACTACAGATTTCAGGTTAAGCTACAATGTAACCCTATAGGTGCATGTGCGAGTGCATGTGTGTGTGCATGCATGTGTGTGTATACAGTGCATATGCACATACACAGATCATTATTCTTATAAACCAGGTAATCACTTTAACCCTTTTATATGAGTCACCAAGCCATGTGCATATTGCTAATTCACACCATTGCTTCCTTACACTTTCTAGGGCCATCTGGTAAACCTAGAGTGATATAATGCCCTCTAGACAGTCTTTTATTATTTGTTTCTTCCAATAAATCCTATATTCTACCAACTAACTATTGCTGTCTTTCAGAACCCATCTTAATTGTTAAACTTATTTTCCTACTAGATTGTTATATTATACTCCCTTGATTAGCTCTGAAGAGACAACACAACCCACTTTAACTTGCCTCAACATCTGGATTTCTCCTGGGTGCTTCCTGTAACTCAGGGTGAGTGTCGGTGGGGATAGGGCTTAGGGAACTGAGGTTTGGAGAATGAGCACCCAGGATCAGGCTCCCTACAGGGTTTCCAGGTTTATTACCAACCCATTTTAAACCAAGAGTTCAGATATTCTGAATTATGAGATAAGTGTTATATGTACTTCCTTGTAGTAGATTCCAAGGCTTTGAGATATGAGACATAAACCACCATGTTTGCTGGATAAGCAAATAACATAACTTCCTCATAATCACATAGTTTTGAAGCATTTCGTGTGTGTGTGTGTGTGTGTGTGTGTGTGTGTTGATTTTTCAGAGAATAAGAAAGCAAGGGCAGCTGCAATGAGTTTTTGTGGATGCTTGTCTAAGCTCACAGATGGAGGAAGGGCACAAGGATGTAAAAAGCTAGAAATTGTGAGGCTGTAAAGCAAGGCCACTACAGGGCTGGGAATCTATCTCTCTGTGTAGTGTCCCATTCTCCTGCCTGGCACTCTCTCTTCCAATGAGAAGGACCCACAGAATATTACTGTCTGGTGCCTGACAGAGGCACTTTTTAGAGTACAGTAATGAGAATCAGAGTTGAAGACTGACCATGTCACTGGTGTGGAGAGCTATCCATTCTGAACCCAGGCCTCTTGTTCAGTGAATAGCTAGAACACAAACCTAGTAAAGGGGCTTTGGCCTATGAGAGAGCCACGCTCCATGACTGCTGTAAATCCCAGCTTTTTAGCTGCAATGCAATACAATGTTTAGATAGTCACCTTCGTGTATATTTCCTAGGTGATACTTTCCAACTTGTTTTTGTCAACAAACATTCACTGGAATACTAATAGGAATATTTTGGGCCACTATTATATTCAAGAATCTTCTAAAGCCATCCTACGTACCACCATCCTCATTTTATGAAGAGACTAAAGCATAGTTTGATTCTGCCATAAAGCCACCAACCTGCAGAGACCTAAGACCTACAGATTTCTTCTCAGGGATCTGTGTGTCTCTTACCCAATTCAGTTTCCTCTGCAGCCATAGCCTTTCATTTCCAGCAAAATCATGTCGTGGCCTCTGCCTCCAAGCAGAGAGGCTCACTTCTCCATGCTCCTTTTTGCTCTCTGATCTCTTTTAGGATAGGGTGAAGTCAGAATCAGACTTGGAGGTTAAAAATATAGTTGTCATGTTATTCCTTGTACAGATTCAAGAGAAAATGTAGAAAGAGAAGGAAAGCTGAGCTAATAACTCAGTGTGCGGCGGCTCATTATAATGCAATAACAGAGAGGACCAGTTCCAGAACATAGCCAAAAGTTACATTTAAAAGATAAAGGGAAGATACTTAGAAAGCACCTCATAAGAAATTCATGCTGCACTCTGATGCCTTTGAAGCTGAGAGGCTGATATATCAACAATTCTTTATAGGGAAACTGTTATGTGCTAGGCTTGGTCCAGGTGGCTGCAATATGTCTGTCTTACTTTATGAGTTTCAGCTTTCCTATGGAGTTCCTTATAAACTTTGCAACGTCTCTATGCTTAGGCTACCTACCATAACATATTAAATGAGTTATGGTAAGTGACAGCCCGGCAATATCAGAGGTTTTTTTCTAAGACTGTATTTTATTGGATTCATTCATTTTTATGACTCTCTTGTCTAGAAAGATGAAATCCCAAGGCATTCTTGTAACATATTTTGGCTGATAATTGTAGTCTAGAACTTTTCTGTTCTCCCTCTTTTCTTTCTCTCTTTTCTTTTTTTCTTTTTTCTTTTGCTCTCTTTCTCTTTTCTTTCTTTCTTTTCTTTCTTTCTTTCTTTCTTTCTTTCTTTCTTTCTTTCTTTTCTTTCTTTTTCTTTCTTCTTTCTTTTTTACTTTTAAACCCACTAATATCTTCTCCACAGCTTTCATCCCTCCAGATTTACTGACTAAACTGTTTAAAAAAAACAAAAAACAAATAAACAACAACAAAAAACAGGTAAGGGGATAGGGAGATGGCTCAGTGCAGAAGTGTTTAGCACACAAGTGTGAGGACCTGAGTCTGGGTCCCAGGACCCACAGGAAAGCTGGATGAGACAGCAGGATCTGTAGTCCTAGTGTTTACACAGCAAGGTAAGCAAGACAGGAGAATTGCTGGGAGCTCCTGAGCTCAGTGCAGCTCAGTGAAGAGGCCCCACCTCAAAAAAGAAGGAAGGGAATGACTACTCGAGGCGTTCTCTGATCTCCATTCACAAGCTTCACACACCTGCACACACACACACACACACACACACACACACAACACACAACCTAAGTCCTGTCGCTCAAGTTTAATCAGTTCAGTCTGGCAATCCAGGATATCAACACTCCTTCTAATGGGTTTCAGTAATAAAAATTTAAAAATTCAACCCTATAGCCTATGAGAAAACACTCTGCACTAGTGAAGGATGTCCATTTGTAACTTGGCTTTGGACACGTTCTTCTCACTATTTGCTTCCTTGTGATACTGATGCTATTCCCTTGGCTGACCTGGTCCCTGCCCAGGCCCACGGCTCCCGCTGGACACATATTCTGCTTCCAGGCACACTACTCTCAGGCCTCCTCTTTCCCAGGAAGCTGGGCCCTGAAACAAGCAGTTATAGGGCTGTGCTGTTCACAGAAGGTGTTTGTAGATGACAAACCGATAAGACATCTATCCGAATTCAGAAGAACTTTCTCTACAAAACTAAAGACAGCTGGGCTCAGCTTGAAACATATCAGGCCTGTCTTACTAGGAACCAAGCCCCCATTCAGCGGAGTCCAGTTGCTGTCTGTGCTTTGGTATCTGTTCTAAGAAGTTATCATTTTCAGGAGAATGAGGTTCTGATTCCACCACAGAGATTTTAACTTTGGGAAACAACTCTCTGTAGCTCTCACTCACCCTCTCTCCTTTACTTCCTTCTTTGCTTCCTTCTTTCCACCCTCTCTCCCTTCCTTCCTTCCCTCCCTCCCTCCCTTCCTTCCAGGATCAAACCCAGGTCCTGTGCATACTAAGCTGGACCTCTGCCACTAAGCAACATCCTTGGCCTAATTTATTTCTGTTAGACCCAATGGCCTATTTGCTGATGAGAATCCAAGCTTTGAGAGTCAGAATTTGGTTTATTACTGTAAAATAATAATAATCTCTTGATTTTGAAGTTTAACTAGATTATTCTTGCACTAAGTATTAAGTAAGGTTTAATTTATTTTCAAATAAGAATCCTTGCAAGAATTTTCTCTAACTCTCAATAAAGCTACTTTAAACATTGGTCTCCATGTATTGCAGCAAATGCTTTCAAGTTTATGGGATCTGAAACTTCCAAAAGAAATTCAAAGACATTTCATTGTTTTATTTAGCTCTGTAGACATTTCAAAGAATAAGGAAGCATTCCTGAGTTCCTGGCAGTTTATAAAAATAAAATTATGCTTTCTGACATTATATATTTAATTGTTTATTAATCATGTAGTTTATAAATTTGAAAAATATTTATATTGTTAGGCCAATAAAATTAAGCAAATTAAGAAACAATTATATTTACAATGTTATTTGTATCATAGCTGTAGATATCCAAAATGTGCAAGTATAATGATTCATTTGTTGAGGAAACATGAATTACTTGAGTGTTATGTAATCAGAGTGAAATCAATGTCTAGCATCTTACCCACAAGGATTCGTTTTTTTACTATTTTACCCACAAATAACAAATAAGCACATTTTATGAAACCACAAGATCCTATCTTCTAAGAAGAGAATTTTAAATAGGATAGATAAAATTTGAAGTTAAATTGCAAATCTTTGGGCTGGAGAGATGGCACAGTGGATTAGAGTACTGGCTGCCAAGCTCGATGACCCAAATTCAATGCCCTGGATCTACATCCACAGTGGAGAGTCAGCTTTTCCAAGCTGCCCTTGAACATCCACATGTGTGGATGCATATGTACTCTGTCATAATTAATAAGTAAATGCAATAGTTTTGAAATTGTAAGGGCTTATAATCCACACACTAAAACTGGAATATTGACATATTAGGCAAAGCATTGTACCCACATAGGGTATGTCTGCTTGATAATGCCAGGACGGACCAGGCTCAACAGGAGTAAAACATGACAGTGCTCGGCCACAATACCCACAAACCCCCAAACTGACCCTGAGACAAGAATAAAATCTTGATTAATAACTCACATTTCTATCTCTCAGCAAGATTAATTTGTATCATTATATATCACCACATATTCTTTTTTGTTTCTTGTTTGTATGAGTTTGTGTATGTTTTTATGTAGATAATATGTGTATGCATATGTGAAATTCCGAGGTCAACCTTAAGTTTTATTATTCAGAAGCCATACATGTTGCTTTAGAGGCAGGGTCTAGCCCTGGAGCACACCAGCTAGACAAAGCTGGCCAGTCAGCAACTCCAGATATTCTCCTGTTTCTGCCCCCAATGCTAGGATTACAAGCAAATGGCACACTGTCCAGCTTTCCCCGTGGATTCTGGAAATTATTTCATGTCCCTATGCCTGCATGGCAAAAAATTTAACAACTGGGCTCTAATTCCAGCCTTCTTTTGTTTTCTCTTCATGTCATTCACCATTCTCAATTAGGTAATTATTCATATAAATATCCATGTAACAAGAGACTTTAAATTTTATTAAGGAGGGGCTACATCTGTCTTGCTCACAACTGTATGCCAAGTATATACAAAGACAATCAATTAATGATTATTTATTAGATTAATGAGCAAATGAAAGAGAACTGTGTGCAGATTTTTATAGTGGGGCTATAATGAAGGCTCCACACAGGTTATGTTGTAGGAGTGGCATTCAGAAGAAAACAAGAGAAGTCCTCAAGAGGGGAAAACAAACAAACAATCAAACAACAAAAGCAAGAAAACACCTGAGGATCTTTGTGAGATGGCTCTGCCAATTTTCTAGTGAAAATTCTCATCTAGTAAAGTCAAAATAAACATGTCAAATAGTTTTCCGGGCAAATAAATACATGATTCAAAGTAACATTTGGCCAGGAGGCATCTGTGGAAGTATTTGCTAGCTGCAATCAGGGATAGCTACAGGTATACAAATATTCTAGATAAATAAACACACAAATGGAGAATTTTTTAAAACCTCAATTCAGAAAGGAAGAAAACAGGGAGAAGTAAGAACATGTACATTTTGAAATCATAAAATTATGACTTACTAAAGAGATAATACCATAATTTAAATTTAAATTAGTTTGCTCTAAATGATTAGTAAACTTGTGATCTATATCATTGAGGGAATTTTCTGAATGAAAAAAATGTAATCGTGTCAGCTTCTCAGTGTGACTGACCATCCTGAACACGAGGACAGCCTGCAGTCATTAAAAAGAGATGGAGTGGTGGGCGGTCTGTGGCTTTCGTAGCACTTTATTAAACCTTTTATCTATTTTCATTTTGAAATTTTCTCTTTTTGTTTTGGTTGTGGTCTTAAAAAGTTTCTGTTTTATCATCTCTGTTTGTTTGCTACCATTTCTATTTGTTGCCCAGGATGTGAGTTAATTCACTGGTTGAATAAATGGCAGACATTGGGCACACTTTGTGAGCACTTTTAGAGGCTCTTAGTGTTGACAGCATGCACAGCCTTGGGACAGTGAATACTGATGATTAGCTAGGGAATAACACATTAGAATAAATTCTAGCCTGCCTCTTGGTGTCAAACATGAAACCACCCAAGAAGGAATTTACTATACATAAGCTGCCCAACTGGTGGGGACTGGTGCTAGCTAGTTCCTCAGCATTATTCAGAGGTGGTTTCCTTCTCCCCTCCTCCCCCTCCCCCTACGCCTCCCCCTATTCCTCACCCTATTCCCCTTCCTCCTCTTCCCTCTCCCTTCTCCTCCTCCTCTCCCTCCCCCTTCTCCTCCTCCCCTTACCTCCCCCAACTGGTGGGGACTGGTGCTAGCTAGTTCCTCAGAATTATTTGAAGGTGGTTTCCTTCTCTCCCCACTCCTCCTTTTCCTCTACTTTCTCCTCCTCCTCCTTTTCCTCCTCCTCCCCCCTCCTCCTCTCCTTTCTGTAGTACTTGGCACTGAACCAGAAGATATTACTGTATTTTAGGCAAGTATCTCTCCACTGGCCTGTATTACCAGCTGAAGTGGAAATTTCTGATTTCTTTTAGAGACTTAGTTGTGTCATGTGATGCTATTCTGGAAGCTGTCTTAGAAGAGGATGCTTTGCTGAGGTCAGACGTGAGAGGACGTGTGATGTTTGGAAAGAGTATAACTAGAACCTAAAAGAATGAATGATGCTCTTGCATTGGTTCACCTTGCCAGGCTTTGCTGGCCTTTGCTGATCTTCACTTGTGACTTCATAGAAAAGCTCCAAAGAACTTCCCATGGTATTCTGGCTGCTTGTTGCTTCTGCAGATTGAGTTGAGCCTCATGGTTTCTTCTGGATTGAGCTGAAGCTACAATTCATGTTTAGAATCACACCAAAGAACTACTTCTAAACAGGTCCACATCCTGCTTCAGCCTTCAAAGTAGCTGGGGCTGCAGGCCTGTGCCACCAGGCCTAGCATATGATGGCCTGTTTGGCTACATTAGGAAATCTGACTGTGGGGACATAGCTGAATGCGGCATTCGAGTGAACTGGAGAGTAGTAGCTGGCGAGCTATCCACTCGAAGGTGCGTATCCACCCGAAGGTGCTATCCACCATATTGACCTTAGAATTTCTCTTACTCTTTCATGCATTACCAATCAAGAGCTCTGATATTCATAAGAGGCCTCCAAAATGCTCAAGCGTGTAAGACCTATAACCATTCAGTAGGAACCAGATAGAAAATACAAAACTTGAAAACAGCTATTGAACACAGTTCACAACAGCAAGTAATCAGTTTGAAGTTTATAAAATTACAAAAAAAAAAAAACTATAAAAAAAAGTACAATTACTTTTCCCATGTGTGATGATTTGTAGAGTGATTCTGTCAAGGAAAATAATGAGAATTGGGGAAGAGTATATCGAATGTAATGAATTTTATACTTGCATATGCTATGAAACACTCTCTCTGTCAGACCGAGCATATACCTTGAGCCTTCAGTTGTCTTCTACTTCCCCATCAGTCTCCACCCTCGGCTGTCAGCCATTGTTGTTCAGCACAGACAGCGGGATCAGATGCTCTGTGTCTTGCCTCTTTTGCTCAGTATAAGCTTTAAGGTTTATGCATGTGTTGCATGCACCACTAGCCCAGTAGTCCTTAATTACTGACTGGTGCCACATTAAACCGGAGCTGGGCAGTAGAACAAGCAGGTTCATTTGACTTGGTAACTGTTGTAGTAGAGGAAAAGACATCTCAAGTAGTGCCGTACCTGCTTTTCTTGGGTTATCTGAATTGTTTTATGCTATTTGATACAATTGTAGGCGGCATCATATTTTTGTTTTATGTTACATATATTTTGGTAGTATAAAGAAATGTAAGTGATGTTTTTATATTGGCTTTGTACCTACAGAATTGTCCAAAACCACTTAGGAGTTCCATTAGTGTTTTAAATGATTGTGTGTGTACATATATATTGTCACATTATTTTTAAATCCAGGTAGGCTATTTCTCACTTTTAATGTTTATAGCTTCTTTACTGGTCTTGAAGTACTAAGTAAAACTTTCATAGAATGATGAGTAAAATCAGACACAAAAGGGACCTTATTGCTTGTTCAGATCCTTGGAGAAAATTTTGCTTGGAAAAAGGGTATGGTCAAATACCCATCATGTCATGGTCATGGCTAATGGTTTTGCTGGATGATAATCAGTTATTGGAACATGATTGCAAATTCAGTGACAATGATGCTTTGGATGACATGGACAGATATTGTGTGAACATCACAGAGACACCACTTCTCATGTCTTCACTCAGCAGCAGAGTGGACATGGCGAGCCATCCTTTGGACTCCAGTGAACTGGGTTCTTCAGCTATCCTTTACTCATGGGACATGATCAGAGTGACCACAGGCAGTGGGGAGCTATACATAAAGTGATGACCAATGTATCCTTTTTCTCCCATTGTTTGGATCTGGTGACCAAGAAATAAAAATGAATGTACCTGGTTCATATGTACTACTAATAAAGTTACTCATAGTTTTTACAGTCTTAAATAGACCTCTTGCATAGAGGTCTTAGTTCTCAAGCGAGTAATGTTTGCACCAAGGGACATAGCATAGCATTTCTTCTTATTAAGTGGAAATTTGACACTTTCCTGGACCCCTTAGGGATTCTAATGATAGTAATTCAACAGGCAAGGAAGTTCAATACTGACTGGAATGATTCTATCAAGGGGAAGTTAAGCTTCTGCTGCACTGTTTGGATAAGATGATTGTTTCTGTAGTTCATGTATATTCCCTGTAATAAAAGTCAACAAAACTATGACAACATAAGTAATGCTTCATACACACATCACAGTGATAAAAGTTTAGTTTATTCCAATAGAGCAGTGCTTCTCAACCTTCAATTTAGTTCCTCCTGTTGTGGTGAGCCCCAACCACAAAACGATTTTCATTGTTGCTTCATAGCTGTAATTTTGCTATTGTTATGAATCATAATGTAAACATCTTTATTTTTTTGATGCTCTTAGGTGAAAAGGTCACCTGACCTCCAAGGGTTGCAGCCCACAGGTTGAAAACTAGACAAGGAACTTTAAGCAGCCAAAGTACTTGCTTGAAACCAAAGGGAATGAGAGGTCAAAGGAAGAAGGAAGTTACAAATATTTGCTGAAATCATGTAACCAAGTACAAAAATAAGCACTAACTTATTTGAGCATTTCTTTGCTTTTATATGTGTATAGGTATTTAAACAAGCATCTTTTTTCTTTCTGACTACTAAGCATAATAGTATGATAATATCAGATAATGTTAATAAGAACTAAATCTACATTTCAATTTTAAGTTAAGGTTTGTCAGAGGAAGAGTGTGTGATTTAGATAGAGAAAAATAAATATTAATTAAATCTGAATAATTTTTTATCTTCTTTGGGAAAAGGTTCAATATATGTTTTAGTTACATATCTGACATTTGTATCATATAAATAAATAATTTTACTGTTGCTTTTTAAAAAGATTTATTTATGTTTTATGTGCATTGGTGTTTTGCCTACATGGATATCTGTATAAGAATGTTGGATCCACTAGATCCTCCTGGATCTCCTGGACAGTTGTGAGCCTTCATGAGGGTACTGGGAATTGAACCTGGGTTCTCTGGAAGAGCAACCAATGGTCTTAAGCACTGAGCCATCTCTCCAGCCTGTTACTATTGCTTTTTGTTGGATGATAAACATGGTTAGAGTGCGGTATACATGGAAGCACCACATTATGAAGGGGAAGACTCTGATACCTGTGGTGGATCACTTTAGTTAAACTGTGATGCTTCTCGGAATCAATTAACTGTGTGGCCTCAGCTTAAGAATGGCTTCAACAGAAACCTGTGTGGGATTGGGAAAGTAGAAATGAACTTACAACCATACTTTATAGTGGTTGGTATGGTACCAAGCACTGCTACAGAATACTCTTGTCTTTACTGTGTGTAATTTGCCAATGTACCTTTCATAGGGTGCTTAGCTTTTCTTAAAATCAAATCCTTAAAATAAATCCTCCATTACATACCCCTCAGCAGTTCTGCATGTCTGCTCCCACCTAGCTGGCGTGGTCTTTGTGTTTACCCTCTTTGGTTTTATTGAGTCTCTAAAATCTGCTTAGAAATGTGTGATTGGTTACTCAGATTCCAGTATTATTTTTCAGCTTTATCTTCTTTCTATACTTTAGTTTGTATAACTTCCATTGTTTTCTGTTCAAGTTTGCTGGTTCAGTTTCTAATCTGCTGATGAGCTCTTTTTTTTTTTTTTTTTTAATTTCTAAAGTTCGCTGTTGCATTCATTGTCTCTTGCATTTCCTTTTTATACTTTCAGTTTCTTGGTGGAGATTTCTTAATTTTTCTTCTCTATTTCTTTGAAATCAAAACTCCCAAATACAATAGACCCTTTGAAGTTATCACCAAATTATTTCATAATCTGTGTGATTTCGGAGTCTATTCTTATGAAATGAACTGCGGCTCAGGTTGTGGTACACAGTGTTTTACCTCTTGGGTCAAAGGGAAAGCATTGTCCAGAGTCTTAGCAGACTGGGTTGTTAATAGACAGCTTAATGGGAAAGGGCACACGTTTGTCACAGGAGCACAGAAGCACCACAGAAAGGCACGGTCAGGTGACGAGGTGCACATATTCAAGGGGAGGGAGAGATATGTGGAATATAGCATTCTTTTGAGACGTACATACCATTATTAGGAGGATGAGTGTCAAGAGGACAGAAATAGTTACTGTCTTTAGAAGAATGAACGGTACTAAGGACATGTGATAGTGTGTGACAAAGTTCCCTGATATGGTGACGTTCTTCAACCTTCTTAAAAATTGATATATATCCTTATGTTTAGTTCTGTGTTTTTATTTTTGTTCTTGTTCATGCATGCATTTCCACACATGTGCCTTGTATGTCATGGTATATATGTGAAGGTCAGAAAATAGCTTTTGTGAGTTTGTTCTCTCCTTTGTGTAGATTTGGAGCATCTAGCTCTAGACATCATCTGTAATTCACTGAGCTACCTCACCTGCTCTTGATTCCTCCTGTGATAAAAATTAGTAAGGGAAACTCCACAGAGTGATCAAAGGCAACCGGTTTTCCTCTTTGGTAGGTTCAGGTTTGCACAAGATAAGAAACTATCAAAACATCTTCCAATGCCCATGCATCTTGAAAAGCCTTTGATTTAAAATAATCGGAATACCAGGGTGATACAATTTAAGGTGAAATTTCTCATTTGCAAACCTAATAGGATTTTTTTTAACCTAAATACTGGAAAGTAAGGAAGCTTCCTTACTAAGTGGACTTTATCAGCATCTTTAAAAGAGTATTAAAGCTGGTCCCGAGAAGATACCATATCCTGAACCTTCCTAGAGCAGCAGGTAAGAACCCTCCTCCAAAAACCTAAGACCCAGAACTGTAACCGACCCAAACCCCACCCTTCTGGACTACCACTCCCCTTCAAACTCTTGCTTGGTCCTTTTGGCTGGGGCAGACACCTAACTTCTCTGCTCTTGTGAAGAAACCATATCCTGAACCATCTTAGATCAGCTGAGGAACCACTGCACTCAGAGCAGCTGAGGAACCACTGCACTCGGAGCAGCTGAGGAACCACTGCACTCGGAGCAGCTGAGGAACCACTGCACTCAGAACAGCTGAGGAACCACTGCACTCAGAGCAGCAGGATTTCAGGATCCCAGAAAAAACCTGAGTCCCAGGAGCTCTACCACCCAGAAGCTCAGGATCCCAGGATCCCAGGATCCCAGAGACAACTGGACTCTGAGGAGTTCTGACACAAGCAAGATAACTGGAAAGACAGGCTCCAGTCAGAGACAGTGAGTGCAGGTACCACTAGAGTTAACCAGAGAGTGAAAGGCAAGCACAAGAACATAAGCAACAGAAACCAAAGTTACCTGACATCATCAGAACACAGTTCTCTTACCATAGCAAGTCCTGGACACCCCATCACACCAGAAGAGCAGGATTAAGATTTAAAATCACTTCTCATGAGGATGATAGAGGATTTTAAGAAGGACATAAGTAACTCCCTTAAAGAAATACAGGACAACACAAGTAAACAGGTAGAAGCCCTTAAAGAGGAAACACAAAAATCCCTTAAAGAATTGCAAGAAAACACAACCAAATAGGTAAAGGAATTAAGCAAAGTCATCCAGGATCTAAAAATGGAGTAGAAACAATAAAGAAATTTCAAAGGCAGACTAGAGATAGAAAACCTAGGAAAAAAATCAGGAGTCATAGACGCAAGCATCACCAACAGAATACAAGAGATAGAAGAGAGCATCTCATGTGCAGAAGATACCATGGAAAACATTGACACAGCTGTCAAAGAAAATGAAAAATGCAAAAAGCTCCTAATCCAAAACATCCAGGAAATCCAAGACACAATGAGAAGACTAAACCTAAGGATAATAGGTATAGATGAGAGTGAAGATTCCCAAATTAAAGGGCCAGGAAATATCTTCAACAAAATTATAGAGGAAAATTTCCCTAACCTAAAGAACGAGATGCCCATAAACATACAAGAAGCCTACAGAACACCAAACAGACTAGACCAGAAAAGAAATACCTCCCATCACATAATAATGAAAACATCAAATGCACAAAACAAAGAAAAAATACTAAAAGCAGTAAGGGAAAAAGGTCAAGTAGCATATAAAGGCAGACCTATAAGAATTACACCAGACTTTTCACCAGAGACTATGAAAGCCAGAAGATCCTGGATGGATATCATACAGACCCTAAGGAAACACAAATGCCAGCCCAGACTGCTATACCCAGTAAAACTCTCAATCACTATAGATGGAGAAACCAAGATATTCCATGACAAAACCAAATTTGCACATATCTTCCCACAAATCCAGCACTTCAAAGGATAATTGATGGAAAATGCCAACACAAGGAAGGAAACTACAACCTAAAAAAAACATGGGAGTAATCTTCCAACAACCCCAAAAGAAGATAGCTACATAAACATAATTCCACCTCTAATAACAAAAATAATAGGAAGCAACAATCATTTTTCCTTAATATCTCTTGACATCAATGGACTCAATTCCCCAAAAAAACATGTAGACTAACAGACTGGATGCATAAACAGGACCCAGAATTTTGCTGCATACAGGAAATGCACCTCAGTGACAAAGACAGACACTACCTCAGAGTAAAGGGATGGAAAACAATTTTCCAAGCAAATGGTCCCAAGAAATAAGCTGGAGTAGCCATTCTAATATCAAATAAAATCGAGTTTCAACCAAAAGTAATAAAAAAAGATAAGGAAGGACACTTCATATTCATCAAAGGAAAAATCTCCCAAGATGGACTCTCAATTCTGAACATCTATGCTCCAAATGCAATGACACCCACATACATAAAAAACACTTTACTAAAGCTCAGAGCACACATTGCACCTCACACAATAATAGTGGGGGATTTTAACACCCTGCTCTCTGCAATGGACAGATCAAGGAAACAGAAACTAAACAAAGACACAATGAAATTAACAGAAGTTATGAACCAAATGTATTTAACAGATATCTATAGAACATTTCATCCTAAAGCAAAAGAATATAACTTTTTCTCAGCACCTCATGGTATGTTCTCCAAAACAGACCATATAATTGGTCCTCAACAGATACAAAAAGATTGAATAATCCCTTGCATCCTATCAGATCACCACGGACTAAGGCTTGTCTTTAATAATGACAAAACCAATGGAGAACCTACATGCATCTGGAAACTGAACAATGTTCTACTCAATGATGACTTAGTCAAGGAAGAAATAAAGAAAGAAATTAAAGACTTCTTAGAATTTAACGAAAATGAGGACACATCATACTAGAACTTGTGGGACTCCATGAAAGCAGTGCTAAGAGGAAAATGCATAGCTCTAAGTGCCTACAAAAAGAAATTGGAGAGAGCACACATTAACAACTTGACAGCACACCTGAAAGCTCTAGAAAAAAAGAAGTAAATACACCCAAGAGGAGTAGGCGTCAGGAAATAATCAAACTCAGGGATGAAATCAACCAAGTAGAAACAGAAAGAACTATACAAAATATCAACAAAACCAGGAGTTGCTTCTTTGAGAAAATCAACAAGATAGATAAACCCTTAGCCAGATTAACCAGAGGACACAGAGACAGTATCCAAATTAATAAAATCAGATCTGAAAAGGGAGACATAACAACAGAAACTGAGGAAATTAAAAAATCATCAGATCCTACTACAAAGGCCTATATTCAACAAAACTGGAAAATTTGGATGAAATGGACAATTTTCTAGACAGATACCAGGTACCAAAGTTAAATCAGGAGCAGATAAACCATCTAAACAGTCCCATAACCCTAAAAGAAATAGCAGCAGTCATTAAAAGTCTCCCCACCAAAAAAAGCCCAGGACCAGATGGTTTTAGTGCAGAATTCTATCAGACCTTCAAGGAAGACCTAATACCAATTCTCTTCAAACTATTCCACAAATAGAAACAGAAGGAACACTACCCAATAGATTCTATGAAGTCACAATCACATTCATACCTAAACCTCACAAAGACCCAACAAAGAAAGAGAACTTCAGACCATCTCCCTTAATGAATATCAATGCAAAATACTCAATAAAATTCTCACAAACCGAATCCAAGAGCACATCAAAACAATCATCCAGCATGGTCAAGTAGGGTTTATCCCAGGCATGCAGAGGTGGTTCAATATTCAGAAATTCATCAATGTAATCCACTATATAAACAAACTCAAAGAAAAAAACCACATGATCATCTCACTAGATGCTTAGAAAGCATTTGACAAAATTCAACATCCCTTCATGGAAAAAGTCTTGGAAAGATCAGGAATTCAAGGCCCATACCTAAATATAGTACAAGCAATATACAGCAACCAGTAGCCAACATCAAACTAAATGGAGAGAAACTTGAAGCAATCCCACTAAAATCAGGGACTAGAAAAGGCTGCCCACTCTCTCCCTACCCATTTAATATAGTACTGGAAGTCCTAGCTAGAGCAATTAGACAACAAAAAGAAGTCAAAGGAATACAAATAGGAAAGGAAGAAGTCAAAATATCACTATTTGCAGATGATATGATAGTACACTTAAAGGACCCCAAAACTTCCACCAGAGAACTCCTAAACCTGATAAAGAACTTCAGCAAAATGGCTGGTTCAACTCAAACAAATCAGTAGCCTTCCTCTACTTAAAAGAAAGAAATCGAATAAGATCTCAGAAGATGGAAAGATCTCCCATGCTCATGGATTGACAGGATTAATATAGTAAAAATGGTCATCTTGCCAAAAGCAATTTACAGATTCAATGCAATCCTCATTAAAATCCCAACTCAATTCTTCACAGAGTTAGAAAGAAATTCTCAAATTCATTTGGAATAGCGAGAACTATTCTCAACAATTAAAGAACTTCTGGGGGAATCACCATCCCTGACCTCAAGCTGTAATACAGAACAATAGTGATTTAAAAAACAACCTGCTTGGCATTGGTACAGAGACAGGCAGGAAGACCAATGAAATAGTATTGAAGACCCAGAAACGAACCCACACACCTATGGTCACTTGACAAAGCAGCTAAAACTGCCCAGTGGAAAAAGGACACCATTTTCAACAAATGGTGCTGGTTCAACTGGAGGACAACATGTAGAAGAATGCAAATCGACCCATTCTTATCTCCTTGTACAAAGGTCAAGTCCAAGTGGATAAAGGACCTTCACATAAAACCAGATACACTGAAACTAATAGAAGAGAAGGTGGGGAAGAATCTCAAATACTTGGGCATAGGGGAAAAGTTCCTGAACAGAACACAAATGGCTTATGCTCTAAGATCAAGAATTGATAAATGGGACCTCATAAAATTGCAAAGTTTCTGTAAGGCAAAGGACACTATCAATAGGACAAAACGGCAACCAACAGAATGGGAAATGATCTTTACCAATCCTACATCCGATAGAGGACTAATATCCAATATATACAAAGAACTCAAGAAATTAGACTCCAGACAACGAAATAACCCTATTAAAATGGGGTACAGAGCTAAACAAAGAATTCTCAACTGAGGAAACTTGAATGGTTGAGAAGCACCTAAACAAATGCTCAGCATCCTTAGTCATCAGGGAAATGCAAATCAAAACAACCTTGAGATTCCACCTCACAACAGTCAGAATGGCTAAGATCAAACACTCAGGTGATAGCAGATGCTGGCGAAGATGTGGAGAAAGAGGAACACTCCTCCATTGTTGGTGGGATTGCAAGATGGTGCAATCACTCTGGAATTCAGTCTGGCAGTTCCTCAGAAAATTGGACACAGCAGTATCTAAGGACCCAGCTATACCACTCTTGGGCATATACCCAGAAGATGCTCCAACATATAACAAGGGCATATGTTCCACTGTGTTCATAGCAGCCTTATTTATAATAGCCAGAAGCTAGAAAGAACCCAGATGTCCTTCAACAGAGGAATGGATACCAAAAAATGTGGTACATTTACACAATAGAGTACTACTCAGCTATTAAAAACAATGAATTTGAGAAATTCTTAGGTAAATGGATAGAACTAGAAAATATCATCCTGAGTGAGGTAACCCAATCACAAAAGAACACACATCGTTTTTGCTCACTGATAATTGGGTATTAGCCTAGAAGCTTGAAATACCGAAGATTCAACTCACAGACCACATGAAGCTCTTAAGAAGGAAGACCAAGTGAGGGTGCTTTGGTCCTTCTCAGAAGGAGTAACAAAATACTCAAGGGAGCAACTATGGAGACAAAGTGCCAGACAGAAACTGAAGGAGGGACCGTCTGGAGACCATTCCACCTGGGTATCCATCCATGTGCACTCACTAAAGGTAAACACTAATGTGGATGCTAGGAAGTGCATGCTGATAGGAGTCTGATATAGCTGTTTCCTTAGAATTCTGCCAGAGTCTGACATATTCAGAGGTGGATGCTCACAGGTAACCCTTGAACTGGTCAAGGGTTTCCCAATGGAGCAGTTAGAGAGAAGACTGAAGGAGCAGAAAGGTTTTATTGTCCCATGAGAAGAGCAACAATACCATCCAACCA
Source organism: Mastomys natalensis (assembly GCA_021653895.1). Taxonomy (NCBI): domain Eukaryota; kingdom Metazoa; phylum Chordata; class Mammalia; order Rodentia; family Muridae; genus Mastomys; species Mastomys natalensis. The sequence continues at coordinate 1,003,568 of JAJTUV010000928.1, read as the reverse complement.
GAGCTCTCAGAGTCTAAACCACCAGCCTGGGAGTACATAGGGAAAGACCCATGGCTCCAGCTGTATATGTAGGGGAGGATGGCCTTTTGGACATAAGTGGGAGAAGAGATCCTTGGTCCCATGAAGGCTTAATGCCCCAGTGTGGGGGAATTCGAGGTGGGAGTGGGGGTAGGTGGGAGCACATCCTCATAGAAGCAGGAGGAGGGGAATGGAATAGGAGTTTACTGGTGGGGGGAAATGGGATAAGGGGATAACATCTGAAATGTAAATAAAATATCCAATAAAAAAGAAAAAAGGAAATGCAATTAAATAAAATAACTAATAAGTTATTAAAAATGTAAAGAAAAAAAGAGTATTATGTGTTATTCCTATAGTCAAGTACTTACTTTGCTGGCAGACTTGATTCTTTCAAGACTTAGAGTAAAGTTTATGGCTAGCTTATCCTTATTCTTAGGCATGGCCTTTCTGGAGCTTCTACCGATTCTGCAGTGTTTAATAAAGTCTTTGACTCTTGCAGGTGTGACAATCCATAGAAAAACTGAGATAAAAGTGAATTGAGAAGTTATTTCAAAATAGGGAGCTTTTGAGGCAACAGAACCTTTATACAGCTCAGGCTGCTGCTGGGACATGCACTTCTGATGATGTCATCCTTAGATTGGGAATAGATACTTATACTGTTTTTAGAGACTCCAGATGCATACATAAATCTCACCTGGCTGTTTTATGGGTATAATTACTATATATTACATATGCTTTCATTTTCTACCTCCATAGCTTCTGGGCTTGAATAACCCAACCTAGATAACTACAGCAATATTTTCTTGCTGTTAAACTCTGAGACTTCTACTCATGAATCTTCCATTGTTTTTCTCTTCCTACCCAACTCTGTAAGTTTAATGTTTCAAAACCTATTATTAATGATGCTTCTTAAATGCTTTAACCTCCCTTGTAGCCCACTACCCAGCAGAGGTAGTAGAAAAGAAAGGATATGGGGGAAGTAGACCTGTTCAGAAAGGTTCTTTGGAGCAAATGTTATCTGCATTGTCAGGAAATCAGCAGTTCAGTTTACAGGAGGCAGCAGCAGCAGCTTGATCCATTTGAAAACACTTCGCAGATACACCAGTAGTCCAGTTCAGAAGAGTCACGATAGCAAACATGAATCAGCAGCAGTGGCACTACCTAGCAGAGACAACCAGGCCTCAATCTCAGCACAATTCAGCATGAGAGACCAGCAGGAATGCCAGGAAAAGTTCTCATCTGTGCCTCTCTCAGCAAAGAGAAGATAGCAAAGACATGAGACCAACAAACATTGCACAGTTAGCTCTATAAACAAGCCTAGCTCAGCCTCTATCACTGTCCATCCAAACATCACATGTCCTCTATGGGTCTTGCCTCAGCATATGTCTTGTCTCAGCATATGTCTTGTCTCAGCTGACATCACTCTGCTAATCAGCCAGAGTCCATGGAATTGGCACGAAACTGTAGCATAGCACCAGAAGTTTTTTGATGTGTTTCTCTCTATGGAGTTCCAACAAATGTAGCTCAACTATATAATGTAAGGTGGTCCAATACATGCATCGTTAGTGAAGAATCCTTCATCATGTGTCCTTTCATGTGCTTGCTTTAGCAGAACATCCTTTCACTTGTGTCTGCTTTAGCTAAACGTTCCTTCATGAGTCGGCCTTGCCCTTTCACCTGTGTCTACTTCAGCTAAATGTTCCTTCATGTATTTACTCCAGCAAAATACTATCCAACCAACTTTCCAAAGAATGCTTAAGTTTCTACTTCAAAGTTCTGCTTCAGAAACTTTGTCTGCATTTGCACAGCTTACTGGTCAACCAGGTACTCCTCGGGTAGGGAAGATGCATCTCTGTACAGATTTCAGAAGCTCCTCTGCTTTCCACACTCAATATTGTCAAATCCCCACATCTCAGTGACTCTAAATTCAAAAGGAGGACTGTTGCATTGTGTTGGGGCTTCTTCCTAAACCATAGCCGATGACAGGCGAGAGGCTGGTACAATTAAAGAACTCATCTTGTGTTTCTGTCCTTTCAGGGATTAAAGTCCTGTTGTGCTTTCTCTTTGGTGTCCAAACGTACTAGTCCATATATTTTGTCCAGTTTTATAGCTGCTTATGGTGGGAGGCTTACTGTGACAGAGTTCCCTTATTGTAGCTAGAAACAGAATTTATTTGCTCCTTTCTCATTTAATCCCCAGCAACAAACAAATCTATTTACATACATTGTACTTTTAGAGCTTGATGTTAAATCAAAGGAATAAAGTTGACAGCAAGCAGAATCTCTTAAATCTCTCTTAACTCTGTCATAGTCCCCAATACCACACACTGCTTAGAAGTTGATGGTTATCTTAAAAGTAAAATCATTTGAACACTCAGTTATTTGCATGCAAACTTTTTTTTTGTTCTTCTATTCAGCTCTGGGAATATCAGAATTTCCTGTACATGAGTATTAGTATATAAATCAACGATCCCCTGCTTAATGAGATATTTAAAGGTTCCTTTAAGTCAAATTTGATTATATACTAATTCATCCTAACATGCTAATGTTCACTCCTAGTTCCCAACTTAAAATATGAATTTATTATATTTCTTTTGTGTGTATTGAAAATTTATTATTTTGCATTTTGATTTTGTTTAGCCTGTGGAACTATTCAAGGGCAATGCAGTCCTATAGAAAGAGATGGCATCACCTTGAAAGTAAAAAAGGCCACAGAGAAAGATCTACAACTAAATTATAGCTCTTACATAGAAAGAACATACACTCTTCCTTTCCAGACTAGAGTACAGAGAGTTTGAAAGAAATGTCCAAAGAAGTGTTATTAGACAATCTTCCACATACATGAACAATATTCATCTTATGCATGTGAACCTAAGCATATTCATGCCTTTATTATTTTATTGGTATTTCCCAGTAAAGTCTTTTTGATTGTTTGGCTATCCAAGTCACTTTCTGTTGGGGATTGGTTCCAATGCTTTGAATTAATCCAGGCCCTCAAATCCGGAATCTGTGTGTCCAAATGCTGAAGGTCCTTGTCCCCAGTTGGTTTTTGATTGATCAATAAAGAGCCAATGGCCAATGGCTGGGCAGGTAGAATGCAGCAGGACCTTTAGATTTGCACAGACTAGGAACTGAGAGAAAGGAAGAGAGAGAATTACTTAGACTCAGGGGAGAAAGATGGGACAGAAGAGCTGTAGGAGAGAAAGCCAAGCAGCCATGTAAGGATTCGGGTAAGTAGCTACTGGCCACTTACTCATTGGGCCTGGGATTGGAGGGAAAGGTTTAGGAGTCTCAGGAGTTTTGGAGCAGAGCTTTTGCTAACAGGAAAAGATTTAGGAGGACCCAGTCTTTGATCTAGTCATGGCATGTCAAAAATTAACTGATGTGTGTGTGTGTGTGTGTGTGTGTGTGTGTGTGTGTGTGTCTTCCATTTGGGAATCCAGATAGCTCCTGGGCGGATGCACAAGTGCAACCCACCAGGATATAACTCTCCATTTGTATGTGTTAAAAGAAATTATTAAGCTATGCCTGACTGTCCCTCCTCTTCTCATTACCATATCCCAGCCCTCAACTCCAGTGGAAACCCTATTCCACCACAGGCCAAGCCAGCCCCAATAACCACAAGTAAGACCCCTCCCCATCCTCATCACCATATCCTGGCCCACACTTCTGGCAGAAGACCCTGCTCCATCCATCAAAGACCATGTTTGTTATTAGAACCCTAGATAGGCTGCTCACAGGTGGACTGCCCTCAATCTCATTGTCTCCATAGCCTACCTCTAACAAGCTCCTCCTTTTCGCCAACTCCCAGCCCCCAACTCTTGTGAAGGACCCCAGCTATACCAGAAGCCACACCAACTGACAGAACTCCAGCTCCCAACTTGAATGGAAGTCCCCTGTTCAACCAGAGACTATCCTAGCCATCAGAAGTCCATCCCCAACTCTCCCAGAGATCCTCCACTCAACCACAGAGAAAATAGAGAAACCAAGGAACAAAACACCCATGTAAAAAAAGACAAATTCAGAAATTAGAGAAAATGCAGTCAATAAGTAATGTACAGAAAGAATAAAAATTAAGATAAAAAGAAACTAATTAGATTTGGTGATCTTTTTTAGTACATTATTACATACTTAAGAAGAGAAAGAAAGAAATTCTTAGGGGCTGAGGGAAGGCTCAGTAAGTAAGGTGTTTGCCACACATGCATGAAGACTTGTGTTCAATCACAGCACCATCTAAAACTAAGTGTCTGTGCCTGTAGTCCCAGAACTGAGACATAACAAATAGGAGGACATTCTGGGCTTGCAGGGCAGCCAGTGTGGCCCAATTGAAGAGCTACAAATTCAATGAAAGACTGTCTGAAAAATAAGGTGGAGAATGATTGGGGACATGTGATATTGACCTACTAGCCTGCACATACATGTGCACACATGTGCAAGTGCACATGAACATATATATGTGCACATACTCACAAAGGCTTTATTAGTTTAATGATAGAAGCTATTGTCATTGCTCTTGGTCACTCACATAAACTAGATAATAAAGCCTTATTGCTAAAGACTGTAGGAGGCAGAGCTGATACTAAAATCTGGTTCCTTAATTGTTTCTTGATTTTGTCAATAAAGACGGCAGAATCTAATCTCTGGGCTAAGAGAAAAAAGTGGAATTTCTGGGTCCCAGGAGGAAGAGAAGGGGATGAAGGAAGGATTGGGGACTTGGACCAGGCTGTGGAGTAGATAGGAACTGGCAGACATGTAGGTCTATTGGGGCACTTATAGTGTGTAGCCTCTGCCACCAGCAGAGGCCAAGGAAAATGGAAAAGGCTACTGTTAGGATTAGGACAGGAAATTCTTTGTCAAACCATAGAGTTATCTGGTCAGTTTTAAAATAAAAGTCTCTAGTGATTTCCTTCCTTGGAGCTAAAGGGGGCTGGAGAAGAGAGTGGGCAACTGGGCAGTTAGCCAGTAGCAAAGCCAGCTGGAGGAATGGGCAGCATTCTCGGGAAACACCAGCTGGCAACTGGTGGGGCTGAGCGAGATGGTGGCAAGGCAGCAGCTATTCTCAGAGCATAGCCAGGAGCTCAGGGATAGCTCCCAAGAAAGAGCAAGCATGTTTTAAAATTACACAGAACAAAAGACACCACATACAGGATATGGAAAGCATTCTGGAACTGAACTGGAAACTTCCTTCCTGCTGGCTAGTATCTCCAGTGTCACAAGGTTTTCAATGGTCTTCACAAGCTATGGCCAATGCATGCTATAATAAAACCTTGACAGGTAAGATGTACTTACTAGTGCAGTAGTGGCATGGGTGTTTTAGGGGTAACTCACTGGTTACTGATTGTATTTGAGGCCCACTCAAGAGCAGGAAAATTAATGGCTGGTGCTATAAATCTGGTAAAACAAAAACAAAACAAAAGCAAAAGAGAAGAGACTAAGAGAAAAGCAAAAGAGACTAAGGAGAAGGTCAGAGGAATGTACTATGTGTGCTTCATTCATTGGACGTGCAGTTCCTGAGCCTTCTAAATATTTATGTTAATACCTTTATAGAAGTTCTACTCCCAGCATTGGTCAGAGAAGCTTATTTTTGTAATGGTTGACGGTTACTCCGGAGAGTCATAACTGGTCATAGTGCTGAGAATAGGTGATTATCGAGTACTCAGCCCTATGTGAGACACCATCATTCATCTTTCCAGGGACCAGTGGACACTATGGAAAAGGGGCAGAAAGGTTTTGTTAGAAGCAGAAGTTGAAGCAGAATGCTATAAAATGGTGTCTTCTGGATTTCACACAGCACTGATGGCTATCTGCACAATACTACACTGAGAGAGAGAGAGAGAGAGAGAGAGAGAGAGAGGAGAGAGAGAGAGAGAGAGAGAGAGAAGAGAGAGAGAGAAGGACAGCAGGATAGGAAAGGAAGGAAGGGAAAGAAGAAAGGGAAAGGAAGGAAGGAAGGGAGGAAGGAAAGGAGGAAGGGAGGAAGGAAAGAAGAAAAGGAAGGAAAGAGGGGAAAATGTAAAGACATAAGTGGAAGAACGAGTCAGCAGGAGGGGATAAAGAGACTGATGAGCAAATACCATTATAGTGCATTGTGTGCCTAATTGAGATGATATTAACTTATAAGTTAATACAGCCATGCAAAGAAATCTCTTAGGCTTTCCTGATTCCACCAAATAATATTTGATCAGAGGTGTTTTCTGTGCTCTGAGTGCATGCATGTGTGTGTGTGTGTGTGTGTGTGTGTGTGTGTGTGTGTGAGAGAGAGAGAGAGAGACAGAGACAGAGAGAGACAGAGAGACAGAGACAGAGACAGAGAGAGACAGAGACAGAGAGACAGAGAGACAGAGAGAGAGAGAGAGCTGCATAGCAGTGATTTGGAGTGTGGGTTCAGACCTGAAAAAACAATGTGATAGCTGCTGTGTCACTTTTTAAAAGACTGATGTGGATGTCAGGAGGTGCATGCTGACAGGAGCCTGACATAGCTGTCTCCTTAGAGGTCTGCAAGAGTCTGACATATTCAGAGGCAGATGTTAACCATTAAACTGATCATGGGGTTCCCAATAGAGGAGTTAGAGTGAAGACTGAAGGAGTTGAAAGGGTTCGAGACCCCATGTGGAGAAACAATACCAACCAACCAACCAGAGCCCCCAGGGTCTAAACCACCAGCCTGGGAGCACTTAGGGAGGGACCCATGGCTCCAGCTATATATGCAAGGGAGGTATAGGTGGGAGAAGAGATCCTTGGTCCCATGAAGGCTAGACGCCATGTGGGGGGGAATTCGAGAGTGGGGAGGTGAGGTGCAGGGGGGATAGGTGGGGGCACACCCTCATAGAATCAGGAGGAGGGGGATGGGATAGGGGGTTCCTGGGAGGGAGGGGAGAAAATGGGGTAAGGGGAGAAACATCTGAAATGTAAATAAAATATTCAGTTGAAAAAAATTGAATAAAAATATCTATGTCTGATCTGAAAAAAAAAAAAAAAGACATACTTCCTTCTTTACAAGCTTATAGGAGTTCAACTCTGCAACTTGCCCAGTTTTGCATCAATACTTACTTTGCCCTCTCTCAAATATGCTCATTTGGAGACTCAGGATCCTTCAGCACAGAAGGTCTATGTTTAAAAGTGTTCTGTTTTGGACACAGTAGAGACATCTGATTGGAAATATGCCAATTCCTGTGACAGGGCTACAATCAGCAGCAGCATGCATGGCTAAATATTTGTGGTGGTGCTAATGCGAAGTCTTTTAGAATTTAATAAATTTCAAAATGTTAAGAATACATTTAACTTACGGAAATGAATTCGTCTAAGTAATAAAAATCACTGATTTGAATATTGCTTTCTAAAATCCACATTAAGCCCTAGTTGAAACGTCATGTGTTCTGCTGTGTAGAACATAGCTTTATTCATTCTCTGCTGGAAAGTACACTGTAGCTATGCTTATTCTTATTTGTCTTCAATTCCTCCATGATTAGAATTCTCACAGCCAGTAATTGTAATCCCATCTATTTTTATTTGCTTATTTATTCTGAGAAAAATGGCAATGCTATTTTTGATGTGCTCAGAAGCAGTTTGTGTGTGCACAACATTTTTTAATTTCTTTTATAAAAACTGCAAAATATTTACAGTTCCAAGACAATTTCTATGAAATGTTGCATTCGGAAAAGAAAAAAAAAAAAAAACTGTAGTGGTTTGAATGGGTATGGCCCCCATAGGCTCCAGTTTGAATGCTCCGTGGAACTGTCAGGGAACAGTGAGGAGGTGTGATCTTGTTGGAGGAAGTGTGTCACTGGGGGTGGGCTTTGAAGTTTGGAAAGACCTTACTCCATTCTCCCTCTCCCTCTCCCTCTCCCTCTCCCTCCTCTCCTTCCCTCCCTCTCCCTCTCCCTCTCCCTCTCCTCTCCCTCTCCCTCTCCCTCTCCCTCTCCCTTTCCCTCTCTCCCTTTCCCTCTCTCCCTTTCCTTCTCCTTCTCTCCCTCTCTCTCTCCTTCTGCCTTGTGATTCTGGATCAAGGCATGAACTTGGCCACTGCTCTGGCACCATGATCCCTACCAAGATGATCATGGATCCTCCCTCTGAAAGTTGAACCCCCAGATAAACGCTTTCTTCTATAAGTTACTTTGGTCATGGTGTCTTATCACAGTGTTAGAAAAATAATAAAGACAGACATGGGAAGAGATTTTCGATATATTTGCTGTGTTATACTAACTTAAAGAGAAATTGTCCCATATGATTTTTAAGCATTAAAAATATAGTCAAGTCACCAGTCATGGGAAGGTGTTTGTCTTGCTACCACACTGTGATAGTTAATCTTAATTTCACCTTGATGGGATTTAGAAACACTATGGAAAAAATCTTTAGGCAAGTCACTGAGGGATTATCTCGATTGAGGTAGGAGACTCACTCTAAATATGGGCGCCAGTATTCCATGGGCAAGTGTCCCAGGACTGAACTGAAAAGAGAAAAAATCCTGACTGGAGGAGCCATGTGACCCACTACTTTCTGTGCCTACCACATGCTCCCCTGCCACAATAGATTATATTTTTCTTGAAACTGTAAGTCAAAATAAGCCTTCCTTCCTTTCTTCCTTCCTTTCTTCCTTCCTTCTTTCCTTCCTTCCTTTCTTCCTTCCTTCCTTCACATGCTTGTGTTGAGTATTTTCTTAAATCACAACAATCAATGTAACTGCTACATGTACTTGTGGTTCTGGTTGTGCACAGATTTTTGCAGAACATATTTTTCTCATCTCTCTGCTTGCAGAAACTTATAGTTCAATTGTTTCTAAATGCTTAGTAAATATTATAGTATGTAGGATAATGTAAAAATTCAGTATTTTTATTATATCTAAAAGTTGAGTGAAGCTAATGAGAATATTTAGTGGTGTTTCAGAGTCTGATATATGGTATAAAATTTTATTATCTTAAAATGCAAATAATACAATTTGGGTCATATAGAATTTTTCATTAATAAATAATCAAGCATGAGCTGGCAGGTAATGTTCTTTAAAGTATTTTTGAAAGAATAAATAGTTATACTAAAGACATGATAATATTTTGTTGTAATTCACTTTGTTATAATTTAATATAGATAAGCATAACTAATCAAAACCCAACTTTCTGGCTGGAAACAAGGTACTTAATAAAGTAAATGACAAAGTCTTGGGATAAGGCTGGACTTGGTGGCACATACCTTTAATCTCAGCACTAGAGAGACTCTGTGAGTTCAAAGCTAGTCTGCTCTATGTTGTGAAGTCCAGGACAGCCAGGACTACATAGGGAGACCTTGTCTCAAAACAACTAAACAACCAAACAACCAAACAAATATCTGAGGCTATAGCTCAGTGTCAAAGTCCTTGCCTAGCAAGGATGAGCCCAAGGTCAATCTTTGGTACTACAGAAGTTATAAAATGTATTATCTTTATACTCCCTTGCAAATACATTTGATATGTTTCTAAAAGAAATGTTACAGGTGGGATTAAATTTCAGTTGAAAACAATGACTTTATCTCCATTTTTCTGGTCAAAAATAGAAAGAGATATTACAGTATGTGACTTATTAAGCCGAGGGTGGAAATTACAATTATGACACACACTGAGCATGAATTAATTGCTCTTGGATGGCCATGCATATGGGGGCACATTGTGAAACAGATGATGCTCCTGAGCCTGTAGGCCTCGCAGAGCATGGTACATTCCCCCAACACTACACTAATTAGTGAGTAACATTATTTCAACACTAGACTCCATGGTCTAGGTTTGATTTCTTTGTATAAGTTCTGCTTCTGACTAGATTCAAAATTGGTGTGGCTGAACAGCTCACTTGAGTTGTAGTAAAAGAACAGTGGGGGGAGGGGTTACATAGGAAGATGATCCAAAAGATCAAACGGAATAGATTGGTATTATTTTCTCTAATGTGTTAGAACGAACAGGTTAGTGAAACGCACTCATGGTTTGAGACTCGTTTTTCTCGATGAAATTGATAAAATATGGTGATAATCTAGTATCTAGTCTGTGCTAAGTATTTTATAGTTTTCAAAGAGTTTAATAATATGTAACTGTATTTGATTTTACCACAGCCAACAAATAAGCCAAGACATATAGTGAGCAAGAAGTAGAGATAGGGTGAATGGGCGCAGAGAGGAGAGAGGGTAAAGATTTTGCTTGGGATGACCCTTAGCTGTGGTGAACAAGGGACAGATAGTGTCTTCTACCCTTTGGGCCTGAGCAAGTGTTGGGTTAACTGCAGCTCCTGAGCATCAGAGGTAGGGAAAAGGCACCAGTTCTGTGCATGAAAGAATAGCTAGTAGTCTCCAAGTCAATATCACATCTTTTCAATGTAGATAAGTGTGAGGAGCAGAAACAACCACACCTAGAATTGTTGCCCATTCTAGTTAGGGCTTTATTTTTTCAAATAGCATATTGCCATCTTTAAGTCTATTGAAATTGTGCATTTAGACTTACAAAGTCCAATTGTGATGGTGTACGCCAGTAGGATTTGCTGAAAGAGGCAGAGGAAGGAGGATCACAAGTTCGAGGCCAGCCTGGGCTACACAATTTTAGCCAGGCAGTGGTGGGGCACACCTTTAATCCCAGCACTTGGGAGGCAGAAGCAGGCAGATTTCTGAGTTCGTAAGCCAGCCTGGTCTACAGAGTTCCAGGACAGCCAGAGCTACACAGAGAAACCCTGTCCGAAAAACAAAACAAAACAAACAAACAAAAAGAGTTGCCTAGATTTACAAAGACCAAGAGGTTGTCCATATGAATCAAAGTCTTTCTAGAGATTCCTTCATGTAGAGCATTAGCTAGAAACTGTTTCAAGAGATCTGCTCCCCTCCAAAATTTTGGTTTTGGAGTTAATGAAAACCTTCTAGACTTTTGTTTCTGAAGTACAGTAGAAAAAAGTTGAATGTCTGTTTAGGTAGCAGCATGTTGTATACTCTGTTACCTAAAGTGCCTAATGACTATGCTTCTCTGACATATGCTGGGCATGTTAGCGTCTTCAGTAAATGAGCAATGAGTAGTAGTTAGTTTGGACACTTGAATGGTTAGTTTTATGTGCCAACTTAGCCCGGCCATGGAATCATGAATCAACGCTCAGTTCAGATACTCTGCTGAAGCTTCTTTCATGTGGGTGAGCCTTGTGTAGTCAGTTGAGATGTGTGTGTGCTGTGTGTGTGTGTGTGTGTGTGTGTGTGTGTTACAGTATGTGCATATGTACAATGGGTGTGTCAGAGGAGAACTGTAGGTGTTCTCCTTCTATGCTATTTGAGATCTTTTTGTTGAGTTTGTGTTGCACAGACCAAGCTGGCTGATCTGCAATCTTCCAGAGTTCTACCTCTGTTTCTAATGTCCCTGTAGGAGAACTGAGGTTCAAATGTTCATGTTACCATGCTTCCCCTTTACAGGATTCTGGGGATCTAAATCCAGCTCCTCACACTTGTCCATCCAGTGCTCTTATCTACTGAGTCTAGAAGTTGAATCTCTCTAAAGAAAAAAGCTGAGTTCCCTCAAGGAGGGGAGATTTCCCCCAGTGAGAATGCAACCTTTACTCTTCTATGTCCTTCAGCAGACAATTGTCATGCATATTGGATTTTGCTTAACCAAATAATTTCTTAAAATAAAGCCTCCCTCTCCATGTCAAACACTCCCACCCTACTCATGATATTCCTCTGGGGACCATTGTTAATAGGATCATGAGAGGAAGCAGAGGGGCCACTTGCTTTCAGACTGAGAATCATTCTAAAATCCATTGGCTGTTTTGTTGTTGAGGTAGTTTGGAGCTGAGGAGGGGCCTTGGGAAGGCTGGGGTTTGCTCTGGAAGATGAACTGAGTCATAATTATCTGGGGTTTCCTTGAAAATGGTTCAAAAAAGCATTCTGTCTTTTTGTGGTTTTACTCCATTGTGTTTTTAAAGGAAAGTAAGATGATCACTAGGTGAGGAAGATGACATAGAGCATCTGAGCTGTATCATAAGCCTGCGATAGGCAATCAGAGCCCAAGGAAGCTACACGATGACGGAGTTCCCACTGGTGACTATTTGGGAACCTCATTCCTCTAAAAAAAAATTATATTTTGGTTTTTGTTTGCTTGCTGGTTTTGCAAGATGTATGTGTACATAATTTGTGTGTGTGTGTGTGTTTCCATGTGTGAGTACATGTGTTTGTACACTTGTACATATGTGTGGAGACCTGAGGTTGCAATCCAGTGTCTTTCTTAACCACTCTCAATTTGATTTATGGAATCGGGGCTTCTCATTAAACTTGGGGCTCGCTGATTCAGGCTAGTCTAACTATCCAATTTGCCTTGGGGATGCCCTGTCTCTGCTTCCTGGGTGCTGGTAGGACAGTCAGGCACCTTCCCAGGGTCTGTGAGAGTGCTGGGATCCATCTTAACAATTAATAAGCTGGACACATTGAACAAAATGCACATATTTGTTTCAAACATATGAGCTATTAATGCTCGCATCTTGTAAAAATTAATGAGAAATAGAAAAGAAAAACACTTTTTAAAATGTTGGGGAATTTCTGATTTGGGGATATAGAATCATGAATGTTTTTAAAATGTGAAAACTAAATCTTCAGTTGGTACTGAATTCAAAAATAATTTTGACAGATGTAAAAAGAGGGCTCATTTTTTAAAAGCAAGTAAACAGGCTTGCAGAGGGTGCATTTTTCTTTTGATGATTTCTTGTTTCCTGCACTAAAGTGCAGAAGGAAAGGCACATATAATTTGAGAATTCACTAGAACTTCATATTACCATACTAAAGAGTAAGATGAAAGCTCATAAATAACTTTCTACGTGATCAACAAACTTAAGTCGTGTAGAATGGAATCTCTAGTGTCCTGGTACTTAATCCTTTTCTGTCAATTCATTCTCAGTGGGATCCTGTAACTGTGTGGTGTCTCTGGGCTTTGGTTGGCCTCTCTTTAGTTCTTTCAACTATCTTCCTTTTAGGTTTCACGCTGCAGACAAAGATATAAGCCCTCTTATGGAATCTACAAAGAGTCCTCCAATATGCCCACAATATAACTCAGCTTCATATGAACTAAGTCAATTTAGCAGGACATTGTACTCAGTAACAGCTAGTATTTGGTAAGACGTTTAAGGAGGCCAGACCGTTCTCATATAGCTATGGATATAGTAAAAAGATCTGTCCAATGTATTATCTTCTCCTAAGCACATGTGTATATCCAATTCACAAGTAAATGTGAATTCTGTGCTATTGTAAAAATGACTACAATTATTCAAAAAGCAATCTTGTATTGTGCAAATTCTACCAACACTTAAAAAATGATCTTACCATATAAGTAGTTATGTCTCGCTGAAGTGTTAAAAAAGGACTCATCAAAATCTCAGTGTTTATGGAATTAAAGGAATCTTAGAATATCTCAGAAGAATTTATTTATCAGATACATTTGGAGCAGCATCCAGTAATTGGGCAGGATTCTAGGACCCAGGAATACAGGAAGGAACAAAACAGCCAGAATGCCTAGTAGTGGTGGGATTTCTCTTGCTTTCTTGTCAAAGTTGGTCAGGCAATCTTCTAGGAAGTTTGCCTTTATATTTGAACATCACATAAGAAAGGCATAAACCTATTTTAATCCATTTAAGCAGATGACTATTAGGCTTGTATCAAAATGAGCTGTATTTCAGGGAGGTCACATCTAAACATGAATCTGAATGCTATAAATGGCATTGAAGAAATGGTGGTTCCATAAACTTGGAATATGGAATCTGTGCATATGGCTTAGTGTCCAGAAATATCAGAATTTTAGAGATATGATCCAACTCTGTTTTCAGATGTAAGGTTAGGTCAAGTCTTGTCTAACTACTAAATAAGATCATGGACATAACTAGACTGCTGCTGGACACGGAAAGCAAGAAAGGAAAAAACTCAAGGTGTGTTTAGTTGATGGTCTTTTGGCTGAATGGTGGAGGATTATTTCTAAAGCATGCTCCCAGAAGATTCAATACATAAATAAAAATGACTTAAGACTTAGAATGAAGAGACATGGAAGCTACATGTAGTTTGCTCAGGAATTGGGAATCATAGACCAAAAATGGAAGACAACATCATTGTTCTCAAGTGTTTGTTATTTGGCCTGCTTTTGAGGGTTTCATCTTCACTATTTGTGTTCGCTATTGTTCTCTCTGCTCCCTCCTGTTATACTACTACTGGCTTCCAATTATCCTCAGAGACCAGAGGCTAACAGGGAGGAGATGGAGTTCCAGCCAAGCCAGGGCCACCCGTGCTTAAGAAAGATGAGAATCTGGCCCCGTTGTCAAGATGTTCAGAAAGAGTCCCATCAAGTTTTCTTGTAACTTATGGCAATATTTAAAATCTCATTAAACTGGAGAAGTGAGCCTTCTGTTTAACCTAAATTTCTAACTCTATTCATGAAGGCACAAAACAGCTAGTTCCTATTCATAACATAAAAACTAAATCACTTTTCTAGCTTTAAGCTGAATAGTCTTGGTTTCTCTAAACTTTTTTATTATGAGATGTCTCAGAAATACGCAAATGTAGAAGCACTGTAACAAACAGCCCAGAGTCTAGCACTTGATGCAAAAACGTAAATATCACAAATATAATCAAATATTTCTATATTTTTCTTCTCTGAATAATTTTTCTCTATTTTCAATATAATTTTTCTAATTTCACATTGACCGTATATATGTGTGGCTTTATCCATACATGTGTATGTACTAAGCAATAAATATGCAATAGTTTCAAGTGTTTTCGGCCATTAAAAATTATATCACAGAGGCTATAGCAATGGCTCAGTGGTTCAGAGTTATTCCTGCTCTCATACGAAAAAAAAATCCAGGCTCTATTTCCAGAACCCACATACCAGTGCCCAGCCTTCTGTAACTCCAGGTTTAAGGGATGAGACTCTCTTCTGGTCTTTTCAGACACAACACAACATACACCACACACACACACACACACACACACATACACACACACACACACACACACACACACACACGGTGCACCTACACATATGCAGACAAAACCAGTCATGCATAAAATAAACAAATCCTCTTAAAAATTATAATACAAGTATATTTCTCTGAAACTTATTTTTCTCTCAATAAAATGCTTTGGAGTTATTTGATGTTGAGTCAAATTGCTCTCTAAACAAGTGGAAACAGTTCATGCAACCACATCTTTCATGTATTTTTTCCTGTTCCTTGATTTTGCTCACATTAAAGGGGAAAAGCTAGGAAATCAGGACTGAAAAGAGATAAACATTTATTTTATAATGTTTATAAACATTTATTTCTTGATTTAGTTTGTCTGGGAGTAACAGAGAGGAGAGATGACTGTGGCGGTTACCATCCTTGGTGCCCAGCGACGTCTCAGTTTGGAATGTGCATTCTTTATGTATTTGCCTAACTATAAAAAATGATGAAAACATTAAACAATGTTCAACAGACTTATACTATTGAAATTGGCTTTCTGACATCATCTCCTCAGTTGTTACTTTGCAGTTAGATTTCCTATCTTAGGAGCTGAGTTTAGCTCAGTAGCAGAGTGCTTTTCCAGCATGAATGAAACTTTGTGTCTGACTTTACTACTGGGGGAAAAGCATTCATTCTAAGACAATAAATGATATGGTTCTTTTTCCAGATTTTGGGTCCCTATGCAGTAGCGATGTGGCAGTCAGAGAGGCTAAGGAAGACCCATTTAATGTTGCATTTTTGACAAGTGCTTGAGCCATTGCTTGATCACATGAGATACATGGAGGCTGGAAAATCTTTTAAAATTAACAAGCTAACCTGAAAGTGATAGAGAAAAAGTTAGCAAAGAGTAAAGAGACTAGAAGGAGTAAGAGAGGTTGGCTGGGCTCTCTGCCCCTTCTCTCTCTCTCTCTCTCTCTCTCTCTCTCTCTCTCTCTCCTCCCTCTCTCTCTCTCTCTCTCAGACTTTCTTCTCTCCCTGATCCCTTTCTTCCTCTCTCCCCTTCCCTCTCCCCTCTCCATGTGCTTCTGGCTGACCTCTCCTCCTCCTCCTCTTCTTCCTCCTCTTCTTCTCCTCTTTCTCCTTCTCCTCCTTCTCCTCCTTTCTTCTCTCTGTCTGTCTGTCTTTCTCTGCCTCTACTCCCTCCTCAACTCCCCTTCCCATACCCCCAAATAAACTATTCTACACTATAAAACAAAGAAATAAAAGAAACAAAGGTTGGCTGGGTGTGTGCATGTATGCTTATGTGTGTGCATGTGTGTTCATGTATGTGCATATATGTGCATGTATGTATGTGCATTGTGCAAGTATCACAGTGAAACACATTAATATGTGTAATTTTATGTGCTAGGGAACCACAATAATATGAAAAAATGTCAGAAATGATTGTTTGCTATCCAAGCACAAATCAGTTCCTCTTAATTTTTGTCATATATCTAACTCTCTTGCTCTAAGGTTCTGTTTTTATTATTTCCCAATAGACTGTTTGTGATGCAATCATGATTGCAAAAAAAGTGAAATGTATCTTCTCATTTTGGAACACTATTCATTGCTTGTTCACTTGTCCACTAGGTTTGTCTTTGTACTTTCATGTTCCTCAAACATGCATGTATTAAATAATTCTGGCCTGATATTTACAAAGATGATGTACAGCTCTTACAAGAAATTATTACCTTGCTTTTAGAAATATTTGTTCTAAGTTACAGGGATAGAATAAAACCAAAGTATCTTTGAGTAAATTGGTACATTTGGAAGCATTTGGCTACTTAAGGATGTTAAAGTTGAATGAGAACTTGCCTCTGACTGTGGGCCTCTTTGGCAGAGCATCACTCATGACAATGGCTCCGCGCCATCAGTAGCCAAGAGAAGACTCATGCTCCAGTATTTATATCACATTTGAGTCGTCTCTGAGCTACTCATAAAAAACCTTCACTTTGTGGATTTAATATCAATTTCATAGAAACATTAAAAACAGATGTATGAACTAATGAAAGGCAAAATATGTAAATGTATCCATTTAATCAACATAAATGAAAGAGTGACTTAATTTTTCCCCTGGATATCACAAAAAAGCCAAAGTCATTTTTACTCATTGACATAGAAATAGACCCCCAAAGTAACACACACACACACACACACACACACACACACACACACACACACACACACATATATATATATATATATATATATATATATATATATATATATATTCCTACAAAATTTAAAGGTATTCATAGAAATTATTATAGCTTAACTATATGGACACTTGGACTCCAAATGTAACCAGTATAACTTTGTTTTTCATCAACTCCAGAACCCAAACGGAAATGTTTCTGATGTCATGAGTCACATTCAAATGTTAGTTATACATATGTGTGTTTGTGTGTAAATATAATTTGTATAGTTATGCAATAAACTTCCTAAGTGGATCTGCACCAAATGTGAAGTTAGAAAATGGATTCTCCACCATGATGCATTTATTTTTTTGTTTTAAACTAGCATGTATAACAACATAATGCATTCACTGTGGCATATTCATAATTATCTTTGTGAATATTTTTCTGATTTTTTTCTTCTAATTTTGGTCACAAATTCAGATAGTCAAAGAATTTTGGAAATGAAAGAGTCCTTTTAGATTGACTGTCTACTAATTAAATTTTCTCTTTAGTCATAATTTGGATAAGGCTTGGGTCACAGGTTTAAGTGCTTATTCATCTGGAGGTACAAAGAAGTTCTGGCGAATGTTATATTTTACTGTTGACAACTATGACAATAGGTTCTATGTTTAGACATAGCCCATGTTTTAATTGGGCTATTTGTTTTCTTGATGTCCAATTTTTAGAATTCTTTATATATACTAGATATTAGACCTCTATTGGATATGTAGTTGGTAAATATATTTTCCCATTCTCTAGTCTGATGATGGTGTCTCTAGTCTAAATGATGGTGTCTGTCACCATAGAAAGTGAGTTTCATGAGGTTCCATTTATTGTTGATCTTAGTGTCTGTGCTATTAGTGGCTGTTTCCTATGCCAATAAGTTCAAGATTATTCCCACTTTCTCTTCTATCAGGTTTAGTGTATCTAGACTTACATTGAGGTATTGATAAAATGGATCTATTTGCAGTCTTCTATATGCAGCCATCCAGTTTGACCAGTATTATGTATTAAAGATGTTGTATTTTTTTCCCAGTGTATATTTCTGCCTTCTTTACATATATAAAAAAAGAAAAGATATCTATAGGTGTATGGACTTGTTTCAATGCCATTATTTCAATTCCATTGATCAACATGCCTGTTTTAAGGCTAATACAACACTGTATTTATTACGATGGCCCTATAGTACAATTTGAGATTCGGGGTGGTTATATATCTAGCAGTTTTTTTTATTATTCAAGATATTTTTAGCTATTTTGGTTTTTTTGTTTGTTTGTTTCCATATGAAGTTGAAAATTGTCCTTTCAAGTTCTCTGAAGAATTGTGCCAGAATTTTGATGGGGATTTCATTGCCTCTATAGATTGGTTTTGATAAGATGGTCATTTTTACCACATTCATCCTATCAAGCACTTGACTCATTTTTCATTCAGTAGTATGTTGTTCAGTTTCCATGGTTTTTTTTTTCTGTTCTTGTTGATATCCAGCTTTAATCCTTGGTGATCAGATAAGATGAAAGGTGTTGTTTTAAATTTTTTCTTGTATCTGTTAAGACTTGCTCTGTGTCCAAGTATGTGGTTAATTTTGGAAAAAAAAAAAAGACCCATGGGCTGCAGAGAAAAGGCTATGTTTATTTGTGTATGGATGAAATGTTCTGCAAATATCTTTTAAAGCCCATTTGATTTATGACATCATTTAGCTCCCTCATTTCTGTTTTTGTCTGAATGACATGACCATTTGTGTGAGTGGGGTATTGAAGTCACCCATTATCACTGTATGGATGTCAATATGTGCTTTTTTAAAACTGTAGTAGTGTTTGAATTTGAGTGCCTTTGTATTTGCTACATAGATGCTTAGAATTGAGACCATTGATGTTAAGAGTTATCAATGGGCAGTGTTTGTTGGTTCCTATTATTTTGTTGTGGTGCTGTGTGTAAATGCCCTTCCCCTCCCCCACCTTTGATTTTCTGGTCTGAGAGTATTTATTCCTTGTATTTTAAACTTGGCTAAATTTTACTTTCTGTAGAGCTGGATTTATAGATAAAGGTACTGCTTAAATACGGTTTTATTATGGAATGTATTTTTCTCTTTCTATTACGATTGAAAGTTTTTCTGGATAATAGTCTAGGCTGGCATCTGTGGTCTCTTAGAGTCTGTAGAACATCTGTCTGGACCCTTCTGGCTTCTAATTTCGTTAAGTCAGGTATTGTTCTAATACATTTGCCCTTATGTTACTTGTCCCCCCTTGTGGCTTTTAAAATTCTTAGTTCTGTATGTTTAGTGTCTTGATTATTTGTGCCAAGGGGAATTTCTTTTTTGGTCTACTCTATTTGGTGTTCTGTATGTTTCTTGTACCTTGATAAGTAGCTTCTTCTCTAGGCTAGGGAAATTTTCATCTATTATGTTGTTGAAAATATTTTCTGTGCCTTTGACCTGGGTTTCTTTTCCTTCCTCTATTCTTATTACTTGTAGTTTTGATCTTTTTCATAGTGTCCCAGATTTCCTGAATGTTCATCTGTACTTGGATTTTTTTTATTTAATATTTTCTTTGACTGAGGTATCCATTTCTCTAGTCTTACAATGATTCAGATTCTCTCTTCATCTCTTGTATTCTGTTAGTGAGTCTTGCCTCTGAGGTTGCCATTTATATTCCTAAAATTTTCACTCAGTTTGAGTTTTCTTTGGTGATTTTATTTCTACTTTCATGTCTTGAAGTGTTATCTTCATTTCTTTCCATTATGTGTTTGTGTCTTCATAGATTTCATTAATGAATATCATCATATCATCTTTAAGGTCCTTGAGCACATTCATGATAACTATTTTGAAGTCCTTTCCTTGTGTTTCAACTGTGTTGCGTTTCTCATGGTTTGCTGTAGTAGGTTGCTGGACTCTAGTGGAGACATACTGTCCTGGCTATTTTAATTGTGTTTTTATACTAGCACCCAGGTATCTGGTTTGGGGATGGTTGTAATTCTAGTTGCTGATGTCTTGTCTTTGTTGGGTGGTTTTTCTGTTTCTTGGTTTCTATTGTCCTCTCTGGAACTTAGGAGACCACTATGGGTCGCCTGGTAGGGAGAGCTTTTGAGTCTCTGCCAGGTGTGGCCACTGTGTGGCCAGGGCAGGCAATGCTTCTAGGTATTGGGAGCTAACAGAAAGGAACTGAGATGGGCTAGAAGGACTGGGATCTGAGAAGGCACATAGAAGATAGGAAAGCTGGGTCTGCCACAAGGATCTGTGGAGTCCTCAGGCAGGGAAGAGAGAGTGAAGACAGGTGCCTGCAGGTAGGTTGCTACAGGGCTAGGGATGAGGCTGGGTCTGATTCTTAGGCAGAGGAGCCAGCAGGTATCTAGGGAGAGTCTGGTGTTGGAGGCTGAGACAAAGGGGCAGAGTATTGGAGGAAAAGATCTGAATAGTCCCCTGGGAATTGGGGCAGAGAGGAAGCAGAGGCCTCAGCAGGTGGTCTGCTATAAAGCCAGGGATAAGACTAGAGAATTCCAATTGGAGGACAGGAAGGAGAGTGAAGACCACCTACCTAACTCCCTAGCCAGCGTAGCCAGCATGTTTCCAGAGTTTGTTCTTCTGAAGACAAATCCTCATCATCTGCTGGTTTAAAAAAAGCATGGGAGAAATGTGTTTTGAGATTGCCCATTCCAAAAACCAATTTGTATTTTTAAAATCTAGAAATTTTATGGTATTTTCCATTTATCTCTTATAGATGAATAAAATTTCCCCACTTTCATTTTTTGTTACCACCTGGCCAAATTAACCACAGCTCACTGAATGAATCCTAGAGAGCATATGATTCTATATGACTGTTACGTTCATTTACGTGCTTCTTTTGAAAACTGCAACTCAGTCTGCCTATGGCAACTAGAAACCACACTTTGGATTCAGTTCTTATTATTTATTTAATCAAATAACATTCAGGTAAGTCTTCTTGACAGTACTTGTTGAACTGATTTAACTAGAATATGTGAATAACAAAGTTTGTGCGTGGCCTGAACAGATGCAAGATTGTTATTTTTTTATTTATTAAATCAGCAAAAATTAACATCCTATAGAACTTTCCTCAACTTAAATCCTTCTGAGCCTGCTTGCTAGCGTTCCAAACATAAGGACCTGCCCAAACAGAAATACCTGTATTTCATAATTTCCATGAGTGAAAACCATAATATAGGAGGGATCAAAACCTAGTTTTCAAACACAAGGTTCCTGCTTTGGCCCATTTTGAATCTGTCTCTACTTATTGTGAACCTTGTGAGGAGTGAATGGTGTAAGAGGATGCTTCTCTGTCTCCCCAGAAATGAGAACCGCTCCTGCAGCCTCATGTTACAGAGCAACTAGTGAAGCTTTCCAGTCTAAAAATAGGGATGGTGTAAACGGTTTTCTCATCTGTTCCGCTGTTCTTAGATTAAAGGTAGATACCTTCCACTTCAACTTAGAGTAGGTGCCAGTTCAACTTGCTGACAGTCACACTATAGGATCTCTACCAGCTTATATTTGGAACTCAGGTTCTTTCCACAAACCCCTTTCATTGTTGGTGAACCAACTCCTCTTAGGGTTGTGTGGTAAACTCAACTGTATATGAATTATGTCAAAATTATTGGTCTAAGTCCTTCACAGTATGACAGTATTTAGAGATTCCCATCAAGCCTTTAAATCATCAAGTTAAAATAAGAGTCATGACTCAATCTTATTGATATTCTTATAAAAAGAAAAAGTTAAGACATGAAAAATACAGAATTCAGATGCCCCTGTGAAAACTGGGAAAGACCATGTGTGGACAAAGGCAGTAACAGCTGTGTATACATCAACAAGACAAGGCTTAGGAGAAATCAGTTCTGCAGATACTTTAACCTTGATTTCCAGCTTCCAGGTGTGAAAAAGTAAAACTGCATAGTGTCTGGTGTTCACTATCTCCAGTGTCTTCATTTGAAAAAGAATGGAGCCTTTCACAACTTCAGCTCTGCCTGTTCACAAGAATGACCAGTGGAACTGGAAGGAAAATGTGGGAGTTTCTATCCTGACTGTCAAGATGTAGTAGTCACCCCTTAGGGAAAGGATGGAGTTTACTCTCTCCAAGCAATATGAGGACTGAATGGATGGATTCTGGGGTGGGGGACATTCTTTAACATAGAGGAACAGAGGATGGATGTTCTCTTATTCTAATGTTCTATTGTAGTCTGAGCAATACCTGCCACAGATGAGCACCTCACCTGTTAAACAGACCAGCAGTACCTTAACTCACAGCGTGTTTATCCCTCCTCTGATAGCCTCCTCTGCTTTTCTAAACCTCGGTGCCTTGACCTACGGTTTCTTATCTTCAATAGTTTTAACCCCATTTTAGATCCCCTGGAGGATAGCACAAGTATAGTGATACTTACCTCTAAAGAAGCTGGCATGGAGACAACAGTTTGTCTTTGCACTCATTGTGGAACAGAGATCTTTCAAGAAATGTAATAGCAAAGATTTAAGTGGAAACACATTTTTTCAGTGTTGGGTATCAATGTGCCTTACACATTAGGAACAAGTCCTCTACCACTGAACTATAGCCCAAGCCAAATACTGATGTGTAGTATGTGCACTTGGAGATTTGGGCAAGCACTGTGGTCAATCCTAGATCAGGAGACTGCTTATCTTTAAGATGGATAGTATTAACTCAGCCAATGCTAGTTGCTACTATAGTTTCTGCTTAAGACACTTTAAAAAATGTTCCATGTAGCCAGATTCTCAGTATCTTGAAAAGAATTTTTTTCTTTTTTAAAGGATTTATCCCAAGAAAGATGTTTAGTTGCAAGCTTTGAAGAAACTTGAAGTACATTTTTATTATTATAAGATTCTGAAGAAAATGGACCACATAAAAGGTTTGGGTTTAGAAAGACCTCTAGCAAAGCATGTTTAAGGAAAACTATATTTCCTCTGCCTCCATTCCAAAGGTAGTTATGCATGATTTCAGTTACAATATTTAATACATATGTTTATTAACTTCAAAAACTAAATAACTCAAATTATATCTAATATTTACCCAAGGGTTGTTTTTTGATTATCAAAGCATTAGAAATTGAATCTTACTCTCTGAGCTACATTTAAAACAAGTAGTAGGGTACAATAGTTATTTTGAAAAACATTGCCTGGTGTTTCAGTCATTCATTTAAAAAAAACAAAGTGCAAACAAACAAGATTATAAAACCATAAATTCAAATGCAGATTCACAAACACCCCTACTTTGTCATTATGTTCAAAGTCTCACACATGTAACACAACTCATTTTGTTGGTGCATACACTGGTGACAAACATCTTCTGAGAAGATAGAGAGACACAGGTTGCTTTTTGTGTCCCAGTTCCTTTGTCTCCCTCAGTATTTCCACCGTTTGTCTTATTAAAGTGTGTGGGGAAAAAGGCTGAGATGGTGTCCCAGAGACTTTCCATGTGGTGGGTCCCACAAACAGGAGAAAGGTCTGGAGTTCCAAAGGCTGGAAGCTTTGGCGACAGCAGGCCCCAGAGACACAAGAATGTCCATAGTTCCAAAAGAGTTTATTTTCATGGCAGATGCTAGATGGATCTGGATGTACTTACGTGAAACTCAAGGCAGACCTGAGTTAAACAGGGAGGGAGAAAGGGGGAAGGGTCTAGGGAAGAATGCTTAATTGGCTCCACCCTCTGGCCTTTATTAGTATGTAAATCTCTCTAGGGCCTGAGGCCTGTAGTCACGCCCTCTACCTGTGCACTTTGGGAGGGGCTGCAATGGCCTATGTGACTGAACAATGTAGGTCCATGGAGACTATACTGCTTGTCAGGACCCTGGGTCCTGGGAATGTGGCCGAACACCTGCCGTTTCTCCCTTGGAGTCTCGGGGTTCCAGGCCCATGCCCAGCCAAGAACCAAGATACCCTTATGCAGTCCCACATGTATGTATTTATAAAACACAATGTGTATGGTCACCTATTTAGAAGACATCAGAAAGACTGGCAAGATTCTGGTAAGTACTAAGATTAACAGTTTTAAATGTGTTAGGTACAAAAATGTACATCAAACATAGAAATATTATCTACTTAAAATATTGAAAGTATGAATTCTTAAAATTGCTATTATAATGCATAATGCAGACAAAATTTTTTTACAATAATTGTAAAGCTGTCCATAAAAATAATGCCAAATAAAAGCCATGCTTTTCCCATCTAGAAGTCTGGTAAGGTGGGTGTCATGCATCAAAATCTCTGACTATTGATCCTGCTGACCAGTAGCTTTAAAATTTATACCAACATTTTAGTGTTTGAAACTGTTGAGATTTGCCACTGGCAGTCAGAAATATAATATAAAGGGATGCAGGGGATATGGGGGCTGGGGTAGGTAAATAAGAACAACGTGTAATGTCAAATATGTTGGAAAATGCCACAAGGATATTTTGTGTGGGGAACTGGGGGCTAGTCTGTTGGGGTAGCCAATGGGCATGATATTAGCCAAAATACTCAACAAAAGGGAGATAGAACCTGTAGAGGCCATATCCAGTGAATAAGCATGGCCCGGGTTGAGGGATAGGGCCAACCATCTCAAAAATTTTAGAATTGCTCCTGTCTAAAGAAAATGCAGGGACAAAGAATGGAGCAGAGACTGAAGGAAAGGCCATCCAGAGACTGCCCCATCTGGAGATCCATCCCACTGCGCACACAAAATCCAGACACTATTGCTGATGCTAAGAAGTACTTACTGACAGGAGCCCAGTATTAGTTGTCCTCTGAGAGGCTCTGCCAGAGCCGGACCAATACAGATGCAGATGTACACAGCCAAACATTGGAATGAGAATGGGGACCCCAATAGAGAAGTTAGGGGGACTGGAGGAGCTGGGGGGGTTTGCAACCCCATAGGAAGAACCACAGTATCAATCAACCAGATCCTGCCCCACCCCTCCACCCCCCCCAAGATCCTAGGGGACTAAACCACCAACCAAAGAGTACACATGGAGAGACCCATGGCTCCAGCTGCATATGTAGCAGAGGATGGCCTTGTAAGGCATCAATGGGAGAAGAGGCCCTTGGTCCTGTGGAAGCTTGGTGTCCCACTGTAGGGGAATGCTAGGGTGGTGAGGCAGGAGTGGGTGGTTGGAGGAGCACCCTCATAGAGGCAGGGGGAGGGGCATGGGATGGAGAGTTTCTGGAGGAAACCAGGAAGGGGGACATTTGAAATGTAAATAAATAAAATAAACAAAACAAAACAAAACAAAAAAAAAAACCCAGAAAAACAAACAAAAAACAACAATAGCAATAAAAGAAATAGTAGCATAGCCATGAGAAGAGTAAAGACAACTAGAGATTTCTAAAACTGTGATGAGCAGAAAAACAGTGTCAACGCATACAGACATTAATGAACACTGCTGAATGCAAGGTGGACATTCATGGCGTTACCTAGGAAACACACATACACTACACACACACACCTCACAATACAAGCAGCAAGCTGAACTGCTAATCTGATTATTAAAATGCAGAAACAAGAAAGACCCTGACAGACTTGCTCATAAAACCTCCATATTGCTTCCTTATAAGCCCCTCCCCTCCCACGGCCTCTCACCAGCAGACACTTTTTCTTTGCTTGGGCAGTAAAATGTGAAACTGTCTCCTGTCTCACTCACTCTTTGTTTCCATGTCATGTGTCACATTCTGTTTCTGAGCTAGCTGGTCTTCGGTAACTGATTCCCACTCGTATTCTCACTTGCTCAGCTCCCACTCACTGTGATTTTTCCTGCCTAGGCAATCATGTCTATTTCCTAGTGGGTATCCCCTCCCCCGGCAGTCCACCCTCACTGACAGCGACGCTGTTCTAAGGTTTATATATCAGATTATATAAGTCATCTCCTCAGAATCCTTCACTAGCTCCATTTGCACCCATTACAGAATGAATCCAGTTCTTCCCGGGTTTGTTTGCAAGGCGCTCCAACCATCTTGCTTGAGGCTGGTGTTCCAAATTTATCTCGTCCTAAATCCTGCTTTCCTCCTACACCAGGACATCTTACCTGTCTCTCACTGGTTTTCATCTACTGATATTACCTGATGAAGAAAGTGGGAGTGCCTGCCACCATGTCTCCTCTTGCCTGGGAACGTTGCAAACTATAAGTGGTTTCCGATCTTAGCTTTTTGATGTGGTTTCCAAAAGTTGACTGGCATTTCTTTTCTTTTTTTCTTTCTTTTTTTTTATTGGTCACCTAATATTAGCTGAAGAAAAAGTTAAAGTTTTTCTAATATTTGAACATTAGGCTTATTTTCCTTAGCTATCATTGTTTATCTCTTCAAATATGGTTTTAGCTATCATAGCACTTAATGTACATGTTATTATACACATTCTCAGTGGATATTTACCAGGGTGGAGATATAGAGATATAGAGATATAGGTAGAGGTAGAGGTAGAGGTAGAGATAGAGAGGTATATAGATATCGATATAGATGTGTGTGTGTGTGTATATATGTGTGTGTGTATGCTAATTACTACTAAAATTACTAGTAAAATCATAGAAACTGTTTCAGCAAGATTGATGGGCAGTCATCCTTTATTTACTTTCTCTGTTAAAACTTTAGTTTCTTTTTATAGCAGAGGTCACCAGTGTCCGTCATATTCATTCCACAGGGTTTGGGGAAGATTACTAAAAGTGAAAGTAGACTTTGTGAATTGAATTACAAATAAAATTTTTCATTGTTTCTCCTAAATTAAATAGAAAACAAAATGGTTTTGGCTAAGAAGAAACAGAAATCTGCATCGAATCATCATCTAAGCAAGTAGAATACTTTGACCCCACATGTGCCTTGTTAAGAGTGTCATAAAATAGTGAAGTTAATTGGGTTGAAAATTAAGTCAGACATTTCTAAGTAGATATTTAACACAACTGGCACCAGGCCTTTTATTGTGACAAATGAAGGAAGTTTTGTTGTTTCTTTCCCAGAGATAGAGTCTACCCTGTGTAGTCCAGGCTGGCGATAGTTCACATGTACTACAGGCTGTCCTTAGGCTCTCTACCTTCCTCCCTTAATCTTTCCAGGTTGGGATTATAGCTTATGTGCCCTCTCCACGGCAACAAATGAGTTCTTGGTAAAACAGATGTGCTTTGAGTCCCACTCAGTCTAAAAGAAAGTTGTATCAATTTTACATAATTTCTCAACAGATTTTTTTAAAGTTTATAGTAATCATTCCAGTGAGTCAAAAAATATCCACTCACCAAGTAATTGTCACCCCAAAGATACATAAATAAGAAAGTCAAAGTTGTTAAGATTTTATGCAGCACCAGGGTTCAATCTGAATTA
Organism: Mastomys natalensis; assembly: GCA_021653895.1. Classification (NCBI taxonomy): domain Eukaryota; kingdom Metazoa; phylum Chordata; class Mammalia; order Rodentia; family Muridae; genus Mastomys; species Mastomys natalensis. The sequence continues at coordinate 976,147 of JAJTUV010000928.1, read as the reverse complement.
GATCACTTAGGTCTTAATCAGTACAAATAGGACCAGAAATGCATGCATACATACTACTTGTGTGATAGTTACTTGACCTCATTAAAGGCATTATAAGTCATGTTAAAGTTTAGTGTTTTTAAAGGAAACAAAGAAACGAACAAAACCACAACTAGCACCACCATATAAAAACAAAGCAAACCAAAAAAACAAGTCAAAAAAACCCTCTGTGTTGCTTGATGCTGCAACTGAAAGACTAACTCCATCAGTTGAAGAGCATACAAAGGAGCCATTTGCTCTTCCTAAACTATCACAATAATGGTCTTAGCATGGCTAGGGTAAGTATTAGGAGACTTCAAAACCCACTCAAGAGAACAAACCCAGTGCCTTTTAAGAATTATATGCTCAGAAAAGGGCAGTAGAAAATAAGAACCTCTCCTGCTGTAAGCAGGTATATCCAAGGACACAGAGGAAGCAGAGCTACTGAATGGGGTTTGTTTCTTTTTTATCATCTCACAATGAAATTGGTCTTCAAACTGCAGAAGGTGCCACAAATACAGTCAGAAAGGAACTGAAGCCAGTGAGCATCAGAGATGCAGAAAAGGAAAGTCTAATAGCCTTTGAGTAGATTTCAATCCATGGGAGGTAAATTTCCTGCAACTAGAACCATGTAAGTATGAAATGGAGGGAGTTGACTAGGGAGGGAAGGTTGTAGATTGGATGCAGCCAATCTTGTTTTCTTGTTACTTCCTTGTTTCTCCATGAGCTAGAACAAGAATATTAGCTGTAGATCATGCCCAGGCCATCATGCATTTTAGTGGGGTGTCTGTCACTCTGCCACATTCCCAATGGGCTGAGCAAACTGGCATAAAACAGTCAAGATCTAGGCTTGCCTAACTCTAGTGAATACTTCAAGTTTGAAAGAATGGGGGAGAGAAAGTCTCCCAAACAATGATATGTTCATAAGCGGAGATAACTATGAGTATCTGATGTCCCACTCTTGGGCAGTTGCTTTCCAGGAACATCAAGTAGAAATCATACAACTGTCATAGATGTCACATCTGTGAGGGTCTTATAAATTAATCACTTCTGATCCTAAGCAGCCTATGACAGCAATTAAGTGTGCTTTTTTTGTGAGTGATAAGATATGCAAATGAGGCTCATCTGTCTTCTTAGAAACAACTTGCCCACAGAAGGGAGGGGATTATAAGAAAGGAGCATGCAGATGCTATACTCTTCATTAGCCTCTGCATTTGCTGGAAAAGTTGGGGAAAGTGAGGAGGAGATGGAAGTTTGTCCTTCTATCCCTTACAGCTGGCAGGGTGTAAAGGAGAGAACAAATGAAATCTGTGCTAGGTAGCTCTTTCTGCAATATAAAATTTCTGTGGAAATTATTAGATAGCAAGAAAGGAGAGGATGAGGTCCAAGTACTAGATGATAGCCCTTAAGTCTGACCTTTTGAGACAAAAACAAAGAAAATCCATGATCAACAAGGAAATGAAGGCCTTAGTGATGGCCCAATACAGGAAACTATGCTAATCAGTGAATATCTGCATCGGTGCTGCTTGCACTGGGAAACAGGAGAGGAAAGGGCCTCTCCTAGTCTGACTCATGAGCTGTAGGAATGGAGATGAATGGGATTAGTCTCAGCTGTGTGGAAGCAAAGACACTGAGTAATAACATGACTTGTTATCTCTTCTTGAAATGACTGTCGCATAATTTGAGGGAATGAGAATTTGGCTTGCTTTGAAGCAAAGGTTGCACTCTCCGAGGCAATGAGTGGAAAATCAGTCTCCGATGGCCTGGGGCTTATGAGCCATTGAGACTTGAGGGACACTTGGTCATTGTCAGCTGATGTTGAGGACTGAAAGACAGTGGAAGAATGAGAGGCATTGCTAAGAGAACTGTGTGTGTGGAAGGCAGAATCTGATGCCCAGTTCACCAGGCTTGATGGAGCATCCAGGATAAGCTAAGAAAGAAGTTAGTTCACAGGAACCAGGGACTTCAGTGATTGGGCCAATCCCTGTGGTAGGGCATAATTTTAATGATGTGGGAAAAGCTCTGATTTAGAACAATATAGAAATGATAGTCTAAGGTGCTACATGTTCCGAAGAGAATGGAAAGAAGGAAAAGCAGTTAAAGGGACCTGGTTTAATTTGGATTACTCAAAGCATTGTGACATCTCAGTTACCAAGAGGGAAAAATAATGAGAAGCCAAATGCTGGGCTTGTATGTGTTTGGAAGATAGGTAATAGAGTCCAACAGAAATCAGAGCCCATGTAGTCCTTCCATAAGCCAGGAAGCAGATATCCTCACCCAAATATCAGCTCTCTACTCTCAGGTCAAGTAGATGCCTGCCCATTTCAGTCATACAGAATCTGGTCACAGGGGAGCCTAAATAGACTGGAAAACTGCTAAAGCTGCCACATTCCTATAAAATATTCTGATATTCTGCATGCTATTCAAACACAGGAAGCCTGGTCCTGATTACGGCCTCAATAGTTTGTTGTTATGGGGCAAGCACATAAGTCTGCCTGTTCCATATGGGATTGGAAGGGATACAATAGAACCCAAGCCTGTCAGCCAGATATGAAAATATACGACAGCCCTCTCAAAAGGATCTCCAATCGCACAAACAATGAAGAAAGCCATCATCAAGTGTATATCCAACTCAGTGTTACATATGTGGGCCCAGGGATAGCTAACACTACAGAGGCACAAGTCACAATCCCTGAAGTGAAGAACTAGCTTATGACAATCAGTTCCAATGGCAGTTCCACCTGCCTTATCACTTTACAGGGATTGAAAGTATGTGGTTAAGCCAGTAGCTAAAAGAGTTTAAATGTAGAAATCAGCCTGCACTTGTAGACAAAAAGACACTCTTAGAAAGCCACAAGTTTGATTTATAAAACAAACAAACAAACAACAAAAACCAGGACGAGGATAGACTGCCTTGCCTCTCTTTGAGATATTTGCCAAAGAGGTTCTTCAGCATCTCCATCAATACAAGATATTGGTTATATGGCAGAACTAGAATTAAGTCCCTATTGCTGAAGAGACCGAATGCTCTATGGGTAAGATATGCTGGAACACACCTCTCTGAGAGCTAACTTTGTTAGTAAGAGAAGGTGTTATGCTATACCTCATCTAGTGAGGGATAATTGTTGCCCTGATGGTCCATTTGGTTATGGCATTTCATGTGCTATACTATCTACATGTCAGAAAAGTCTCTGGGGAAATAATGGTATAACTGTCAAGACTACTTAATGGATGTAAGACAACTGTGAAGAAGGGAACTCAAGTTTGATCCTGGAACTAGCACAAATCCCATGGCTCAGAAGGGGATAAGCTCCAGTGGAGAGGTTATTGCTATTGTTTTGTCAAGCGGCTGTTACATTATTGCCGATTTGCCTTCTAAACATTTGTGCATATGCCCATAGATTATTCATGCTGTCAGTCTCTGCTCATGAAGAGAATCTTTTCTGTGGTGGACTGTGGTCAGACTGCTAAGAAGAAGTTATTATTGCTGTGGTACAGTGACCCAGTACCCAATCATAGGCAAAAAAGAAAAAATAATCCCCTGGAAAATCTGAGGGAACATCATGGAAGAATCAAAGAAACACAAGAGCCAGAGAAGGGGTTAGAATACTGTGTATGTGTTTCCTATTTTGAAACATTCTCTCTTGAAAGAAAAGAAAGAAGGTTGCTCACGAAACAGACAACCAACTTTAAAACTCAGAAGAAAGTGTTAAGACCCACACAGACCCTCTCCGTGGCTAAATAAAGAAAAACGAATAAACACTTTCTTGGGGGAGAGATTCTTTGGTGGAGTTCTCTGCAAGTTGCATGGAAATCCATGATTTGTGACTCATCACCTATCCTGCAGCGGACTCTGTTTATGCAGTTGACTGAGAGTCACCAAGGCTTTCATAAGTAAGTAAACTCATCCATAGCTCTGTTAGTAATCTCTATAAATTCATCAATTCAACAAGCTAGATTTGGGTAAAATAATTTCTTTGGTCTATCACAGGTGCCCTATCTGGAGTGAATACGCATTTGTCCACAAGAAGAAGCATGCAATAATAATTATAAATAGAACCAATAAAGTAATAGCATGAGATATAAACCATTTCTCATTGCTTCCAATATTTGTACATATAGCTCTTATTACTGGGCTTTTAACCTAGACAATTTGTATAATAGTGTATACAATTCTATTTTGTCCACTGATTTCCTTTTATAAAGTAACACTGCATAGAAAAGCCTACTGGTAAGTGTTAAATAATATCAAAGTTAACTACATTTCAAAGATAATGTGTTTCTTAAAATTGATATGAAATTGAATATCTATTTTGGTATTCGTCTTGAGGTAATTTTACTAACTGTAGTATAACCTTATTTTAAAATGCAGTATAAAATATATAGCATATTTTGATAGAAAAATATTTATCTCATGACTTCCCTAGCATCTTCAATACAAAGTGTTTATTGTTTAAATATTTGCCTATATTGCAATTAATTGAAAGGTAACAGGGTATTATGAGAGCAGACATGTAGGGTAGGTTTTATGAACCATGCACAGAAATGACATGTTCTTCCCCTTATGTCCCACTGTCTACAAATTAGTCATTTTGTTGGATCTAATTGCAAAGAAGTCTGGGAAGCATAGTGTATTCTCATAAAGGAAAGGAAGTAATTTTTCACGAATAGCTAGTGTTCTTCCTATGATCTTAAACATGTTCCATTTGAAAGACTTCTGCTATAATTCATTTAAAGGTTGTCATTCTGAATTCATGAACTAACAGTTTATGTATGGGTTTTTCTTTTTAATGAAATCATGATGAAAAGATCTCTGTTTATATAACTAGGGACAGTGATTGAAAGAGCTAGAACCAGAAGATGTTTTCCATCATATGCTTTTGTTATTTGGAAGTGGGTGTATGCAACATATTCACATGATGAATCCATTAATGAAAATACAGTTTAACCCATGATTCTTAAAATTAAAATTCTTAGTTTACATTTTAAATTACAGAAATTTCCCCACATGTAATTATGTTTTTTTTTTTAATTTTATCTCACCAAGTTTCTAAACCCCAGGAACATTTGTAAAATTCAAAGATTATTTTCTTTACCATAAAGTATTGTGTATATTTAATGGTAATAGTTATTTATCTTATAATTATTACATAACTTCTATCAATTATATAATAATGAACTAATCTTTTTCAGAAGCACATACATTTTATGCTTTATTATGTAAAGTATGGCTTTAGGTACATTATTTCATTGAATAAACATTATATTTTGTAATAAAAAGAAAACAAAAATGCCTGCTTAAATAAAAATGTTTAAAATAATATGTATTAGCATTATTGTTCCTTTTCGGTCTTATAGTTTGTAACATGTTTTTGTATCCTAAACTATAATTTCATTTAGAAATAAATTATTGCTAGATAGGATACAAATGTTTGATATTTTCCTATGTAAATATTCTTATATTTACTTAGCAAATTTATTTCTGCACTTGTTGTGTTTAAGGTATGTGTTACATACATTCCCCAAAGCACTAAAATGGTAGTTAAAATAGTCATTCTTCCAAATAATTCCCAAATTAAGCACTGCTGAAATCTCCCACCAAGAAGGCACTGCCTTCAAGATCCTAGCCAATTCTTTAATCAAAGAAGTCTAAATCTCTTCAAGAAACTGAATTCTGAAATTAGAGGATGGACTTCCTAGAAAGATAGCTGTCTTTCAACTTTTTATTTAGTATGAAGTATAAAATTATAGAGGCAACAAGACTAGTAAAAAGCTTAGAGCTGAGGATGAAGAGAGCCTCCGAAGGAAAGGACTCCAGGCTTCCTCCTGATGTCTTTAACTCTTTTGTGAAGCCACATATGTGTGATCTTGTTCCTTTCTTCTCTTGGTCATACTTCCCTTGACCACACCTCTAGTATAGAGTTTCTTTTCAAAGGTCCTGGTCCCATGTGCTCAGAAGGTTATCGGAGGATTCTAACCATCTCTGCACCAATCATAAACTTTGTCTCAAATCGTAACCTTGAAAGGTTATTCCACAAAGGGAAGGCCAATGGCTCAATCCAGTGCACGGCTAATAAAGTTAACACGATCTACCACTCTTATGCACACACGTCCTAGAGACACAGGCATGAAGAAAGACTGCGGAGCTATCACGGGAGAGAGCCTCTGAAGGGGAAAAGGAAAAGAGGCTCTCCTGTGAGAAGCCGGGAAGCAGCCAGAGACTCAAGGAAGGTACCACATTCCCAACAGCTCAAAGTATATTCTCAACAAGCTTTTCTTGAATGTGTTGAACACTATTTTCATTTTATCATCCAGCTGTGTATCTTATGCTTTTAATCCTCAAATACATTCACATAAATAACATCTCTATAAAGAACACTTACAAGTGTAAACTGAAAAATATTTCCATAGCTGAAGATTTTGCACATGCAATAGTTAGCAGCCCTCTCTTTAAGGGCCCCACCCTGGCACATGGGCTGCTCTGTCTGAAAAAACGAATCAGCTCACCATCCTCTCCTTCCTGCTCAGTAGAAATGGGTATTTGAAGCCATTGGACAGGCAGCTGACCTCTTTGGTAGGGTGTCTGTAGCTGTGTCCCTGATTGAATGAATCAATTTGTTGTGACATGGTTCCAATGTGATTACTGTTGTTTAGGCTTGCAAGGGAGTCTTTTCTCAAACGTGAACACCATAAATGCCAAGCTAGCCTGCAAGAATCAATTAAGACATGATGTAGTTCAAGAAAAATTGTCTCAATTTAGCCCCTCTGTTGACAGAAAAAAAATATTCTGGATGAAAAATAGGAAAGGGGAAGAAATAAAGTAGAGAACAAAAAGTGTCCCCTTTTATCTTAACTGAAACCCACATCGAACACTTCCCAGTGTCTTTATCTTTATTTCGGTGCCATTTTGAAAAAAAAAAAAACAAAAAACTGTTACTTGTTTTAGTCTATTTCCTGTCACTGAAACAGACTATCCTGGTGTCCTAGTTTGCTTTTGTTATTGTGACAAACATCATGACAAAAAGTGACTTGGAGGAGGAAAGGGATGGACAAACTTTCCAGGTCATGAGTCACCATTGAGGGAAGTCAGGGCTCCTGAGAGAACCAAAGCAAAATCACAAAATGAAACCACAAAGAGGAACCTTCAGGGTCGAAGAACCTTCAAGGTTGTTGCTCTCCTTCTGACCTCTGATGACTAGCTTTCTTACACAGCCCAGGACTCTCTGCTAAGGTATGGCACTAACCACAGTGGGCTGGGCCTTCCCATGGTAATCAGCAATCAAGAAAGATTCCACAAAAGTGCTCACAGACTGATCTGATTGGGGTTATCCCCTCAGTTGAGGGTCCCTCAGATAACTCAGGGCTGTGTCAAGTTGACAATTGAGGGAGGCTCAGGGTGTCTGAATTACAAAGGAAATATAATGAGTTATGAAATGATGTTTTAGTATATTCCCACAAGTATAAGCCTTGATCAGTATAATGGCCTGATCAAGGTGTATCTACTTCTTCAAACATCCTATTTCTTCACATTGGGAATATTCAAAATAATTTCTGCTAGCTATTTAAAATATGCACTTAATGTTATATTTTATGCAATGTCAGTCATTGGCATCCCACTATGATGTCATTTCTTTCACCCAAGGCATCACCTTACTCATCAACCAACCTTTTCCTTTCATAGCCTTCCTGTCCTCTCCCTCCACACCTGTCCCAGTGTATGGTAACCAATATCCTCTATGTGGTTTTATGAGATCAACTCTTTAAAGGAAGCCCTTAGTTGTAAGATGATTTATGATTGACAGGAAGGAACAAAGGGTTACAAGGTTTTTCAGTGATATAATAATTCTAGTTAAAATGTAGAATTGGAGTCCATGGGAAATGGAATCAATGTAACTGATCTTGGGGTCTAAAAGATGCTTGCTTCTGTTTTACAGGAGCGTCTTTAGAGAACATCCAGAACAAGACTGAATATTAAGAGAAGGAAGATTGAGGCAACATGGAGGGGATGGGGAGGGGTGAAGGCAGTACAGAAGGGGAGGAGGGTCAACCTCAGGAAGGATGCCTGAATAAGCTATAAGGAATCATCTTGCTTTATATTTACCTAAATCATGTGATTTACATAATATATATAATTATATATACAATTTTAAATAAAATCATGCCACTTGGGGTGATTATTCTTCTTGATGACAATTAAAAACAATAACAATAGCCTATATAGTTTGGAAGTCTCTTGGACTCCCCTGACTGACCAATAACTTGAAAAGAGGTCTCTCATGCCTTGTACTGGGATTTTGGTTGGATAGTCTATGGCTAAATCAGTATAATTTCTAACTCCATCCTTATACCCACATATAACTGTAGCCCTCACTCCTCATCAAACAGCATTTTTTTCCACAGCAGAAGGAGACCATCACAGACAGCCATAACTAATCAAATCACAGAGAACATCTGACCGTGGAGTGTTCAGCCCAGTTGACACATCTACAACACAACTCTTACACATAATGATCAAGGAACATCATGGAAGTGGGGAGTGTGGAAAGATTTTAAGAACCAGAGCAACAGGAAGTACGCTGAAAGGTTGCATCTTCTAGATACTACAGGGCAGTTATACCCATGAAATCTCAACAATATGGCTGCTTAAACACAGCCTGAACAACCACGTCAACAAGAGCTGACATGCCAGTGTAGATGGGGGAAATCACATAGGGCCCCACTCCAAGATAAAGAGCTACAGGGAATTAAAAACTGCTGAAAGGAAATATTAGTATTTCCCCAGAGGTGAACATCCTAGGTGGTTAGCTAACCCCAGAAAAACAAGCAGCAATAAACATATTCAACTGGCTGCATTTATATGTTTATTTAGATACAATATATATAAAATAATAATAATAAGAGGACATGAATTTGAAAGGGAATGGGGACATAGAAGGGGTTGGAAGAACAAAAGGATAGGGAAAGTAATATAATTATAACCTAATTAAATCAAAAAATAAATTAAAAAGAATAATACAATGGGATAGCTCAGTATAAGTTAATTTTATAACTCAAGTTCAAGGCTCACCATTGATCATATTCATTTATAGCTATGGTCTATTCTATTCTCATTTTTAAATTATATTTTTTATTCCAAGACTGTATTTCTGTGTTTTTTTTTTTTCACTTACAAGCACATGACGGAACTGATGAGTGTTGATTTCTTAGGGCTATATATGATTTTTAAGAGCTGAAACGGTAAACTGGAGAATGGAATACATTTGAGAGGTATGAGGTTTGACTCACTCATGGGAGTGCCAGTTCCTGATGTCTTACTTACAGGATATTTTAGCCAAGAGAACATCCGGGCTATAATATTGGTAGCCTTTATAATACCATGTGGATCACTGACATGCGCTAGATATCCTTTATGCCATTTGCCTGAGCCTGAGGACTGACTGCACTCTGGTGTCAGGAATAGCTGTTCATTCACTCTGGCTCTCTGGCAAGGGGAAAGCACTAAAACTTAGGCAACAGGGAGAGTGGCCTTCCTGTGTGCTTATCTTAGGCAGCAGAAGCAAATAGTTGAATCCAGATTGTTTGCAAACAACAGAAAGTTACTTCTCAAAATTTTGGAAGCCACGAAGGCAAAGATGGAGATGCTATAAATCATTTGTCTGGCAAGGGCTTGGTGTTCAGTGTTTATAGCTGGAGGAGCTGTGGGTGGCCACATGGCCAAGAAGACAAGATAGCACCCCTCTCATTAGTCACCTACCAACAGTCTTGCCTCTAGACTTGGTCACATAACGGGGTTAAATTATAACAGTTAAATAAGCAAGGCAGCAGCATTTAGACGACATCAGTATGTGCTGAATCTTCTTTTAAGGTCCCTGCTTCCCTAATCTTAAACTGAATGTGAATCTACTCTTAACGGAACCACTTTTTACTGATATACTCACCTCACTTGCAATTAAGTGGCAATAATTCTGAAATATTTTGAGGGTGGTGGTGATAAGTGACTTCACAAAGCATAAGTAAATTATAACTACAGCATCTTCAGGAGTCTGCGTCTTGTGGCCAAGAACTACATTTCTAGCTTTGACTGGTTCAAATCAATTCTGTGAACACAGAACACTTACTATGTGCAAGTATCCCACAGAAGCCTGCAGGGGATTTAACGACACACAAGACACAAGGCTCTATTGCAGAATTGTTTATCACCTACCAGGGAGAATTACAAAAATCACAACAATAATAAAATACATGGTTGGCACAGCTGTTTGGCTTAAAGAAAAAAAGCATGGCTTTATATGCAAACACACTTGCTTTCAAAATTGCCTCTGATATTTATTAACAGTGTGCTTTTGTGCAAAAATTTAACACATGGTTTATTCTTCTGCAAAGTAGAGAGAGCAGCAAATGTTTCAGACTCCATGATTAATCTTACTGGCCATGTTAGACATAAAGCACCCACCAGTTTGTGAATGCTCTGGGTCAGCTTTCCTGGAAAGCCAAGTCTAAAATAGAGAGTTTCCATTTAACAAGCTGATAGACATAAGGACCAGAGAAGAAAACATGGGGAGCTGGGGGGCTGTGAACAAATCTCCACAAAAATCTCAAATGATTCCTAGGGAACTCTAGAGCTGGGTAGCCCCGTGGCAGGCTCTTGAACTACACTGTTGGAGCTTCCATAGACAGTCTTGTGATGTGGACTCTCCATAGCAACAGGACAGGACTATGTAAGAGACTAGGTTAGCTCAAGGAAGAGCAAGGACTAGGGTTGGGGGAAAAGGTCTAAGCTGAGGTCATCAGCCTCTAGTAACAGGGAAAATGTAAACTTAGGTCTAATAAGGAGGAGAGCTGCAGAGGAAGCCAGGTGGTGAAACACAAACCACTTGAAACATTAAAATTGTCTTGACTCTGTGTAAAATTGTGACTGCAATGCATGCATCTAAGAACTTGGAAAATACAAAAGGATATTTAAAATTTTTATATCAACAATGATGTCCCAAAATTCTTGTAAGCATTTTGCCATTTATCATTTTGATGTTTTTCTAGTTAATTTTATTTTCCTCTAAAATAGTATTTTGTTTGGAAATTAGCTTTGAGTCCAGTTTTTTATATCATAGTTATTTTTCCCATATAAATAAATAATCATTTTCTTCTTTTTAATAGGTTGTGATGGTTTGTATCAAAATATTCCAAACACGCTCTACATTCCTGAACTCCTCCTTTCACACTTCTGCACGTTCACAAAATTCTATGCATAATATTGTACATATCTCTAAGACATCCTTAGGAAATAGTTACAAAAACGGAAACAGATGTGCCAAAGATTATTTACATGTCTTTGATAAATATATATAAATACTTTGATAAATATTGTCAAGTTCTCCTCCATAAATTATTGTCAGTAATGTTTTATTCTTTTTAATGTCATCCAGGTTAAGAAGGTAGCTTTTACTACACACACACACAAAGAGAGAGAGAGAGAGAGAGAGAGAGAGAGAGAGAGAGAGAGAGAGAGAGAGGTAGTAAAGGCTAGAAGAATCAATGTTTATTGAAGAGAGAACAGAGAGCAGCAGCAAATCAAGGATCATGATGATGTTCCAGGAGAGAGAACATGCTCCTTAGTATCAGGCAGAATTTCAACAAGTTAGAGACAGAAAGGATCCCTGACCTAGAAGACAGCAGGGGTAGACGTGGTGTGGAGTATAGTAAAATGTTGCTTTGGTTGGAGTATAGGAGAAAAGGCAAAACCAAAAGTAGCGTGGGACTGTTGTGTCCCATAAAAGTGCCAGGGTGCAGATCTGGGCAACACACAACAGCCACTTGACTCTTGTGTGTTTAAGAACATGGAGGGCATGACTAGAATCCTTCATTTTTTTTCAAAAATGCTTTTATTTGCTTCCTGCCTTATGTCAAGTACTTGTGTCACTGATTGGGGCACAGAAATCTCTAGCATTCTCCAATCTATGTGATAAAAAGTATATTTATGACCTCAGAGTCAAAAATTAGACTTGGATATGAAGAGAAAAGGAGACAGAGAGAGTGTGAGAGAATGGGCATGAAAAGGCCATGAAGTTAAGAGGTTGACAAGGGGATGGGTTGGATCCAGGGGGAATTGACAGGGGTAAATATGAGCAAAATATACCACATGCATGTATGAAATTCTCAAAGCATAAATAAAATGTATTAAAAACAGATGGAGATCTGAGACTGTACCAGTGAACAACTACCCTCAGGCCAGGATGTCAATAATCCTGTAGTCTGAACATCCAAAGAAAGACTCAAGGAGACAGTGGAAGCACCCATTGCAGATGGCCGCCCAGGGGCAGGGAAGGAACCTGAGAAAGTTCAGTGGAGAGCCAAGGATCAAACCAATTAGTGCTGTGCTCAGCCTGCAGCAGAGAAGCTTCCTATTATAGTAGCTGGCTGTCAATGAAGAGATTCATAACAGTCCCAGAGCTCAGAACAAGTGACTGCTCAGTGCTCGGTCCTAAATAAGACATCTACATCACTCCGTCTGGGGCTCAGGAGAACACCTTAGAGGAAGGAACAGAAGAGGGTAAGAGTCAAAGGCTGAGAAGAAGTATTGTGAAAGATTGTTTTCTGAATACAATGTGGGCATTGCCACAGACCTGCCCAAGACCCAGCCCATCAGCATTCCATTATATACTGGAGGGGGAATGCCCCAGCATGGCCCCCCACCACCAAAGGAGCTATAGATGGCTAATGGTGCAGGGAAAGGGAGTTGAATTTCTCAGTGGTGTTGCCATTGGTAAATTTCCCCTTCTTAACTAGTCCTCTCATGGTAATGCAAACAACCCTATTAAATGCACAAGGCCAACACACACACACACATACACACACACACACAAAGAATAGGATAGATCTTATTGTAAGAAGGAGTTTGGAGAGAGGAGTCTAAGGAAGAATAATGCAGAGAGGACTCTGATCAAAGTACATTATGTATGAAATTGTAAGAAAAGAGATCTAAAAGTCAATGTTCAATCTAATCAAGGCTCTATTCCCATGTCCCAGCTCACAGGAAAGACAGAGGAGCGTGTTAAAAGATTCAGAGGTGAGTGGACCCAGAGGCAGAATGGAGAAAATGGTATGTGACTGGGTGCTTGTTTCATAAAACAACAAAATGAAACAAATGCCCACAAGGGAAAGAAAAACCAGATATTCCTGCAAATCGCAAGAGAAGCGGTAGCACACATGCATAACCCTAGTACCTCAGCAGGCTAAGGCAGAAGGACCATGAATTAAAGACCAGCTTAGAATACACAGAAGGAATGTGTCACAGACTTAGATCCCACCTTACTTCTTTATTGCTGTGATAAAACAGTAACCAACATGACCAAGATAGAGGAGAAAGGTTTAAGTCAGTTTATATTTTCATGTTACAGTCAGTCTCTGAGGGAGCACAAGGCCGGAGCTCAAGGCAGGAACCTGATGGTGGGAACTGAAGCAAAAGCCACCAGAGGAATGATTACTAGCTTGTTCCCCATAATTTGCTCAATTTGTTTCTTTATACAACCTGCTCAAAACAAGTCACCACTAACAGTGGGCGGGCCTCCACATCAATCCATTAACAAGGAAAAGCTCCCTCAGGCATATTCACTGGCCAGTCTTATGAAGGCAATTCTTCAATCAAGGTCCTTTCTTCCCACGTGACTGTAGTTTGTGTCCAGTTGACAAAAACTAACCAAAAGGATATAAACACATATAGTTTGTCAAACAATACTTGCTCAAAGAATCAGTTATAGGTCCTCATGATGCTTGCAGGTCTACTACTGTGTGTCACACATACTTCATAGAACCTATGGCATTTTTCTCCCCAGTACTTCAAAATCTTTGATCTGGGATGTCCCTTATCATCAATGCCAACTTGTAATCAGCTAGGTTACAGTCATAATATACTTCGTCACTGTCGGGGGGAGGGTGCACAAATCTGTCATAGATACCAGAACTGTTGTTGAATCTATGTACAATGCAGGTATTCTATTAAGTAAAATCAAAACTTAAATTCAATGTGCGAAGAAAGAAACTGTATCACAGTTTGAGGCTTTTTTATTAGTGATAAAATAAAAGGCAATTTCATTTTAAAAAATATAGCTTTGCTTTTATTAAAGTGTGTGGAAAAGGCACTATACATTCAAGTGAAACAAGGGAGCATAGTTAATTAAATAAATTCACAATATGTAAAAACAAATGAAACAACTTATAGAATATATAAATGAGAAAACTCATAAATATTTTAAAAATTCTGTCATACTGGTACTGCTAGGCTAAAAGTTATGCATTAACCAAAAACAGTAAGATACTATTTTTTAACTCAACAATTTACTCCAAAATTTAAAAAATTACTAAAAAGGTATAACATAGACTTTGAAACTAGGTCTTGTGAAAGTTGGTATTGATTGTCAACTTGACAATCTAGAATCCTCTAGAACACTGGCCTCTGGACATGCTTGTGGGTTAGTGGCTTGATTGTGCATTTAGTGGGAAGATCTGACCACTGTGGGCAGCACCATTGCCTATGTGGGATCATGAACTGTGTAAGTGGAGAAAGAGACAGTGTGAACCATCTCCCTCTGCTTCCTGACTGGGAGTTGTAATGTGACCGGCTGCCTCTTCAATTTCTCCTGCCTCCAGGATTTCCCTACCATGATGATGTTAGTGTGTGAGCCAAAGCATACTTTTCTTTCAAGTTGATTTTGCAATGGTCTTTTATCACAGCAACAGGAAACTCACTTAGACAGGTCTCTAGTTCTGAAGTCCTTATTATTCAGTATGTTTTTGTCTCATGGAATAGGCATCTTATAGAATAAGGTTACTCGTCTGCAAAGGGTGGTTTCTCATCTATCAGCATTAGGATTTCCTAGAGCTTTTTAGAAATATAAATTCTCAGACTCTGTCTCAGTCTCACTGGAGATTTGGAGGGTCGGATCACAACCTATGTTTCAACAAGTGATTTTGATTCATGTCTTAGTTTGAGATTTGTCACTGTAGAGGACTAGAGGTCTATTAAGGACCTGAAATAATAGAAACAACAAATTAATGATTAAAGTGAAGAGAATTTGTTGGGAGGAATAAAGAAGATGTTAGATTTCTTTAGAAGATTGTAACTGTGGTGGCTAAATTTGGAATGGATATAGAAAAACGGGGCTTTATAAAAAATAATAAGGATAGGGATCCAAAAGACAAACTAAGGGCGATGATAAAGTCACCGTGTTGGCAAGTAGATTGGAGCATGGGTGTGCTTCATTCCTGAAGTGATGGAGCAATGGTGGGTGTTTCCTAAATATTAGCATATGGTGAAAAGGAAGGATGCATATCCTCTTGTAGGGTGGAGTTCACTTAGAGAAATCTGGAATGTTCCATAGTGTTAGTGAGGAATGTCAGGAGGCTATCTGCATTGTTCATGAGCCTATAGGAAATAGACGAGAGCCTTCAACCTGAAGGGTTGAGAAAAGTTCTGTGATGCTTATTGTTTATTCCTTATTAATTTTATATTTGTTTAGCATCAGTGTTAGGGAGCAGATTTAATACATAATACAAAATACTAAGCAAGCATATGCCTACTCTCCCATTCATTGTATGTAACACATGTGTCTGGGATTTTT
This sequence comes from Mastomys natalensis, assembly GCA_021653895.1. NCBI lineage: Eukaryota > Metazoa > Chordata > Mammalia > Rodentia > Muridae > Mastomys > Mastomys natalensis. Next base: position 960,515 of record JAJTUV010000928.1, on the reverse strand, counting down.
CAGTAGATTCACTGTAAGAGAATTTTTCTTTGAAGTTACAAAGTTGGGCCATTTATAGTTCGAAGTCATATCTTACTTTCAACAAACCTTCATCCATATGCCGTCAGCTCCATGGTTTCTGCCTTTCTATTCCTGGGTAAATGGCATCATCAGCATCTTGTGCTCAGGATCCTTATTATAGACCTGGAGGAGGTTAACATTGCTCCTGTTCTTCCTACTCCTTAGAAAGACGTCACTCAGAACAGTGTTTCTATTAGTAAGCATGAAAAGATTCACCATGAAAATGTCAATAGTGTTGTATGGGACCAACTCCTTTCAATTACCAAGCAGAAAAGAAGGCAGGACCATCCCCTCACATAAGTGAATGAGTGTCTAGAGCAAAACCCACCAGCTGTTACAGTTCCGGGCAAAACTTTTCAAAATCTAAGCAGGCTGCTGTGGACTGTGAAGATCTTTTTCAAAGTGAGAACTACTTCTTGTCATCCTCCCCCAAAGACTATGGAGGCAAGCTGCCAGTGCTCACCCTGAACCAGCCAGGGTGTGTGAAGACCAAGATCAACCCTGGAATTAAACAGCAAATAAATAAAATGCTTTATAGGGTCAAGCTCAAAAGGATGTACTGTTCTCGGGAGAAAAATGAGGTTACAGGCTGGTATTTCAAATGAACCACAAATTCTGTATCTGTCCCAAATGGGGGATAATATTTTATTGAATAATAAATTTAAAATGAATCTACTTCTTTCTACTTATGACTTAGTAAGTGCTCATGATGTCGTCTCTGTAGCCAAAGTGTAATTCTCCCACTGACAGATGAAAGAAGTCAATGTGTCTGTGTGTATGATCACCCAAATAGGAAGATGGAGATGAAGTGAAATAAAGTTTCATGAGAGTTAATTTTTGAATAAAAAACAAACCACTAACCTCCAGGGTTTCAAATACACTGATGGTGTTGGTGTTGCCCCAAAAGACTGCAGGCCTGGTGAGCAGAGAAGCACAGAACAGCTGAGTACCCCTCTATCTCCACACACAGGAAACTATGAATACATTTATAATGGTCAGTTTAGGATTTTATTGCTTTGGGCAAAAGTCCATTTGAAAGCAAACAAGAGAGTCAACGTTATACAATTACACAAATAAAGATTCAAAGGGAGTAGAGCTGAATTCTTCCTCAACTGGCAATATTTTTAATCTATTTCAAAACAGGGATTTATAATGGAAACAAGTAAGAAAGGTATTTAGCTTAGGCTGAAAGGTGAATATTATTTTTTAATTAGGACACATTTGTTAGTAAGATAACATTCTATTAAAGCAGCAAGTTACTTTCTTCCATGAAAATTTTTATTTTATTTCAAATGTACACAGAGACAAAACTCCAGGATAGACACGCAGAAGTCCACGGAAGTTTCTATACTGAATGTAGGAGTATATACATTGAGTTGTTTTGATTCAGGGGTAAAGCAGGTTTCTAGATGAGATTTTTCTATAGGAAGACGTGTGGAAAGACGCAGATCTTCCTAAACAAATTAAAGCAAACTCATGATGCCATGAGCTCTTTGGGGCCATCCTATCTGCAGTCCATCATCCTGACACCTTGGCCACCATACTGTGTGACTTCAAGCTAATGGTGGGATGAGCATAGTTCCTCGAAGTCAAAGGGCCTTTGGCCAACATCCAGCCAGTCCCTCTCACGACACCTTCAGCTTCTGTACTTCAGATAAGCCCATTTAGGTCTTTTATTTCTCATGGAGTCTATTCAAAAGACATCGCTTTCACGAATTTTTGCCTCCAATTAAAAAAATATCGTTCTAGATAGTCATTTTTATTATTCGCTTACTAAAGGGTAAGCTTGTGCAACATTACATGGTAAAAGGGAAAATAAATATTATATCACACTTTTATTTTTAATGTTATTTTTGCCTTTTCTTTCTTTTTGTTCAAATTACTGCTTCACCCATTTTATCTCTATTCACTATAAAATCAGAGTGGACTTCCTTTTCTCTTCCTTTATCACACATTAAATTGGTTTCTTTTTGGAGGCCCTTCAACTTCCCTTAAGTTGTTTTCTTCCTTCTTGTTATTTTAAGAAAGTCTTTATTCGTATGTTTGTCTCCTCACTATTCACGTCTTTCTCTTGCCTAATTTGAGCCATTATCTACTGCCATTGCACAATGTTTAGTGTTGAGATGCTTAAAACTCAAGTCTAACAAGGCCCAAGCAAGGTGCATGCCTCTAAGAATGAGTTAGACTCATTTCTATTTCTGCTAAACATTCTGGGGCATTTCTCAGGTCATCTTTTTATCTTGAGTTTCCAAACTGTCCTACAAAGATGGGCCTGTAGTTATAAAGTTTTAGAAGGAAATTTTTCCTTGGACCACATGAAGTCAGTATGTTTCTTGCTTTTCTATCTTTGTTGGTGGTAGTGTTCTCCTCCTCCTTCTCCTTCTCCTCCTCCTCCTCCTCCTCCCTCCTCCTCCTCCTCCTCCTCTCCTCCTCATCCTTCTTTGTTCATGTTCTTGCTAATCTACCATTTCCCTGGCTGATAATGCAGCATCTGGAGAGGTCTGGCTTTATCCAGGGACACACTTTCCAACTCCTCACAGGCCCAACACCTTTATTCTTGTTATATGTGCACATACAAACATCAGATCATCTTTCTGGTTTCAAGATTCTCCTTTTATTTCCTTCTTTCTCACAGTGATTATGTACTAAAAATGATGGTTGCCATATTGTACCCAGCTGTTAAAATGTATCATGTGGAAAATTTTTAGGCTATCTTATCTTCCCTGTTGCAGGAAATCAATGCTCAGTAAGATTAGATATTTATCTTCTCTGGCCACCCATTAAATTGCCTAGTAATACTATCAGAGCATTTATGTTCTAATATTGTCAGAGCATCTGTCTTCTTCTGGCTTGCACTGTAATATAGCCTTATAACCTCATATTCCTATGTGGTTATTAAGGAAGAAAATAAAAACAGCGGGTTTTGCCTATTGTGCTAATTTCAGCAGTGAACACACAAAAACATTTGGGTGTGCTGCTAAGAAGTTCACATTTTCACACTTTATTATTCTACAGTTGGGCATTTTGATAAAACTGTTTTGCTTTGTAATTCAAATGATAACACAGATCTTTCAAGAGGAAATGCGGCCATGGATTAGGTCAGGACACAGAAGAAGGCCAAGGAAGAGGGAGTCCTCTGCTCTTTCAATATATTGAAACTATATATAACAAAAGAATTTGGTTAACAGGAATGGCATTCCACTGCTAGCCTGGACATTGACAAGAGGGAGAAAGGGAACCTGCACCCACAGAGAAGCTTCAGTCTAACTGCTACCTTTGCATATCCTTGTCATAAAACTGTTACTACTGTTCCACAGATATTTGATCATATTTGTCTATTAAATGTAGTTACCTTACATATATAATGAATAAATACATACATATATGTGATCTGTATGAAGATGTATGCTCAACCATGCCCAGAAGAGCTTCCTTTTTAATGATAGGGCACATTCTCCAATGTAACTTACATGACAGTTGTCAGAGTTCTTTTTCTGAAAGAGTAAGAGTCCTTCAAAGGGTGAGGACATTAACCAACTTCTTCCCCTTCCACTGTACGGCAAACTGTAAATATTCAGCACACATGTGGTTACTTGGTGGCTTCAGAAGAACAAAGAAACCAAATACAAACTACAGTTCTCTCCAGCTGCCAGGTAATACCTCCCTCAAAGCATCTCCATTCTTCTATTTCATACTTTCTGCATTTGAGTCCTATAATTGAAAGATGCAAATCTCAAAGAATGTGCCAGGTAAAGGATTATGAGGCAGTCAGATATAAAATTTCTGCATTATACCATCTCACAACTCCAAAGTCTCACCATTAACTAGCAAAGTAGGGATGCTTAAACAATACTCTAAAAATTGTGGGACTTTTTAGAAATAAAGTGAAATAATAAATGAAACTAATTTTATATAATATGCCCAAACCAGGCCTAATGCATATTGTCAGGATACCATTAGAAGACTTGGATTCTAAGAGAATTCCAAATATTGAAATTATGATAACTTTGCCCTTCACTAATAGTATGATATCAGGCAAGCTAAAAACTTGTTCTGTTGTTAAATAGGAATAATTGCAACTGGAAGTGTGAGAAATGGATAGAGGAAATTCTCCTTCGTGTCTGGTTCATATTATATACTTGAACAGTGACTTAAACGATTAGTTTTCTTGCTAGCCAATCTGCCAAATTTTAACAGAAGCTTGAAGGTCAGAATTGTTTTATATTTGTCTTAGTTAGGATTTTACTGCTGTGAACAGACACCATGACCAAGTCAAATCTTATAAAGGACAACATTTAATTGGGGCTGGCTTACAGGTACCGAGGTTCAGTTTATTATCATCAAAGTGGGAACATGACAGTATCCAGGCAAGCACAGGGCAGAAGGAGCGGAGAGTTCTACATCTTCATCTGACGGCTGCTAGCAGAATACTGGCTTCCAGGCAGCTAGGATGAGGGTCTTAAAGCCTACACCCACAGAGACGCACCTACTTCAACAAGGCTACACCTATTCCAACAGGGCCACACCTTCTAATAGTGCCACTCTCTGGGCCAAGCATATACAAATCATCACAATATTTAAATGATTTTTGCAATGGTGCTCAGGCACCTAGGGAGTTTATAAAGCAAGACTCTGTAACTCTCAACTTCTGTAACTACTAGAGGTTCTGAGATACTGTTTGTGTAGTAAAGGCTGCCTCTCCAGACCCTTTGCTAAAGGTTGTTCTAGACTAGTGGTTCTTAACTTTTCTAATGTTGTGATCCTTTAATACGGTTCCTCATGTTGTGATGACCCCTCCCACAAAATTATTTTCATTGCTCCTTTATAACTGTAATTCTCCTACTGTTAAGAATCACAATATAAGTAGCCAAAGTACAGGATATATAACATGTGGCCCCTGTGAAAGGGTTGTTTGACCTCCAAAGGGGTCACAACCCACGGGTTGAAAGCTGCTGTTTTAAACAATTACATACTTTAGGGAACACCAGGATAATGAATTTCATAAATAAAAAAAAATACTAAGTTAAAAATTTAGTTTCTAGTAAGAATTTCAAAAAAGGATCTGAAGTTATACAGAAGAATTCAGCTTTGATTAATTATATTAATCAAAATTACTTAATTCCTTTCAACAGGTGTATCTCTAGTTAAGCCATTTGTTAACATAAAGTATTCTTCCACTGTGGTGGCCTAAAGATGCGCAGCTGTGCTGAGCCCACATTAGGAGGGTTGCCCTTCCTTATCTTTGACATCTCTAGGAAAGCTTGTGCCTGAAGTCCAGCGCTGGCACTACATTATTGGTTGATTTTCAAGCACAGTTTATGAACAGTGAGAATATGAATTTTATTTTTTATTTATTTGGGGAAAGGTTGAGATAGGGTCTCTCTATGTAGCCCTGACTGGTTTGTAGCTCACTATGTAGATCAGGTGACCTCAAACACAGAGGCTTCTGCCTCTAGACGATTGGGGTTAATGGTGTATGCCACCACACTCTGCTAAGAATATGAGTTTTGAAATGTTTAAAAATATCAGCTGCTATTAGAAGTCCTGGGATCAGGCTAGAGCCAAATCTCTTTGAATATGCTCTTTTCTCTTTACCCACAAACCTCCTCTTTTCTTCTTCATTAAGCTGACTCTTCTAATTTTCTCTGGTGCTTTTTCTAATTCCCACTTTCATTTTTCTCTCCAGTCATAAGTCCAGAATTAAGGACCCTCTTCTACACTGCATATGACAAAGTGTTCTCCAGACAGTCATGTGCCTACAGTCTCTAACAGCAATACACAGAGAGGAATAGACTATCAGGCTCTTAGGAACAGAGTCAGACTTTATCTCCACGCCACAGGCTTCAAAGCTGGATATGTGAGCCAAGCAGGCCATATTCACAGTGGCTATAATATATGACCATATGTATATCTTACAAAATGCTAAGAGATTCACAATGACAACTTTGTTAAATATATTTAAAAAAATAGAACTCTATTTTCAACATCTGGATTTATGAAATTATTAAACTTTGGAAGAACATTCTTGCATTCAATGTTTTACATTTCTGGTCCTTGGTCTTTTTCCACTAAAGACTTGTTTTGGAAAAATTGAGTAAGATCTGCTTAACAGCTTTCAAATATGCTATGAGCCAAAACAAAAGGCAGAATAAAGGATGCCATAGGGTGACTTAAAAGAAAAAAATTTAAGTAAGATTTTGAGTGGAGATGATTTCTTGCAGTAAAATGCATGTATTTCTGAAGACTAGCTAATCTTCTTGTTGTGTGAAACTGTAAGGGGGAAACTCATGTCTGAAAGTACATCCCATCAAAAACTCATTTCTAGTCACTAAAAACACAGAAGTGAACAAAACAGAGAAGAAGAAAACAATATACCTCTCTGGCTTTAATGAAAAAAAAATACAAACAATGGGTGGATGAATAGGCAGGTATGTGCAGAATATATACATAGCTTGTGGGTGTAGACAGATGGATGATAAATAAGATTATATGCATTGGTTTCACACACACACACCCTTGTGCTGGCTAGTTTTTGTTGTCTTTATTGTTTTTTGTCAACTTGACATAAACTAGACTTCTTTGGGGGAGGACTCTTATTTGAGAAACTGCCTCCAGAAAACTGCCCTGTAGCCAAATTTGTGGTATTGTCTTAATTAGTGATGAATGGGGGAAGACCCAGCTCACTGTGGGCGGTGCCATCCCTAGACTGATGGTCCTGGGTGCTATAAGAAAACATACCAAGCAAGCCATGAGGAGCAAGCCAGTGAGCAACATTCCTCTATGACCCTTTCATCAGCTGCTGCCTTGGGTTCCTGCCCTGACATCTCAGGATGATGAATGTAAGTATAAGAGAAATAAACCCTTCCTTCCACAAGTTGCTTTTGGTCATGGTGTTCTAGCGCAGCAATAGAAACCCCAACTAAAACAATAATTGTGAACTGAACAGTGCTTTGCAATTTCAGATAGGGCAGTCAAGGAAGGCCTCACTTTGAAAGTTGGGACAAATGTAATAACCTAAGAGAAAGCCATTTCAGGAAATCAGTATTGTATAGGGACAGGGACCTGGCTACTTTTGGCTTTTGGTTCTTTACTTACTGTGGTTGATCTTTCAAGGAGAGACAAGTAGACAGAGTAAGTGGCTATTTCAACATCTAGTCAAGGGACAATGGTCGCTGAACCAGACTAGAAGTGGTAGATATTGTTAAAAATAGATCTCAGGAGAATGGAAAAATGGACCTGCCATTAAGAGCACTTGCTGGCCGGGCGGTGGTGGCGCACACCTTTAATCCCAGCACTTGGGAGCCAGAGGCAGGCGGATTTCTGAGTTTGAGGCCAGCCTGGTCTACAGAGTGAGTTCCAGGACAGCCCGGGCTACACAGAGAAACCCTGTCTCGAAAAACCAAAAAAAAAGAGCACTTGCTGTTCCTACAGTGGACCCAGTTTGGTTCCCAGTACCCACATGGCAGCTTACAACTGTCTATACCCTAGTTTCAGGAGACCCAAAACCCTCTTCTGAACTCCTTTGGCACTACAGACAGAAGGTATGCTTATATACTTGCAGACAAAACACTCATAAAATAAATATTTTTCAAAATCATTTCAAGTACTATGAAGATTTAATACACAATATTTACTGATAAACTGAATCTTAACCTGTGATAAAAAGGGAGATTAAGTATGTTTCTGATCTTAGCAACTGAGTATACTTTTTTCCTGTATTATAAATTCGGAACATCACAACAGGAAGTAATTTGGAGATGAGAACCAGGGAGTTTTCTGAAATGTTACTTTTAAACAAATAAATTATCTTAAGTAAAAAGTTAGGTATGTGAGTTGAGAGTTCCAACTGTGGAGAAAACAAATATAAATCCATCAGAATTGTGTATTGATGGTATTTAAAAGTAATGTAAATGGATATAGACAAATTCTTCAATCATTGGGTCTTGGAATATGGCAGACTTTAGGTTTTAGAGAGATTGGGGAGGAGGTAAATAACTGAGTAGAGAGGCTAGTCAGAGGCAAAAGACAAAAGACAGTGGTGTCCTGGAAGCCAGCTAAAGGAGCTTTAAAAACAGGAAGTTATGAGCCTTGTAAATCATTAGCAACAGGTCAAACAAGAGCCTCCCAGACTGAGTCATTAGATTTCATAACCTGATAATCACCGTGACCTTGACCAAAACAACTTTAGTAAAGGGATGGGGTTAAAAGACTGCCAGAAAAGGTCTAGAGAGGTTGGGAGGAGTGGAACAGTAATAGGAAGAAAAAATGTACAAACTTGGTTTTAGGATGTTTGCCTATAAACAGGAAAATGAGGTGGCTGGAAAGGAGACGACGACATTTCCTTGTTGACTGACTATGAATTGTCTTTGAATTCACTATAGTAAGAGATAGGCTCCACTGACTTAAGATAGGAATAGAGCTATGAACTTAAGGGAAATGGTAAGAAATGAGGACCAGTAACAGTAGATACATTTACAGTCTGTGTCGTCAGGATCATTGGAGTGATGGTGCAAAACAGCAGCTCTCAACCTCAAAGGGAATAGTTTATTTTGAAGCCAAATTTAAATGACTATGGGTCAAAAAACATGTAGCTAGGTTCTGTTTTCCTGTATGGAGGCAGTTTGATTAAGTTATATAGTGCTGAACAAAGACAATAGTAAATCAGAACAATTTCAAAACACACTAACAAGAAACACCAGAGGCAGTTACAGCAAGATAGAAGACTCTTCTCTATAGATTTTAGACGCTGTCTGATAATATTCTTAGCTTTTGGATTAGGGCAAGATAGTGGTCTGCTAAGTTAATAAATTTCAAAAAGGTTTCTATAAGTCATAGGATATTAGTTCTGACACAGTGGTGGGCAAGGAATGGCTACATAGGGGGTGGGGTGGAACTAAAGCTAGCCAAGATAGAGATATGGTAGTTAGCTATGGATCTGCAAAATTCCACAACCTCTGCACATTAGTGCAGCACTAGTAAATCAGTCTTTAAAGATAAAGCCTCTTTGCAGGAATTGTCATTTGCCAGAGCTATCCTCCAGTCATGCATACATTGGTGTATGTAGGTCCTGTACAGAAAGCGAAATGAATTTTTCTAGGCCAAAATTTTACCAAGTAATTGATTCAATTGGAAAACAGGTAAGAGTGTTAGAGTCTATGCAAGTATAAGTCTAAGATAAATCCCAAAGTATAAGGTGCTTACAGACCAGGATACTGCAGGGTCAGTTGAAATATTAGATGTAGTTGTTTGAGAATGAGATATTTGGGGTAGGATTGTGCATGGGAAGCTCTGGGTAATGTGACGGTCAGTGTGGACACAGGAGTGGAGACTGAAGAGGCATCCAAGACAGAAGATCCTCAGAGGACCAAGATGAATGAATGACAGGAAATGCCAAGGCATGAGATTGATTTTCCATGTGATTGTTGAAAGTCATCCAGCATATGTCATGGAGTCAGGGTGACATGAAAGTGTGTGGATAGCTATTGGAATATAAAAATGTGGGTAACATAAGCTGAGATTGTAGCCCGAGAACTGGGGTTGGATAGACAGGAAGCTGAGAGAACAAGCTCATGGGACTAAGTGTTGATGAGCAGCTGCCGTGACATAATGTCTTCCACTCAATGGGGGTGTTTGTAGGTGCATAGACGTGAGGTTTTAGTATCTAAATTTTCAGTATCATTTAATCATAATGAATATATATTCAAGTTTAAGTAATTACCTGTGGCTGTCGGTTAATAGATTGAACAAAGAATCGAGGAGGACGTTACCTTAGGGTGAGCCTCAGTCTGCAGGAACATGAGAATAAACTCAGCTAAGGGTCAGCCTGAGGAGAAGGCAGTGGCAGGCAAGAACCAGGGCTCAGAGACAGGCAGTACTGAGAATACAGGGGCTTCCTAGAGGTGACTGGATTCTAGAGGGTAGTATGTGAAGCCTCAGGAACCGGAGACAGGGAATGGCTATAGAGAGGAAAAGGGTGAGACTATCCTTCTTCCTATGTACATATAGTTATTCTATGGCTTTAGGAATTTAAGCACAAGGTTAATAACTTATTTTTTCAGCAGCCCTAAGAGAAATAAGTACAGTGCTTTGCATAACCTCGGTATTAGTACATACCTGTCAAAGAACAACTTTTAAAAAGTACCTGGCAAATAAACCTACTCGTACTGACAGAGTCTGAAGTACAGAGTCTGAATGATGTTTACAGTACTCTTTACACTGATCGCTTTGGACAATGAAGTGGGGATTTAAATGTCCATTTAAGCTCTTCTGTGTCAACAGAAGCAGCAATTAACTGCTGGAAATCAAACAACCCTGTTTAGAAAGCAGCGTTTGATGAGACTTCAAAGGACAGTTAGTGCTTACTGAACACTTGCCTAATAAGAGCTTTGCATTTATTTCATAAAAATCCTATACTGGGTTTGCTACCTACCTGTGACAGATTATAGTGCAGCTTAGGAGGAGGGTCATCATGGCTAAGGTCATGCAGACAGGAAGTATAAAATCTGAGATTTAAGCCAAGTTTTCTGCACTTTGTGGATGGCTAATGTTTTTATTAGTCTTTTTTTTCACTTTTGAGATTATAATACAGTTAAAAAATTTCACCCTTTCCTCCCTCCAAAACCCTACATATGCCTTCAAATTCATGGCCTCTTTTTTCATTAATTGTTATTGCATGCATACGTGTTTATGTGCATACATACATGTTTATATATATATGTGTGTGTGTGTACATATATATGTGTGTGTGTGTACATATATATGTGTTGTGTGTGTGTGTGTGTGTGTATATATATATATATATATGCTATTATACATCTACATTAACCTAAATATAATACACATATATAATATAACCTATATATAATCTGTTCAGCTCCTATATTATTACCAGCATAATCACTAAAGCAATCTAAACATTTGTTCATCTGCCCACAGATAACTGTAGTCTTCACCTCTCATGAAGGAAGTGTCTCTTTGCAACAAATGGAGACCACTCCAGAAAACCACAAACAACAAAAATGCAGAGTTGCAGAGCCGATATCAATGGACACATCTCTGAAACAGTCCCCACCTAAGGCTCAGGGAACATTGCAGAGGAGAGGGCAGAGAGATCACAAGAGGCAGAGGATCAGGGAGTGTGCTGTCAGACTGTGTCTTCTAGTAATGTCAGAAGCCACACCCATAAAGTCTTGAAAATGTGACTGCCCAAATGGGAGCTGGACAAAGAAACCACCAATGGACACACTGCAGTGGACAAGGGGATCCTGAACAAGGAAACTGCCAATGGACACACTACAGTGGACAAGGAAAAGCTGGAAGGCTTCAACCCTAACCGAAAGAACTGTAGGCAACTGAGGAAAGCCGAGATGATCTTCCCCATGGAAGGCACACCAGTTATCTGTCCAGTGCCAAACGCTCAGCCCTGAAAATGCATACAGCTTCCCAGTTTTGTATGTTTGGGTTCATGGGAAAAGGAATGAAGAAGGAATTTTTTGCTCTTCCTTTTAATGGAGTAATAGCTGGGGAATTATAAATAACATGTATTGGTCTTTAATTTTAAGAGGAAGGTTAAAAGGAGTTCAAAGATTAAGACAGCATTTCATATCATAAAATTTATCTCTGGCCAGAGACAGGTAACTGTTGTGCATTAACTCAAATAACTGAGTGACTGAGTGATAGCATTTGTAAAAATGTCAAATTAAGACTTACACTTAGTAAATATAGATAGATAGATAGATAGATAGATAGATAGATAGATAGATAGATATAGATAGATATCTTCTAAGAATTTTAGAATTATAAATGAAAATAAAAGGACAATTATGTGCTTATTAATTACCTGTTGCCATATGAAGGCATTGAGTTTTGTCATAATCTGCCATTTGAAATTAGACTTTATTAACTTTTCCTAGACCAAAACTTATCATCTTCAGGTCTGCAAGTAAGGTCCAAATACACCACTCAAAAGTCTTTTCTTTATGATATTGCATTAGTCTGTTTTCCACGACACAATGCCCAATGTCCAAGGAAATGGGTTTATTTAACAGATATTTTTGAAACCCGGAAGTCCAATATTGAGAGACCTCATTGATTAGAGTTCTTGTGGGGGTCCTGTTGCTGTATCACATCGTGACAAATGGCATCATGGAGGATGGGTCTGGCACACAGGGAGATATAACATGATGACAGAGAAACGTTGGAGCAGGGAAGGGTTCACACTTGCCTTTCTGTAAGATTTCTGTTGATAATAGCCTGAAATATTCTAGGTTATGAGAGGGATTTCCTGAGTGTAAAAAATATAATTATCCAGCTTTCTATTCATTACATGTTTTAATCTTGGTCTTACACATTAGCCATGCAAATGTTGGTACTTACCAAATCTTGACTCAATATTAGTTATGTAAGGTTATGTTTAAACTCTTTTGATATGCTATATTTTGGGGATTTGTTTGCTTGAGGCAAAGTCCTATCCAATACTGGTTGGCCTTGAATTCACCATGTAGTCAAGGATGACCCAAGTGCTAAAATTATAGCTTTTCATCCCCACAATCAGCTGGGAATTATATTTACCCTTCACTGATGTCGGAATTGAAGCAAACTACATGTATGTATTGAGGGTAAAAGACAGTGCCATGCATATAGTAAGCATTAGGAGTAGAAAAAAATAAAGTAGAAACTGAATTCAATGAATATCAGTGAGAAAGTATTGAAATATGTAGGAATCCATAATAGTAAACAAAACAGTGTGTTGGCATACAACTGTAGTATGTGTGTGTGTCTGTGTGTGTATGTGTGTTGCATATGACTGTAGTGTGTTAGTGTATGTGTGTGTGTGTTGCATATGACTGTAGTGTGTCTGTGTGTTGCATATTACTGTAGTGTGTGAGTGTATGTGTGTGTGTGTGTGTCTGTGTGTGTGTGTGTAACTGTATGTATATCTGTATGTGTGTCTGTGTGTGTCTGGAAAACCATAACAGTTAAAGAAAAAGAAGCCATGAATTCAAGATGCATCAAAAAGGAGTGGTTGAAGGTAAGAAAGAGAAGGGGCATAGATGATGTCGTTGTATTTTAATTTAAAATAATTATTGTGTGATTAGAATTATTTTTTATAATTTTCTTTCAAAAACAACATATATTTTGTGCTTAGACTAATATATATGCATATATTGTATGTATATTACATATATGTGTAATATGTAGCATGTATGCATATAATATATATGTAATATATTGTATATGTAATTACACATATTGTGTATTTTATATTATATATGTAATATATTGTATATATTATATTATTGTATATATCATATTATTATATATATTTTATATATTAAATTATGATTAATTTCTCCCTTTTTCCACTGTCAATCCCCACCCCTCCTTACCAGCTACTTGTTCAACATTCCTGTCTCTTTGTTCTGTGACCCATTGAGTTTAATCAGTGCTATTTGTGTATCTTGATATACAATGGAATAATGTTAAATCATAAAAGATAAAATTCTATAACATAAATAAATAAATTATACATGAGTAAAATATAAAATATACAAGTAAATACATATGCATAATATATTATATATACACAATAATATTTATATTACATATTTAGGCAAAATTATAACACAAGTGGAACAGGCCAGCATCATGTTAAGTGAAGTAAGCTAGGCACAGGAGACAAACACTGCCTGCTCACTTGTGGTGAAACTGATAACTCAGAAGTTAAACAGATGTCACTGGAAGAGTAGGTGGAAAGGCTGAGTTCACAGTGTTAACCAAAATACAGCTGGAGGGAAGTAACTGGAATGTTCCACAGCAGAGCATGCTGGACATAGCCTTAGTAAATAACTACACATCCCCAAATCAGAGGAGAAAAGTATTTGGTTCTCAATGCACAGGAAGGTGTTTTAGTAGATGGAAGTGCGGTTGACCTGACTTGGTCATTACTCATTGTATGCATGTACTGAGTTGCAATAATGCACCCAGAAATAGTTACACATTTTAAAATGTGAAGTTCTGTCAGGAGTGAGCGAGCTGAGTGACAAGTGGGGCAAAAACTATGAAGATCACACATAGTCAAGTGCTGGCTGTTAAGTACTCAGTGATGGGTTCCAGAACACATATGCTAAGATTTACAATCTATTTTTAAAAATCCATCCAGTTGTTCATGGTAGTGCACACCTTTAGTTCCAGCACTTGGGAGGCAGAAGTAGAGGAGTCTCTGAGTTCAAGGTCAGCCTGGTGTACAGAGTTCCAGACCAATGAAGGCTACACAGAAAAACCCTATCTCAAACAATATATATATATTTTTAAAAATCTACCCACCCACCAAAGGATAGCATGGTTGATACCACATATTGGCTACGATTTCAGTGCTGCTGAAATCATACATGTCCAGGTATCTTTTTTGACAAAACAATTCTGTTTTCTTTGGAAACTCTGTAGTGTGGTTGCTGTGTGTATGGTTCTTTCATTTTTGTTTTTGAGGAAGTCCGATTTTTGGACTGGCTGTATGCATTTGCACTGCCACCAACAGCGTGTGAGTCACCCACTTTCCACATCTTCACCAATATTGTCTTGTCCTTTTGACAGGACTCACTCTCAGCGGCTAAAGTGAAACTGCAGTGTGGTTTTTATTTGCATTTTCCTCATGATCCGTGATGCTGAGCACTTCCTTATATATTCACTGGCCACTTGTGTTTCCTCTTTTAAGAACTGTGTATGGAAATTATTTGCCCTTTGTTTAAAACCAGGCTTCTTGCTATTGTTGGGATTAATATATATTCTGGACACTAGCCCTTATCAAATAAGCAGTGTGTCAGTTTTTCTGTCTGTTACCACTTCACAGTTGGTTGTCTCCTTCATGGTGCAGAGGCATGGTGCAGAGGTTTTTTAGAACTCCATTTGTTTAGTTTACTTTGCCTTTATTCTCCATGCTTTTAGGGCATTATGAAAATCTTTGCCTAACCCAACCTCTTGAAGGTATCCCTTTATCTTTTCTTCAGTAGTTTTTTTGTCTTGGGTCTTATAGTTCCTTAATCTGTTTTGAGGTGGGGTTTGTATCGCATGAGAGGGAGGAGATTGATTTCATTCATATATATATATATATATATATTATATATATATATATATATATATATGAATATATATACACACATACATACACACACACATATATCTGTATCCATATTACACACACACACACCCCAACATCTCACAGAGCTTTTTAGGGAGCCCTTGTCCTCTCTCTAGTATTCTCATTGCTTTTGTTAAAATCAGTTGGCTATGCATACAGAGAGTAGTGTCTAAATATTCTGTTCTGAAATTGGTCAATGTGTCTGGTTTGTGATAATATCATGCTGTTTGATTACTGTAGTTTCATAGTGTGTTTCAATATTTGTATTAGTCTCAGGTTTGTTGTTTTTGTTCAAGAATACTTTGGGTATTCAAGGTCTTTCTTGGGTCTATCTGAATTTTGTGACTCTTTTTAGCTCTACAAGGAGTGTTGTTAGTATTTTGAGGTAAGTTACACTAGATCTACTGATCATTTTAGGTAGTGTGTATATTTTATCATTCTTAATTCTATCAAGCCACAAGCATGCAACATCTTTCCATTTTTTGACAGGTCCTCTTTATTTCCTTGGCTAAAGGTTTCCTGTTCACACACACTGACATCAGAACAAGTTGGGACATTTCCTCATCAGTAGCACTAATGTGTCCTTTTCACTGTGTTTTTAGAGACATTTAGACAGTGTGGCTATTTCTTAAGTTCAAGCCTCACTCTTAGTTGCTTCCCAGTTTTATTATGTAAAAAGTATTCAAGGAGGTTTTAGTGAAAGGGGGAAAAACAGATGGAGGGAGAGAGTATAAGGGGTAAAAACCTGTTAATCTTTCTCAAAGGGCTAGACATTGTGGTAGATTCTTTATAAATATTTTATATCATTCTTAGCAAAGGGTAGGAAAACTGTATATAGTTTTTTTATAGTATAGTATGGTATAGTATGGTATAGTAGTGTAGTATAGTATAACATGGTATGGTATAGTATGGTATAGTATAGCAATATAGTAACATGCTGGAGTTCATGTAGTTGTAACTGGTGGAACTAGAATAACTGTGGTCTGAGCCCACGGGACTCCAAAGTATATGGCTTTCCATATCATTCCATCTTCTTTTATTCTGTTGAATAAAACCATGTTAAAATAGTTATTTAACAGAATATTATTGAACAGAAGTGTCCCTAGGGGAATAACCTAAGGAATTCTAATACTTTAAAGGACATTGTTAGCACTTAAATACCTTTGCTTCAAGATTTTTCATGCCAATCACCTACTGAACTACCATGTGCCTCCTGAAGGAATGGTCTGTTAAGGTGCCATACCTGAAAAGGTACATATTAGAGTGTCCTCGTGGTGGGTGTGCACACTATCAATGTGTGTGCATGCGTGTACAGGACCATGTGTGCACATGCATGTGCAGAGGACGACCTCAGGCATCCTTCCTCTTCAAGATCCAGCTCTTTTCTTCCTGTATTCCTGGCTCAGAACTCTAGTAGGCTAGACTGGCTGACCAATCAGCCTTAGAGTCTACCTCTCTCCATCTCCCTGGTGCCAGGATTACAAGCAGATGCTATCACACTTGGTTTTTTCTGCATGGGTTCTGGGGTGAAGGCAAGCACTCTACTCAATAAGCCATCTCCTTAGTTTCCAGGACATGGCTTCTAAGTTAGGTTTGTTTTAACAAAAATTGAACACTCAAGGTTGTGAAAATGAGCTGTGGACAGGACAAGGCTGGCAAAAAGAGAGTTATCTAGTCTTTAAGCCTAGAGAACAAGGGTCTATACGCTGGATCCACAAGGAAACCAGGAGGCGTCTTTCCCATTTAGATGCAAGAGCTTTTCAGAGCAACAAGTCAGATGACTATGAAGTCGTGGTCAGCTGCACTGCAATTTGTTGCCAAGATGACAAAGGACAGAAAGTACAAACAGGACAATGTAGGAGGCCTGGTAAGAAACACTGGGCGATCCCAGTGTTGCGTGGTGCCGAACTGGGTCACGTAACTCTTCTGCTTGGAAGCCCTCAATCAAGCAGGACTTCTAGAGCCCACAACTGTAATTTCAAACCACAAGAGGAAACAGAACTCCCTCAAATTTTTATTTTGCTGAGGAAGTGGACGATTTAAATAAGTCTGTTTGACACATGCCTATCTGGCTTTCCAGTTCCCTTAGATTTCTTGCACGTCAGCCATAAAGCTTTTCTCTGCCTGTTCTAACTGGATTTATACATTTTGCATCTGGTATTCAGCAAACATATTTTTCTTCCTTTTTCATTGAACTTCTGCCCATACACACACTCAGGGTCTCATTTAATAGCAGGATTATTCCCTGTGTATTTAATTACACAGGAAACAAGAAATCATCTGAAAGAACGTGGTGAGCTCACGGTATATCACTTTTCCCCACAAGCCCGTTTGGGATCAGAGACAAAGACAAGATCTTGGAACTTATAGCTCAGAGTTACTCAACCTGAGAGAGTGGTTGACCTTAAGTTCCCTCTCCTGGTTCTTAATGCAGTAAAAATTAAGAACATGATTCCAGCAGACAGGAAAAAGATTTTCATTTCAAAATAAAGCTCGGTATAACTCTCAGAAATGAGAGGGGTCTCTGTAGAATTTGTACTAAAGGAAGGGTGGAGAAGGAATCCACAGACAGGGCAGCAGGAGTCGTTCCTGGACATTCATTGTACAAAGTCATCTCAGGTTCACTTAAAGAGAAGCCCACAGTGCAGAACCCTGTCAGCAACCCTGGTATTTATTAACCATGGCTACTTATTCACCACCAGGCCACATGTGTTAGATACTGGAAGCCTTGGTTTGCAGATGAAGGGAGTTTGTCTCTTAAGGACTCACTTTGCTACAAGGAATAGCTTCACCTCCTTTTGGAGTCCATCTCTCCATGGGGTAAGATTTCCTAGGATGGGCTCATGCGTAGGGAAACCTCCAGGCTCTGTTTCTGAATTTGATCAAGAGGGAGACAAGCCAGGCGGTGGTGGCGCACGCCTTTAATCCCAGCACTTGGGAGGCAGAGGCAGGCGGATTTCTGAGTTCGAGGCCAGCCTGGTCTACAGAGTGAGTTCCAGTACAGCCCGGGCTACACAGAGAAACCCTGTCTCCAAAAAAAAAAAAAAAAAAAAAAAAGAGGGAGACCAAAGATGCTCAAAGTTGAGAGTAATGACTCCAGAAATCCTTAAAGAAGAACTTAGAATTAAAAATAAATAAGAAACACACAGGAAGCTGTATATTCCTGTACATAAGGAATCATATAAGGTATCTCTTTATCATGCATAAATCAGCTCTCAGTTAACTCCAAGGCATGTTTAGTCTACATATTTGATTTCTCAACCATGCTGGAGAATGAAGCAGTTGTGAAAATGGGGTGGCTGCCTTTGGCTCTGAACCAGCAGCTCAACTCTCAACTCCCTAGTAGTTCTACGACGCCCTGCTCTGGCTCAGAATTAGCTTTGCCGGTTCTTATCCTACCCACTTCCCCGTGGCTGATCTCCTTCACACTTAGCCAGACCCACCACTGTCAAACTATGACTCCCATCTTTTCCACCAGCATGCCTCACGTGACCTCTGTCTTCTCAAATCCGTCTTCCCTTTAGACTATCATCTAGACTACCAACATTTGCACTATTTATTTGTTTGTTTATTCATTTATTTACTTTTGAAATATAGTCTCCCTTGTAGCCCTGGCTAGCATGAACTTTCCTATGTTGACCAGGTTAACTTCAAACTCAGATCCACTTGCCTCTGTCTCCTGAGTTCCTGGGCTACCACACTCAGCTTTTTGCATTTTTGTTTTAATTATTTCTTTTATTTTTTTCTTTTTTGAGGTTATAATAGTTACATCATTTCTCTTTCCTTTTCCTCTCTACAAACTTTCCTAAATATCTTTCCTTTCTGTTTTAAATTCATGACCTCTTCTTTATTATTTGTTCTTACACATACACATGTACACACACACACACGCCTACATATATAAGTACAACTTGCTAAGTATGTATGATGTTACTTGTATGTATGTTTTCAGTATTTGGTATTGGATAATTTGTATTCAACTATTTCTCTATTTTCTAAGTTGCCTGTAGCTTTTTGTGTAGGGTTGATGCTTTCTGGGTTTCCCGTACACATTAGCATTTTCAAACTGTTATGTCCCTGGTTTTCCTGTAGCATCCTTTGCCTCCTTAACCATTCTGAATTTTTTCATAGTTAAGCATCCTAATCCACCCACTGAATCTTGAAATCATGTGTGCATACAGTCACACAGATTCTGTGTGGGACTGGAGCTGGCTTGCATCCATTCAGGAGAGCCAGTTGCATTTAGTGGGCCAATCATCTTTTCAACTCAGTTTTTAAGGACAGCCTGTGGGGTAGCTTAGCCATTGTAGGAGTATCCTATCATGGAAATTAGCAAACTCTACACTGCACGGCTTTATTTTTGTCCCTTGGGGTATTTTGCTAGCATCAAATCCTTGCTACTAAGCGTGTGCTCCTCAGCCCTCAGTGCAGACATCTGTGTGGGCCTGTCAGCATAGAGAAAAGCAGTATTTCACTTCAAACCTCCCAAGAAAGGGTTTCACATTTGAACAAAAGCCTGGGGCAATTTTTTGCACATTGAACTATATGGAGCAAGGAACTGTTCAACTAACCTCTTCCAATTTAGAACTGAATTTTACAAAGACTGTGCTCAATAATTGTTCTATTGATTGAAATTCACAATGCGAAACTATTTCAGTCCTCCAGGCTGCTTGCCAAAGGGCTGAGACATATTTGTCCTATTTACACAGTTATTATTCTGACATTCTGATGAATTTGTTTTAGAAGGTTGAAGTAGAACAATGTCCAACAGCTTGGGGAGATCTAGATTTGAATATTACATAAGTGCCTACCAACCCAACAAAGGAAATTAAAAGCATTTTCAGGAACAGAGAATTTTTCTTCTTCCTACATGCAATCTTGATGGACTTAGGGTATCTAACATAAACTTAAAGTCAAGGCCAATACCAAGGAAACAGCTACAGCATATTTTTTATTAATGGCTTCTCCAAGGAAATCATAGATTGAAAAATAAAAAATCCTTTTTAAGTCCAGAATAAAACATTATGAGTAAGTTAAGAAGCACCGGTGAGACCCGGTCGTTGCAGTTTCTCAAAGCTGTATTTTGGGGAGCTGGGGAAGCAGGATTACTCCCGACAGAGTGTGAACTACAGGGGTTCAAATTCAATACACTGTGTGATCCTAGGAAGCTCAGAGCCACAGTT
This sequence comes from Mastomys natalensis, assembly GCA_021653895.1. Classification (NCBI taxonomy): domain Eukaryota; kingdom Metazoa; phylum Chordata; class Mammalia; order Rodentia; family Muridae; genus Mastomys; species Mastomys natalensis. The sequence goes on along the minus strand of JAJTUV010000928.1, from coordinate 940,136 downwards.
TCCTGTGAAATGAAAGTGTAAGATTATCACCTTCCTCATCACAGTGGGTCTAATACCTGTTCCTGGCGGTGGGTTGCCTGTTCTTAAGCTTGCTGACTCTGGAGGCAGGGTCTTGCAATTGAACATTGGTCCCAATACCCTGTGCATTACTTGGGCAAGACACTTAATGTGTAAGGCATGGGTGAGTAAATAAATCAGTTTCCAGACAATGGAGAAATACTTTCCCACAGTGAAGGCTCTGTATGATAGTCCCAAAGAGTTCTGCTAAGCAATACTCTTTAGGTTTCTATATTGTCTGTTTACCACCAAACAAGTGAGTCTGGGGCCAGCATAATTACAAAGCTATATATTACCACATCTCTGTGGTATAATGCCAACTAAAAATGCAGACTAGAGGCAAGAGTGTAGCTCTGTGATTGAGTTCTTGCCTAGTATGCAAGAGGTGCAGAGTTTGATCCCTGGTGCTGCAAGGAACAAAAGAAGATGCAGATTTAGGGATGTCTTTAGGTAAATGTGTGAAGTCATGACAGCCTTGGAAGGGTGTCAACATACACTCTACTTCCAGAGAGCTTTGACTGGACCCTATACCCAGAGATGGTTGATATAGTTCATACATGCATTAGCATTTCAGAAAGCTTCCAATTGATTCTGATCTGCAGCCAGAATTAACAGCAGCTAACCCAAGGGCATGATTGAACAGATGCATAAACCAATTAAGAAGCAAGTTGAACAGTAATTTGAGGAACACAGATTTTGAGACTGAACTGACCTGAAGGCAGCTGTTGCCTTTTTTGTTTCTAGGGTTGGCTTATCAGCTCTGTAGGTCCAGAATTGTGATGGTCCACCCCACCCCCAGCTGGTAAGCTGGGGTGGGAAGTGGAGGTTGTCCCATGACTTTCCTGGTAAGGTATAGTAAAAGACATCTCTATATACACCATAGGAAAGGAGCCCATAGACCAAAGATTCTGTCAGCTTGGTGAATTAATAGACTTATCTGGGTTACTTACAGGAGCATGGGTGACTCACAGGCAGCTGCACTCCCAGACACTTTCTTATCTGGACTCTCTTAGGTATTTTGCATTAGATCACCTATAGTTGAGGCAGGAGGGGTTGTGGTTTGAATTTCAGGTAGGGTCAGTGAAGGGACTTGTGGCCTGCCCCCTCCACAACAGATTGCTGTCAGAACCATTATTACAGACTTAGCTATCTTCTGTATAGTTCTGTTGATTTCAGCCATGACTGTGGGTCCCATGATAGTCATGGCTGTCGAGCCCAGAGGAAACAACCACACCACATGGGACAATTTCTTCCAGCTTTTTCTATTCACAAGCACTTAATCTGAGCAACAATCAGTTACTCACACTCTTGTCCTTTTCTAGGAGGAATGCCAGATATTGGGAACAAATTAACTTTATAAAATTGCTTTAAAAAATAAATTCAGGAAGAGACCTGGGAGCTAGAGGAGGATGAATAACTTAAACTGGTGCTGTTGTGTTTTATAAAAAAGAGGGAGAGCCAGGATCCCTTCCCCTGAGGTACCAGCCATACAATGGGTAGAGTGTAGAATAGAGTTTATTAGAGTATGTAAAGGAGAGTTGAGAAGGGAGTAGAGGCAGAGGAAAACAGAGAGGGGGGAGGGGGAGGGAGAGACAGAGAGAGACAGAGAATAAAGACTGGCTAGAACAGGTGAAGAGCAAGGAGGAGGGGATGTGGGGAGAGGGGAAAGGAGTCAGGGAGAGAAGAGTGTCAGAGAGGATAAGCGAGTGAGGAGGGGGCAAACAGGCCCTTTTATAGTAAGTCAGGCCTTCCTGGCTATTGCCAGGTAACTGTGGGGCAGAGCTTAGAAGGAATGCCAGCAGAAGCAATATAGGCTGTGTTTTAAATACTAGATATTTCCCAGACTGCACTGCAGATCATCATGCAGCTTGGACCACACAGCAGAGGAGTTAAATAAGTAGCCCCGGGTCTTGTTTTTCCTAATAGATCCAAAGAACAACCAAGTTGAACTAATGAGATCACCATTTTTCTCATGGTTCTCCCACGTTCCTATTTTAAAATTTTCAGGTCATTTGAGCCCGAGATGTACATTGGAAATATTTAGTTGAGGTAGAAACTACGTAAACATGGTTTAATCACTCAGTGCATATTCTTTTATAGATAGATAATAGATAGATACTTAGATAGATAGATGAACAGACAGATATGATAGATAATAGATAGATAGATACATACATACATACATACATACATACATACAGTAGGTAGATAGAGATAGATGATAGATGATTCTTCTAGATACTGAAGAGGTCATTTATCTTGAATTCACATCATCTATTAAACATGATGTAATTATTTCAAATATCATAATGATGGGAAGTAATATATCAGGCATTCTTTCAAGAAACAAGAGTCAAGTATTCAAAGTTAGTTTGCACTAGTACTACATACATTATAAAACTATTAAGAAAACAAATTCACAAGGTGCTATGGCTCCCTCTATGACATTACATTCAACCAGTTGGCATAAGCAGTTAACAGTGTAGCTTGTAACCTGATGATCACAGAAATGGGAGAAACAAGAAGCAAGTTTTTGCGTTTCTCCAATGTCCATTACTAAGGCAGTGAGTTGCAGAGGGCACTTAACTACTCAGTGGTGTTGTTAGGACCTTTCTTTAAACCCAAAACAAGCAGCATTGCCTCCTAATCACACTGTAAATGTTACAAGTGCTCATTATCAGAGTGACACCAGACAGCAATTTCAATCACGTTTTTGAACCTGACTCACTCTTCTCTTGCCTTAGGTCTGCCCACTCTTGATTCCAGAGGCCCCAGACTTTTGTTGAAGTCTCTGTGGCCAGAATCAAAGGCTTCCTCCCATGCAATCTGCGGAAAAGAGAGCTTAAAACAGTTATATCTATTAATCTTGCTTATTTTGCTTTTCTTATCCAAAATTCTTCAAATTTAAAAGCTTTGGGTTAAATAATCATAAAATCCAATATTTGGGTGGGCTCATGTCAAAAAAACAGAGAATGAAAGCACAGATAAGACTTTGTCCTTAAATCAGATTTCAAGACAAAAACACAAGACTTTTATAAGTGTCAAAACTTTATGCCTTTGCAAATAAAGACTTAACCAGAAGTTGGGGCATGGGGTGTTGATAGAGGGCTCAGTGGGAGAAAAAAACCATTTGCTGTGTGAGCATGAGAGATAGAGATCCTGAGAACTCCTGTAAATTCAGGGCAGACATGACAGCCCATCTGTCATCCCGGTGTGTGAGGAAGCAGACGGAGAGGATCCCAAAAGCAAGCTGGCTAGTGAGAGTACCTGAATGAGCAAACGAGGTTCAAGTAAGAGAGATTACCTTAATATGCAAAGTACAGATAGGGGAAGATACCAGACATGAGCCTCCATGTACACATGTACACACATGTATATCGATCCATACATACATACAAACATACACACACATTCACACACACCACAACACATGCAAAAGAAAAAAAATTCAAGCATGAAACTCTGAGGAAAATAGAATATTAATGGGGCTCCACTCTGACAAAAGCAATGGGGTTCACTCCAGCAACAGCTGAACAGGTGGTGGTAAGATAACCAACGACATCAATTTTCCCTCCTATCTCAATAAAATACAATTTCTCCAAGAGAAACACACACACACACACACACACCAACACACACACACACACACATACTTATTCTCAACTGGGAGCAGAAATAGCAAGGAGGACCAAAGGAATTTCACAGCCTTCTGAAGCTACCATGTGACTTGGGTAAAGTGGCTGAATGGAAAAAGATCAACAGAATCCTGGGGTGCCTGGGTATCATGATTGAGAACTGGACAGTAGAACAGAGCAGCACACAAGGCAGTCTCACAAAGGTTAGCTCCTACTGTCTCTGATGACATCTATCCAACGACACAAATATGCCTGAAGCTGAACAGGTGCGCCTTGTGCTTTATTGACAGGTTTGGAGAAGTAGAGGCAGGCAGAGATGTGCCCCAGGCGCTTGAAGGTAGAACAAAGGTCATTTATATACACATATGCCTGGAAAGAACAAAGCCCTACCTGAAGTTTATTTTTTTCATAGACTCTGTTACTATAAAAAGATACCTCTTAAAATTCTACCAAATTATACATCTAGGACTCTTTAGAACAGTGTGTTTATTTTTAATTTGAAGGTGCCCTTGGGTGTTCCCATGTTCACTGTCAAAGCCAAAGACCTCAAAAGGGTCGGTGGCTTGATTGGTCAGCTCAGGGCTGGAATGCAATTTGCATCCTGTACCTTCCCAAGCTCCCATGAACTGGAACTCAGAAACACCTTCCTGTGAAAGCAACTCCCAAAAGCCAATGTTTATTCATCTACCCGGGGCCAGGTTGTATGCAGAAGTCCACGAAAGCAGCTCATTTTTCCCAGTGTGAACGTTCAGGGAGCGTCTTTTATTCCAAAGGGCACATTTGCTGGGGTAATTTTAATTCTATACAGTTAGACATAAAACTTTGGGTTTTCTTGCACTAACTTAGGACCTTGAATGAAATCTCTCTGGCTTTTAAATCCACAAATCCAGAGTAAAACCATAAGCAGGAAACAAACAAACAAAATGAAGCAAATCTTGTTTCCCTGGGGGCTTGAATCCTTCCAAATTAAGTTGGAAACACTGTGAATTTCTTGTTTCCAAATCGTGCCTAGTACTTAACTTAGCCCTCTGGGGAGAATTTATTGTAAGGCCATTTCTGAGTAACTCAGTGTGGAGAGATTCAAAAAGTTAACAGACAGGGCAAATTTCAAAGACCTTATAATCTCATAAAATGGCAAATAGTAAACACTAAGCAATTGTAACAATGTAACCAAATATCAGATGGATACTTAAAGAATTGAGGAAAGAATATGATTAGCATCCTGATTAATTTGGTGCCTGAAGGAAGAAAAGCATTGGGGAGCTTATTTCTATTATATCCCTGGTCTGGAAAGACTGAATAAATTTTCAAAAGTCATACTTCTTTGAAAACTTATCCAAAATGGGCAGAAAGGGAGTAAAACAAAAATGAACTACCTATTTAGATAGTCAAGAACTAATGATAACCAGCTCCCAGGTGTAGGAGAATTCAGTTCAACATTCCCAAACACACAAAAATAGAGCTAAAAATACTTTCACTTGTGAAAGACAGGTCAGAGCTCAGAAACAAGAGAAAAAGTTCTATAGTGCCCCAACACAGCAGGAGCATGACAGTAACTCAAACAGGAGTGTTCATGGGCTTCAACGCTCAGGGTGGTGTCATTCAAGGACAGAATTTAGTCCTGGAATGTGTGTTCATAGCAAGAATAAAAACTGCACTTCCTAGACAAAATCAGCATGGCATAAACCATCACACAGATCCTAAAGGATCTGAGACATCTCTGCCTATATGTTCATAGTAGCATCTGGAAAGGGAGCCAACAGCCCTATCCTAAAATGTTATTGCTGAGGAACAAGAGGACCCAGACTGAACAGTGGATGGGAGTGAGGCCTGACTTCTCTTGGCCAAAGCACTCTGAGAATTCCAAGCTGAGAAACACAACATTCAAAATAATTAAGAAATAGTGCATCTTGAGGATACTGGTATAGCACAGGTAGAAACCACCTCAGAGTGACCCTGGGAGCTCTGAAAAGATTATCCCCTGTGAAACAAATTCATAAGTAAACTGAGGCTGCATCATGAAAGGCAGTCCATAGGGTATGAGAAAATAGTAATGCTGGAATTATATTGAGAGGAGTTTGTGAGAAGTACACTTACCCGGATTAAAATCTAAAGGAAGAAATACTCTGTAAGACAAAAGCAGGAAGTTATGAAACAAGCTCCGTGAAGCCAAGTGGAGTACAATCATTAAGAGTTTTTAAAAGCTCTGCAGTGTGATCATTGAGAAGACAAGTTACAGTTGAGCAGCGTCTGCATAGCATGGTGGAGAAAGACAAAGCAGTATGGCATATTGGAAAGTTAGCAGTTCTAGAAACCTTAGCACTTTGTGGGAATCCCAAAGCTATGAACAAAGAAAACATAGCAATACCCTAAGCCATAATGGTGGAGAATTTTCAGAAATCACTGGATAGAAACTGCTATGTTTCAAATAGTCAGCAAGGGCTAGGTAGAACAAACAGAAATGAAAAGGAAAAACCTTCAAGTAAGGCGCAAGGCAGGGTGCCAAACACCACTGTGTCATGTGTCTGAAAGTTACTGCAGGTCAGAAAATGGAGCCTCCAGAAAGCAGCGTGGTTTGGGTTTATTTTGTGGGTAGAGGAACTGGGTTCTTTTTCTTCCTGATCCTTTCATTCAGTCCATGCTTAGCAGGACATTCTCTCCACTAAAGAAGACATTTTACCAAATTCTTCTTTTATACATTTTCTGTATGTCACATTTTACTTATGTTTTAAACTCAATGTATTTCCTGTTCTCACCTGTTCTGAACTATTACTTTAATATTGTATTGTCAAAGGCTGTTAAATTCTAAAAATAAAATAAAAGTGACAGAAGAGAATATTAAGATTATAAAGACAATTTTAAGAATGTAGTCTTTATCCATCACCCAAAAGTTTTCAAATGAACCAAACAGATTGGAAAAGTAGATTATTTTAAACATCTCTTTAAAAAGGAACATTCATTCATGTTCTGAACTACTTGAGAGTCAGATATCATGCCATCGTCCGAGGAAAAAGTAGCAATGAGATAGTATCTTCTCTCAAAGTATTCATTTATCTCCAGTCTGAGAAAAACAGAACTATTAACCAATACCATTGTAGGGGCTCTACATTAACAGAGGGTATGCCTCTGTCACTATTGAAGCCCTAAAAGGAGGGCTTATGAGCAGACTGTAGAGTTCCGGAAGTTGTGTCTAGTGGGTTGTGCCAAAACTACCACTGAGAATTAACCAAGCAGAAGGAAGCCTTCCCCTCCACCACACGGCTAGTCAGTTGTCTGTCATAGCCCAGCCTTACAGAACAAATGAGTCCTGAAAAACCAGCTTCGAGAGAGGACCATTCATGGTACATCATGAAATGTCTTCTGTCCTTTTTTAACTTTGTACAAACAGTGGAAGGAAGTCAATAAAGGCCCCTCAGTTTACTCCTTCTTGAGTATACTCTGTATTGGTTTCCATAATGGCTACTTTAGTGTGTAATCCCTTCAGCAGTGCACAAGGGTTCCTTCTCTCCTACATCCTTGTCTGTATCTTTACTACTCGATTGCTTTCTTGGTGATGGCCATTCTGGTAAGGATGAGATGGAATGTCAACACTGTTTTAATCTGCATTTCCTAGCGGCTAAGAATGACAAGCATTTTTCATACTATTTAACAACTATTTGCATGTCTTCTTTTATTTTGTAATTATGTTTGTCTGCGTGAATGTGTGGTTGGGGGAAGGTGTCGGGTGAAAATGCTGGGGGAGGGATTGGGTGACCTGCGTTCTCAATCCCTTTCTGCCAATTCTCTTTAGACAGGGCTTCTCTCTGGAACTGGAGAGAGGCTGGCAGCCACCTAGCCCCAGTGATCCTCCTGTTCCTGCTCTCCGCAGCACAGAGGTGTGAACACGTGCACAGCCATTCACACAGACATGGGTGTTTTGGCTTGTTTGTTTGCTTGTTTGTTTCATGTGGGTGCTGAGAGCTGACCCAGGTCTTCATGATTGCAAAAGTGTGTTTTCACACTGAGTCATCTCTCCAATCTCTTATGTGTCCTCTTTAGAGAACTTTGTATTCAATCCATTTGCCTATATGTTGCAAATGGATAATTAGAGAATCTTGTGTTTAATTTTTTGAATTCCTAATAGATTATTAACTTCCTTTCAGACTTACAATTGGAAAAGATGTCTCTCCTATCACAGCTTCTTTGCAGTGTAAATTGTTTACTTTGCTGCATAGTAACATTTAGATTTTATGCAATCACGTTTTCAAACCATGCTTTATTTTCTGAGCCATCAGAATCTTTTACAGGACTTGCTTGTGCATATACTGTGAGGATTCCCTCCGGTTGCATTTTTTAGTTATCACTTCACGGTCTTTGGTCTGTTCTGAATTGATTTGTGTATCAGATGAGAAACAAGACTCTAGTTTCACTCTTCTACATATAAATTTCCTAGTCCCATTGATTGAAAGTGTTGAATCCAGTGTGTATCTTTGGAATTGTTGTAAAAAACAAACAACCTGTAATTGGTAGTTTGTTTCAGGTCCCATATTGGGTTTCACTGGTCTGCATGTCTGTTTTTGCATCAATACCATTTTCCTACTGTGTCTTTGAAATCAGGTACAGGGATGGAGTCTTTTAACCTCGTCATCCTCAAGTGTACCTCTTCTTTTTAGTTTTCTTACCGTATGGTTCCCACCAAGAATTAAAGTAATGTATTGCTTTGAACTGGCAGAATGCATGCCCTGTTCTCTTTCTTGATTTTTAACGGAATTTTACAACTGGTGAAGGACAGTGATCTGGTTCCATTTTTATTCACTGTTTACCGGATTTCCCAGTTCTCAAGCACTGTTTATTGAAAACATTTTCCGATTTCCAATGTGTTTTCTTTATCAAAGGTTCTGTTTTGCATCTAGGTTCTCTGGTCTGTCTCCTCTTTGATCCCATATCTGTTTTCAGGTCATGTTGCTTTGAGGATAGTTTGAATTCAAGTACTATAATGTCTTGTGCTTGGTACTTTTTGTTCATGAATGTCCTCTCTCTCTCTCTCTCAATCTCTCTCCTCTCTCTCTCTCTCTCTCTCTCTCTCTCTCTCTCTCTCTTCTCTCTCTGTGTGTGTGTGTGTGTGTGTGTGTGTGTGTGTGTGTGTGTGTGTGGTTTCATTAAAATATTAGGATTGTTTTTAAAGGCCTGTGTCTTACTTTTCTATTGCTAGGATAAGAAAACATGACCAAAGCAATTTATAGAATAAAGAGTTTATTTGGGGTTTATAGTTCAGAGGGCATGTTCATGGTCATCATAGAGAGAGCAAATAGCAGACACATAGGCATGGCACGAGAGCAGTAGCCAAGAGTTTATGATTTGATCCACAAGCACGAGGCAGAGAAAGAGCAGATTGGGAATGGTGTAAACTACTGGAACCTCAAATCCCGCCCCACCCCCGTGACACACTTCTTCCAACATGACCATAGCTCCTAATCCTTTTCTACCGACAGTTCTACAAGCTGGAGGCAAAGCATTCAAATATGTGAGCCTCTGGGGACTGTAAAGCAAGCCACCATAACTTGCGATGAGCATCCTTGGTGATTTGATCAGGATCACAATGTAGATAGCCTTGGAAAGTCTGAGCACTTCCACATTTTCACATTTGTTCTTCTAACCTCTGAACAAAGGATGTGTTTCAATTTTCAACGTCTTCAAAATATTTCATTAATATTTCAGAGGTCCTCTTGTAGAGATCTTTTTCCTCTTTGGCTGAGTTTATTTATTGGTATATTACTATTTTCCAAAACTATTTAATGTGATATTGCTTTCTGCTTTGCCTTGTTTATTATTGTTCAGTGTGCGTGCGTGCGTGTGTGTGTGTGTGTGTGTGTGTGTGTGTGTGTGTGTGTGTACATACGTCCCAGAGCTTCTGTGGAGCTCAGAGGACAACATTTGAAAGTCAGTTTTCTCTTTCCGCTTGTTTCTAGGCTCTGGGAATCAAACTCTCTGTTCCTCAGGGATGTGTAGCAGGTGCTTTTACACACTGAGCCCTCTGACCTGCCCGGGATTGTGGCTTTCTTGATTTCCTTTCCATATAAATTTATATTGCTGTACAGCAATGCTACTGATTTTTTACATACATTTTATATCGTGGGACTTCACTGAATTTACTTAATTCCAGTAGTTTCTTTGATATATTTTAGAGAAATATATATGAATATAAATATTCAGAAGCTAGATGGGTGTCATGTCAATTTAGCTAAACAGCAATAGTAAGTCCTTTCCTAGGATACAGACCTTCTCAACCCTGGCTTTTGGACCGGGTTTACATTACCAGGCATGAATAGCCTCATATGTGGCAAGTCAGAAATCTAATCAGAGACAGTGAGTTGCCTCCATAACATGTCACGCCACCGTTGTGCTAGTCCTACATAACAAATTCCAGCACGGTGAAAAGCAGCTAGGATCGAGGCTCCAGTTCCACTTCCAGCTTAATTTCTCTTTATTTTGCAACCTAGTCTGTGTTGTTTTCACCAATAGGGTCTTAGCAATTAGTTCTGGTGAGCAAACAAGAATAGCAAGAGTCTCCATGGTTCCAGGATCCCGGAATCCTCTCTGACAATGACTCCAAAGAAGGTGTCCCACACTTGCGTGCAGTAAGTTGCTTCCCTTTTGTTTCAATTTAATTTACTGAAAACAAAGAATGCGTTCATATAGATAATATATAGTAGCTCTGTGTATATTTACATACTAAGTTCATTTCTTTTTAACATTGCACATAATCACATAGAAGAAAGATTTGGAAAGAAAAGGGGAATTAAATTAAAGTTGAAATTAAATTTTTGTCCCTCTGCTTAGACAATGGTACTAATGTACAATTCAAAGTCAAAGGAATTTCCAATTTCACATCTAAAGTTAATATAGCTGTAGCACTCAGGAAAATATTTTTGATTCAGTAATATTTTATGAGTTGAATTTCAATTTTTAGTCAGTATAGTTGTCTTTATTAAAAATCACTTTAATAAAACACTAATATCAATTTTGATTTATAAGAAAAATATACTTTTTAATGAATATACATAGAAAATGTGTCTAGTAAAAATTATACTGAAATTTTTTTGTCTTATTTCTAAGCCACCACGCTGTGGAGATTTGACAAAGATATTAATTCTTCTTCTCCCATTTTCTGACCAGGTATGTCTAATGAATTCTTAGCTAGGAATCCTTTAAGAATTAGATTTCAGTTACAAAACAGGAAAGTCTTTAAAGCTAAATGACTTTCTACCCTGAAGAAAAATTCAAAGACTCAAAAGAATTGGGTTTGAAAACCCCTTTATGTTCTGACAAGACTTTAATGCAAATGCATACAAAGCTTAGCTTCTAAAACAGTGGTTCTCAACCTTCCCAATGCTGCTACTCTGAAATACAGTTACTCATGGTGTGCTGACCCCCAACCATAGTATTATTTTCACTGCTACTTTATAACTTATTACTATTGCAAAGAATAATGTAACTATGTGTGTTTTCTGATGTCTTAGGACTCCTGTAAAAGGTGTCCTGACTAACAGGTTGAGAACTATTGTTCTAAAAATGCTAAAGGGAAAGGAGAACTTTTAGAACTAGTTGATGCCCATTAATTGAGTGGGTTAAGACTAGCCCGACACAGTGATGTGACCAAAATCGAATCACATCAGAATGCATAAGATTATCTAACCTTGATCATCTCTGCTCTAGGGTGAGATCTAGGTCAAGGTAGTAGTGACCCCTTTATTGTTCATATCTGTAATCTGATGTTTACTAGCTCATTATAATTCGTATATCAAACAGCAGCTTATTGATCATTCATATTACACAAAGAATTGCCCAGCTTCTGTTAGCTTACGCCAGTATAGTGCCAGCTTGAAATTCATAAGATTTCATGAGAAAATTGCTATCAAAATTCTTACATATTTAATATTCTGGGTTTTTTAATACAAGTGAAAAGTCCACTGCCACCCACTGATTGCAGTTGATAGTCCCCATGGGATTCTTGTCTTCCACATCTCATCCATTTAGATTTACAACCCTTCTCATCAGCTTGGACGGTTTTGGCAAGGGATTGACTTGGCAGCTTAACATACAGCCTTTTCCTGCCCTTGAAAGGGAACATGGCACTCCGGAGCTGTGCCATGTAACCAGCTTTCACAATCGGCACAGAATGTGTGAGGAGGAATGTAAACAGGGTTGAAGGAGAAGGAAGGGAAGCGAGTGGGTACCGTAAAGACCATCTGCCCAGGTTTCCTCTCTTGTTCTGAGAGCCAGGCACATGAAAGAGCCTTGGGCAGGGAGGGTGCCAGCTGGCTGCCTTTGTGTGGAGTCGGAGGCCCCAGCTCAGCCCTGTGTCCCCTCTGATCCCACAGCTCGTTATGCAGTCAGCTCACTCAGCCTTTCTCATTTCAGCACAGAGGAATCCAATGCGAGAAATGGTCTCTGCATATCACATGAGCCTTATTTCATCCTGATGTGCACTGAGGAGAACGGAATGTGGTTTGCTTTTCTAATTGGTTTCCGTTATGCCGAGTCTCTGTCGGGTTAACCCCAGGAAGGGTCACGATGGGTGTTGCCTAACGCTTCGTGTTGTTCTGTGCCTCTTCACCTTTGCTTCCCTTTTGAGTCACGTTTTCTTGGTCCCACTTCAAATTTAAAAAAAAAAAAAGAAATTGCTGCCCAAATTGTATGACTGAAAGAGTTGGTAAAGGATGCAACAGGGAAATTAAACGTGTTTAAACTCTTCTGAAACAAAAGATGGATGCTTTACACACAGGCTCAATTTCTGGGAAAACAATTAATTTAAAAACTTGTAGCAACAGGCCAATGAACGGCAAACTTTGCTCTAGGGCTTGGAAAGCCATCTTTGGGGGAACGTGTCATTGTCAACTTATCACCCCACCCCTAGCAACCAATAGGTGGGGGTTCCACCCCCACCCCTTATAACGTCCCCTCCCTGTTTTGTCTGATTTTCTCATGCCTAGTCTTGGAACACAGAATATACAGCTTTTCCCTTTTCATAGCTCTAAAAACTAGCTCTGACTCTAGGTAATGTGACTGCCTAATAATATTGGATAAAAAAATGACTAAGTTGGGCTTGTACAGTTGAGCAATCATTTGTAGATGGTATAAATAGTGACAGCCTCCCCCTTTTCACATACTCAAGATAAACAATATGAAATGAAAACTTGTTTGTGTGTCCTTCAGAAATCAGTAATACACAATTGAATACCTGGTATTTCCCTTATTTCCCTGAATAAATTTATTGTTTATGTCTACCTCTCTGATAGTATCCTCTCCTGCCCCAATCCACACCCCAAAATAATCTTCACTTCTGTAGCCTCCCTTTATTTCCTGGGAACATGCTAAGATCAACTGTATTTCAGGATCCTTGTTCTTCTCTCTGTCTCTGGTGCCCTTCTCATTAATACTCCCCTGCCTTGCTCCCTTGACTTTCTGAGATCTCTCACTCAAAGATGTCATGCCTAATCATTCTATGTCAAAAGGTAACTGTTGGCAAATGGTGTCAGTAAAATAACTCCCATAAAGTATAAAACCTTGGAATTAGATCTCTACCTCCAATGTCAAAATATGGGTATTGTAATATACTTTGATGTTTCTAGTGGTGACAGCCAGTGAACGCAGGAGGTTCCTTGGGATTCAGCTGATTAGGCAGTGCAGTGTGCCCACATCCATGAACTGCAGGTTTACCAAGAGACCCTTATCTTAAAAAATATGAATAATCAAGGAAGACAGACAACATTGTCTTTTGGCCTTCAGTCACACATATGTGCTATGCACAAACATGTGCACAGTACCACATGTCTACTCACTGTCACAGTCCTTTCTCTCCGTCCTTGTGCTGCCATATGACATCACACTTTGCATATATATATATCCAATATATATCCTAACTATATGAGGTCTAGAACTTCATTCTCTTGTGTATTCTTATTATCTAAAACAGTAGTTCTCAAACTTCCTAATGCTACAACCCTTTAATATGGCTTCTCGTGTCATGTTGACCTCCCAACCATGAAATGATTTCACTGCTACTACCTAACTTTGATTTTGATACTGTTATGAGTCATAGTATAAATATCTGATATGCAGATTATGATATGCTACTCCTGTAAAAGGGTTGTTCGGCCCCTAAAGGGTCTCAATCCGCAAGTTGAGAACCATTGATCTAGAACAATGGTTAGAGATAAATATTTGGAAGATGAATGAACTGATTTAGGGCTTGTTTGGTTATCAAGATATTTGACAGAGTGATAACATGTGTAGTATAAGGGAAAAAATTAGGCTGATAAATATTCTGCCCCACTGTCTACTGATTCTTGCCTTGGAGAAGAAAGGGTAAGAGAAGGTCAGACTCCAAAGGATAGAGACAGAGAGGAAGCTGTGTTGAGTAGTAGACAGGTTGAGGTACAGAATGAGGTTTGCAAAACTTTGGTGATTCGTGCCTTTAATGTAAGCACTCAGGAAACAGAAGCCGGCAGATCTTTGTGAGTTCAAGGCTAGTCTGGAATACATAATGAGTTCCAGGCCAGCTAAAGAGACAGAGTTAGACCTTGTCTCAAAAAGAAAAAAGTTGAAAATTATGAGGACTCTTAACAAACTAGGTCTTCATCTTATATGACCCAGAATCAAGAAATGCGGGACAACTTTTTCCCCTCACAGTCTTCCTTGAATCCTTTCAACAAACTCCATAGTACATGGCATATAATTCTATACAGCTTTTCATAAGGACTCCCTTATCTACTAAAGGGTGGACACGTGACCCTGGATAACCAGTTAATATGCTTAAACCCTTGGTGGATTACAGCACTGACAATGTAGATGTATTTTTTAGTCTACAAAGTCTATGCAGACCAGTTGCTACATCTCACCACATGAGAAGGTTTGGTTTACATGGAAATTATATCAAAACCAAATGCCAAGTTGAAAGACAAAGACCTGACCAATCCAGGCCATGTCTACCCAGATTATATGAGCCAGTGAAGTGTGTTTCTCTAAGTAAGCTAGTTAGAGTTTTAAGAGGTTGAACAAATACAGGGTGTGCAGAAACCACAAAATCAAGCCAGGACTACATCAGCACAGAGCAAGAGGATAATGTGATGAGCAGTTTCCTGCATTCATAAATGAAAAGTCACTTTGCCACCAACCCCAATCCCAGGCTCTGAGCACAGCACTAGCTCAACACCAAAAGAAATCCCAAATACCACTCCACTGTTAGGTAAGGAAGTTCCTACACAGCTAGACAAGGAATGACGTTTCACACAGAATTATCAACCTTCTAAAACATAGGTTCAGAAGTACTATTAGTACAAGACACTTGAATTAACAAATAATCTAGCTGCTTACGCTCAAAATTTGAAACCTATTTTTATTTATTGAAAACTACTAAATTTTACCTTTCAAATGCTGAATGTGTGTGTGTGTGTGTGTGTGCGTGTGTTGTGTGTGTGTGTGTTATACAGTATTAGATTAATCATATGTTCTCAATAATGAAAGAACAGTTTTCAATGCTGAAAAAGGGAACTCTGCAGGGTCTTCAGACCCTTTCAGAGATTTGCCAAGAAACTGAAATTATATCATTCAGAAAATAAAGCTATTCATCGCAAAACACACATTATTAATACTAATATGAAAGGGATCTTTATTTTTATAGTGTTAATTATTTCATATCTTTAGAAATATACAAATAAACATTTCGTCCACCAAGTGCCCAACCTTAAGTATTTTGATATTATGATACAAAATGAGCAGAGATACCTTTAAGCACTGTAATTTGTACTAATAGCTCCCACCAGCTTAGTCAGGATGTCTCTGGCTTCCAAATTAACCTATGTGAAGGCAACATTGGTGCATGTCTTCCTCTGGACCAACCATCCCAGCCTGGCCTTCCCAGGGTACCCTCAATTTGTGATATAGGGGAAGAAAAGCACTAGGTCACAGGAGTCTACATCATGTGTGATCACTGCCAGCCTAGCCTTCAATTATTAATAAAAATATTGATGCATATAACCCACATAAATAGGAGCTCTTTGGATTTTGAACAATTTTTAAGTGTATAAAAGCCTCTTGAGATCAAAAGTATCAACAAGTGGCATGATAGATGTTGCATAAATTTACTATCAACCCTAAATTTCATAAATTTTTGAACTCTAAAAATCAATATAATTATCCTCAGAAGAAAAATGTTATTGTATTTTGTTGTATAACTATTATTGCATGATTTTGTATTGCCCTTAAAGCATCTATAAGGACAATTGATTTACTAAATTGCATTGATTTACTATAGAATGTTATTGTTCATGTGCCTGCACTAACAGAAAAAGAAATAATAATGTTAATATCAGTTTTCCACATGAAGAATCAATGCCATATCGGCAGCATGGTCTCAGTAGGTGTATATACATTTTTTGTTAGGTAATAAATATTTTTTTCTTAGAAAGCCATGTAACTACCATCTCAACTGCCCATCTCTGCTGTTGCAATATGATGGCTGCCTTAGGTGACAGGTAAGCCAAAAATTCTGACTGTGTTCCCCTAAAATTTGATGTCTTTAAATTGAAATTTGAATTTCACGTAACTTATATTTCATAAATTATCTTTTAGTGCCACTTACTGTGTACAAAAGCTGCTCTTGGTTCATGGTCAGTACAGCAAGCTATGACTGGTTAAATTGTCTCTGCATACAGAGCATTGGTAGCCCCTGTCTTAAACAATGTCCTGTAAATTTCCAATCCCATGAAACTCTCAAAGGCAGAAGTCTCTGACTTTTTGGGAAATGCTGCAGTGGAGATTTAAACTTAAAAGTATCATCAACACATCTTGAATCCTTTCAAATATACTTTTTGATTCATTGTTTATCAAAATAATGGATTATCATTTCCCCCTGAATAACACCAACTTTCTACCCTACAATTACTGCTCCATAAATTTATAGTGAGTCAATTAAGATGCATGTCTTAGGGTTTCCATTGCTGTGACGAGACACCATGGCCATGAACTCTTATAAAGGACAACATTTCATTGGGTCTGGCTTATAGGTTCAGAGGTTCAGTCCATTATCATCAAGGCAGGAAGCATGGCAGTGTCTACACAGACATAGTATTGGAGGGACTGAGAGTTCTACATCTTCATCAAAGGAAATCACGAAAAGAATGTCTCCCAGGAAGCTAGGAGGAGGGTCTCAAAGCCCACTCCCACAGTGACACACTTCCTCCAACAAGGCCACACCTACTCCAAAAAAGCCACACCTCCTAAGAGCGCCACTCCATGGACCAAACATATTCAAACCACCACGGTGTAGTGATTATGCTTCCAGTTTTGGCATTACATCACTGATTCCATATGATTTTCAGTATAATGTTTCCAAATTTTCTGTACAAACTACCTGGGATCTTATTAAAATGTAGATACAGATTCAGTGATTCCAGTTGGTCTTGATTTTTCAACCTGATTGGATTGAGTGATATCTAGGGCATTATTTCCATATATATATATATATATCTTGGTATGTCTATAAGAGCATGTCCAAAGATGATTAGGTCATGAGAGCTATGACATAATCAATGGTTTAATCTTTTTATAAATTCAAAATGACTATTGAGACTATTGAGATATGGTGCGACTATGGAAGGCAGGGCCTCATTGGAAGAAGAGTGTGTGTACCTTTGAGAATATCTTGGCCTTTGGTGTCTTCCTGTTACCTTCTCTTTGCTTCCTGACAGCCATGAAGTAAGCACCCACTTCCATCACATGCTTCCGACACTAATGCTCTTTTCATAAGCCTGTAACAGAGATGCAAGCACTGGAACTAAAAGTTCCCCACTGGAACTAAAAGCCTAGATCAGTCTTTTGTCAAGTTATTTCTCTTGTGTATTTGTCACAGCTTTGAAAGTCTGACTAATGCAGTAGACCTGCAGTGGGGTCCAGAGTGCACTTCCAACAAGTTTCAAGGAATCCTGGGTCTGGGTTAAGGAAGAGACTTCCTGCTCACGCAACATCTATAATGACATATAGAACAGAACTTGAATGTTCATAAGAAAACTGTGGCTCACGTGCACTGTTTGGGAGTCCTGCTCTAGAGCCAACCTCCATGACCAAATGATACTGCTGTATAGAAAGTTAGTCTGTTTGTATTGAACAGCTTGCTGCCAATAGTGAAATACAATCCAGATGCTTTTGAATGTATAAGAAAACAAGAGAGGGCTCAGAATCTCTTCTAGAGTCTGTGTTATTTATTGTTCTACCCGAAGAAAGGTTACAGAGGACTTGTGCAGTAAACCAAAAAGTAACATCTTCCAAAGGAAATAAAAAGAGAGCCCAGGGTCAGTTTTAAAACATTTTATATAAAAAAATTCTTCTGAAATCAGTGACTAACAAAAAATATCCATATAGTCTAGTCTCAAAACATCATTGCAAGATTGCCAAGATAGTGAAAACACTCTCAGGGAAATCAGTAACTCTACAGCAATGGGTCATCACCAAAGCCGTATCTCACACTTGCGATGCATCCATTAGAAAGCTGACATGACGCAGAAATTCAAAGACCAGATACTGTCACCCCCAACTGGAGATGGAGGTGCACCACCGAAATGCAATACAGACATTATACAGGCACATGTACAGAACACAGAAATTGATAGTGATTTTTGCTGACGGAGCTTGAGAATATCAGCCTTGTGTTCTAAATAAAGGAGTTTTAATGTATGAGATTGCTGTCCAGTTTTGCTTTGTCTTTTAATGACAGCATTCCCCAGCCTCAGAAACACTATGTCTTGCCATTTTTATTGGTTTGTTGGGGGGTGCTGGCTGAGGAGTTAAGAAAGATGTCTTCTTTGTAATAGAAGTAAGACGAATCAGTAAGAAATGTCTGGACTCAAGGTAAAGTTGTTGGTGGAAACAAAGGACACACAAGCGTGTTTTTGTTAAAACAATGTTGAAAGTTCAAGAATGGAAGCAAGAAAATTGAGCTTTCAAGAAGTGGCACCTACTCAAGTGGAAGAGAGCAGAGCAGGTCCATTTGGCGCCAAGCCTGGCCTGGCAGAACGGTGCTTTCAAGGGCTCTTGAGCCTGGAGAGCACTTGCTGACCCTGCATGAGCGAAGGGGCTGGTAGATGCCCTTTGTTCACAACCTGGCTTCCTAAGCCTCTCAACATGGTTTGCCCTTGTGTTTCCTCTCATCTCTTAGCTCCATCTCTCAGTCCCACACAATTACGCTCCTAGCCTTCATCTTCCAAGCACATTCTTCTGGCTCTGTTCCTGGCCGCTCATATCACCAGCTTTATTTACTTTGTTTCTCCTGTGAACTCGTGACCTTTATTGCGTGATGCCTCACTTCATATCAACAGCCCCAGAATCACTTGGTGCTTAGCACTGGGTCTGTGTTTAAAGCAAAAGCTTTACACTTTGGGTTTCCTCGGACAGGCATGTTGTGTAGTGTGGCCCTCATCTTGCAGATGACTTCAACCATGTTTCCACTGGTGGTAACACTTGACCATGGCTATCTTTGGGTCTTTTACTTTCTTCACACTTATAGAAAGTCCAAGTCATAAATTTTACTAAATGACTGTTTACTAAATCTTGTTGGCTAACTCTAATCCCAGTTGCACAAAGCATAAGCATTGACTGGTGTGTTCTTTAGAAGGAACAGAAATCACCCACTCTTCATGAAATGGCATCTATTCACAAATGGCGGATACAGTTTGCTCATTTACCTATGGCCCCTGAGTGCCTTCCCTGCATATTTATCTCATATCATGAAAGGCTTTTTTCATGGCAGTGGAATGGATTTAAGATATGAGACATTGCTACCTGCCTCAATCACTAGGCCTTGCTCTGCCAGAAACTTTCAAAATAAAACTAAAAGATATTTGAGAACTCAGAACCCAACCCAACCCTTTAAACATCTGCCATACACATTTTACCTTACCGACAGTATACAGGGCTGCGGGCAAGGTTTGACCACTGTACAAATTAATAAATTGAGCCTCAAAAGCTTATCAGCTTTATTCAAAACCATACAACTAGAAAGAGAAAAAACAAGTACTCATGTGGGTGCACCCAGCAACTCATCATGGGATACCTATGTTCCTATTGTGTGATAAGGTTCCTTGCTCTCTACTAGAAGACACGTTGCTAATGGGATTTCTTTTGAAATTTGTGTTTAACCTCTACGTGTCTTTGTAGATATGATGACCTCTTGACAGATGGCAGATGGTGTGGCTGTATGTTTTTTATCTATTCTGGCACATGTCTTTTACTTAATGTGTTTAGGCTTAGAAGGGTAAGGTGATTGCCAATGTGTCTAGGTTAAGATTCTCTTGACTATTGACATCTTCAGTCATGAACGTTGTTCTCTGTTCTTATGTTATCTTTTGTTCTTTTTCTATTTGTTGAGCTTTAAACTGAGCATTTTATTTCATGGCATTTTCTCTCTTGGTATAGCAAACTTCTTATATGTACTTATAACCAACCCAGTCCATTTTCAAATACTGCCCCACTGTCAAAGCACAGATACTTTTTTTTTATTCAATATTTTATTTATTTACATTTCAGATGCCATCCCTTCCCCCTTCCCCCACCCAATAATCCTCTATCCCATCCCTCCTCCTCCTTTTTTGCCTTTATACTGTTTAAATTACATGCAAGTACTAAGGTCAGTTCTAGACTGAGGAACTAGCAATACAATAGATGCAAATAGTCCAGGAACAAGAAAGACAATAAACCCAGATAATCAAAAATCATGCACAACAATAAAGAGAGTCCCGTGATGACTCCTGTGATCACTATTTCTAAGGGTTTATCAGTATGATCAAAGTATCTCAGCCTACTTCCCTGACATAGCCCAAAGCCATTTTCATGCCTGAAGCCTATTTCTTTGTTCTAGCTTAAGATTTAGATTTCTGCCTATAATTACTTCTTTGTTCTAGCCTAAGATTTAGATTCCTGCCTGAAATTTCTTTTTTGTTCTAGCCTAGGATTTAGATTTCTGCCTGAAATTACTTCTTTGTTCCAGTCCAATGTCAGATTCCTACCTGCAGTCCATTTCCTTGTCCTATGTCAGATTCTTGCCAGGCAGCCCCAAATGCTCTCCACAATCTTCCCCTTTTTATTGCATAAACCAAACTGAGCCTGTCTTAAGTCGTTCTGACAAGAAAGCCTTCCTTACCCGTCGTGGGATATGCATTATCATAAGCAATGCACTTCTGTCTTAGGTTGGTAATGCTCTGTGCAGAATCTTACCCGTCCTTGGCTTGCCAGCCTGTTAAATTAATAACTCTGTCTGGGGGTACATTATCAGTTTCAAGTCGTGTACTTTGGCTACCAGCCTGTTGATGTAGTTAGAGACAAGCTTTAACATGATGGGTGGGAATAAAAGTATCCCCAGAACAAGAAGGGCTAGCTATATGCCCTTCCTGAGGTTTGACCAAAATGGAAATACTGACCTCAGGCCATGGATAATTTTATTGGCATTATCTGCACCATCAAAGCTCAACAGAGCAGCATTCTTTAAATTCATAATCTCACTATGCAAAGTTAACACACTCAGAGAGTTGTTAGGATTATGCCAAATATCCTACAGGTGTCTTTAAACTTTTTTCTAATTATAATGACAATCATTGTAAATTTTAGAGCTAACACTACTCCAATGATATTTGTCATGACACTTGAGATGGCTCCTAACTCTTGAGCCCTGAACCTCCTTCAGATAATTTGAATAGGTTATAGAGCATCATTCATTGTTCCAGACACCTATATAAATCCTTTTGTATACTCAATATATTAGTAACATTTTTTTTTGCTAGATGGTTAACAAAAATAGTTGTCTTAACTCCTTGTGTCAATGCTATTGCAGAAGCAGTGGTGCTAGCAATTAATGAAATTAAAACTGTTATACCAGCAATAATCAAGCCCACTACCCTCTTGCTTCTGCTTAAAGTCTAACTTACTTCTTCCAGCACTTTCAAGCTTTTTTCAAAGAATCAAGGTTTTCTAATACTCAGGGCAGTAAGACAAAAGCTGGTTGATAGACCTCCATAACAGACATGCCAGGTTTCAACACACTAACACAATTGGAAATTATACAGCCAATGCAACTTACAATAAATACTGTAGAAGAGACAAAACCAATTTTAGCTTGAGCCTTAAAGCATGCACTAACCCTTGTTTGAAATCCAGATCCTGTCCCAACTTTATCTCTTGCTAGCACAAATACTTTATAATGATGTATTCCTAATTCTCCAACCCATCCTTCCTATCATCAAGCCAGTCACTTTTCGTTTATTGATAAGCTCCTACAGCACATAACTACAATATGTATACACAGAAGCATATATAATCAAGTACATAGTTGCTATTATTTTTTAACAAGTGATTATATGTTAGAATTCATTGTCAGGAGCCAAGCTCAGGAAATTGCCTGCTGTTTTGGGAGGCCTAGTCAGTACCAGGTTGAGAAAGGATGTTCTCAGGTCTCAGGAACTTAAAGAACGTCTGGCATTTCCTGGAGGCTGGTTGCGATGGTGGGATGGCCCTGGGCAGGGACCCCCACCCCCTTCCTTGTTCCTCCTCCTCCCTTGCCTGGGAATATATCTGTAAGTCGCTGCCACATTAAACAGAGGCCTTGACAAGGCTCCGTGCTTGGCCCTCCGTTCTCTCTCTCACCCATGTCCCTTTGCAGGTGAGATCCACCTCGATACCCCACGAATAACCAAGACCCGCAGGTCGGGTCAATTCATTAATAATGAAAGACATAAAACCTTTGTTTTGCCCCTACTTTTTCCCTCTTGATACAACTTCCTCATTTCTTCTGGTCAGAGTTTCCTACATGAATCATTTCCCTTCATGCTGAAGAGCTTGCTTCAAGTTTCTGGCTGTGTATCTACTGACAACTTTTGATAAATCTTGCTAAATTTTTGGTTGCATGAAAGAGCAATTATTTTCTCCTTCAGTCTTGAGGCTTACTCCACAATGTGCAAGATCATTGGATCCACTCTCTTACCATCAAATAGTCACTCCATTCTTTTCATGATTATGAGGGTTCTCAGAATTCAGGCACAACACGTTCCTTTGTCTCTATGTTGGTAAAGTATTTTATGCCCTCATGGATTCGTGAATTGTTTTTTCAAGGGTATTTCTTTATCTTTGACTTCTGAAATTATAACATGGTCCAAATGGGTGCATTGTTTTGAGAGGGTTGTTTGATTGTTTGGTTGGTTGGCTTTTGGTTTTGGTTTGGTGTCTGTTTTGTTGCTCGCTTTTGTATTTATTCTGCCTAATGACCTCTAAGCTTACTGGTTCTGTAGTTTAGTCTCTGGTATTAATTTTGGGAAAGCTCCTAGTAATTATTACTTCAATTGCTGTTTCTGGTTTTTCCTCCCTTTCTCTTCTTCTGACATTAATGTTATATGTAGATTAGTCTTCCTATTATGGTTTACAGGCAGCTTGTTACATCATTTTTTGTCTTGTTCCCTTTGCTCTTGGATTTTGGAAGTTTCTGTCAACATATCCCAAAGCTTGGAGATACTTTCCTCAACCATCTCAAGTCTAATCATTATTCAGTCAAAGCGACTCTTCATTTCAATCACAGTAACTTTTATCTCTAGTATTTCCTTTTGATTCTTTCTTACAGTTTCCATCCATGTCTTTATTATTCCTCTGCTTCTGAACACTCTTCACTTTGTCCTTAGAGCCTGTATTAGTCCTTTTCCCATCCATGTGACAGAATGTCTGAAAACAAACACCAAAGCTTAGGGGCTCCTAGCTTGAGGGGATACAGTGTGTTATGGCGACAAAATCATGGTGGTTACATTGTGTATGTTCTCAAGAAGCCGAAAGGCATGGATGCTGTACCCACATGCCCATTCCAATGATCTTAGTCAGGGTTCTCAAAGGAACAGAGTAAGTATGACAGTAAAGCCTATGCAACCAAAGATCTATTTCTAAGAAAGTAGCTCATATGATTATATAGGCTAGTCTGAAATCCACAAGTCGGGCTGGTAGGCAACAAGAGTTTAAGTTTTGCACCTGAAAGTTGCAGGACAAGGAGGCACATTGCAAACCCAGGCAAAGGCTACTGCTGTGGTCTTGAGAAAAAAATACCTTCTTGTCCAGAAAACCTGATTTTGCTTTCAAGTCTTCAGTTAATAGATGAGTATCAATTTTCGTTACTAAAAATACTCAGGCCAGTGAGATCTTTCAGTGGATAGAGACAGTTGCCACCAGGCCTGATGATTTGAGTTTGATTCCTGGACCCACATGGTAGAAGGAGAGAACCAACTTCTGTAAGTCTTCCTCTGACCTCAACACACACACATACACACACACACACACATTAAACATACACACATACACACACACTAAATAAATAAATAAATGTAATAAAGAAAAAATTAAGAATAATTTTATGACTTGCTCTAAGGAGATATATATATCAGAAAATAATGTGAAAGACACTAAATTCAGATATATTTTACTAAAGGTAAAGGGAATCTATATTAAATAGATCATGTGAGAATTTTAGGCTATTACTGTTTTAAGTCACAGTGGCTGATATCCTTTGACAAATTACTATTTTGGGAAACCTAGGGTCATGTTTTGAAAATAAGTGACCTCTTGTATTATGATGAGGAGTATGTGGGGTCAGATAAGCAATGTAAAATAACTTGCACACAGGACATATTTGATGGAATTTTATTTGTTTGGACCAGGTAAGAAAGCAGTATTACATGCTCTACGACTAGAGCAGGTACTCTGGTTATAGTACTCCAACACTTGTGCAGCCGTATCTGTACACTCAGCAAGTGATTGGCCATCAGCAGGGCAGCAGCGTGTGTGTGTGTGTGTGTGTGTGTGTGTGTGTGTGTGTGTGTGTAATGTGTGGAGAGAAGAAAGTAGATGGTTGTAGAGGAGAATTGACAATCTCTTCTGAAAAACACATTGTGCTTTCCTAAGATCTATCTTGCACTAGTCAGGGCACTCTGGAGAAGCAAACTAGTAGCATGAATATATACTGAAGAAAGAACCTATTAGATTGGCTTGCATAGTATGTTTAAAGGAGTCCAGTGATGCCTGGATCAGACAGAAGAGGCTGAGATCTGATTGTTGCTCAGAATATGAATCCTCAGCAAGCATAATAAGGATTCCTGGAATACCATCAGCTTTTAGACTATGGTGAAGGCCTGAAGAAGCTGTTTCTGACAGCAGTGAAGGAATCATTGTCTTTGGCAGTGATGAACTCACAGTGAGAATGAAACTCAAAGAAGCAAAATGGCAAAAGGCCTTCCTTCCTCAGTGCCCCTTCGTCTGGGCCACCACTAGAAGGTGTCACACACACTTAGGTTGTGCCTTCCCACATCGGTTAAGGTAAGTGAGACGATTCCCCAAGATACACCCACAAGTCAACCTGAGGTAGGTGATCCTTCATTGAAGTTCTATTCCTAGATGATTCTAGATTGTGTCAGGTTGGTGATTAAAATGAATCATCACAGACGGGTGCTTGTAGAAGCCATGAGTGGACATCTCAAGCTTCTCCTCTTGCTCTCTGCCCTGTCTATTGAGACAGGGTCTCCCAGTTGCACACAGAGACCATTGCCTAGGCGAGGCTACCTACCCAGAGTTCTCAGGACACTCCTGGCTCCACCTTATGACAGAGTCGCAGGCAGGCTGGCACACCATACTGGCATTTAAGTAGGAAATTAGGGGTGGGGTTGAATTCCATTTCTCATACCTGACTCTATCTCTCTAGCCTAGAAATTAATTTTTAACTTTCATACTTAAAATTGTCATTTATCAAATCTTTAATTTTATTTTGAGATGACTTGGGTCAGTCTGAAGGATTTCAAACAAGAATAACACTATTCCTTAATTTTTACCAGAACTAATAATTAACAGTAACAACACTAAAGAAGTCTTGATATGTGTCCAGTCTAGAAGGACTGAAGCCAAAATGAACATTCGTGTCCTCTGCATGAACAGTCCATTTACATACGGATACGCTGACTCAGTTTGAATAGTGTGTTATTGAATCCCAGGAGGAAAGAGCTGAGTTCATATCCCTGCTGGTTTGTATCCAAACCAAAAAGAAAATAAACAGTAAAATTGGGCAGATAAATTTATTAAAATTATACATCTAGACATTTTTATAGAAAATACTGACTTTAAAATATTTTCCAATAATGTGAAGAAAAAAACATAAAGTGAGCTTTGTATTATCTTTGTAATTTCAAAACTTTGCCCTCCTATACTTAGTAGGCACTAAAGAATTCGACAGCTACAGTGCTATCTCAAATTAATATTTTATGTTTTCACAAATATTTTTCATGCTAATAAACTCAAGCTACAGTTAATAATTTTAATTACATCTTGTTTGTTACTTTATTGCTGCCGCTTCTAAACTTCATTTTAATTATATAAAATGTATGCATGAGATGGTAAAATATGCATGGTTACAAACTATTTCAAATATCACACAGTTTGCTTGTAGTAAAATATCCAACTAACAAAAATAACTAAAATTGAAATTCATTATTTCTTTTTATGTAATAATTGTGATGGTTTTATTTTATTTCTAAACTTGAGAACCATAGGATGAATGGAGCAAAATGTTAAGTTGTTCACTTATTTAAACATTCTTCATATCAGCTATTTTTCTACCATGTGTTCATATCATGTTCATGGTATGTTCATGGCATGTTAGTTGGTAAGTAAATCCTCAGATTTCCAAGAGCAATCACGGGTCTTCAAGAGTGGATGATCTCCAACCAACAATGCTTAGGCCATCAACTTTATAACTGGAGTTTCAGTGAATGAATTTAGGCAGAAGAACAGTATACTGAGGAACTCCCATGTTTTCTGGAAATGAAGGATGGTGATGGTGGGGTGAACGAACAGGAAGTGTCCAGGCAGAGAAGCAGTGTTTCTGTAGGGAGACTGCAGAGCATTTCTTACAACAGCAGAGTACCGCGAGGCAAGGGGAGGGACCAGAACCAGCCCAGGCCTAAAGGTCAGCAGAGGCAAGGTCCCAGGCACTCACTGTATTTCCAATTAGAGATTTCCATCTGGATCTTAAAAGGCACAAACCAAGGAAACTCAGGCAAGACAGACATGGTGAGAATTTGCATTTTAGCCCAAAGTGAAGAGTGGATGGAACTGGCTTTGTGGTAGGTAAGGAAAATCCTCTCGGGAACTCTGGCAATTCAGAACAAGTGAAGAACAAATGTTTGACCAGGAATAGGTGGACTAGTGAAATCAGGACAGATCAGGAAACAAAAGCAATGGGAACGGAAAGCTGAATAAATACCAGAGGCTCGCTGAGGCTAGGAGAGCCAAGGAGGGTGAGGCATCCAGCACAGGAACAAAGACAGCCTCCAGGGAAGTGAAGCAGAGCAACACATAGGGTTTAGTGTACTCTATTTGTGGACATCACTATCATCTGCTGACACAGGTAATCCTGGAAGCGGCCCACAGTTTTCCTTTTGTAGTGATGAGGAAGGGAGCAGAGAGACTCAATTGTGGATCTGCGTTCGAGCACACCGAACTTTCTGTCCCTGTGGATGTCCACAAAGAGGCTGTAAGCAGCGATTGTACTTGTCCAGATGATAAAGAGACCAGAGAGTCAGGTTGTCTCAGCAAACATTCTGCAGAGTCCAAAGGGTCTGTGAAGTGTCAGAAGGGCTTCCCTAAGGAAGAGTGACTGAAAAAGCATTAAATGTCATTTCCCCCTTCCTGTGCTACATGACGGCCTGTGAAGAGATATTCCTATTGGCAGCTGTGTTCGAAAGCTGTCCACACCTTACAGCGGTACAAAGGACACTGGACATCTGGGGATGTCTGTCCTCAGCCCTTGGATACCCAGTTTGCTGCACAGAAAGGAGGAAGGTAGCTGAATGTCAAACTTTTCCACACACGGCCAACCTCCTTTTACACATAGCTAGTCAATTAAGGATGCAAATAAACCCAACCAGTGTAATAAAAAGATAAGAAGTCTTTTCATTCTAGGGTAGACACTCCAACACACTCCGATTTACCTTGTCCCTGCTGCTTGGTTCATTTATTTTGTTTTGTTTTGAGATGACATCCCACAGAGTAGCTCTGGCTGGCTTGGAATGCACTTTGAAGACCAGGCTGGCCTCGAACTAAAACCTACTCTGTGCCAGGATCTGTGAAAGCTATGTACCACCATTCCTGGCCTTGATTTTGTTTGTCTGTTTGTTTGTTTGGCAAATGATAAAAAACATGAACCACATAGGTTAAAAATAAATTGTGTCGCTAAAGGTGGCATTTTAAAAAGATTTCCTTAGTATATGCTTCATTTCTGTTTAATTTTGTGTTTCATAACTGTCTGACAGCACAGTGTGCTTACCTTAAAACACTAGATGTGAGATACAGAGGAAGGGGCCTATGCTTAGTTTGATAGAGTTTTAATTCGAGTCAATCCACTTCACTGGGACCTGGAATAGTCCATCCTACTGTCTATTCACCATGCACACTCAATGGAAAACACCTGGTAAACTGAGAAATACTCAACTCCAAAGCACAGTCATTTCACAAGATGCTAAATAGTGCTTCAGTCTGTCTGTATGCATGCATGTATGTATACTGTGTGTATATGCATGTATGTATAATGTATGTATGCATGCATGCATGTGTGTGTGCATGTCTGCATGCATGTGTTTTGGTTCAGGCTGCCCTTGAACTCACTATGAAGCCAAGCCTTTCTTTCAACTCCTCATCCTCCAGCTTCCATTTTCCAATGCTAACAGCCAGCATGAGCCAGCACCCTTGGGAAGACGCTGCTTATGTACAAAAAAGTGATTTGAATCTCAAACAGCAGAATAAAGATTTTGTTAAAAATACCACACCCAATGAGAAGGCTTAAAGAGCAAGTTAAATAGAAATTGTTCAAGTATAATATATTGCTCAGGAAAGGGAAAGTTATGTACTTGCTGGGACTTTAGTAATGAAAACGAGAAATTGTAATTCAGAAAATGCCAGGACCAATTCCATACAAGAAACTAAAGAAGTCTCCATCTCAGCCAGCATGAATGATAAGGTACAGATGACATGTCTGTTGATGCTGACAATATTTTATAATAATAACGATCTTGAAAATAATAGCCTCTCGGCTAAGATTGACGTAGGAACAAATTTCACCAATAGACGTCATGCAGTAACACTTGTACTCCCACTGCAAGACATTGTCTAAAGAAGCAAAGGACAAGATAATTTGATGTTTATCTTCATATCTGAAAACAGAAAGTTTATTTATTATAAGTATTTCCTTGGTATTCACATGGATGATATCCTAAGGAAATACACAGCTTACCAATCCCTCCCCAGAGAGTGACTATTGTGAAAAACTCTCCAATGTGAACTGAAGAACAACTGAATGATAGATCAAAATGGTCAACTTCATTAAACAAAGACCAGTTCCTTATGGATGGTCTTAAGTGAATTTGAAAAATCCTAAATGTGTGTGCTCTCAGCTTCCACACGCAGTGCCCTGAGAGGGGAAGTTCTCAACAAGGCATTTGGCTCTTCAGTGAGAACATTTTCAAAAAATGAGTAGGTCAGGGTTTGTTAATGTTTGCTATGAATAATGGCAGCAAAACATATCTACTTGGACAGGTTTTTTTTAATTACGTTATCCAATTAAATATGTTTTGTATGAGTCAAGAGGAAATGGTTTTGTTTAAATCAAGTGATAGATCTTTAAATTTAAAAAAAATTAAGGAAATACAAATCACAAAGAAATTTTGGGATGCTTCAACTGATCATTGATCTGGAAAGAGAGTGAGGACCTACCCACACTGGAAGCCATCCCAAAACTGGAAGAGAGCTCAGCACAGGAGACTGCTGGGGCCAGCATGAGAACTTGGTGTCTGAAAAGAAAACTCTGAGCAGAAACCAGCTTCTTCGCTCCAAAAGATGATGTGAGCCCTAGGGCAGCTCTGAGTCTCTTCTCTTGCAGAGAAGTAAGAAGCATTTTATTGTGGTTTGTAGTGGTTTTGACCTAGGAGAATCAAGCGCTTTCTTATCTAACCAACATCAAAGAACAAGGACAGATTTTTGTTGTAGTTGAAAATAAAATACTCACGTACTTCTCATTTTGAGATCATAATATAGTTATACCATTTCCCCCTTTTTTCTTCCTCCCAACCCCTCCCATTAACTCTCCTTGTTCTTTTTAAAATTCATGAACTCTTTTCATTAATTGTTATTACATGCTTATATGTACATGTATATATATTCCTAAATACATATATACAACATATATCTTCAGTTGGTATAGTATTAACTTGTATGTTTGTTTTCCGGGATAAACACTTGGTATTGGATAACTACTTGGTGTGCTCTTCCTTGGGTAAGACTATTCCTCCTGCTCTCAGTATTCCTTAGTTGCCTGTAGTTCCTCGAGTAGAGTTGAGGCCTCTTGAGCTGCCCCCATCCACACTGGCATGTGCATTGATGTCATCCTTCTCCGAGTTATGGTTAGGCAGTCAATGACTGGTGAGCCTTTGTGGATGCAGCCTGTGATATTACTACAGGGATGGTCTCACAGCACACTTCCTGATGCTCTGGCATTACAATCTTTCTGCCCCATCTTCTTCAATGTTCCCTGAGCCTTAAGTGTAGAAGTGTTTAGTAGATGTGTCCACTGGGACTGAACTCCACAACTCTGCATTTTGATTAGTTGTGGTTTTCTGTGATGATTTCCATCTGTTGCAAAGAAAAGTTTTTCTCAGATATTTGAACCAGTATTGAGAATTACTGTAACAAAAACTGAGCCACAGGTTTCATGTTAACTATGTAAGTCTCACTGTTTTTGATTGAAATAATACTTTTAACCATATTAGGTCTCTAAAGAAGATCAACATATTTGCCTAATAATTTTATAATTATGCAGCCTAAATTTCAGTTTAATCATGTCAACTAGTAAATATTATGTTAAAGTTTTAAAATACATATGCACACATAAAAATACATACTTATATGCATATATAACAAATGGTATCTTTATTTTTAGTTCTTTGGCTTATTAATGTTGGAGATTTTCTATAAAGCATTCATAATGTCTTTATGTTCTTAGTAGCATTAATTAAATAAATCAATTTGAAAACTTAAGTCTATCAACTACAGTTATTTAACAGAAATATAGTGTTAATTTGTGACTTTTAAATGTTTTATTGAAAAAATAAGGACATTAAAATTTTAAAACTTAAAATAAGCCTAACTGGCTTTATTTCTTTCAGTTTTCTTTTCTTCCTTCCTTCCTTTTATTTATTTAAAAAGGCTTAGTTTCAACAGCATTTTTAGCTGTTAAGGAGAAAACCAAAACCAAACCTCTTGTC
This sequence comes from Mastomys natalensis, assembly GCA_021653895.1. Classification (NCBI taxonomy): domain Eukaryota; kingdom Metazoa; phylum Chordata; class Mammalia; order Rodentia; family Muridae; genus Mastomys; species Mastomys natalensis. The sequence goes on along the minus strand of JAJTUV010000928.1, from coordinate 909,088 downwards.
ATACTCTGAGAACCACATACTCTACCTCACTGGACTCTTTCATAGTAGATACTCGTAATGAGACTGAAATATATCGTGTACAGTTAAAGAAAATTAATTGGAATTTTCTTTTTTTTTTTTCTTAAGAAAGAATTAGTGTACTTTTAGCTTACATTTAAGTCAGTGTCTTTAGTGAAATGGTGAACCAGACCGAGGGAGACAAGCTAATGACGAATTAGCCAAAATAAATGGATTCATAGAAACGTACCATTCTTTCCTTAAAACATGTGAATGCTTTGGAATTTCAAGGCAAAAGCCCTTGCCCCAGGAATCCCCGAAGACTAGGTGTGGTCATCCATCTGAAGAGTCAGAGACAGGAGAACTGAGGGGAAGATGCTCCGACCAGGACAGATGCAGAGGCTTCACCTGAGTGGGGATGAGAGGGTATGGGAAAGGAGAAAGACCCTTTCCCAGGCACCTGGCTCGGGGAGGCAGAAACCTCAACACAACTGGAAAAATCTCTAAATTGACAATAGAGAAAAGACTCATTTTTATAAAGACATCCCACACAAGGATGTTCAAGACAAGAAGTCAATGTGTGTGCTTTGGGGCCGAGCGCCTGTGTCTCCAAGCTTAAGCAGTATCACTCTTCCAGTGCCTAAACCTGAGTAACACGGCTCGGAAAACCACCTCACAGTTTAAAATTAGATAATCAGCACATAGTTTTATAATTAATTTTTAAACACTGCTTAAACTTTAAACACGCTGGTAAATTGCATCTTCTGAACAATGTAACATGCATGTCGTGCCACGTGAGGATTACCCTGATAAGGAGTTAAGCCTGGATTCCTGTCATGGGGCAATTGCTCCCGCTCAAGAGGGGCAATCTTATGAGGTGATCTCTTACTACCGCTTACTATGAAGCTTACTATTGCTTCTGGTAAATTGGATTCCCTTCATAAAAAGCCTTATTCGCTAGAAGTGTAGATCCTGGAACCCAAAGTAGCTGCAGGGAGGGTGATTCTGGAGGGAAACATTGAAGAGACAAGACAAAGACCGACAGGGGCAAGAGAGTTAGCCCAGTGACCGGCCCTCCTTCATTAATGTTATTTTTGGTTCATTGCAGTTATAATCATGCTTATTAATATACTCTGCACTATAGAAATATTTCTTATTGGGAATTCAGCAAGTCCAAACCTTATCAAGAAAGTATGATATCGGGAAAGGAATAGAGAATATCAGATTAAAGCTTAAAGAAATGCAATACTCTGAACATGGTGAGTGTGTCTGTAATCTAAGCATGTGGAAGAAAGGACAGAAAGACATCCATGAGTGCAAAGCTAGTCTGGACTGTAAAGTGAGTTCTGGGTCACTTTGGGATACAGAGTGAGATCCTGCCTAAAACTTTACATACACACATGCATACACACACAAGTGCACACACACTCACAAGCACATGCCCTCACTCACACATGCACACATGTGCACACACATTCACACCAACACATGCACACATGTACAAACACATGTATACATACATACACACATGTATATACACACACAAACACACAGATACACGAGCACATACTCACAACCAAAGAAGCTGAGACAGGAGGATTGCTAGGAGTGAAAGGCTAACTTGGGCTACATAGTGAGCACTAGATCATCCAGAACCACACATCAAGACTCTGTCTTTAAAAAAAGGATAAAGTAAAAATGTACAGTTGTTACAGATCAAAAGGAAAATAATCGGCTGATGAAGGAGTAATGAGAAAAACAGCATCATATGGAAGAGAAATGCAAGAGGAAACAGTCAGTGGAGGTCAACTCCATGGTCAGGCCAGTTTCGAGATTTCTCTGGTGTCAAGTCTTAAGACTGTGTTCAGCCCATTCAAGGGGTTATTCAACGAGAACTGAAGAAATCAAGTCACTGAATAAAGCTCAACTGTTTGCATTCTGTGTATTTCTGTGTAAAAGAAAGTCAGGGAGTGTTCAGAGTGTAACCGTAGGAGTAACTGAGATTTGGGGGTGTGTGTAGAAGGAAGACACCAGAGGTGCAGAGAAAAAGGCAGGCAATGGACTGGGTACTGGCAGTGGGAACTTCAGAGAGATTCCATACACATTTCATTTGGTCCCACTAATCTCCTGGCATCCCACCCATTTTCCCACTGAGCCTCACATCCTCAGTGCTGCCTCTCTCCACTTTGTGCTGTTGTCTCTCCCTTAAAGCGTGCTCTTTACCTAGTCCGAGAACCACTTCTAGTGTCTTGGACTTTACCTGTGTTTATCTCCACCAGGTTATGTATATTTAAAAGAAACTAGGACACACACACATACACAAACATATACACTCACATACACAAACACATATACACATAAACACACACATATATACACACATACATATACACACATACACGAACGAAGGGTCCTTGCCTTTCTGAGCCTGAGTTATGTTGTTTGATATAAGCTAATCTTTTAAAAGGTAATGTAAAAATGTGTATGTTCATGTGTGTCATATGTGTGTTGTGGACTGTGTGTTGGGGAAGGAAACACTAACTGACAGTGATCTCTACAAGACTTTACTCTTCAAAAACTCTTTGTGAAGCAAGCAAGAGGTCATGAGAAAATGAAGGCCTTGAGAGCCTTATTTATATTAAAGGAATATATATGCGTATGAATGTGTGGTGTGTGTGTGTGTGTGTGTGTGTGTGTGAGAGAGAGAGAGAGAGAGAGAGAGAGAGAGAGAGAGAGAGAGAGAGAAAGCTCTTTATCTGCTACACCTTTTCAATTAGAAGAGTTTGTTTTCTCTGTTAAGCACCAAAATAATGAGTGGTTTCTTAATCCCTTAGGGATTAGGGAGAAGGGTGAAGAATGAGGAGGAGGATGGAGAGAGAGAGGAGGAGGTAGTGATGGAGTTCTGAGGTAGGTAGAAGGCAGTCCCATGGTACTAATGGTCAATCAATGGAAGAAGAAGCCATGAGACAGAGGCAAGGTAGCAAGATCTGCTATAGAGGCTTTGTTCATTTCCCATGGATTGGAACCCCAGGTTTTGTTTTTAGAGTTTAATTCTGTGCTTTCTTTGTTAATTATGCCACTCAGCTGTAAACAAAACCTAACTTTCGTGTTGGAAATAATAGCATGTGACAATTCACCTTGCTCTCCTCTCTTCCCCTCTGTACCCTTTCTCTGCATCCCCTCTTGGCCGAAGACAGGGACAATGGTCCATTGAAAGCCGTGATGTACGACCAGCACGTCAAAGCCCTTTGTAGACTGCTATGAGGTGCCTGTGCTTGCCAGGAATCATCATTCTGTTTGGGCATTTAATAAGAAGACTTCATGTGCTACTACTCAAAGCAGATATTAAATCAAAAAGAGCAGAAGAATTAAAAAAAGGAAGCTGTGATTGTGAGCATATAAACATGTAGCCCCTTTCTGGGATGGTGCCAGTTTCCTGCATCTTGTCAGTGTATATTGTGAATTTTATGAGATTTAGGAGGTTTCTGGCAGGAAAACTATTTGTGCTTTTGAAAGAATGTAGGTGGAGAAGCTGGAAGTAAAAGATTAATTACTTCTCCTAAGCAGGAGCAAAACTGGCCTTCTACTCAGTGTTTTTTTTTTTTTCATTAATTCTGATATTAAATTAGTTTTTTTTAAAAAATAAAAAAAAATGGAAAACTGATAATTATGCTACAGCACAGGGATTAAGAAATTACTCATTATGTTGGTGCTTAACAGAGAAAACAAGTTCCTCTAATTGAAATGCTGTAGCAGATAAATAGCTTACACACACAACACACACACACACACACACAAATTCTCTATTGAAATGCTGTAGCAGATAAATAGCTTACATACACACACACACACACACACACACACACGTGTGTGTGTGCATGCTCATGTAATTCCTTTAAATAAGAGTCTCAAGGCATTCATCTGCTCAGTGTGTGTGTGTACATGTGTGTATGTTTTGAGTGTAATGTATGTATGTGTGTATGGTGCATGCCCACATGTATGTGCAGGTACAGGTACCTATGCATGCACAAAAAAGTCTCTATGAGTTTTCAGGGTTCTGCCCTATTACCCTTGCTGTATTTCTTAGAGATGGGCTCTCTCCCTGAACCTTGAGGTAGCCTGGTAACAGTAAGCCTTATCTCTTTCAACTTCGTTCCTCTCTGTAGGTACTAGGATCTGAACTCAGGCTTTGTGTTTAGACAGCAAGCAATATTCCCCACTGAGCTGTCTCTCCAGCCTCCAGAAATATTTTTGGTCTATAGCAGAGCACAAAATTCTCAATTTAATATAAAAGTAAAACTCTCAAAGAATTCATTTACTCATGTGCCTAAAGCTATGTGTTTGAATGAGGTATATTCTGAATATATTCTCAAATAACTTTATCCACCTCAGATTTCTGGCATATTAAAGTGAAAAAATGGTGGCTCAGAGCAGTGTCACCAGCAGAGAATACAGGATGCGCACTTCAGAAATTCTCCTGAGCAGTGGAGGAGCCTGCAAACTCAGGCATATGTCTATACTACAGCATGTGGAAGTTCTTCATAGACAAAGACTTCAGTAAGAAACTAACTTCAAATACTTGGTATTTGACGAAGGCTTGCATCAAATGAGTTCTCAATGATTTCTGTGTCAGTCAAAATCATCTCTTATGTGTTTAAAATAATTGTTATATTTTCAAATGCCGATCTTGAAGAGGTGAATGAAATGTTAGCCGAAGACCCTTGCTTTGGGTTTTGCTCTCTCAGTTTTATTTTCAATATTAGGAAAATAAAATACCAGGAAAAAAAGTCCATGAACTCTAAAATGAACACAGATAACACTATTGACTTTAAACTTGAATACTGTTATACACTCCTGGCATTTTTTAAATGGGCTTAAATCAATTTATTTTTATTGTATAAATACCTTCTGTGGTAGCTACAGCTGGATCCTGGGTCCTCTGAATAAACTGGTATGGTTCCTGGTAAGGAGACTTGGTGAACATAGTCTATTTCCAGAGAGATGGCATCAAATTGGCCTTGTCAGTCAGCCCCTGGCTGATGTGTAGCAGTCACTAAGTCCGAACCGTCATCAGTAGCTTCTTGGGCACAGGGCAGAGACAATGCTAGTTTCTTTTGGGCAAGGATGAGACATACCAACACAAAGGCACAAACCAACACAGCAGTCTGACACCTTGCATGTAGCAGTGTGGGGCTTGTCAATCTTGTCCCCACGCAATCTCCATAGCTTCTGCATGACAAAAACGAAGAGCTTGGCCAAGATGATGGCCCCTGGGATGACACGGGATCTGACTTTGGAGCATTTAACTCCAAGACCAAGGTGACTATTGTGACCATTGTAGTCCCCAGTAGCAACAAAGGCCTTGAACCTGGTCTGATGGCCAGCTGGAGTCTGCTTCTGCACTGGCATGATCTTTAAAACCACATCCTTTAGGGTTGTGCCCAGGAAAAAGTCAATAATCTCAGATTCCTGAATGAGCATGGAGAACAGGCAGATCTCCTCCAAGGACTTGATCTTCGTGTCCTTATCCAGGTGGCCCAACTTGGTGACAGAGATCTACTCCTTGACTTCTTGTCTTAGGCTTTGCCTTCATAGGCCCTGTGGCCTCCTAATTCTGCCCGCCACCAAACCTCCTGCCCCCAGGTCCTCCAGTGCTCCAGCTACACCAGAGTCATCCACCAGCTGGTATTTTCTCATAGGAGAAACTACCTGGCTATTTTTAGATTGGTTGTATTTATATGAGTTTTAATTTTTCTAGTAATATTGTAATTTAGACTTTGGGGTTAGCTCACAATCTAAATTGCAAAACACTCCCTCACCCCGCCCCCAACACACACCATCACATCCACTATTTTATCTTTTATATCATTTCCATTACTTAAAAACGAATATTTGTCGACAAAATAGAAAAATCTATTTACTTTAAAATTGTTCTTTCAGAGGCAGGCGATTTCTGAGTTCGAGGCCACCCTGGTCTACAGAGTGATTCCAGGACAGCCTGGGCTACACAGAGAAACCCTGTCTCAGAAACCAAAAAAATAAAAAATAAAAAAAAATAAAATTGTTCTTTCGCTGTCTATAGAAACACCTCAGTTTCTCAACCATAAAACATTTGAAGTTGCTCATGATTCTAGTTCAGATGCAGGGAATAATTTTGTCTTTTTGATTCCCTTGACAAGCTATAAGCTGCATTCTGTGATAAAATCCCATTACACCAATCACAAATTTGGATTAAGCCATCATAAGTTGCTAATTTAATGAAGAATTTTAAATAGTGAAACGATTTAATGATAATCACAGTGTTGTAGTGAGATTTCTTGGTAAGCCCTCTAATTCGTCTTTTTGAACATGTGCCAACATGAAATATTCCTAGCACTATGCCTGGACCACACCCCACTGAATTCTGACAGAAGCCCTTCACTGTAGGCACTAATATCTATCCCCATTTAGCCAACGAGGAAACTGGACTTGGCCTGATTGACTAACTTAGCCTTTATGACTTGACTAACAGAGAACGTAACTACACAGAAGCATTTCATATGAATCCCTGTCTTTAATACTTAACATTGTATGGTCTGACATGTGGAAACAAAACTTCCTGTTTCCAAATCTTAATTCCATCGCATCCTCACAAGAGGCGACCAGCAGGGAGAGGAGGAAGGTAGCCATTCTGTTTGGCTACAGAAATCAAGGCTCTCTTCTCATAATTTATGAGAAATCTACATTAAAATAATTGTAAATATATCTTTCCTTATAGCCATGCTCTGCCTTATAAAATATGTAATTTTATGTAATGTTTAGGAGCCTAGTATGTATCTAAGTTCATGGCTCCCATTCATAAGTACTTCTTTTTGCCTCAAAGCTCAGTCTATAAGGGCTTCCTTTAACTGAAATGACTACACGCTTCTCTCCATCAAAAATTGTGAGCTTTATGATTTTTTCACAATCATGTTCAACACTTTCCCTCAGTGAAGTGACTCCTGAATGACTTCATCTGACTTTAAGACAAAGAATGTTTGCATGTCCCTGCCCTGTTGCTACTCAGCAGGGTGTACCTTTCTCTTCCCTGAATAAATATAAAGTTGTCCTTTCTGACTTACTAAATTGAATGCCAGAAAAGATGCTACAGTATGCTCCCAGGAGGTAATAATAGAGTGGAGACAGAAATTTGACATGTTACTCGGTCATCCTGCTGAAAAGCACAATTTCATTGACCAGGTCAGCAAATCCCAGGCAGCATTAGGTGTTTGCTTTTACTGACTGCCCCATGGTCATGTGCTACCAGCCAAGCCAGGAAGCACAGGTGTTTCCTGTCTCCCTGATACCCAGCAGGAAATGCTTAGCTTGAGGTAACTGAGGATGTACTGGCTGGGAAAGCTACAGAGGACAGAAGAGGCTGAGGCTAAAACCAGAGAGAAACAGAGCTGCTTGGCCAAGTGTTTCTGTTAACATTGTGTATGCATCTCCTCCTCACTCCTTCACCCAGCCACATCTACATACAAATAGTGATTGTACACACACTAGTATAGATCTAAGTGATATTAAATATTTCACTTTATTTGTAAAGCTTAATTCTACATCATTCTATTCTCTCTCTCTGAAAGCAATAGATCATTCTATAGACACGGAATTGTTTCCACTCTGTCATTAAAAATGGAGAGAGAATGGCAAAACTTGCACTTTAGTTCAGTTATACGCCCACAGACAGTAAGAAACCATCCACAGAGCACAGGCCACCTTAGAGCTGCAGAGGAAGGAGTGTGGTCAAATGAGTATGTTCCCTGCATCTTTAGTACTGTATGGGTTCAGATTCTTAGAGAAGACAAGAAGGAAAGAGATGTGAAGAGGGTGTGAGAAGGGAATTGTGTCCTTTTTGGCTGGGGCAGACTCCTAGCTGGTCTGCTTCTGTGAAGACTCCGTATCCTGACCCATCCTAGAGGAACCACTGCACTCAGAGCAGCAGGATTTCAGGATCCAAGAGGCAACCTGAGTCTCAGTAGCTCTTCCACCAAGGAGCTCAGGATCACAGGATCTCAGAGACAGCTGGATTCTGAGGAGTTCTGACACAAGATAAGTGGAGAGACAGGTTCCAGTCAGAGACAGCGAGTGCAGGAAGCACTAGATGTCAAAGGCAATCTCAAGAACATAAGCAACAGAAACCAAGGTTACCTGGCATCATCAGAACCTAGTTCTCCATCATGCAAGTCCTGGATACCCATAACACCAGAAAAGCAGGATTCAGATTTAAAATCACTTCTCATGAGGATGAGAGAGGATTTTAAGAAAACATAAATAACTCCCTTAAAGAAATACAGGACAAACAGGTAAACAATAGAAGCCCTTAAAGAGGAAACACAAAAATCCCTTAAAGAATGGCAAGAAAACACAACCAAACAAGTGAAGGAATTAAATAAAACCATCAGGATCTAAAAATAGAAGTAGAAACAATAAAGAAACCTCAAAGGGAGACTACCCTGGAGATAGAAAATCTAGGAAAGAGATCAGGAGTCATAGATGCAAGCATCACCAACAGAATGCAAGAGATAGAAGAGAGAATCTCAGATGCAGAAGATACCATGGAAAACATTGAAACAACTGTCAAAGAAAATGCAAAATGCAAAAAGCTCCTAACCCAGAACATCCAGGAAATCCAAGACACAATGAGAAGACCAAACCTAAGGATAATAGTATAGATGAGAGTGAAGATTCCCAACTTAAAGGGCCAGTAAATATCTTCAACAAAATTATAGAAGAAAATTTCCCAAACCCTAACGAACGAGATGCCCATAAACATACAAGAAGCCTACAGAACACCAAACAGACTTAGACCAGAAAAGAAATACCTCCTGTCACATAATAATCAAAACATCAAATGCACAAAACAAAGAAAAAATACTAAAAGCAGTAAGGGAAAAAGGTCAAGTAACATATAAAGGCAGATCTATCAGAATTACACCAGACTTCTCACCAGAAACTATAAAAGCCAGAAGATCCCGACTGATATCATACAGACCCTAAGAGAACACAAATGCCAGCCAGACTACTATCCCCAGCAAAACTCTCAATCACTATAGATGGAAAAACCCGGTATTCCATAACAAAACCAAATTTACACAATATTTTACCAAAAATTTCCGCTTTTAACAAAGGTTTAATTGAGGGGAAAACTCCCAACCCACAAGGAGGGAAATTTTTAAACCTAAAAAAAGGGAAAAAAAAGTAATCCTTCCCAACAAACCCAAAAAGAAGTTTGGCCAAAAAATTAATTCCATTTTTCTAATAACAAAAATAAAGGTTTGGCAAAAATTCATTTTTCCTTAATATCTCTTAACATCAATGGTTTTCAATTCCCCAGTAAAAAACCATGGGACAAAATAGCTGGATACAAAAACAGGACCCAGAATTTTGCTGCTTTACGGGAAAAACCCACCCAGTGACAAAGACAGACACTCCCCTAAAAGGGGAAAAAAGGATGGAAAAAAATTTTTCCCAAGCAAATGGTCCCAAAAAATTTAAGCTGGGGGGGAAAACCATTCTAATATCAAAATAAAAAATCGACTTTAACCAAAAAGTAATCAAAAAAGATAAGGAAGGACACTTCATACTTGTCAAAGGAAAAATCAACCAAGATGAACTCTCAATTCTGAACATCTAGCTCCAAATGCAAGGGCACCACAGTCATAAACGAAACTTTACTAAAGCTCAAAGCTCACATTGCCCTCACACAGTAATAGTGGGGGATTTCAACACTGCACTCTCAGCCATGGACAGATCTGGAGAAGGGAATTGTGTGAAGGACAGGAGGCCAGGGCAGGAAAACTTATGAGGATCTCTACAACACATTGCAGCTTTACTGTACTTTACTCAGAACTGAACAAAATTGTCTGCATTTCGTAATTACAAGAGTGTATACCTGGTTAATTAAAAATAGTTTGCCATATTAGTGATTAATAATATCTGACAACAGGACACAAATTCCTTTTATTATTATTATAACTTCAAAATTAACATTAGTGCTTGGGAAAAGCGTTAGACAGAAGCAACTCTGAGTCCCGGGGACCTTTCACCCAATGATGGCCTTAATAGTTCTTTGAGCAGTTTCATCTCATAAATCAGTTTATTACTAGAAAACGTACTCATTATAAAGTTTCCACTGCACTCCCTCTAACACCACACACACACACACACACACAAAACACACACACACCACCACACCCACCACACACACACACACACACTTGAGACAGGAGCTCTATTTTGTATCTCAGGTGTCCTGAACTTTTACATAGTCCAGGCTGGCCCTGCCTCAGCCTCTTGAGGCTGACTAGAAAGGTTTTTTCTTATTTTCATATAGGCTTTAGGAGGGTATTTGTATAAACACACACATACACATACACATATACACATACACATACACATACACATACACATAGGTACACACACAAAGAAGAGTAATCTGTCAATAGACTTTAAGCAAGTTAGGTACCTGAAAAATTTGAGTGGAGTTAGGAAATTTTGTGTTAGCCATTAGCATTATTTAACTTCAGCCTTCTAATAATGAAAAGGGTGATGTAAATATACTCTATTATTTTAAAAACCCTGTGGCATGTGAATCCTAAGAAATAATAGACACATGCTGTTTACCTGTCTTTGGCTCAAAATTCCACGACTATGTCATCCTAGACCATACTCATAATGACAAACGAAAATATGTTTGTTGTTACTTTTAAAACGTAGTTTTACTAGGTAGCCCTGGCTAGCCTGGAACCCTCTGTGTAGCCCAGGCTGAACTCAAATTCACAGAGACCCATCTTCTAGCACTTCTGGGTGCTAGAATTAAAGATGTATATCACCAAGTCTGACCTGTTAGCACCAAAACTATCATTTCATAACCACATATGTTTTCTGTAAACCAGTAAGCATATAGATTGTGTGTGCATATGTGCATGTGTATGTGCATTCGTATATGTGTGTGTGCATGCATGTGTGTGTGTATGTGTGTGTGTGCATGGCTCACTAGATATGTACATATGTGTGTAGGGTACATATGTGCAGAGAGCAGAGAAAAACCTGTGACACCCTTCCTTGGACATCTTCCACTTTTTGTTTCAGACAGAGTTCTCCCTGGCCTAGGACTTCTTCACGTAGCCTTGGCTAGCTGGCCAATAAGTTTCAGGAGTCCCCTGCCCATCTCCATCTTTCCATCCTGGAACTACAAGCATGTGACAATATCTCTAGTTTCTTCACACAGGTTCTGGGGATTAAACCAAGAACTTTCTGCTTTGTGGAAGGAGATTTGTTGGATGAACATCCCCCTGACCCTCACTGTCTCTCTTTTCTCAGGTACCGAGTCACTAACTCCATTATACAAGTGAGAACAAAGGCAGTCATACAGGGTTGGCTGAACAGCAAAGTGAGAAGAACATAATTTGAACTAACCTATTAATGGTTTCATTATTTTTCCTTAGTGGAGTATGGACACTATTCTTAACTAGCTTAAGGAAGCATTCAATTTGTCATAACAGCAGCTAGAGAAAGCGTCTATACACAATATAATAAACTAAAGATCAAAACACACAAGCAGATCTTGGCCATTACTGAGAACCTGTAAAAGTAATTTCATCCTCTCAGGCAATACACAGTTCTAAGCAGAGAGCCCACAAAAATCACAGTGGAAAAAAAAGGACTAGATAGCAACTATATCGCGATACCGCAAGAAAATGAAGCATAACACATTGCTTAGCTCCTACCCATCAGCCCTATTTCTCTGGGCTACTTCCTGGTTAACCCAGAAGGCTCTTAAGTTTTATTCCTCTCCCATTTGGACTAGATCCTGCTTCTCTAAATTAAAGATGGAGAAGAGACATGAATTTCAGTCATGTTATCAGCTTCCTAATCCAAATTTAAAATTTACAGTCGTTCAAAGTAAATACGCACAGCATGTCGCTAAAGGACTTTGTTCAAAGACACCTCAAGAAAGTAACTAGGACTGGTGAACATAGCCTCGACCAAGGAGGAGCTGAAGTAAACACAGGTGTGGAAAATGCTAACTCCACCCACCCCCAGCCAAACAAGAAAGCCAAAGAAATCTTTTTCTATCCCATGTCATCATGGAAGGTGGAACTTCCTTTCTTGTTTAAACTCAGACTTCATCAGAAAAGCGAAACTAGAAGACAAGACCTTGGAGCTAAGTCTTTTGAGCCAATATGATGTTTTGACGTAAAGTGTGAATCAGCCTGCCCAAAAATGTCCTTTATGGCGTTACATAATTATGGACTTTATTAATAAGATGACTTTAGCTCCCTCCATAAATCTCAGCATATAGTTTTATAACCAACTTTTATAAAAAGTTGTAGCTCTGTAGACACTTACAGAACATGATAAAACGTACCTGCGATATGTTCAAATGCATTTGTAGCTTTAAGGAATAGTTCTCATTGAATAGAGCAGAGAAGAGAATTGGAACAGACTTTATTTCACAAATATTTCTGTGAATATTAATTGAGATAAATCCCTAGGATGATCACAAAATCATGTTATTCATAGGAAGGGCACGATTATGACTAAGGACTTTGACAGAAGGTTACCAAGGAAGATCCAGCACAAGAAGACCTTGCCCAGGAACCCAACCCTCAGATGAAGTGTTTTTAGGGAGCAGTGCTATTAGAAGGTGTGGCCTTATTGGAGGAGGTGTGGCCTTGTTGGAGTAGGTGTGGCCTTGTTGGAGGAAGTGTTGGAAATGAAGTGGTTTTAATTATACCTAACATCTAACCATGTATCACAATTCTCATTCTCTCAGTGGTCTGATTTTTTTTCTGATGAAGTTTACATTTAAGTGAAGCCCCATCTTATATGGATGACGTGTGTCTTAGTTTCAGTTTATTGCTATGAACAGACACCATGACCAAAGCAACTCTTATAGAGGACAAAATTCAATTGGGGTTAGCTTACAGGTTCAGAGCTTCAGTTCTTTATCATCAAGGTGGGAGAATAGCAGTGTCCAGGCAGGCATGGTGCAGACAAAGCTGGGAGTTCTATATCTTCATCTGAAGGCTGCTAGGAGACAGGCTCCCAAATGATTAGGAGGGTCTCATTGCCCACGCCCACAGTGACACACTTCCTCCAACAAGGCCACACCTACTCCAGTAAGGCCACACCTCCTGGTAGCCCTGCTCCCCCTGGGCCAAGTGTGTTTAAACCACTACAACATAGAATGGAAAACTGAACCTCCATCATTTCCAGTCCAGCTGGTCGATTTCATCTTTCCACATGTGAGTTTGCATATGAAAAATGTAGAGAAAAAAAGGTGAAGTTTGAGGTGTTCGGAGCATTGAATTTCACTGGAAAGTAATAAGTGGTAATGGGACGGGAGTTAGTACTGTGACCCAGAGAAGAAATCACTGAAGTCAGGCGGCTAATGACATGTGAGAGAAGAGAAGGACGCAGCTGTTTCTCATAGGACTCTTAGGAACAAACCTTAAGAAAATGATTTTATCCATCCTCATAAAAACAAACAAAATTGCTAAAGTGAAAAATGACTTCGGCACAATATTATACTAACCTCCGCCATAACTAAACAAACTCTAGGACCGGAAGACCCTCAAGATATACATTCCAGACTAGTTAGACATTGCCTGGCAAGGATCTAGAACTTTATCTTACCAAGAAAAAGTCTATTTCCTAGATCTAAATCTCAGTCTTCAGGGAGACGTTTATTGAATTAAATATTTAAAAGTGTTGCCCGTGGAGCCAAACTGTCAGAAGTCAGCATCAGCCCAGTCGCTCTCTGTATGTGAATCCAGTCACCTCCCTGCCTCTTGGCCTCCCGCTCAGGAACTACTTACATGTAGTGGTATTTAATCAGTGCCGATCTCTGTTGGGAAACATTTTTGTGAAGATTAATGATGTTACATGTCTTCAACACTTAGAACTGTGCCTAGCCCATAAGTAACTGTTGATTAGTTAATTCTTACGTTACTTCCCACACTATTCCTCCATCTGAGCTGAGATGTTCTGGTTGCATGGGTCAATCCCAAATGCTGCACACTTTCAAATACACTGTGATCCACAGTTGGCACTAATAAGTGACTACAATTTACTTATTATAACCCCTCACAGTATGCCAAGGAGCTAAGATATGTGAATTCTGTATACAGCTTGAACTATTTCTTCTCTTTCTGTCCACTATACATTCCCAGTGTAAAACAGAATCAACTCTCGTGGGAAGGCTTCAGAATGCTAACAAATGCTAACAAACCTGTGATTTAGGTTTAAAGACTTCAGATACTTTACACCTCTACGATTTTAAGAAAAGTAGTATTTTCAAACACAAGCAACCAAACCAAAATCTGTATTCGAAGTGCGTCAATATAAGGACTTTTTTTTTTTTTAAATTGTATTTGTGCTATCTTCATGGATAATAAATGTAGAACTATTGTTTAAAAGTGATCTACTATTTATTGATACTACAGGCAATGATTATATATGCATTATATAACACATAAATCACATTTAAAATAGTCATACTACTTTTCAAAACATTATTAGTATATACAAAACTTAAACTACATTAATTCCAGTATTATATCATTGTAACATACTTTAACACTTCCAGTAGCTCATTTTGGACCTTTCAGTCCCTTGCTGATTAATTCCTACTTAATGATGGACTAACTATTCCAAATCAGTTCCCCAGCTTGAAATTTCCTCACATCAACCCAGCATCTGCAATCTAAGGTACCCTGAAACGCAAATTTAGTGTTATGATGGATTGTCAAACAGACTAATTATTTCATCCACTACTGTGCATATGCTAAGCATATTTTTAAAGACCCTCTATTTCTTGATATCTGGAAGAAATAAGAAAGGAAGAATTAGCTAACTTTTTTGAAACTGTTCAGAAGACCTAAGAGTGAATTATGGTGAGTAGCAAAACTTTAATCTCTAGACAACTCTGTTTTTCCTTAAATATTTTCCTTTAAAGGATAACAAATTGAAATACGTTTCAACCTGTACCACGCTGATTGGGAAACCATGATCATGAACAGCCTAAAGAGATCATCGAGAGGTCAAGATGACCTTTTCAGAAAGTACACTGCAATTTGGTGCACAATTATTCTGCAAGCCTAACAAAAGAGAGTATTCATGATTATTTTATAAAACCCCATCTGTCTAGATAAAGAGAACCGTGTTTTCGTGTCACTCTGTAATATTAAGCAATGTGATTGAGTCTTCACATCTGTTGCTCTTTTATTTTTTTTCCTTTATCAGCAAATAAAGGGAAAACATGGAAGAAGCAGCTGATCTTGAACCAAAGGCAAGAGGAAAACACTCCACCTTTGCAGCCTGTGTGCCCGCTGCTTAGCCCTACTCTTGAGTCCTGAGGTAAGGGGTAGAAACAACACTTCAGTTTTTCCCAACAGAGTGTCCCAGATGCACACATGTCCTGGAGACAAGACTTGTGTGTGGGTTATGTTTGCGGTGTTGAATAAGGAGCTGTCTCTTCTTTGTTCTTCATCTGACCAACAAGCAAGAGTTCTCATGCCTGGGAACTCAGTCATAGTTGGAACTGAGTTCAAATCCTAGCATCCCCTCTTACAGAATATGCTAACACTGGATAAGTTATGTCTCCAAAACTCAACTCCTTCATCTGTAATGAAAATGCACAAAAGAGCTGAGCACACATTGCTGTAAGAAGCTAGGCTTCGATAATTAGCATACAGAGACATTATAATAACCTAATCAAGAGTGTTGAACTTGTGTAGCAACAAGTGGATTCGTGTGGCTAAATAAGGATTAGTTAGCAGCTGGTTGGAGGAGACACTGTGAGCTAAGTGTGACTAGAACTGGATTTTAAAACCAGAGAGTAAATCCTAGTGTGACTGACAAATTTTTTTTTCAACCGAGCCAGTAACTGAACAAAGTGTTTCTAACAGTGAGGAGAGAGGACACCATCAATGAAGAAGAAAACGGAATGCTCAGCTGGAAATCAATCGTCATAATTCAAGATGGGGAATTTTGGACTCTAAACTAAGGACTTTATGTTGCAAGTACCTTGATGCTATTCCACTGAGGTTATTACATTCTGGGTTCTCAGCCTCAAGTTTACTGGGAGAGTGTATCTGTGCTACACAGGGCAGGAGCAATAGTATTACCTATAAAATTCACTGTAGGTAGACTTATTAAACTGAAAAGATAACCATCAGGACAGTACAGCAGCCCCATTCATTCCAACTCAAGAAGTACAGTAGTCCCCCATACACCTCAGTCTCCGGTTTAATTTCTACATTATTGCCAGCAGTAAACATTTACTTTAAAATATTGGATGAAGAATTCAGTAGATTCCAGCATTTTAAATTGCTTTAAATAGTATGTTGTTATAGTTACTATTGTCTATTATTAAAAGTGAGGCTAGACTTTCCCTGGAGAAATGCAATAGACATCTCATGCCAGGTAGGGAATCCATGACAGAACAGAGGATATATTCCATCAAAGTCAAACTTGGAGAACCAATGAATTTTACTAGGGTTATTTACAGGAATATGGGTAAAGGGTTCTTACAGGAGCAGAATTTCTCAAAAAAGAGCTGCCTCTCCAAAACTCACTCCATCATGGGTGACAGTTACAAAAGCTGAAAACCTGGTACACACAGCACAGCTTCAGGCCACTCAAGAATGGAAATGTGTCCTTTCCTAGTGACTTGGTGTGAGCCTGATCCCCACAGCTGGGCTGGTTTCTTTTTCTTCACTGCAGCATTTCTGGTCTTAGAGTCTTCTTTGCATCTTGGCTTGTCTGGGATTGTCCCTTAACTATTTACTCTTGGGGCCCAGAGAATCTACTCAGATTCAGGGACTTCCTGATGCTGTTTTGAATCCTTTACCTTCTGATTTATGGAACTTCCTGTAGGACTGGATGTTTCAGTCTTGGAGAAAACTGCTACACTGCAGATGTTGATCTTTTATTATGACCATTCCATAATTTACTTCTTTAGCCTTATTTTTGATGTGTATATTTGTGAAAATAAATCATATGTAGAGCTCAATGATTTCCTGTTTCAGGTATTGACCGGGTCTTGATATAAGTGTAAAAACAAGGTAATGGCTTTAGAAATATACTCTGTCAAATAAATGATAGTGGGGCCCACTCTATCATTTTATTATATGGATAAAATTAGTTATCATATGGAGAACACCAGTGTCTGACCCATCCTAAATTTTTTTTAGATAGTAATAATAATGGTAGTTGCATTGTTGAGTGATTTTTTTTAATTTGCAGCTTTTCTTATAATAACGTTAACAATTAAAAAATAAAATCAGATAAATAACACCTACTCAAATATATTTCTTTAAATATTTTACTTGGAGAGAACTTAGAAACTTGTGAACTGCAGAGTCCCTTTCCCAGGCTCCAGTCCTTGTTTTGTCTGCCCCTAGCTTTCACTTCCCAGAAGCTTTCTTTCTCTGCCTTCCAGCAGATGAACTAAAGCTTTATTTACAGTCCTCTGCACTCATTTCCTGACACTGACACCCCAGCTACTTGGGTAAGACACATGGAGGAAAATAAAAATATACATCTGCCTTGAGAGACAATTCTAAGCAAAAAAGAACATTTTCTTCTCTCAGAATTAGAAGTACCCAGCAGCCTTGGCTATGGTCACTGTCACTCCCATAAGACTGCGGTCCTAGCTGGAGCCTGTACTAGAAGGCTTCTCCTGAAAGTGTGGGCCCATACTGCTGTGGACTCGTGAGTCTAGGGCTGTTAGGAGTCTAAGTCAAGGATACAAGAAGCAGAAATGGTGAACTCTCCGCATATCCAATGGTACTTAAAATCCTGGTCTTCTTGCCCACCATATGTATCTGGCTGTCTTCACTCTTTAAAGTCCGAAACTATGAGCTGTCTTTATCCTGTCCAGGATTTGCAGCTGCATGTAATGAGAACAGTAATAAAACCGGGAATAACTGTCACCATGTCTCTCTGTACCTCCTAAGAAAAGCAGGCAAGCATTAGGTCCTGTTTAGCATTTCAGTAACCTGTGATGATGCTTCATGTCCCCCTTAGGGACATGAATTCATGTGAAAGAAAGAGGACCTGGGTTCACATGCCTGGCATGCATGTAAAGGTCAGGCATAGCCAAGTGAATGTGACTGAAGTATGTGGGAGTGGAAACAGGCAAACCCTGAGTTGATGGCTGGTCAGCCTAGCTAAGGTTTTGAGCTTCAAGTGTGGTTAGAGAGCCTGTCTCTAACTGAAATTCTCCTCAGTCCTGCACATGTGAATACATAGGTTCATGCTCCTGAGAGCTCATGTGACATTCAAACAGACACACACACATGCATGTGCACATATACACACTTGCATGTGCACATGTGCATATACACATACACACGCACAAACAAGCATGCACACACAGGAAGGAACGTTAGGAATATGTGAAGAATGCAGACAGAAATTAATTCTTTGTGTGAGGATGCTCCATGTAACTGAATAAGTGAGTATAAGTAAACACTTACTTAAAGATTGTTC
The DNA here is from genome assembly GCA_021653895.1 of Mastomys natalensis. Lineage (NCBI taxonomy): Eukaryota > Metazoa > Chordata > Mammalia > Rodentia > Muridae > Mastomys > Mastomys natalensis. The sequence continues at coordinate 890,569 of JAJTUV010000928.1, read as the reverse complement.
ATAGAGATATAGAAACTGAAATATGACAGGCCCTCAATATCAAGTTCCATCTTTTCCTTTTTAATTAAAATGTTCTGCATTGCAAGAAAAATAATTGTTTAAAGATGCAGACATGGAAGGATAAGTTTATTTAGATGGCAAAATATATTGAAAGCCAGATCATATACAGGGCTCATAATGGTAACAGTCACATGATACATTTACATTACCAGACAGTATATGTTATATGAAGCAAGAAAATGTTTGAGAGAAAGCTAAAGTGGCACGGTGTTCTTCAAAACAACAAAACTGAATTTTGCAAAAAGAGAAGAGTAACTACTTATTTTTTTAAGATCCAATAATACCTTGCATTTGGATATGTGTACTGTTTTAATTGAAGACATGAATTGTCATCCCAAAATTGGAAGCAGGTAGTGTGCAGCATGAGGAAGGGAGAAAAGACAGTCATTGGGAAAGGGATTGCTTTGCAAGTGGCCAGCCACAGAGGCTGGAGCAGAATCAGCTAGGTTACTAATTCTACTGACACCCTTACTAAGCAGCTCCTAAGTTCTCTTCAGCAGAAGAGAAAGGATAAGTGTCTTAGTTAGGGTTCTACTGCTGTGAACAGACACAGTGACCAAGGCAAGTCTTATATGAACAACATTTAACAACATGGGGCCAGCTTACAGGTTCAGAGGTTCAGTCCATTATCATCATGGGAGCATTCTGGCAGGCATGGTGCAGGAGGAGCTGAGAGTTCTACATCTTCATCTGAAGTAAAGAGTAAATGCTATGTTTTGAACGATGTTCCCCAAATTTCATTTATTAAAATTTTAATCTCCAAAATCTATGGACATTTAATTTAAAGTTAATTATTTATTTTTCTCTTTTAATCTTCTAATGTCATTTGTAGGCAGGGCCTTTGGAGATTAAATAAGGTTAAATCACATTGCATAGTCGATTTGTAAGAAACAGGAAATAGGAAGTGGGCATGCCAGGCTTGTCCCACCTTGCAATGCTTCTCAATATGGAGTTACTCTGCAGGCAAGCCCTCACCAGAGGCCAAGCACATGCTGCATGGTGGTATTGGGCTTCCAGAGATATGAGCTAAAAAAAAAAAAAAAAAAGTCTCTCCTATCAAGGATTCAATTATACCGACAAAAATGGACTAAGGCAGAAAATAAGCATATTTTCAACCTTAGAAAATGGGATTTTTTTTTTTTTAATGCCTTGCTTTTTCTTTGACCATTTGTGTTTATTGTCTTGCTTGTTCCTTGACTATTTGCATCTATTGTATTGCTAGACCCTCAACCTAGAACTGACTTTAATACATGCATGTAATTAAAATGGTATAAAAGCATAAAGGAGGAAAAGGACGGGACAGGGGGTTCTAGGAAGGGGAAATGGGGAAAGGGGATGACATCTGTATTGTAAATAAATACGATATCCAACAAAAAATTTTTAAAAAGAAAATGGGATTTTACTGTATTTTAGGCCAATGTCAATGAATTTGAATTTCTAACATCTTTTATATTATCTTAGCTAAAAAGTTATATATAAAATGGGCAAAGAATTATGTCACCTCTAGTTTTAATAAAAGTAATTTTATTAAGCATCTCAGGGCATCTGCAGGTTAGAGTCACTTTTGTCTTTGAGAAATTAATAAACTCAGATAAATAATAAAAAATATTTTCATTACTAAAAGTATTTCTTTGAATGATGACTTATAAGCTGCCAAGCCCTTGATTTTCATTCTATAGTTTTATAAAGTTTGTAAACATAATAATTTCAACCATTATAAGATACAGGGGTAAAATGTATTAAAATAATCAACATTCACCGAGCAGCTGATGTGGGAGCAGATGCAGAGACCCACAGCCAAACATTAGGCAGAGTTCGAGGAATCCCACATAAGACAGGGAGGAAGGATTGTAGGAGCCAGAGGGGTCAAGGACACCACAAGAACACAGCCCACAGAATCAGCTAAGCAGGGCCCATAGGGACTCACAGAGACTGAAGTGACAATCAGGGAGCCTGCATGGGTCTGACCTAGGCCCTCTGTGTATATGTCATGGCTGTGTACCTCGGTGTTCCTGTGGAATGCCTAACCGTGTGAGCAGGGGCTGCCTCTCCTACTGAAGTGCCTTGTCCAGCATTGATCTGGGGGGTTGTTCCTAGTCTTATTTTAACATTTTATGCCGTGTTTGGTTGATGTGCCTGGAAGGACTGCTCTTCTCTGAATGGAATCAGAGAAGGAGTGGCTCTGGGGCAGAGGGCAGGTTGAGGGAAGAAACTAGGAGGATAAGATGAAGAAAAAGCTACAGTTGGAATGTAATATGAAAGAGAAGAATAAATAAATAACTCTTAAAGGTAAATAAAAAATAAACTATCAATGTTCAAAATATCCACTATGTGTATGTGATGTGCTAAGTATTTTCCTAAACACTGTAGATACGGCGGTGAACAAGACAGTTCATGCCTCGAGGAAGATACATTCTGAAGATATTGACAGATAATGAACAGATAAGTAGATGAAATGTATATTACACAGTGATGATCGCTTTAAAAAGAAAAGTATAACCAAAACTAAACAATAACCTTTTGGCTGGGGAAGACACTGAGCTGGTCTGCTCCTGTGGAAACACCTGATCCTGAGCCATCCTAGAGGAGCCACTGCACCCAGTGCAGAGGGTAAGAAACCTTGCCCACTACCCCACACCCCAGAGTTACAACTGGGAGCCAGGGCAGCTCAGGAACCATCAGGCACCCAAACCCTGCCCATCAGGAATACCGCTTCCCTTCCACCCCTATCCTGGTCCTTTTGGCTGGGGCAGACACGAAGCTGGCCTCCTCCTGTGGAGACACCTTATCCTGAACCATCCTAGAAGAGCCACTGCACTCAGAGCAGAGGCCTGGTCCTTCTGGTTGGGAAAGACACTGAGATGGTCTGCTCCTGTGGAAACACCTTATCCTGAGTCATTCTAGAGGAACCACTGCACTGAGAGCAGTGGACACCTAGGGGGTCTGCTCCTGTGGAGACACTTTATCCTGAGCCATTCTAGAGGAGCTGCTGAACTCAGGCAGTAGGATTTCAGGATCCCCAAGGTGGACTGGGACCCAGGAGTACTTCTACCCAAGAGCTTAGGATTACAGGATCCCAGAGACATCTGGACTCTGAGGCGTTCTGACACGAGCAAGATAATTGGAAAGACAGACTCCAGTCAGACACAGTACCACAGGTAACACTAGAGTCAACCAGATGGTGAAAGGCAAGCGCAAGAACAGAAGCAGTAGAAACCAAAGTTACCTGGCATCATCAGAACCCAGTTCTCCCACCATAGCAAGCCCTGGATACCCATCACACAGGAAAAAGAGTATTCAGAATTAAAATCACTTCTCATGAGATGATAGAGATTTTAAGAAAGACATAAGTAAATCCCTTAAAGAAGTACAAGAGAACACAGGTAAACAGGTAGAAGCCCTTAAAGAGGAAACACAAAAATCCCTTAAAGAATGGCAAGAAAACACAACCAAACAGGTGAAGGAATTAATCAAAACCATCCAGATCTAAAAATGGAAATAGAAACAATAAAGAAATCTCAAAGGGAGACTACACTGGAGATAGAAAATCTAGGAAAGAGATCAGGAGTCATAGATGCAAGCATCACCAACAGAATACAAGAGATAGAAGGGAGAATCTCAAGTGCAGAAGATGACATGGAAAATATTGACCCAACTGTCAAAGAAAATGCAAAATGCAAAATGCAAAATGCAAAATGCAAAAAGCTCCTAACCCAGAACATCCAGGAAACCCAAGACACAATGAGAAGACCAAATCTAAGGATAATAGGTATAGATGAGAGTGAAGATTCCCAACTTAAAGGGCCAGGAAATATCTTCAACAAAATTATAGAAGAAAATTTTCCTAACCTGAAGAAAGAGATGCCCATGAACATACAAGAAGCCTACAGAACACCAAACAGACTAGACCAGAAAAGAAATACCTCCTGTCACATAATAATCAAAACATCAAATGCACAAAACAAAGAAAAAATACTAAAAGCAGTAAGGGAAAAAGGTCAAGCAACATATAAAGGCAGACCTATCAGAATTACACCAGACTTTTCACCAGAAACTATAAAAGCCAGAAGCTCCCGGACAGATATCATACAGATCCTGAGGGAACACAAATACCAGCCCAGACTACTATACCCAGCAAAACTCTCTATCACTATAGATGGAGAAACCAAAATATTCCATAACAAAACCAAATTTGCAAAATATCTTTCCACAAATCCAGCACTTCAAAGGATAATTGATGGAAAACGCCAACACAAGGAAGGAAACTACAACCTAGAAAAAGCAAGGAAGTAATCTTCCAACAACCCCAAAACAAGATAGCTACACAAACATAATTCCACCTCTAATAACAAAAATAATAGGAAGCAACAATCATTTTTCTTTAATATCTCTTAACATCAATGGACTCAATTCTCCAAAAAAAGGACGTAGACTGGATACATAAACAGGACCCAGAATTCTGCTGCATACAGGAAATGCACCTCAGTGACAAAGACAGACACTACCTCAGAGCAAAGGATGGAAAACAACTTTCCAAGCAAATGGTCCCAAGAAACAAGCTGGAGTAGCCGTTCTAATATCAAATAAAATCGACTTTCAGCCAAAAGTAATCAAAAAAGATAAGGAAGGACACTTCATCTCATTAAAGGAAAAAATCTACCAAGATGAACTCTCAATTCTGAACATCTATCCCAAATGCAAGGGGACCCACATACATAAAAGAAACTTTACTAAAGCTCAGAGCACACATTGCACCTCACACAATAAGAGTAGGAGATTTTAACACCCCGCTCTCTGCAATGGACAGATCATGGAAACAAAAACTAAACAAAGACACATTGAAATTAACAGAAGTTATGAACCAAATGGATTTAACAGATATCTATATAACATTTCATCCTAAAGCAAAAGAATATAACTTTTTCTCAGCACCTCATGGTACCTTCTCCAAAATAGACCATATAATAAGTCACAAAACAGGCCTCAGCACATACAAAAAGATTGATATAATCCCTTGCATCCTATCAGATCACCAGGGATTAAGGCTGGTCTTTAATAATGACAAAACCACGGAAAACCCACATGCATGTGGAAACTGAACAATGATGACTTAGTCAAGGAAGAATTACAAAAAGAAATTAAAGACTTTTTAGAATTTAGTGAAAATGAGGAAACATCATACCAAAATTTGTGGGACTCCATGAAAGCAGTGCTAAGAGAAAACTCATAGCTCTAAGTGCCTACAAAAAGAAATTAGAGAGAGCATACATTAACAACTTGACAGCACACCTGAAAGCTCTAGAACAAAAACAAGCATATACACCCAAGAGGAGTAGATGTCAGGAAATAATCAAACTCAGGTTGAAGTCAACCGAGTAGAAACAGAAAGAACTATACAAAATATCAACAAAACCAGGAGTCGGTTCTTTGAGAAAATCAACAAGATAGATAAACCCTTAGCCAGATTAACCAGAGGGCACAGAGACAGAATCCAAATTAATAAAATCAGATCTGAAAAGGGAGACATAACAACAGAAACTAAGGAAATTCAAAAAACCATCATATCCTACTACAAAGGCCTATATTCAACAAAACTGGAAAATCTGGATGAAATTGACAATTTTCTAGAGAAATACCAGGTACCAAAGTTAAATCAGGAGCAAATAAACCATCTAAAAGGTCCCAGAACCCCTAAAGAAATAGCAGCAGTCATTAAAAGTCTCCCCACCAAAAAAAAAAAGCCCAGGACCACATGGCTTTAGTGCAGAATTCTATCAGACCTTCAAGAAAGACCTAATACCAATTCTCTTCAAACTATTCCACAAAATAGAAACAGAAGGAACACTACCCAATTCGTTCTATGAAGCTACAATCACACTCATACCTAAACCTCACAAAGACCCAACAAAAAAGCGAACTTCAGACCAATCTCCCTTATGAATATCGATGCAAAAATACTTAATAAAATTATAGCAAACCGAATCCAAGAACACATCAAAATAATCATCCATCATGATCAAGTGGGCTTTATCCCAGGAATGCAGAGATGGTTCAATATTCGGAAATCCATCAATGTAATCCACTATATAAACAAACTCAAAGAAAAGACCACATGATCATCTCCCTAGATGCTAAGAAAGCATTTGACAAAATTCAACATCCCTTGATGGTAAAAGTCTTGGAAAGGTCAGGAATTCAAGGCCCATACCTAAACATAGTAAAAGCAATATATAGCAAACTAGTAGACAACATCAAACTAAATGGAGAGAAACTTGAAGCAATCCCACTAAGATCAGAGACTAGACAAGGCTGCCCATTCTCTCCCTACCTATTCAATATAGTACTGGAAGTCCTAGCCAGAGCAATTAGACAACAAAAAGATGTCAAAGGAATACAAATAGGAAAGGAAGAAGTAAAATATCACTATTTGCAGATGATATGATAGTATACTTAGGTGACCCCAGAACTTCCACCAGAGAACTCCTAAACCTGATAAACAATTTCAGCAAAGTGATGGATTATAAAATCAACTCAAACAAATCAGTAGCCTAGCTCTACGTGAAAGATAAACAGGCTGAAAAGGAAATTAGGGAAATGACACCCTTCACAATAGGCACAAATAATATAAAATACCTTGGTGTGAATCTAACCAAGCAAGTGAAAGATCTGTATGACAAGAACTTCAAGTCTCTGAAGAAAGAAATCGAAGAAGATCTCAGGAAATGGAAAGATCTCCATACTCATGGATTGGCAGGATTAATATAGCAAAAATGGCCATCTTGCCAAAAGCAATCTACAGATTCAATGCAATCCCCATTAAAATACGAACACAATTCTTCACAGAGTTAGAAAGAGAAATTCTCAAATTTATTTGGAATAACAAAAAACCCAGGATAGCGAAAACTGTTCTCAACAATAAAAGAACTTCTGGAGGAATCACCATCCCTGACTTCAAGCAATAATGATAAAAACTGCCTGGTATTGGTACAGAGACAGGCAGGAAGATCAGTGGAATAGAGTTGAAGACCCAGAAATGAACCCAAACACCTATGGTCATTTGATCTTTGACAAAGGAGCTAAAACCATCCAGTGGAACAAGGACAGCATTTTCAACAAATGGTGCTGGTTCAACTGGAGGACAACATGTAGAAGAATGCAAATCGACCCATTCTTATCTCCTTGTACAAAGGTCAAGTCCAAATGGATAAAGGACCTTCACATAAAACCAGACACAAACTAATAGAAGAGAAGTTGGGGAAGACCCTCGAATACCTAGGCACAGGGGAAAAATTCCTGAACAGAACACCAATGGCTTATGCTCTAAGATCAAGAATTGACAAATGGGACTTCATAAAATTGCAAAGTTTCTGTAAGGCAAAGGACATTGTCAATAGGACAAAATGGCAACCAACAGATTGGGAAAAGATCTTTACCAATCCCACATCTGATAGAGGACTAATATCCAATATATACAAAGAACTCAAGAAATTAGACTCCAGACAAACAAATAACCCTATTAAAAATGGGATACAGAGCTAAACAAAGAATTCTCAACTGAGGAAATGCGAATGGCTGAGAAGCACCTAAAGAAATGTTCAGCATCCTTAGTCTTCAGGAAAATGCAAATCAAAACAACCCTGAGGTTCCACCTCACACCAGTCAGAATGGCTAAGATCAAAAACTCAGATGATAGTAGATGCTGTCGAGGATGTGGAGAAAGAGGAACACTCCTCCATTGTTGGTGGGATTGCAAGATGGTGCAACCACTCTAGAAAGCAGTCTGGTGGTTCCTCAGAAAATTGGACATAGCATTACCTGAGGACCCAGCTATACCACTCCTGGGCATATACCCAGAAGATGCTCTAACATATAACAATGACATATGCTCCACTATGTTCATAGCAGCTTTATTTATAATAGCCAGAAGCTGGAAAGAGCCCAGATGTCCTTCAACCGAGGAATGGATAAAAATAATGTGGTACATTTACACAATGGAATATTACTCAGCTATTAAAAACAATGAATTTGAGAAATTCTTATGTAAATGGATGGAACTAGAAAATATCATTCTGAGTGAAGTAACCCAATCACAAAAGAACACACATGGTATTCACTCACTGATTATTGGATATTAGCCCAGAAGCTTGAAATACACAAGATTCAACTCACAGATTCAACTCACAACTCACATAAAGCTCAAGAAGAATGAAGACCAAGGGGGGCGGGTGCTTCAGTCCTTCTTAGAAGGAGTAACAATATACTCAAGAGAACAAATATGGATACAAAGTGCAGGACAGAAACTGAAGGAGGGGCCATCTGCAGATCATTCCACCTGGGTATCCATTCCATGTGCAGTCACCAAAGGTAGATGCTGATGGGATGTCAGGAGGTGCAGGCTGACAGGAGCCTGTCATAGCTGTCTCCTTAGAGGTCTGCCAGAGTCTGACATATTCAGAGGCAGATGCTCACAGCCAACCATTAAACAGATCATGGGGTTCCCAATGGAGGAGTTAGAGTGAAGACTGAAGGAGTTGAAAGGATTCGGGACCCTATGAGGAGAGCAACAATACCAACCAACCAGAGCCCCCAGGGTCTAAACCACCAGCCTGGGAGCACCTAGGGAGGGACCCATGGCTCCAGTTATATATGCAAGGGAGGTATAGGTGGGAGAGAGATCCATGATCCCATGAAAGCTGGACGCCGTGTGTGGGGGAATTTGAGAGTGGGTGGTGGGGAGGTGAGGTGGGGGTAGGTGGGGGCACACCCTCATAGAAGCAGGAGGAGGGGGGATGGGATAAGGGGTTCCTGGGAGGGAGGGGGGAAATGGGATAAGGGGAGAACATCTGAAATGTAAATAAAATATTCAATAAAAAAAAGAAAAGAAAAACATAAAAGTCAAAGAAAAAAAAGTAAACAACAGAGGGGATCTGCAAGGTGGAAGACAGGAACGTTATGTAAGTGTGCATCAAGGCCCCAGATCTGGAAATGCTATAGAACCTTAATATGTGTTAAAACTAATGTCTCTAGGAAAACTGCCTTCCCTCAGCCCGTCTTACGATATCTCTATAAAAAGTTGAGTTATTCATGTTCAGTGTGTTTTACTCATGGTTTCTACTAATTTCCACTTACCAGAAGATGAACTACTTCAAAAGCAGCTTGGGTTTGAAGATGACCTCTGACTTAGGAATAACTTGACCCTAACATTAGAAATGGTATCAGCTGTTCCTCTGTGTGACAAACTACATTGCATAGTGATCTTAAAATAGAATTGAGAAGCAGTGGAACAGATGAATCCATTGGCAACCAATCAGTCACCACCTGGAGACTCATGTTTACAAGGTGTGTGTGAGCATAAGACTGATCTCAAAGATAATTTTGGTGTAGAGAGCACTTTGAAGTTTTTTTCCAAAGTACGATTTTAAGATTCCATGGGAAAATCTAAGCCACCTTGAGCTGAGATTTTTAAGAACATATTGCCAATATCTTGAAAACACAATAATTGCATGAATAGTTTTTTAAACTCTCTGAACCATCAGTACAGGTGGTCATTGGAGGTAAGTTTGTACTTAAAGAGTAATAATGAATCCTATTATTGATGGATTTCCCTCTACTGATTAATGGAGGTTTTTTAGAAAGAAAAAGATTTCTAGATGTCGTAGAGTGAGAGCCACCACTTTGATCTATAAGATATAGTAGTTAGGGGGTATATAATCCATGAAACACATAATTGTGGAAAATGTCCTCACAGTCACCACCCAGAATGCTTTATTAATTGTCTAAGCATCTCTCAACACAACTAAGTTGGCACTCAAGATGAGCCACCACATATACTAGGACAATTAGCTAAGACTGGCAAATTTATTTTGCTGGTATTTTCTGCTGGGCTGGCACTTTCCAGATTAAAAAATAACTGTATTAGTCACTTTTTGTCTCTGTAGTAAAATATAATAACCAAAGCAATTTATAAATGAAAGAATTTGTTTTGGCTTACAGTTCCAAAGGTCTAGAGGGATATTGGCAGGAAGGGCATGGTACACCACCAAAACCATGAAGCTAGTGGATCGCATCATCATTCACATGAAGGGAGCAGTGAGGGTGAGTGGAAAGTGGGGTGAAGCATTAAACCCTCCAAAACCTTCCCTCAGTGGCACACCTCCTCTAGCAAGGCTCCACTACAAGTCCACAACTCACAAACAATACCAACTGTGGAGAGCTGGTGTCACAAGATGACAACTGGCAATCTGCCAGCCCTAGCTTGACATTGCTGCGCCATGATCAGGGCACGTAGATCTGGCATTACTGTGCTTGCATATTGCTTGTACATAAGATCAGGCCATTTGACATATGGGCGGAGCACCAATCCAGAATGGCTTCTGATTGGAGGATGGGCGGAGCACCAATCCGGAATGACTTCTGATTGGAGGAGACAGAGATTTAAGGGCGGGAACCCGGTTGGTGGGCTTTTTCGTACATTAATGGTTCCTGAGTAAACAGTGTTGAGAAGGAGTTCCGTGTGTCCATTGTTTTCTGTCTGCTGGTCGGATTGGGAGGCGACAAGTGGTGCCCCGTACGGGGAACTTCAGAACTTTTCACCGTCAGGGTAGCTAGCTGGTAAGTTCCCAGGTAAATGGGACAAGGACAAGTTCTCGGTAAGAGATGATAAGGTTCCCGGTTTAGGGACAAGTTTCAAGTTCCCGGGTAAGTGGGACAAGGGAAAGTTCTCAGATGAGACTATAAAGTTCCTGAGGATCAGGACAAGTTTTACCAAGCACTAATTTAGTTAGTCAGGCACTCCGAGGGTTGCTGAAAGTGAAAGGAGTGGGTCTGAAGACAGTCGAGAAATTTATGAAGACTGGAGTAGTCAAAGTTACGGTGTCCTCAATTTATGAATGAAGATCAGTGAAGGATATAAACGGACAGCTTCTGAACTCTGGATAAGGGCTTTGGGTCGACAGGGGCCTCTGCTGTATTTTGCTCTTTAGATCTTGAGTCAAGACCATTATTATCTTTGATGGTTGAGGGGAAAAATATTTCTGGGCTTTAGGATACTGATGCCGATCGCAGTATTATCAGGTTAAAGATTGGCCGAAAGGGTAGCCCAGACAAAAATCAGTACAACTCCTCAGGGGTTTGGGGTATGCTAAAGAACCTGAGATGAGTGCTCATCTTTTGTGATGGAAAGATCATGAAGGGACTTTTCAGTCTTATATTTTAGAGGTTCCTGTGTCCCTTTGGGGCAGAGATCTCATGAAAGAAATGGGATATACCCTAACTAATGAAAAAGATTATAGCCCTCAGGCATATAGGATGATGTCTGATATGGGATATATCCCGGGGAGAGGACTTGGAAGAGGATTACAAGGCAGGACTCTGCCTGTGCCCACTGTTCCAAAGAATGATAGGACTGGAGTGGGTTTTTCCAAGGGGCCACCGTGGAGGCAATTCCCATATCTTGGAAGTCTGAGGAGCCAGTGTGGGTTCCCCAGTGGCCGCTTCCCTCAGATTTGGAATCATATGGCTCCCTTTTTTGTTCAACATATTAGAGCACATACTGGATTGCCAGGCCCTCTAGCTGAAGGGAATGATGCAGTGGATAAAGCCTGCAAAGCTTTTTCGGGTTTTTTCGCCCTCTCTTCCTTGGAGTTGGCTGCCGATTTTCATAAACAATTTCATGTTAATTCTAAGACTTTGTCCTCTAGGTTTGGCATTTCTGGGCAGACACCAGGGATATAGTAAAATTGCATGTCTTCAGGATTGCCATCGTTATTGCCCAAATAGCAAGGGATTATCCGGGGTTACTCCATCTCCATCTTGGAAAGAATGTTTACTTCAAAGGTGCTTTGGGCTTCTCCAATGAAAGTTAATAGTTATTATAAATTTTTTGATAGATAAGGCAGGAGGCGAGCCTGCCTGCATGGAAAGTCGCATGTTATTCCGTTGCTTTGAACTGGAGGCTGTGGTGATGCGAAGGCTAAAGATGATAATGGCAATCACCTCTGTTTTTTTCTAATTTTTTGAAAATATGGATCATTTAATCATGTTGCCTTACTCAGGACAAGGTTTATTGTGTGTACGCACCTGAGATGTCCTTGATTATCATAAGGATAGTTCTGGCGTTCTCCAATAGAAATTAGCCATAGCTCTATTACTTTAAAGTTTGCTGAGATTAAGCAGGAGCTCACGCTGACACATGTATCCTGATTCTTATATAGGTGGGATTAAGATATTCTGACAGGAAAGTGGAATGGCCCTGATCCAGTATTGGTGTGGGTGAGAGGCTCTGTTTGTGTGTTTCCACAGAAAGATCAACAGCCGATTTGGATTCCAGAACACTTGACCCACAAGTGAAAGATCCTTTAGAAGAAAAGGAAGATGAAGGGATGATCCTAGTTGTGATGATCCTCATGAGAATGCCTCCGGTGAAGGACAGGATCTACGTTGGGGCATTTTGTCAGTTTTTCCTGCATAACGGCTGCCATCATTACAGCAATTACAGTGGGGCTGTGGCGATTACCATGGCAGCAATTTCTTTATCTACCACTGTTCAAACCGCTGCGGCTGTCAACAATATGTCTGCCACCATGGCTCAAGCCTTGAATATTCAAAGTAATATTTATAGCCAGCTGAGAGCTGGAATTTTGTTGCTGATGGAAATAGCCCAGCTTGGCTATCAGTGGAAGTATACAGGGTTATGTGTCACCTCGGTACCTTTTAAGAATGCTAGTTATGCTGCACAGTTGTCACGAAATCTCAGTATCTTATCTTATAGGAAACTGGTCTAACGGATTAGACATGCTGCTTCAGGAGTTGAGACAGTCCATCATGACATCAATTCCACCCATATGGATGTTTCCTTAGCCAGTGGAATAGCGATTGGGTTCTTCAAGCAGCTTCCATTTGAAGGAATGGGTGGGATTGAGAGGTTTGGCTCTGTGTCTTGTCCTTATCAGTTGCCTATCATTCTGGTGCTTGTGCCGCATGAGAAATCGTCATGCTCGTGATCAGGCTCTGATTATACAAGTATTTGCAGCAGTAGAAATTGGACAATCCCCTCAGGTGTGGCTTGGCATGCTAGAGAAGTAGTCAATGATGGGTAAGACTCCTTGGACATGTTACCAACCTAAGACAGGGATCAAACCAAAGCTGTTTGTACCCCGAAGACAGGTAAGGAACATTGTTGCAAGGGGCAACCTAAGACAGGCATTCTCTCTGCCAAGATTTAATAAATAAGGGGGAATTGTGGAGAGCTGGTGTCACAAGATGACAACTGGCAATCTGCCAGCCCTAGCTTGGACATTGCTGCGCCATGATCAGGGCACATAGATCTGACATTACTGTGCGTGCATATTGCTTGTACATAAGATCAGGCCATTTGACATATGGGCGAAGCACCAACCCAGAATGGCTTCTGATTGGAGGATGGGCGGAGCACCAATCGGAATGACTTCTGATTGGAGAGACAGAGATTTAAGGGCGGGGAACGCCGGTTGGTGGGCTTTTCGTACATTAATGGTTCCTGAGTAAACGTGTTGAGAAGGAGTTCCCATGTCCATTGTCTTCTGTCTGCTGGTCGGATCGGGAGGTGACAGCCAACAACTGGGGTCCACGTGAGTCAGTAGAGGGCATTCTCCATTCACATCACCACAATAGCCAAACTGAAAACTGGACCTATAACGAACCAGATTAAATATTTATTATTAATTATTATTTTTTTTATCACCATCATTGCCATCATTATCATCATCATCCCATTTGAAACATCGGTCTCATACGTAGCTCTGGCTGCTCTGGAACTCACTAGGTAGATCAGGCTGACCTTAAACAAAGCGTGCACCACCACAGCCTGCTAACATAGTTAAGATAACAACTATCGCTACAAGCTTTTACTCCAGTAATCTGTCTCCATCTGTATCCAGTAATGTTCCTAGAGTTTACAATTCTCACCCAGAGTTCCATCTTTCCTGACATTTCCTCATAATTTCATTGGCTTTTTGTCTAGAAAGTGTTAAAATAGAAAGCTCAGTCATTTCCTTGGACATGTGAAAATTCCAGTACAAAGGGACTAGAAATGAACTTAGTTAAGTATTTATGCCTTCCTCTTGTCCTGCTACTCTCGTATTATTGACTTCCTAGATCACTGACGAAGATCCAGTATGAGAACCAGGGAGTGTTCAAGCATATTTCTCTTTTATAATTTCTCTTTTATATTTCTCCTCCATTTAAATGTGTGGTAATTGCTTAATTTGTGGTTATCTAATTTTTTGGTAAATTTATATCAAGAAGGCCTTCACTATGTAGTAATAATTACAAATAATTAAAAATAATTTATTAAATGACACTCCTGGAGGACTGCCTTTTTTTAGCTTCCATATTCAAATTACTCTTCCTGTGCTATGGCTGCTGGTTTCTCCTAACTAACGCAGCCAGTGCTTGTTTGTTTCATTTTGCTTTGCTCTCAGCCTGAAATGCACTAAGAGCTGCTTGTGTGCTAGGTAAGTCCTCTAACACCGGTCAAATCCAGCAATGCAGGGATGGTTTTAAACTCATGAAACTGTAGATTACTGTAACAGTAGAATTAACAGAAATTTTCTAGTGAAAATCATCATAGATTCAAGAAATGATTGATGTTTTAAGTATGAACTTTAATTTAATAAAATAGCTCAAAGATCTAGAATGACTGTCTAATGGCAAAGACGTGATTAAATAAAGTCTGCATGTGTGTGGATACTGTACAGTTGCAATCTATTATTTCTAATGATGTGGTATGATCCTTACAGAACAAGCTTGGGCTAAGACTCTTTTTTTTTTTTTTTTTTAAGTCTCCAAGATGCAACTTTATTACTTAAGCACAAAACTCACTACATCCACCCCTTTTCTTATGCACTTTAGTAGTTGATCCAAAGTAAATTCAGATATAATGAACCCAAGGTCATTCCACAGAACCACTCTGCAGGAAGTATCCAGAGGAAATAAGTGTTTGGAGGAATCAAAGAATACGCTTTTAAAAGTCACCCCTCTAGACTGTAAGAAATCAAAACAGGGCCCAAACCAACTGAACGATGCTCAAAGTAGCTAATCAATGAACTTGATTAAGTATAAATGAAAAACACGTTTTATATGGTTGAAACATTAGAAGCGATAGGCCCAAGCTCTTATGAAAACGTTCCATAATACTAGCCAAGGAAAGGGGCTGAGCAGATGGGAAGAGCCTGCAGATGTGGAGAAAATTCCTACTTCCTGGTTCTTTTAGACATAGTAACAGGTCTCATTTTGAGAGTTTAGGGGTTCCCTGCTCCTTGGACAGCCAGGTCAAGACCCTCGGCTAAGATTCTGCCCACATTTCTCTTGCTTCTCAATTAGAGGACACCTGACCAATCCCCCTGTCATAGGGGTACCCTCTTCTCACCACCCCTCATAACCTTAGTTTTCCTCATCTGCGAAGCCTGCTCTCCACCTGGCCATTCTGCAGGTACTCCATTCTGCAGCCCTCGAGGGGGCCCTTCTCCTCCTTACTGCCCTTCATCTTGAGAAGGACGCTTCTTCCTCTCCTAGCCCTCCAAAGGACCTGCCTCCTTCTCCCTAGGTCCTGGTGGCCCAGGCCTCTTCCCTCTGGCGAAGGCTAGACCCTATTTCCTACACTCGGCACCCCACCCCACCGCGGCACGCCGCCCTCTCCCCCACCCCCGCACGACCCAGGCCTGACCCAGCTCCTCCGCGAAAGGCCCGAGCTCCCAGACCCCGTATCTGGGGGGGTTCCCCTGGCCCCTCCGCGAGGACTTCCGGGCCCCTCGGTCCGGGGGCGCAGAGCCTCCCCCCACCCCCGCCCAGCACGGGGTTCGCAGGGCCCCGAGCCTAGGCCCGGCCGGCCACGCTGGGGGCGGCCCGGCTGCTCGGGCGGACCCAGCGGCAGCGTCCCCAGGCTAAGACTCTTAAAATATCTCACAGATTCCCTGGCACCTAAGCTGGTCAACTCTTGAGTGTCCAAAGGTTTGTAAACATGTTACAGGAAAGAAATACAGCTTCAACAATCTTCAGGGATGTATTCCTCACTCGACACCCTGACAGTTATAAGAGAATTGAGTGTTTTCATCGAACATACAGAACATGTAGAAATCCAGTGCCTTCAATGGAATAAAATACCCTACACAAAGTCCAGCTCAAGCTCAGGAATGTTGTCGAAAAAATAAGTAACAATTATTCTTGTAAAAGTACAGTGTTCGCGTTTTAGGTCTTGATGAGTCTTAAAGTTACAAGCACATTATTTTTTAAAACTCGCTATAGAAGAAAACCACATAAAACAATTTATTCCCACACACAGCACAGCAATCATGCATATTACTAAATAAGACATTCATGCTATCTTGAGCTCTAGTGGTTAGACTTTATCATTACCAGCTATATCTACACACAAGACTGCTGTGTAGGGACCAGCTGGTTCTAATAATAGCAGTTTGAGTAAATTCTTTTAAAATACTATCAGTTATATGCTGTGGTTTTTCTGGTTTGAAGCCTGCGCACTTATAGGGAACTTCGTCAGGTAGAGAGGGAGGACCAGGGAAGCAGCCTGTGAGGAGATAGGCACATACTCCATCTTGGACAGGCTATGAAAACTAAGTGGGGATAAAGATGACTCAGCATTAAAAGTAGTTGCACATAAGTTCAAATTATTTATTTATGTATTGTATATGATTCTGCCTGTATGATTATTCATGCACCTCATGAGTGTCTGGTATCCACAGGGGCCAGAAAATGGCATCAGTGTCCCTGGGACTGGAGTTACAGAGGGCTGTGAGCCACCATTTAAGCACTGGGAATCTATCTCAGGGCCTCTGGAAGAGCAGTCTGTGTTCGCAATCTCTGAGCTACTTCTCTGGCCCTACTGAGACATGTTTGAAATAATAAAAACATAAATATTAAAACAACAATATTTGAGTGTCTGTTCCCTCATCTGAGAAATGGTACTGATGTCTGTACTGCGCTGTGTTGTGCTAAGCAAAATATTTTGTAAAATCTATAACACATTGTGTGTTAAAAATGGGAAAGTTAGCCAAGCTGGAGAGATGGCTCTGAGGTTAAAAGCACTGGCTGCTCTTCCAGAGGACCCAGGTTCAATTCCCAGCACACACATGGCAGCTTATAACTGTATATAACTCCAGTTCCAGGTGATCTGACACCCTCACACAGAGAATGCACACAGGTCAAACACCAATGCACATAAAATAAGAATAAGTAAATCATTAAAATATGTTTAAACAAATAATGAGAAAGCTAGAGTGTAAATTGTTACAGCTTTAATTGTAACTGACATACATTGTCCCCCTCCCCCGCCAAATAAACTGTGCTGCAGCCGTGATGTGATCCTCAGGTAGTGAAGTTATTCGGTGTGGCAGAAGCTTTCAGAGACAGACCCTGTTGGGGGAGGGTGTCCTTGAAAGGTACACTGAGACTCGTCTCTTCTTTCTCCCCTTTTACTTCTTATACACCACGCAGTGGGCAGCTCTAAGATAACACACACTCCTGTATGATGCTCTCCTTCACAAAAGCCTAGAAAAATTAAGACAGGTTATACTTTATTACTTCATGTACTGAAACACATGAGATTATAACCCAAATAGGTTTCTGTCCCTTAAGTTGATTCTCTCAGGCATTCTGTAGCAACAGCAAGCTGACTGCTACAGACACATATTCTCAATCTCGATGTCTCCATTTATGTCCAGTAGAAACAAAACAAAGTTAAATCTTTCGGTATTGTTTTGTCATGTAATGAATTTCCAAGCCAATTTTATATAAAGTTTAAAAACACAAAGTGTGTGAAATCAGAACTTCAGAGACGAATATGACCTATGTCTCTCCCCTTCCAGTTACATTCCAGCCCCAGTGGCCCCAGTATAGCAGTGGCTATAGACCACACTTCACAAAGAAATGTTTTCAGGTCTACAAAATCTGTCAATTAAATTATGAACCTTTTGATAAAAAATTTTAAAACAATGTATTGCCTCTCTTTCACCCTTGCCGCAATAGTCTTCCATTACTTTGAAAAATAAAATAATTTTCTGCTATGTTGGGGCTTTATTTAAATATGAATGATGATGGAAATCTAAGATAATTTTCTAAATTTGTATTCAGCAACAGAAAACTCAATTGATTTTCAGAGCATATAATACGGAAAATGATTCCTAGAGCAGTTTCTAAGCTAGTACTTGCTCATTTACAGCTTCTGCATTGAAAAGAAATGTTCTCCTTACATCTAGTTCACTAATGACCCTCATGCCAACAAGAGGCACCTTTATCAAAGCCATATGACAGAGGAGAAGCATAAGTTTAAAATGATTTCTTTTACTCCTAACGATGCTCCATTGCTCATTAGACTGTCTCCCTCTCACCCCAGCCATGTGGCTTCCTGGCTGTCATTAGACTGTCTCCCTCTCACCCTAGCCATGTGGCTTCCTGGCTGTCTTTCAAATTCATAGCCTATTATTATTGATATATGAAAGCCTCTCAGTCCGTATACTGTTACATATGTGCACGTTTCCAGGGCTGACCGCTTGGTACTGTATAACCTATCTCTGTGCTCTTCCCTGGGGAAGGCTATTTCTCCTGCACTTGGCGTTCCTCAGGACTGTAGGGCGGAAGGCTTGGGAGCTCTGCCCACTGTAGCGTGACTAGTGATGTCATCCGTGTTCATGTCATGAGTGGGCATACAAATGCCCACACATAATAAGCATACAAAATGGCCTAGTGAACATGACTCTTCTCCACGCCCTTCTTCTGCTTCCCCAGATAACATGTACAAACCTTAATGTTTTCTCCTCTTACAGAACCAAGTACTAAATGTTTTGAAAGCCATGACTAGATGTGCATGTGTGCATATCCAGCAGAAAAGCATCCATGTTCTCCAAAGCGAGAGTCCATTTCCTATGCATTCCAGTTTCCCTTACCAGTCTCACAAAGAGCAATGCCCTTCTACACGTCTATGGTATGTAACTCGTGTGTTATCTCTATTATCTATATATGTTATGTATCATCTATGATTTGTAACGCATATGTCATTTGTCATGGTACTAGGCACGTCTTTAAAATCTGGAGGTATTTTTCATAAAAATGTTTTGCCTTTGCAAAATATTGCTACCCATATATTTTCACAGCATGAGACTGTCTAATAAAGTTATTTTTAAAATTGTTTAAAACTACCTTAACCTACATGTATGAGGTTTATTGAAAACATTAATGAGTTTCACATTTAGACATGGGTCCTTTCCTAAAATTAAATGAAAATTTCACGTCTAAAATACTCTGTCCCTGAGAATTTAGGAGAACAAATATTCAACCTGTAAAAGTAGCTTGTAATTAATATCCTCACACTGATAAATGATATATAAAAGGCCAAAGTACCAGCCAACCCATCAAAACTTATACCAATTAAACATAAAATAAAATTAAAAGGCCAAATTTTTATAGCCTTCTACGTGCAAGGGACTCTATCAGCTTGGTTTACGCTTTTACAGTGTTTGCTTGCTTCGTTGACTATTTTTCTCTGGAAAAATTCTTTAAAATTGAAGTATTAGGTAGAAAATAAGAGAATTTTGAAATATACTCTGGAATTAACTCTGTAAGTGGTTGCTATAAATTTATACTCTCATCAACGTTGATGGGGTTGTCCATTCTCAATGCTGTTGACAATGCTAAATGCTGTAAGAAGGCAAAGCACCTAACCCTGTGTAAAAGGTAGCATAAAGTAGGCTGTATTAACAGCACTGAATCTACCCCATGGCCTGTATTAGTACCCTTCACTTGTGCCTTTTAGTATCTCTTACTAGAAGACAAAGATACAGCTCTCTGTTGATTAGATCGGAATCTGGTCATGCCTTTTGCTTTGGCCAATGAGATGTTGGTCAAAAATGGTACAAACAGATTAATAGGTACTTGACCACTGGGCTTTGGTAATTGGCACAAGAAGTCCATCCTTAGGTTATCCCATTTGTCCAAAGAAAGGGATGAGAAACACATGGAGACGTGGCATAGTGCAGGACACAAAAGGCAGAAACGCTCTCACCCAAAGCTTTTCTAGAGTTGGGCACCAGCCTACATATTAAAGCAAGAGCCAGCCCAGTTCAGACCATGCTTCTGCAGGCAACCCCCAGACAACCAAAAGATATATCGGTTACTGTTTTAGTCACTGAATGTATGGATATTTTGTGACACAGAAATAGCCAACTTATACATAATCTCTATTCATTCAACTCACATCTTTGATGTAGCTTCGCATATATTTCTTCTGTGTAAGTATTTCTTCTGTGGCCTCTTTGCTTAAGCCCCTCATCATTTATGAAGGGACATTATAGTAGTTCTCATTAACGATGTATCTCATTTATTATATAATTTGCTTAAACATGACTCTCTGAAATATTCTGCAGTATTTTCGTAGCTCATAAGTCATTTTAACTACATAAGTTGATTTTAGCATAAACCATTATAAATATATATATATATATATATATATATAAATTGACCAATAATTTCCTTTATTAATTGTGTCTTGAATGAATAGTGAGTTACCTTTAATGGAATAATTAACTTTCATTGTACTGATTGGAAATTACATGTTTATCATATACAGAACTCATTTTCAGTGCTTGTACTTTTACCCGGAAGGCGGCTGTCACTGATTTGCTAAGTCCTCTCATTCACAGTTGCCTCCATGGTCCAGGAAACTTTGTGCAAAACTTAAAATCTTGAGGAGGAAATCCACACAGGTTAATCTTTTCACTTCAAAAAACAAAGGTAATAAGGAAATTTAGATTTGTTTTACTTGCAAGCAATTTTGATTATATAGGTGTGTGTGTGTGTGTGTGTGCACCCATGTCACAGTATGTGTAGATGTCAAAATACGACTGTGAGAGTCAGCTTTCTTTCCCACCATGTGGATGAACTAAGGTAATCAGACTTAGTATCAAGTGCCATTATCCTCTGAGCCAACTCTATAGCCCCTAAAACATATACACAGAAGTAACAAATCTTTCTAAATTATTAAAATATTTTATATTCTATAATATAAATGTCAATTATACTCATTATCAGCATTTTAGACATTTTAATCATATAGGAGTTTTATAACTTTACTTATATTTATTATACTGAAAGGACTCATTTTTAATAAATTCTGTAGAAGTACTATATTAATCTATTTTTTTGTCTGTGACAGAACATCTGAGGAAATCTGCTTAAAAGAAAAAAGATTTCAGTTCACAGTTTCAGAAATCTCATACCACATATGAGCTGTGTATTACTTTCAGGCTGTAGCCAGCAAGAACAGCCGGGTAAAAAGGCACAGGGAGGAAAGCTGCTCACCCTTGCCCTGTGGCAGTCAGGAAGGAGGAAGGGAGGGAGGTAGAGAGGAAAGAGAATCCATGGCTAGATATAATCTGCAAGGACATGCTCTTAGTAACCTACTTCTTCCAGCTAGACCTCATAGACCCCACCTCTTTATTGTATGAATTTATCAATAAATGAGTCTATTGATGAAGTTAACCCCTTCATGGTCCAATCATGTATCAATAGCACCAACAACTGGAGACCAAGCCTTCTACACATAAGCCTTTGGACAACACTCCATTATGAAAATCATTCATAAGTAGCAATTTTATTTAAGTGTTGACTTTCAATTAATTTTATTTAGTAAGTAATAACATAATCATCAAGAAATTTCTGTCCAATAATAATGTTAGAAAGGAAGAGAGAAGATATAGAAATTGTTATTTTGAATTTTATATAACCTAAAATAGTTTTATACAGACATCAAAATTGGAGATTTATAAAAGGATTTTTCAGAATCTTTTTAATACATTCTAAGCTATTCTTCATAATAAGTTATCAATCGAAATGGCAGAATTCTCTACTTATAAAGTACATGAAACTTTTAGAGAAGTTTTTATAAATCATAATTTTATTTTAGACAGTAAAACCTGCTAGGGAGTACTACCAAAAAGCTCTTCCAAAAGTGTTAATAATTCTGTCATCTGATTCAAGAGCTTATAGGTTGTGTTTAGATCCTCCAAGTTCCTAATGTGTAACTTTAAATTACTCAGGTCCACCTACTTGGATTTTGAATATTACAGAGAGATCAGTTTGACATTCACAAGTTGTCAGACTTATGCATCAAATGCCTTTGCTCAATGGTCCTCTCACTGACCTATGATAATTAATGGCCTGTTACAAGCCATAGAATGGTTTCTGTATCAGCTAGAAAGATTATAAGGGTATATAGATGCTCAGCAATTGTGCCTAGGATGATTTGATGAGGTCCCAGTGCACAATTAGGACTGGCACATCCTTGTCTAACCAAACTCTGGTTTGTATAATCCTTACAGGAATCAAACTGAGAGAGAGAGAGAGAGAGAGAGAGAGAGAGAGAGAGAGAGAGAGAGAGAGAGAGAGAGATATTAGGATATAGATAGGTAGATAGGTCTATAATCTATCATCTGTTTACAATAGATTAGATAGACAGACAGAGCTAGAGCTATACTGGGCCTCACTAAATCTCTATGGTTACTATTTGTATCTATTGACTGGTAAACTTTTAAAGCATCTCTCCTCAACATTTGCAGTATTTTGAGAATAAATATTCCCCAAGATCCTCGGCATGTGAACACTTGGTCCTAGCTGCTGACACTGTTTGGGGATGCTTAGGTACTGTTACTTATGGGAGCAAGTGTGTCATTGGAGGCTCTGAGAGTGTAAAGAGCCATGATATTGTACTCTCAGCTTTTGCTTACAGTTGAAGATGCTTTCAGCTGCCTTGGTATCACATCGTGAAGTCTAACTTCTGGAACTCTACGGGCAAACTCTTAATAAACTCATGCTTCTATAAAAGTCTCCTTGGTCAAGGTGTTTTATTACAGCAAGAAAAAGTAGCTGATACAATCCTCAAATAGTGGTCCACAGATAAAAGCAGACCCTGGGAGCTCACCATCAGGAAAGAATCTTGGGCCTCAGTCCAGAGCGCCTATACCAAAATGCTCATTGCAGTAAGATCCTTAGATCTGTTTATACAACAAGGTTCCTGGGGCTCAGATCTGACAGTGTTTACTGTGTGGTCAAGAGAGACGATTGCTACAAGTAAGCAGCATATCCTCCATTTTAAAGCCCAGCAACAAAAACATTGCTTCTAAGTTTGTCTTTCAAATAGATGTTTGGAGGGCTGAAGGGGTGGCTCAGTGATAAAGAGCACTTGCTACTCTTCCAGAGAACCCAGGTTTAGTTCTCAGAAATCACATTAGTCAGGTCAAAACTTCCTGTAACTCCAGCTCCAGGGATCTAACGCTCGTTCATATGTGCGTGCACACACACACAGGCATACATACAACACACATACATACTACACACACATGTACACACACATATACCCACTATACACACACACATGTATACACATACATACACACACTACACACATACACTACACACATACACATGCACACGACACATACATACACACACTAAACAAAAGCACTTTTTTCAAAACACATATTTTTTCAGTTAAAAAGAGCAAAAAAAATCTGCTTTGCTCCTTAAAACAGAATTACACCAAAGGGAAAAAGGGGGAGGAATAGGAAGTCCCAAGTGGAACATCTCCTAAAAGCACACTTTCTTGTAGAATACCAAAAGGCGCTTTCAAGATTAAAAACAACTAATTTGCTACACTCGTTGGAATACCTTGATTCATTTATCAATGCTACAGTGCTTCTGAACATTCTTAAGCTATTAGCAGATCTTTTATTCTTACCATGATAAGTGTCTTTCTTTTTCCACCAATTATTATGAATTAAGGATTCATATAGTATTACATTTAGCCTTTTCTCACATCAAAAATACTGCAAAATATCCTCAGACTTTACCTCAGGAAAATCTTAGCTAAAAAATACCAGAGACAGAGAACAATAAGAGACATAGACTCAATTAGGGTGTGTGTGTATGTGTGTGGTTTTGTGTGTGTGTAGGTATGTATATGTTTGTGTGCATGTGTATTGTGTGTATGTGTGTATTATGTGTGTGATATGTGTATACAGTGTGTATATGGGTGTGTATATGGGACATACTTATTCTACAAAGCTCTATGTTCAACTCTGTTGCATTGATTTTATTGCAATAGTGAGATATTTAAGAGCCATGAAAGGGTAATGTATTGAGAAGCAAGAGAGGATGTTATCCTACGTACACCATTCCTGCAAACATCCTAGAATCAAGCAAAGCCACGAACGGCTGTGTTTAGATTCATTTTGGTTGTTTAAGGAAATTAGAGATTCCATGGTCTTGTTTTTGTCTTGAGTCACATGATATTTTCCACATACTTATTAGGGGAAATACTTTCTGAATGAAGAGTAATTAAGTCAACAAGACTAGAAGTAAGAATTCCTGCCCCTCTGGCTCTTCCTAGAAGGACAAAGGGATTTCTTGAAAGGTGCTTTGTTCCATGCCATGGAATCAATTACAGCTCTTCCGTAATAAAATAAAAGTCATTATCATAATGGTGTGATTCCCTGTCTGCTTTCCAGTAGGCTCCTCTTGAAATTGTCTTCTAAAAGCATTGCATAATTTCTGCCTCTCTTAACAGATTGGCAATATCACACTTGTGAATTACCCAAATTTAACCCCTAAAGACTTAAGTGCTTACCTGTTCCCAAAGAGTCATAAAGTCATCAGTATTTGGTCAGTATAACTCATCTCCTGTCTGTCTTGGGTCCATCACTGTATCTGCCCAGAGGTCAACGCTGCCTTTTCCAGGGCTCAGCTATTTCCATCCATCACCACACAGAACAGTAAAGCATACCATGACAGTAACCACTACGAGACAGTACTTGGCCCAACTGACCTTTGTGCTGCTGGTGTTTGGCCTTACATGGTTTATAACATTTCATTTTCTCCAGTAAAGCCTCACAGACACACAAAGGGCCCGATATGCTCATTCATTTCCAACTGCAACCAATATAAATATATAACATAAACAAAATTGGAAATAGGATTCTAATAGACTGTATAAGTAAATAGTATTCATGCTTCGATAAATTGCGAAAGTCATTAGCAAAGAAACATACTATGATCCACAACATAGCTTGTTTTGTGTGCTGAATTAAAACCAGATACAACTATTCCTTACACTTATTACAGTTCTTTTAACTTTGTATAAATTATTTACTATAGCAAATTATTTCTTCAAAGTCAGCACCACTGTCATTTGCAGCTCACAAGAGACCCTCTATAGCTATATCAGCAGTAATCTTTCCTTAAGAGTTTAAAAATCCCTCTGCTAATGGGGAGCACATTATACTTACGTGCTACATTGTGCTCACAGCCCCTAAAGAACATGCCTTTACAACAGTGTATGAAATTAAACTACCATCTACTATGTCATTAAAAGATTCTAAAAGCTTGAATACATAGGAAGAAAATCTAAGCCAAGCCATGCCCTATGGATGCAGGCTCATTCTTTCCTCTCTTTTTATCAAGCCCAGCCATGAGCAGTGATGATATGAGTCCTTAGCCCTCATTATCAGCCAAGAGACCAAGAGAGGACTGGAAGCATTCCTAAGGTGACAGTCCCCAGTGTAGGAAGTATCTATCCCTATAAGGTCCAAGGGTGTAGGAAATCCATGATGCTAACACTTGTCAAGGACATTTTCTTGGACATCTTGATCCTGTTTCAGGGTCCCAGGATTTGCCTTAATTATGAAAATGTCTCAAATGCTTTGTGACTTTATCCCTAAAATATTACATGTTTCTCAACTGTACCCTTCCTGTAAGTTACCAAAACTGACTTTGCCCCTCAAATCAAGTTTTTAACTATTTGTTCACCACCACCACCACCACCACCACCACCACCATCTCCACTACCACCTCCACC
This sequence comes from Mastomys natalensis, assembly GCA_021653895.1. NCBI lineage: Eukaryota > Metazoa > Chordata > Mammalia > Rodentia > Muridae > Mastomys > Mastomys natalensis. The sequence continues at coordinate 864,612 of JAJTUV010000928.1, read as the reverse complement.
ACCACTGTCATCATCTTCATCACCACCACCACCTCTATCACCACCTCTACCTCCACCACCTCCTTGCTTGTCCCCTCAGATCTCTCTCTGTAACTCTGGGCCCACATCTGTCTTCTAGGAAGTAGATCTCAAGATGAAATTAGTTCTACAAGCATTTCATTAGTGGAAATTACTGGAAGATCCAGAGGCTGGTCTGGTATTAAGCATGAAGACCCTTCAGACTGTAAAGCAGATGAGATGCCCCTCCCATGGAAAGAGTGAGCAGGAATCCTCAAGACAACAAGACAGTTCTGAGCAAGTTTTTGGCCCAGGCTAATGGAAACTTTCATAGCAAAGGAAAGAATGGACCCTACCAGTCCTATGAAACCCAGTCATGGGCTGGAAGCAGCAGCAGGGCACACACACTGGGTGCATATGTTAAGAGCAGCAACTAGTAGCAATAGCTGCTTCCTGCAGCAGAGCCCTCAGAGGAACTCCAAGCAATGCTCCCTCCTGTGTAAGCACATTAAAATGAAAGGCTACCCTAAGTCTGTCCTATGGGATGTCTCAGAATAAATTAATAATGGACATACAGAAAAAATAAAAAGCTATACAAGAAAGAAAGATGATCCTAATTCACTGTGGCTCAGTGCTGGATTATGTTTGAATAATCATAACAAACGTGGAATTTAACCAAGAAAAGGTACCAAAACAATTTAATCAAAACCTTCATCAGAAGGAAGGAGAAAGGAAAATGTGGATAGAGAAATATAAAGTAATGAGGGTTACTAGATAGGGAAAATTAAGAAATAATAATATAAGCAGACTAGTTTAAAACATCAGAGTAAATAACACACATAACAGTACTTATTTAAAGCGAGGGTCTTTTTAAGGCAGGATGGTAGGAGACAGTGCTGTTGTGAATCCTTGCGGTAGTATTTGTTTTTTAATTCTACCATTGTTTACCTTTGGTAATAATAAGATGTTAATTAAAAACTAAACAGACTGTTTAATACCTAATCATAAAGACAAATGAGGGATACTAATTTCATACAATTCTCAGTTGCTATGCTAAGGGGAGGGCATTATGCATATGTGCTATATTGTGTTCCCATAAAGAACATGCCTTTAGTCTCACTTCACAGGTCACTACAAGTGTTTCAGTGTGCAACATTAAAACTACCATCTACTGTGTTATTAAAAGATTATAAAAGGAGTGTTTCAAGTCAGACAGTGGGGAGTTTTATGGGGCTTTTAGGTTGTTTTCTGATAATACACACTTGGCTTAAGTTCACATGTGTCAGCTGCTATCAGCTGCCCATGTGCGTCATTGAGTGAGCTTTGTGGTATTATCTGCAGCCAAAGGAAACACAGGGAAATCATCACAGCAGCTCCACACAATTCTAATCAGTTAGAGAGAAAACCTCCCTCCTGCTGGTATTTTCACACAAACCCTTAACAGCAAGTACACTGCACCACCGCAATAAAAAATGTGCAAACAAAATTGATATGGCTTCTGATAGTTTCAAAGACAGCCTTAAAAAACAGAATTTGTATCAAGTTGATAATTCTTGAAAACCACCCAGCTCTAAAACATGCATTGGCCTTTGCCACAAGGCACATTTTACACAGATACACACCCACCATCTTACCCTATTTCTCAAACATACTGTTCAGGGAAACACTCACCTTTCTATAGGTATGATTAAAATTCACACACACACATACACACACATAGCACACACACATACATACACAGCACACACACACATATGCACAGTGCACAGCACACACACACTACATACACACACATAGCACACACACATATATACACACACCACACACACATATGCATAGCACATACACACACCACACACATACACAGCACACATACATATGCACACACACAGATGCACAGTGCACAGCACACACACACCACATACACACACATAGCACACACACATATATACACACACCACACACACATATGCATAGCACATACACACACCACACACATACACAGCACACATACATATGCACACACACACACCACATACACACACAGAGCACACACACATACACACAACACACACACAGAGCGCACACACATACACACACACACTTCATCAAATGGTAAAATGTAACATAATAAATTGCTCTACGGTACAAGGTGCTAAAAGATGGTCAACATCTTAATTTATATCCAATTATTCTTGGATCCAAGTCTTCATTCATGTAAGTGTAAAGGCAGTGGGTCAGAATCCACACTTGGTACCCTTCCTGTGACTCTTAATCCCTTTAAAGCATTGTCCATGGAGAATTAGGGAACTGCTCTCGTTCATCATGGCTGTCATATTGCTGCACCTCGTTTGGAACCACATTTATCTGGCCCTGTCATTGAGAAATGTTTATACAAGGGCTTCTAGAGATTATAGATGTTTCCTTCTGCCTCTGGTTCCCTCCACAGGACTGATCTCACCTCAACTCCAAGAACCCACAAGTGGATCCACAGGCTCAGCTCCTACGGCCTTACTTCCTCACAGTCTTCACAGGAGAGCACAGCTCTGGGTTTTCTCCTTTCTTTTCTCTGTTTCTTTTTTCTTTCTTTCCTTGTGGTGTGTGCACATGCACACTTAGGGTTTTTTTGTTGTTGTTGTTGTTATTTACTTATTTTCCCACATCCCAAACACTGCCCCCTTTTCTCCCCCTCACAGGGTCCTTCCCCCCTCACCCTCCTCTTCTCCTCTGAAAGAGTGCTCTCCCTTGTTCTCCCTCACCTTAATGCATCTAGTGTCTTCAGGATTAGGTGCACCTTCTCCTCCCTAAGGCTAAGAGTGTTTCACTAGGAAAGAGTGGAGTGAGATGAGGATGCACTACTCCCAGAAAGCATCAGTTATGTAAACGCTTCTGGTTACTCATCCAAATTTTCTTAAGGTAGTGAAGACTGAGTGTATAATGCTAACACCCATGACTAAAATGATTACAATAAGTCCTCACTTGCCACGAGGAACTGTGCTCTTGATTCTTGGGTTGGCAAAACATTTTCACGGAGAATAAAAGGTTTTCAGGATGTGAAATGCAAAGCCAGACATACACGAAACTCAAAAGCAAAGTAAATAAAAATCCGAAAGGTGACTAATTCAATCAATGCAAAACCTGCCTGTCACTAAAACCTGTTCTGTAGAAATCCTTTCCCAGAATATATTCGGAGTCACTCCTGCTGGTCTATGATCTATTGAGCAAAGCTGCTCACGAGCTTGTTGAACAGGTTTTTAGACTAAGAACCATTTTCTTCTCTGCTGCCAGGATATCGAATGTTTTGCTTCTGCACTTTTCCACGTCCTATGAAAGGCTCTTGAGGAATAACTACGAGTATTATGGCATGTCTGTATAATAATGTATGGTAGTAAGTCAATACAAGCAGTCATATTAATCTAATATTTAATAGTAATGTATGTGTTAGCTGCCCTATAGTACCTGAAGAATCAGAAATATCCTCATTTTTATGAATCAAACAAAAGCTGATGACCAAGCCAGCTCAGTCAGTCAACAGGTTCTCCAGTGCAGGTGTGAGGATTAAAAGAAAAAGACAATTAGACAGTATTGCAGCATGACCCCAGCCAGTTCTGAGGCTGAAGACTGAGTAGGGTTTATTTTTTCCCAATTTGCTTTTAAACCATTTTAATTACATGCAAGTATATAGGTCAGTTCTAGGTTGAGGAACAGCAATACAATAGCTGCAAATAGTCAAGGAACAAACAAGGCAATAAACAAAATCCAGTGATCACTCTCTTGATCACTGTTTCTAAGGGCTCATCGGGATGATAAAAATATCGGAGCCTACTTGCCTGTCCTAGCCCACAGTCATATTCATGCCTGAGGCCTACTTCTTTGTTCTAGCCTAAGACTTAGATTCCTGACTGAAATTACTTTCTGTTTTAGCCTAAAATTAAATTCCTGCCTGAACTTACTTCCTTGTCATGGCCCAAAGTCAGATTCCTGCCTAAAGCCCATTTCCTTGTCCTTGGTTAATGTCAGATTCATATCAAGTGGCCCCAAAAGCTCTCCAAAGCTGATACTAAGCTTTCATCAGGATGGCAATAATTCCATGTGTGCTATTATTAGTGTTCCTTCAGCCTCTTTTACATATAACAACAACTGTATCTTTGTATTAATTATTAATGTGATGAAATATTGGGCTGCAGAAATGCTCATTAGTTAAGAGTCTATTCTGTTCTTGCCGAGGACCTAAATTTGGTTCACAATAACCACATCAGGCTATTCACAACCACCTGTAACTCTAGCTCCAAGGGGTCTTATAGCCTTTCTGGACTTTGCTGGTACTTATGCTTACATGTACATACACTCAGACACAGGCATACACATATACATATAATTAAAAATAAAAACAAATCCTTGCCGGGCGGTGGTGGCGCACGCCTTTAATCCCAGCACTTGGGAGGCAGAGGCAGGCGGATTTCTGAGGGCCAGCCTGGTATACAGGAGTGGACAGCCAGGGCCATACAGAGAAACCCTGTCTCAAAAAACCAAAAAAACAAACAAAAAAAAAAAAAAAAAAATCTTTTAAAAAGCAATATTGTGTCCCTGTGACAGACAGTTAAATTGTGAAGAGGCTGGATTGAGACACACCCAAGAGATTAGAAAAGTGCACTTCTGGGATGTCTATGAGGCATCTGCACTCCTCTTGGTGCATCTGTGAAGGCATTTGCACACCTCTGGATGTCTATGAGGGCATTTGCACCCCCTCTGGGTACAGCTATGAGGGTGATTGCACACTTCTGGGTGCGTCTATGTGGCCGTTTGCACACTCTGGGTGTGTCTATGAGGGCATTTACACAATTCTGGGATGTCTATGAAAGCATTGGCACACCTTTGGGTATGTCTGTGAGGACATTTGCACACCTCTGGGATGTCTATGAAGGCATTTGCACATCTCTGGTACATCTCTGAGGGCATTTACACACCTGTGGGTGACCCTATGAGGTCATTTGCACACTCTGGGTGCATTTATGAAGCCATTTGCACACCTCTGGGTGTGTCTATAGAGCATTTATAGAGGCAACTACATCATGAGGACTTTGATCTAATGACTTAATTCCTTTATAAGTTTATGGTATGATATCCTTATTGAAAGATAGTGAAAAGTAGGAGGTAGGGCCTCGCTGAAGGACATGGGTCACTGGACAGAAAGAGACTTACAAGCCATCTCTGGTCTGACCCCTGCCCACACACACTTGCTCTCTCCTTTCCATGTTGTGAACTGCTCTGCTCTCCATAATCCACCATAAAAGACACAACCCTTCTTCTTTCTCGTTCCTTTATGTCCAGAATTAGGCCACAGTGATGAAAAAAGTAACTAACAGTATGCTTCTCTAGAGCTTCACCAGAACCAAACGAAGAGGGAGAGATTTAAGGAGTGAGTGTCCTTTTGCTGCCTAAGGCTCATTGAAGCACCTGTTAAAATACTAAACTCTGGCTACCATTCCTAGAGATTATGCTTCAGTGGTTCTGGGCAGAGCCCAGAAATTTGTATTTTGAATATTTATAGAACTTAATAAGTAAGGTCGATAGCCAAACTTAGGAATAAAAATAAGAAATGAAACTAAATCTTGCAAATAGGAAAGTTCTTATATTTTTAAATTTTGCTATAAAATGTACATTATAAAATGGATAAAGTTCCAAAGATTAGTTTGTCAAGAGATGTCTGTTAGTGTTCTGAAATATGCCATTTATTTCAAGTTCTCTATCTCATCACTGTGGCAGAATCCACACATCATGAGATGTTCTGAACCATGTTTAAAATTAACTTTTGTATGTTAAGATGACATTCATAAATGGATAATTCAAAGATTATTGACCTAAATGTCTAGTTCTGAAATTCAGCCTTTATTTGCTGATCTCTATCTATCATGGGCGAGCCACATCATCCAGGATGCATTCTGACCGTATTAACTTTTGTTTTACGGCTTCACGTGGTTTTCTGAGAATCCCTCAATGTTGATCTTCTTCAGATACTTATTGTATGGAGTATTGCAGTGATGCGGTACCTAACGAGGAGAGCATTGGATATTCCCCTGAATAGTCAATGTTTCATATTATTTTAATATGTTGCTAGGTGTACAAGACTCTCACAAGAGGCGATATCTCTTACCTGAATATATCCAGCTGCTCTCCAGGCTACTTGGTTTCGGGAATTAATCATGCTCCTTAAAAGAGAAATGCTCTTAACCGCCAGTCATTTGCGTCCTCCAACCTGATATTTAACTGTTATCATACAAATGCCCTACAAACTTAAAAAAAAAACTTTTGTACCTTGTTATGCTTGCACCAGCTATTTTAAGCTGAACACAAGCCATACAAAACAAAATTTTTCTAATCACTTACTTGTTAAGAGCAACATGTTCATATATCATATGAGACTATACATATATTTGTATAATATATAGCATATAATACATTATATACATGGTATACATTATTTTATTATACAATGTAAATAAACATATGCATAAAATATAAATTATATAAAGTTTATAAATATATATTTTTCTATCTGTATAAAATATAAAAATATTAAAGTTTTATTGTTTACTATTTCTTAATAAAATCATCTAAATAAGTTTAAAAGCATAATAGGCTGGGCAGTGGTGGCCACCCTTTAATCCCAGCACTTGGGAGGCAGAGGCAGGCGGATTTCTGAGTTCAGGTCAGCCTGGTCTACAGAGTGAGTTCCAGGACAGCCAGGGCTATATAGAGAAACCCTGTCTCAAAACACCAAAAAAAAAAGCATATATACACATATATATGTATATGGTATTTGATACCATATGTGTACTGGTAGTGATATTTTAAAAGGATATTTTAAAAAATTAAACCAGCAAAGTTTAAGCAAGTTACCATATACCTTTAAGCTTTTTTCATAATCTTTATCACTGTAAATATATGTATGACACACTGAATAGGCTACTGAATACAGATAATATAACTATACAAAACCTTTCACATGGAGCTCAGAGGCACCTGCTGTTCTTGCAAAGGACCCAGGTTCAGATCCCAACATCCACATAGGGGCTCACAACTGTTTATAACTCCAGTTCAGGACATAAAACACATTCATCGGCTTCCATGGGATTCTGCATGCATGTAGTATCCATTAACTCACATAGTAGCAAATATACACACATCATTTATAAGTATATATTTTCAAAATCTAAAAGGCCAAAATTGTAAGGATAATAGCAAACTTAAAGCAATGTTTATTAGAGTTGTGGTATTGCATTCTTTCCTGTATTCCAATATTTCATAATATGTCCACACTATTTTATACTAAAATGATGTCTGGCCTTCTTAAACAAATAGCATATTCAGTCATATAAAATCATTATTAAAATAACTGCAGTGTTAATAATATGTTTCATCTAATAAATGTATCTCTAATACATTTCAGTCTCTTAAATGCATATGAATTTTTCTCATTTAGAATTTATCTGGAAGACTCCTAATGCTCCAAAACCCTAATGCACTTACAGTGTTTAATCTACAAAACAGCTCTTTTATAGTCTATTGCCCAAATGAATGTCTCAAATGTGTGCAAATACAATGAGTTTTCAAGCTTATTCAACAGTAACCATTCACTTTGATGGAGGTTGGAAGTTTATATTATTTTCTCTCTGATGCTAATGAAATGTTTCTGACTATATAATTTTCAACAAGGCCAAATGAAATCACAAATTACTCAGCTGTGAGAACCTTATCACTACATCCGTATAACAAAAAGAATGCACTGAAGAACAGCTTTGGAGAGCTGGTTCATTTATTGGAGGGGGAGAAAGTGATATTTATGTCCCTGAGGAGGTGGCCAGGATCTCTGGGGCAAGGTTTATGTGGCTGTGTACCACTGGTCAGGGCAGGAGTGTTGGACTATACCTCATCTGCATACACAAGGGTTGTAGGATGGGAGGGGGAGTTTGCAGGGGGAGGGGAAAACCTTATAAGGCCAAACAAGGAGTGAAGCTCAATAACCGTCAGGGTAATAAATTCCTGCTAGGGTTGATGGCTGGGGAGTCGGCTTCACCGTGACAGGTTGGGATGAGGAAGAGCCAAATCCTGCCATCCTTATACTTGAGGTATCAGAGGTTGAAGCTTCCTCAACCTTTCCTCCATAATCCGTGGGCCACTGTGATCCCACACATGTCAACAGGGTATTTTTGTTTCATTGTAAATAAGGAAATGATAATGTTTAATGTCTGCCTCACTTAGGGTTATTATTGTGGTGATGAAACAACATGATCAAAGGAACTTGGGGAGAAAGGGGTTTATTCAGGTACACTTCCACATTACAGTTCACAAAAATGGAAGTCAGGACAAGAACTCAATCAGAGAAGGATCCTGGAGGCAGGAGCTGATGCAGAGCCCATGGAGGAGTGCTGCTTACTGGCTTGCTCCTCCTGCTTACTCAGCTTGCTTTTCTTTTTTTTTTTTTTTCTTTTTCTAGGACCACCAGTCCACAGATGGCACCACCCGCAATGGGCTGGGCCCTCCCACATCAATCACTAATTATGAAAATGCTCTACATGTAGAAAAATGCAAACAATCCATTCTTATCTCCTTGTACAAAGCTGAAGTCCAAGTGGATAAAGGACCTTCACATAAAACCAGATACACTGAAACTAATAGAAGAGAAGGTGGGGAAGACTCTCGAATACCTGGGCACAGGGGGAAAGTTCCTGAACAGAACACCAATGGCTTATGCTCTAAGATCAAGAATTGACAAATAGGGACCTCATAAAATTGCAAAGCTTCTGTAAGGCAGAGGACACTGTAAATAGGTCAAAATGACAACCAACAGATTGGAAAAGATCTTTACCAATCCTACATCCTATAGAGGGCTAATATTCCAATATATACAAAGAGCTCAAGAAATTAGACTCCAGACAACCAAATAACAATATTAAAAAATGAGGTACAGAGCTAAAAAAAAGAATTCTCAACTAAGGAAACTTGAATGGCCAAGAAGCAACTAAAAAATGTTCAACATCCTTAGTCATCAGGAAATGCAAATCAAAACAACCCTGAGATTCCATCTCACACCAGTCAGAATGACTATGATGAAAAACTCAGGTGATAACAGATGCTGATGAGGATGTGAAGAAAGAGGAACACTCCTCCATTGTTGGTGGGATTGCAAGATGGTGCAACCACTCTGAAAGCAGTCTGGGGTTCCTCAGAAAACTAGGACATAGATTACCTAGGACCCAGCTATACCACTCCTGGGCATATACCCAGAAGATGCCCCAACATATAACAAGGACATATGCTCCACTATGTCATAGCAGTCTTATTCATAATAGCCAGAAGCTCAAAGAATCCAGATATCCTTCAACAGAGGAATGGCTACAGAAAATGTGGTACATTTACACAATGGAGTATTACTCAGCTATTAAAAACAATGAATTTGAGAAATTTTTAGGCAAATGGATGGAACTAGAAAATATCATCCTGAGTGAGGTAACCCAATCACAAAAGAACACACATGGTATACACTCGCTAATAGCCCAAAAGCTTGCAATACCCAAGATGCAACTCACAGACCACATGAAACTCACGAAGAAGGAAAGACCAAGTGAGGGTGCTTTGGTCCTTCTTAGAAGGAGTAACAAAATACTCAAGAGAACAAATATGGAGACAAAGTGTGGGACAGAAACTTAAGGAGGAGCCATCTGGAGACCATTCCACCTGGGTATCCATCCCAAGTGCAGTCACCAAAGGTAGATGCTGATGTGGATGTGAGGAATGTGCATGCTGACAGGAGCCTGATATAGCTGTCTCCTTAGAGGTCTGTCGCCAGAGCCTGACATATTCAGAGGCAGATGCTCACAGCTAACCATTGAACTGATCATGGGGTTCCCAATGGAGGAGTGAGAGAGAAGACTAAAGAAGCTGAAAGGGTTTGCAGGCCCCATGAGGGAGAGCAACAATACCAACCAACCAGAGCTCCCAGAGTCTAAACCACCAGCCTGGGAGCACATAGGGAAGGACCCATGACTCCAGCTGTATATGTAGGGGAGGATGGCATTGTCAGACATAAGCAGGAGAGGAAGTCTTTGGTCAAGTGAAGGCTGGATGCCCCAGTGTTGGGGAATTCGAGGGTAGGGAAGTGAAAGTGGGCAGGTGGATGGGGGCACATCTCATAGAAGCAGAAGGAGGGGGGATATGATGGGGGTTCCTGAGTGTGGGGAAATGGGGAAAGGGGAACACATCTCAAATGTAAATAAAATAGCCAATAAAAAAATAAAAGAAGAAAATGCTCTACAGGCTTGCCTAACGCTGTTCTTTTTTGTATGCTATCCTAGCAGGAAAGTGGATGAAGCTGTACCCCTCCCTGTCCTCAGGGCGGGCCTGAGGTTAAATATCTTTTGCAGGGAGAAGGGTCTGGTAAAGAATGCTTAATTGGCTATGGCTCTGGCCTTTAGGTATCTCATTAATATGGAAATCTCTTGAGGCTCTGCAGCCTGTAGTACATCCTCTACCGTGGAGGGGCTAGTAGGGGCATTGCCCTACATGACTGAAAGGCATAGATCAATGGAGGTCTTTGGCCTGTGAGGAGCTGGAGTCTAGGAGTGCATGCCATCCCATGCAGGGATACCTATTGGGTCTCCACCGCCATCTCTAGCCAGTGCTCCACCAGAAACCATGCTATCCTTTCATGGTTCCACGGTTTGATGCTCCAAGGACCACAGAAAGGGGGGGATAAAAGATTATGCCATGTCTGATGTTTCAGCAGACACAGGCCTTCCTGGAGCATCCCATCTTGAGCAAAGGGAGAGAGATGGTCTGTGTTTCATGGTGAAGCTGGTGAGAACTGATACCCCTTCCTGGAATCACAGAACTTACTGAAACAAAGTCCTCTCTAAATGCTAGAAGACTAGGTAGGAAGCAGGAGGAAGCATAGAAACAGCCCAAATGAAAATCTCATTTGAAAGCAACATAAGGAGACAGATGAAGCCAGGCCATGAAAGCCTGACTGAAGGCAATTCACAAAATCAAAAGAGCACACACAGCCAGGGCAGGGCAAGACTCAATAGCTCTAGAAGACAAAAAGGATAGACAAAGTATTCTTTTATTTAGGGTTCCCAGAGCAGGAAGCTAAACACAGAATTCAAAAATAATTTTTAATAAATATTGAAACCTACCAATTCAAGGTCACATGATGTTTCAGTAGAAATGAATGGTCATCATCAGAGAAACAAAGTCCGTGTCCTAGTGAAGACCATCATCATATTCCTCAAAATGATGACTAAGCCTTATGACTCTTGGCTTCAGCAAGCAAAATAATGGGCAAGAGTTGGCATCCAACCTGAGATGTACATGTCAGGGAATTGAGAAGACACCAAGGGGAAAAGCGCTGTGTGTTTTCTAACATTGGACACTAGAAGCTACAGGTTACAATTTTTTGCCTTTTAAATAGTAATTATAATTTCAACATGCATTTTAAATTCATTTTGGGGATGTTAAAAGTGAAAGAGTAGGCTGTGTAAGGTGTAATTTTGGTGGCAAACATTCAAAGATGCATAGTTTAATATTTTGGTAGTGATGCAATTAGCATTACAACATACAAACTGCCTCTGGAACAGGTACCAGTGTTACAGAGATCTCTTGGCAAGAGCTCTATGGAGGACAAATATACTAATAGAAAAAAGGTAATTATTCTTTTATTAATCTGACTCCCTTGGGCTCATGACTTGTAATTCCAGAAATCTTTCTGAAAAAAAAAAAATACACAGGTAAATGATGTTTGTTCAATGACATTTACTGTACTATTTCTTTTAAAACTAAAAAGTTGAAAATAAACCAAATAGCCTTCAAAGGGAGTTAAAGGCATTTTAAATTTTACTTTGTGCATTTTCTATAGTTTGATGCTTATCTGCCAGAATTCAGGCTGGAAACCTAGTCCCCAAAGTCATAAGTTAATAATTTGAAGATGGAATTATATAATTTTGATTAGTGGAGCCTCTTATTATTTAACTTAATTCTGCCAAGCAATATAAACAATTCTGTGTGTGTGTGTGTGTGTGTGTGTGTGTGTGTGTGTGTGTGTATGGATGAATGCATACATTTCTTTTTTTTTTTTTTTTTTTTTTTTTTTTCGAGACAGGGTTTCTCTGTGTAGTCCGAGCTGTCCTGAACTCGCTCGGTAGACCAGGCTGGCCTCGAACTCAGAAATCCGCCTGCCTCTGCCTCCCAAGTGCTGGATTAAAGGCGTGCGCCACCACCGCCCGCCCATACATTTCTTTATATCAAGAAATAATATTAAAAGTATTTTAAGATTGTGTCTCATTTGCCTTTAACTTTTTCTTATAAATGATGTACTTGAGAAAGTGGAAAATTGTTTAATACTGTCCATTTAGAACAATTGAGAAAATGCCAAATACTTACTCAAAGTCCTGGTCATCTCAGGATTTATTTACTGAGGTCATTGTTCCCAATGGATCAGAATTGAAATCGGGTCTGGGAGCTGAAACATTGAGGTTACTAGATTGGCTGGAGTTCATAGAAAAGGGAAGTTTGTCCCCAGCCATGCACATGGGGAAATGCTGTGAAGTGAAAGAAGGGATTAGAGTGGTTTCTACAAGCAATGTCAGTCATCAGCAAGCCCACACAGCCAAAAGCAGGATGATGCCTGCAGAGTCATTATCTGTCACAGTCCTCTGAAGGTCTCTGCCTCTAAACATAGACATTCTAACCATTTCCAACCTTCCAATTGAACACTGTAACATCAAATCTTTCCTGGATCTATACTTTGTGAATCTGTCCAGTAGATTTGGGACTGTGTGGGTTTAGATTTTTCAAAACCTTCTTTAATAATGGTTCTTAAACACTTTAACTTCCCTTCTTTCCCACCACCCACCAGAGGTAGTAGAAAGAAAAGGTTAATAGGGCAATGGAGCATGTAGTCCTGTTTAGAAATAGCTCTGTTGAGTGATCCTAATATTCATTGTCAGGATATCAGCAGTTCGGGTCACATGAATCAGCAGCAGTAGCTCAATCCATTGACAAGCACCATTCACAAATCAGCAGTGGTAGTTAAATCCAGAAGAAATTGCAAGGCTCTGCCAATTGGCCTGAGTTTATGCAGAAGCTTCAAGAAGCTGCTGGAATATATGAGAAATTCATTGATGCATTTCTCTCTATGAAGTCAGTGAAGGCAAGATGAACCAATGACACCCCATTGTCAGCAAAGACCAGCATCAGCAAAGCCCAACGAAGACCAGCAAAGACTGACAAGGTGAACCAGTGCTACCGTATCGTCAACCATCTGCTGGGTTATCTTTATACCCTTCCCAAACATCACCTGTCCTTTCAAGCCTGCACTCTAGCAAAACACCACATGTCCTTTCTCCAGGCAGTTTACAGAAGAACACCACATGTCTATTCTCAGTAAAACATCCTCCCACAAGTCTACTTCAGCCAAACATTCTCTCATAAGACAGTTTCCAGAAAAACATCACATGACAAAACTAAGTCTCCAAAGAAACCAGAAATTTCCACTTCAAGACTGTCTAACTTTCACAAATGAAAACTGTGTCAGTGTGTGTGTGTGTGTGTATACGCACAAGTTTCTCATGACAGGATTTAAACTTTATAATCTGCTATTGCAGAACTCCCAAAAGGAAGGCCACATGACCATCTTTCCTAGGGTGTCGTGTATTGGCCCATGAAATCCCCAATCTAGCCAAATGGAAATAAACCATGGTTCCTTGCATTTATAGTTTTGTTTGTGTATTTATTGTATATACTCAGTGCATCAATACTACATTATACAAAATAAGCAAGGCAAAATTGTGAAATGCAATCATGGATCAATTTAAGAAACATAATATTTATTTTATAGTTTGATTCTCTCCCTTACAAATCTGTAACAACATGCCTCATTAAAACAGTCTTCCTTTAAAATATATCACAAATATAAATAATGATCTACCCCTTCAGGTAACTATGGCTCTGCTCCTCTTATTAAATAAATGCCCATGTGCCTCCCCTGAGTCCATAAAAGCTCTGATTATCTTCCTTGGTTGCTCACATCTTCCCTGCAGTCTATAGGAGAATCTTTCAATCTGGACATTATTGACATTTCAGATCAGGAATTCTTTGTCAAGAGTGAAGCTTTGCCCTATATAGTAATACTGTTAGTATCATCCTAAGCCTTCCCCTAGTAAAGGCCAGAAACATGCCTTTCACTCCCTCCTCCAAAAGCACAATCAAAAAGATGTCCCCACTGTCCACTTCCTCCTCCACAAATGCAATCCAAAAGACTATCCCCAGAAATTGCCAAATAGCCTTCAGTATGCAAAATAGTTCCAGGTCAAGAATCACATGCCTGTGCAGTTTTCATCCTTCCTTGGGCCAAAATAGCATCAAACTCCCATTCTGTGTTGCAAGTGAAAAGCATTGACTGTACTCCATCGTCTGTTTTTCTCACCTTGCTTTCCCCCAGGTGACTGATGGAAAAAACTGCAGCAGGAAATTGAGATTTTAGAAATAACAAATTACTCATATTGCTCTTTGGTTGAAGGAAAGCTACTCAGTATGGCTGCTATATTAACATGGTCACAGAATCTGTTATGTAACAAATGATGGAAACAATTATAAAAGATAAATGGATTTTTGTTTCATTATTCCACTGGCTATATGTTAAAGAAAAATGAATTGAGTATGAAAATCCTGAGAACTCCTCAGTGAGACCCAGATTCCTGGGCAAAGACTAGACGTCATAATCAAATGGGATACGGGAGCAATTCTTCAAAAGGAATGCCATTGTGATGCAGTAAGATTCAGGGGCATGGAGCAAGTGGCCCCTTCTGATACTTTATGCTGTTGCTGTCTCCCATTAGAATGAGTGATCTCAACCTGTACTAATGGAGAAGCTATAGATACCTTAGAACATCACAATATCCATCCATAAGCCCATGTGTGTAAGAAACATTTGTACTTGACCCAATTTCATTTCTATGTAAAACTCTGATGCAGAGGAAGGGGTTGTGAAATTCTACCTAGTAAATGAGAATCTCTCCACTCTCACAGAGCTGTTGGAGAATTTTGCCACATTTTGCCTTGAAATTCTTTCTGCTAAGGAAAGGTTATTGATAACATGGATAGCAGGAAAGAGGGAAATAAAATGGAGATCTGCTAACCTCAGTATGTGTCCCACACCAGTTCTACAGTCTCACACCACTGCTCTTGACTTCCTCCTGGAGACCTACACACATCTGCTCATGGAGGCTGCAATCACACTTAGAGGTGAGGCAACCTCAGCTAATCTCCCACTTAGGTGGGAAAAACCAACAAGGAAACCTGAGGTAGAGAGCTGGAATCTCTCTGTATATCTCTCTGTCTCTCTGTCTTGCTCTCTCTCCCTCACTCACTCACTTACTCACTCCCTCCTTCCTTCCCTCCCTCTCTTTCTCTCCCTCTCTGTCTTTCTCTCTCTCTCTGTCTCCCCATCTCTGTTCCCCCTTTCTATGTCTCCCTCTATCTTTTTCTGTCTCTCTGTCTCTCTGTCTCTGTCTCTGCTCTGTCTCTGCTCTCTGTCTCTCTCTCTCTCCTCTCCTCTCTCTCTCTCTCTCTCTCTCTCTCTCTCTCTCTCTCCCTGTCTCTCTCCCCTCTCTCTGAAACTCACCATTTACATTGTAATCCCATTGTCTCTCTCCCTCTTTCATTCTTTTACATATGTATAATCTAGAGACAATCTCGCATAAGGTAAAAGCAGCCATGTTTGATATTTTACCTATATCTGTGCCAAGTGATTCTCCACTGTTCTAATGTTGGGAGGTTTTATCTGAAAATTTCTACAGTTTTTGGAGGGTTGTTGTGCCTTGAGATACTGGGCAGAAGGAATCATTGCTGTTTAATTGATAAGGAGAAGGATTAGTTAATAGAAAAAATTAATTTATACTTATTTGATGATAAAAATGGTATATGCATGTATGTTCTCACTTTATAATGAGCCTATATTTAATAATGGTTAATATTCTGAAAACCCAAAACACACACCTAGTCATTACTTCCTTGTAAATGAGTTTTTTTCTTCCCTCTATGCACAACCTCATCCATTTCATTGGAATTAAAGATACAGTCATGTTGTTACTCTGTGCCTGGAATTAAAGAGTCTATAAGAGGTAAGTCAGATGTGGTATGAATAAGTCTAGTACAAAGATATAAAGATATCAAGTCCTGAGGTTGCCTAGGACTGATGCCTCTGGAAGGCTGAGATGTCCTATGAATGGGTCCCCTGTATTCCTGGATTTTAAGCTTTCTCCCCAGAGAAGTACATACTCAAGTCCTACAGAAGATGACAACTGAGATTGACTTCCCGTCTTCTGCCAGGAAGTTACTGTTTCCAGGATACATCAGAGTCTTGGGAATTAATTAATCCTCTCTTCCCACACATAATACAGTAGACTGTATCTGCAAAGTGCCTTTACCTGTAAGTAGAAAAACCTATTTAAGTCATTCTGACAGTCTGAGAGCTGAAGATTCCAGGGTTGGGAAGGTACAAGAGAAGCTTGATTGGGCCCTTACTCTTAGGAGTCAACTCAGAAGAGACAATCATCTTTCTAACAGCTCAAAGAAGGCCCAAGCACCTCATCTTGAGTAATGCACTGTTTGCTGCTATTATGGGCACAGTGATGATCTAGAACATGGCTTCACAAAGCTTTCCCATACAGAGCAAGGAAAGAGGTACTTCTACCTTTGCAGGCTGTCAGGTCACTCACAATCATTTCACCGTGCCCTTGTAAAGCAAAAGCAGACATATGTGGAATGAGCACACTATGCTATAACAACACCTTACTGTTTGACACTTACTTAAGTTCTATGTAGTTTCCCATCATGTCCTTCTGTCCTTTGAGTAGTAATTAAAAATGTAAAAGACAGTTTTATATGAACAGGCTGCAGTCTCTAGACTGCACATTTTACTTGAAATACACAGACTGGGAATGGGGGTGTGTTTCTCAAAGCAAAATCAGGATAATGAGAACCAAACCAGAAGCATAAATATTCTACTTTACGACCATGATGTTTCATAGTTTCAGGCCACAAGCTTGGGGTACAAGGCTCTGTGAACTCATGGAGCTGTTCTGAAAGTGGAACAAGAGCAGCCTGGGTTTCTGACTCCCTAGTACTTACCATTTGAGTTGTCCAACACAGCTCATACAAGGGTCCGCTGATTTTCTATACCATCAGCAAGCAACTGGGTTACCAGACAAGATAGGTAGCCCTCACAAGCCCTACCAGCATTTGTAATCTATGAGTAGTGCCACCTTGGGCTTTCCCTGGAAAGTGTCTGTCCTATGATTGAGTGTGAATGTTGAGAATCTGTTTTTTTATAGCCACATGGTACCAGAAAAGAGGTTTGTTATGCTAGAATGAGTTACAAGCTACCAAAAGTGTTAATGAATCGAACATTACAAAGTAATGGCAGAGATACATCCTCCATTTACCCTTCTTGCCTGCCCAGGATACTGGCTTTGCCCAGCAAGTAAATGTGTTGGACAATGCTTTGTTTTGTCTGAGTTGAGAAGTTCTTGGTGTTGAAGTTCCTGTCCTTGACTGGCCGCCTATCACTTACAACTCCTCTCAGACTAAGCCTATTGCTATGAGTAAGATAGTACCATGGTGTGAACATAGACTGTGTAACTTACTTAAAATAACAGAGGGGGGGGGAGAGGAAGGGAGGGAGAGAGAGAGAGGGGGAGAGAGAGAGAGAGTCAGACACAGAGACAAAGAGACACAGAGACATAGAGACACAGAGAGAAGCACACATGTGCTCAGGCATCTCTCCAGCCAGAGATCTTGGAATTTCTGTGTGTGGAATTCAAGCATCACTTTGGGCAATAATAAAATGTTTAAAAGGCTTTTGTTCTTCTAAGTGGAAGCCAGCCTCATTCACAAATCCAAAAACCTAATTCTACAAAACATCGATCTCAAATTCAGTTCTCCCAATGGAAGGAGAGAACTGAACACCAAATTCTCCTAGATTTTTTGAGATGTTTTCTTCTGTGATAGCATCATCGCTATAACACAGCAAAACATCTCTTCCTGCTCCATTCATCCCCAGAAAATAATTGCTTGACTTCCAGCCACCATTTCTTGACAAGCAGACTTGATATCTTTGTCATCAAAGGTAACTCATCCTTTCTAGAATGTTCTTTCCCTGCATCATACCTTCCTCCAGTCTATCTTCTTCTGCTAACATTTGCTTAAAATAGCAAACCTTCCCCAGCCATGAGAGGCGCACATCTCTTTTTCTATAGTCTTATTACTGTAGCACTTGGCATACTGTATAATACTGCTTTCCATCAAGTCTGAGACAACAGAATCCACAAACCATGCTGTTAGTTTGCTAAACACTGAGGAATTTAAAAAGAATAGTCCAACAAAATTATAATAGAGTCTTATTACTTATAAATGTCATTTAATACATAAAAAAAGAGTTTAGTATAGTTATGTAACACATCCAAGAGTCCAGGGTTCTGTTAGCATTTCTTACTTAACCAACTAATAGCATCAATTTGATTTTCATCAAGCCACATATCATTGTAGGACATTCTCAGCCTGTTACATGCTTGTGTATCACATGCTGTGAATCACATGATTGTGGCTGACATACTATGGATCCCATGGTTATTAATCACATGCTGTGGATCACATGTGTGGATCACATGTGTGGATCATATTATTATGGATCACATGCTGTGAATGACTTACTTGTGGATCATATTTTTGTGGATCACATGCTATCGATCACATGGTATGGATCACCCATGCACTTTACTAAAGTACAGGTTCTGGTTCGAAGCTTGGTGCAGCCTGTGATCTTGTTCCCACTAAATCCTTAAAGGATTCTGATGTTCTGGCCAAAGGCCTCACGTGTCGCAACAGAATGAAGAACAATTCTTTTGTATATATCTCACTTACAGCATCCCATACAACTTATCCAATTTGTATTTTCTTTTCTAGAGATTTATAAAACTTTTCACTGATTCACCAGAAAATAGGAAATGTGGGTTTTCATTCCCATGGTAAGTATCTGTTTTACTGACATACTAATACTTCCCAATTCACTGATTTCAGTCTGATGACCTTTTATTCTAATGCTGAATTATGGTGTAATGTTTAAATGTGTTTTGAATGGCAAAAAGGAGAACACTTAATACAATTCATAAAATGAGTGTACTTTTGACAGTATCAAGAGCTCTGAACAGGCCTGCACTCACACAGATCAAATCATTTAAGACTGCCACCCAGAAGACACTGTCTGTGCAATGCTATCAATTGTAAGATGCCATCAGATGTCTGAGTTATAAAACTCAAAGAAAACCCAAGCACAGCCCTCAGCATTGGTGCATAGGCCTGCAGCTGTCTGCGTTCTTGCTCCTTCTTTCCCTCAGATGTTCAGTGACTTTAGCATAAGCACAAGAAAAACCTCAGTCTCCCGGACAGAATTCAGTGCCTGCCAAAAGTAAGTGTAAGAGACACAGAAGCAGTCCTCATACCCTCCTAAATGTGGTTAGAAGTTGGTGGCCTATGCTGTGCTATTTCTTGTCAACAGGTACTGGAAATGTCCCCTGGATGTGCCCACACCAGGCTTAGTATGAGTAACCTGAAGGTAGTCAGTGTGCTTTCTCAGCTAAACTATCCAGGGTGGTAGAGCAGATTATAATGACATTAAAAATGGCTTATTCTGAGTTCATTCAAATTCTGGATATGAGATTTACCTTCTGATCCACTATGGTAGTTCTCAACTTTCCTAATGCTGTAACCTTTAGTACAATTCTTCATGTTGAGGTGACCCCCAACCATAAAGTTGTTTTCATTGTTGCTTCATAACTGTAATTCACAACTCTATGACTTGCGATGTAAATATTTGATATACAGGATATCTGATATGTGACCCCGTCAGGGCTGCGGCTCACAGGTTGAGAACGACTGCACTGGAGACACCTCATACCCCACTTTCCTGGATAACCTATTTCCTTTTTCCTTTTTTTCCCACCGAGAGTGACCAAAGTCAAATAGAAACTCAGTATCTCTGCTTTAGTAGTTCATTTGGGCACTATAGTTCATGATCATGGCTTTTAAATGATGCTATTCTCTAGAAAGAAATAGGGGATGGAATAATGGTTGCATATTTTATGTTCATCAAAACAAATGCTAGAGGGTAAAAAACAATAGATAATTATTGTTGAGAACATAACGCAAAATCTTGGTAGCCACAGAAAATAAACCTTAAATGAACTAACTTTTAACTTCAAACTATAGTGTTTTGGATAAGACAACTTTTCAAATACAAAAGACCTCCCACCTAAAAGGACCTCACTGAAATGAAAATGAATGTTCTACAGCTCAAACCATGAGAATTCGCATCTCCCAGCTACCAGGGCCTTAGAAATCATGTTGTTTAACACTCTCTGAGTTCACAGTGTTGGAATTTTATAGGTCTTTTATCCTTACAGTCCAAATATTTAAAAATTTTTAATGCCATTCGTATGAAACACATTATAAGGTTGTTTAAATCCTCAAATCACAACAATAAAACCTTTCTTTGTGCATATGTTTAAATCGAGGTATTTTAAATTAATGATTCTTATTTAGAGAAGGGATGGATACCATCAGAAAAGTCTCAGCCTACAGCCTCTGCCCCCACAGATGTGACCTTAATGAAGATTTCGCTGTGACTCTTGCAGGCAGGAGGTGCACCCACAATCTTACTAGCCAAGATGCTAAGAGCAAAGTCCTTTCTTGTAAGACCCATGAGATGGAGATTAAGGAGCACTTCCCCTCTACTTTATGATGACGTTCTCTTAAGAGTAGAGGGCAACACATTTTAAGTAGACTTTTCTTTAAAATGTTTTTGCTTACACTATTAGGACAATCACTTAATCAACACACCATCATGAGTGCTGCATTTCTTCCCTCTCAGTAGCAGGAATGACCTCTCCTCCAGGTGTTAGGTTCTGTTGTCTATAGACCAGATTCCATGTCTCTGTAAGCATGACAGATGTGGGCACAGGTGCACATTCTTCATTCACTTTTTCTGAATTGAATGAGAAAGACTTCCCAGTGGGAAGAATGCTATAAAGTACCCAGTCACTTTTTAATGGGATTATTTAAGAATATTTTCAGATAGTTCTTTTCTCCATAACTTCTAGGATTGAACATGCTTTATTTTGATCTATCCATGGGACCAATGCTATTATTATAGAGGTGGATATAGACTACATTTTTTGTTTATAAATGCCTGTAGTTTAGAAAGATGCAGTAGATTTTTATAAATGGATTCAGCGGTAAATATGATCAACTAATGAGTCTGGCCAGCTCTTCTTCTTCCTTCTCTCAGCCATTCACCCATTTAAAATATACAATAAGTGTTTTAAAATCATCATTGAGCTTTAACATTATCGTCAGTTTTAAAATATTTCAGGATACAAAAGTCCTGATAGGAGAAATGGGAAACGGAGCTCTTTGAGGATGAGAAAAAGAGGTAAATCCAGAAGAGGAAGGGAGGTGGAAAACTAATAATAAAGATGTAAAGAAAAGCTACCAGACAAACCTCCAAAGCACTGAGGCACCCAGCAGTTCCACTCAGTAATGGTGCCCGTGACCACAGCAACAATTGACATGGCATATGAACTTTAAGGGAGCAGAGTGGTACACATACTTCCCGCAGTAACCATCAGCTCTCTAATTGGATCTAAGACACCCTCAGCAGGAGGAAGGCCATTCCCAATACTGAAAACCTAGCTACCTGCTCAGTTCTACTGAAGTAGTGGTTATTGAAGGAGAATTTACAACCACTCATTTATTAAACTAGCATAATCCCTAACAACAATCTATAAAGATTTGTCCTTATACCCACAGAAAGCCACAACCAGTCAAAATACAGTTGTCAAGCTCAGTCCCAGTGGATATACCTACACATGCTTAGAGAACATTGTGGAAGAGGGAGTGGATGATCACAAGGGCCAGAGGATCTGGAAATTTTCTATGAGATTGTGTCTCCTAATAATATCGTAAGCTGCACACATAAAGTCTCAACAATATGACTGTCAAATCATGAACTGAACAAAGACTGTCGAAGTAGATGAAGGAAAGCCGATAAGGCCTTAACATTATACAAAGAACTGTAAGCAATTTAGAAAAGCTGGGAGCAGGAGAGGTGGTCTTCTCTGGGGAAAATCAAACAATTGGTGCCAAATGGTGATCCTTGAAAACATATATACAAGTAACATTATATGGACTGAGCAAGTTATATTTAAGAATACATGTATGCAATAACAATTAGTGTACAAAAAGACTTTGAAGGAATGCAGCAAGAGAGAGGGTTTGGAGGGAAGGAATGGTGAAATGTAATTAAAATCCCAAAAATAAAATATAAAAACTGTAATAAAGGACTTCTGTAAAAGCTGTAATAAGGACTTCTCTGAAACCCATGGTATAGACCTAGGGAGCTACAGATTTACATAAGCTGATTTGCTCCTAAGTAAGCAATAATTTTTGGTTGCTTATCTGAGGTAGAAAACCAGGGAACAACGTTTCACATGGAGGCTCATGCCTACGCTCTCAGCACATGAGAAAATGGGATATCAAGACTGCTCTGAATTTGATTCAGCTTGGGCTACAAAATAAGACTCTGTCTCACAAAAGCAAAAAGAAAACAAGAACCAGGAAATGTATAATCTATCTCAGTTGGTTGGAAGGACAGAATTCAGAAAATCACACACAAAACACTAGAGCTTTGGTGCCCTCTAGTGGGGTGATTTGTTAGCAGTTCGTAATAAAACATTTCGAGAATAGAGTTCAGACAGGTTTTCTTTGTGATATGGGGATTCAGTGATAGTATCTGCCTAAGAGCCAAACTCCTCTCTCAATTTGGGAATATCTTTTCATGCATAAAATGAATCTGAATGCCTCGCTACTTGGTAAGGAGAAAAGTCAAAAGTGAGCTCATGGAAATGTGCAGCACCCAGATCCAGGCTGTGGTAGCGTTGGGATCATTGCTTAGACTTGTGTCACTGCGTTTCACTGAATGTCACTATTTCCATGTGCTCTGGCTGTGGTAGTGTTGGGATCATTGCTTGGATCTGTGTCACTGCGTTTCACTGAGTGTCATTATTCCCATGTGCTCTGGAACATCACCTTCAGAACTCTATAGAAAGAGCATGCACTTCACAAACG
The DNA here is from genome assembly GCA_021653895.1 of Mastomys natalensis. Taxonomy (NCBI): domain Eukaryota; kingdom Metazoa; phylum Chordata; class Mammalia; order Rodentia; family Muridae; genus Mastomys; species Mastomys natalensis. The sequence goes on along the minus strand of JAJTUV010000928.1, from coordinate 841,377 downwards.
TACTTCCTTAATAATCAGATGCATATAACCTTCATTTACTAAGAAATCTAAAATAAATGTAAGGTTCAGCTAAACAATTTTTTCCTCTTAGTTTCTGACTCCTTGAAAGCTAACATGGGACCAGCTTTATGACATTGAATATATTAAGCTAAAACATGAAACTTGGATATTTTGAAAAACAGGAATATAAAACTAAAGGCTACTGAATGCCCATTGCAAAGCTCAGAGCCAAGTTGTCTAATAAAGCTGTATACATGCTTAACATGTTTCCTTTACTTACATTTCATTCTAAAGCTAATTTTAAGAGCTTATGCTTTGATTATAAACAAAAAATATCCATAAAATAATATTTCTAGCATACAAGGCTTGTAGCTCAACCTTGGAAGCCAGGTATGTTATTCATTCATGTCTGAGTTTACAATTAAGCATGTAAGAGGAATATTAATATTTAGTATTTTTCTCCATTGCTTGGAGCGTTTATCTTGATTAATATTATGTACAATACTTATACTATCATAATACTGATGATCATGAAGCACTTAAAAAGTTAAATTTTCATTATATGAACTTTTAAAATTAAAAAAAAAAAAAATCAGGCAATCTAGACCCAAGCACAATTACCTCCAGATTTGTTCTAACCCTCATCCAAACATACTTGCAGTTTTGCATGGTTACAATGAAGGTGGGTTCTCATGTCAAGACTGTTACTTCTAGTCCCATGTTTTCTACACTCTTTCTACGTCTCACCTTGGAGACAAAAATATTTTATCATATGAAATTTGTATAGAAGTTGTTTTCAGCTTGCTATTAACTGTGATGCTTCAGTGAGTGTCTTTATATAAAAGCTTTGAAATGACTTTATTAAAGCCAATAATCTGTGATTCATCTCTCTTGAAATAGCTGTCTGGGATCACATACTCAAAAAAAGAAAGGAAGGAAGAAAAGAAAGAGAGAGAGAGAGAGAGAGAAGGAAAGAAGAGAAAGAAAAAAGAAAAGACCTCTCATTTCCTTGGAATTTAATGAGAAATTTAGGTTTGCCAACAGGATAGGTGAAGATCACAGAACACGGAGCTTGGTGAGAGAGAGACTCCACTACCAATCCATAGAACGTGAAGTGCAAAGCGAAACTGCTGCTAAAGCGGAGCCCCGGTGAGAGGGTGACCCAGGATGAGCTCCAGCTGTTGAGGAACACAGCCATTGCTGGAACTGTGCACAAGTTGGGGAAGGTGGAAAAATGCCACGACACCGCTCTCTCTCCTGCCTTCCCAGACTGTGCCATGACCCCAACTGGCTCACCCAATGGGCAAAAGGAAAGGTGAGGGCCACAGAGGACTCTGCAGTCTACAGAGAAGAGCTTCTGGGAGCAGAGAGAAGGAATTTGATCGGGGAGTGGAGTGGCAGATAATGACTAGCCCAGAAGCTCTGTGTTTTATTAATTTAACAATTTAAGTAGTAGATAGTTGTAGTAGAGCCAGACCAATGACTCCTTGCGATTCCAAGCAAAGCTGTTTGGGCAAACGGGTATCCTGTGTGATCACCAGACACATCGAAGCTTCCACAGGGAGACGATTTTTGGGTTGTTTTTTTTTCTTATTTTTTTTCTTTTTTTTATTTTTACTTTTTGTTGTTTTATGTTTTTGTTTGTTTGTTTTCTTTGGGGTTGCAAGGGCAGAGGTCATATATGCAGGGATGAGGAGATGAGTAGGATTGGGGTGCATGAGGTGAAATTCACAACGAATCAATAAATTTTTTTTTAAAGAACTTAGGTAGAGGGGGCTGGAGAGATGGGTCAGAGGTTAAGAGCACTGACTACTCTTCCAGAGGTCCTGAGTTCAATTCCCAGCAACCACATGGTGGCTCACAACCATCTGTAAAAAGATCTGATGCCCTCTTCTGGTGTGTCTGAAGACACCTACAGTATATTCATATAAAATAAATAAATAAATCTTTAATAAAAAAAAAAAAGAACTTAGGTAGAACACCTTTAAAGTATTTAAATACTTATGCAGACTCTGCCTCCTTTCCTGATGTCTTTTCACCTTTGACACATTTATGACATCACCACACTTACTCTCCTTTCAAAAAGCAGCTCCTTGAAAATAATAAGTTTGTCTATCTTCTCTGCTGCGAGGACTTCAACATATAGTTCTTGAATGAGTAAAGTGTCTTGGGAAGCAAATGTATCTGGGAAACTAGGGGAAGAAATCTTTATCCACAACTTTAAAATATAAATAACTGTAAAAATAAGGGCGGTTCTCTTGAATGTTTAAGTGTTCAGATGAACATTGAAGTTCAAGGCAGTCTTTGCACTTTAAACTATTTTCAAGTATCTATAATATTCACAGTAAGTAAAGGGACTGAAATTTAATGCAATCTGTAAAGCTACTTCTATTTAATTGTTAGTAATAAATAAAGAGCTTGCTATTTTAGACTCTGCTACTGCAAAGCTGTGCTGAAAAGACTCAGTTGAAAAAAGTGTTTTACATGGGTTCTTTATCCTTTAGGTTGATGATCTCTGTGCAGATAAACCATATTGGTAATGTTGTTTCTTTTCTGTTGCTTAAATACCTAGCAAGCTTTCAGATGTTAGTGGTGTCACATGTTGCAGGTGTGTAAAGGGTACTCAGTCTTTACCATTTGCAAAGCACCACATAGAAACATCATGTTACAGAAAAATGTATCTCAACACTTGACTTAGTTACTATTCCATTTCTGTGAAGAAACACCATGATCAAAACAACTTACAAAGTATTTCATTGGAGACTTGCTTACAGTTGCAGAGGGTTAGTCCAGGAGCATCATAACAGGACATGTGGCAGCAGGCAGGCAAAGGAGCAGGTAGACCAGGCACTGGAGCAGTAGCTGAGACCTTTTGTCCTGATCCACAGGCAGGAGGCAGAGAGGAGACTGGGCCTGAGATGGACAACTGCAGTATTTCACTACAGTAAAGAAACATTGACTAATTTGGGGAAGTGAAAGAAATTTTGAGAGATTCTTGAGAACGTGGGGTCTAAGCTAGGAAAGGATGCTAAATGGCGGTAGAAGGCTGATACAATGGAGCTGTGAGATACAGTAGGGCTCAGAGAAATCAATGAGAACAAGGGAAGAGCTGGAAGTCTGGACAAGTGGGGGATTTAAAAGGCAACAAAGTTCAGAATATATCCATGACAGTCAGACATGGAGGGGAATCTGTGAATGTCAGCCAAGCATGTGACCCACATGTAAAAGTCTTAGATGGCAAAAGAGCGTAAGCTAGAATTGTCTTTCTGTGAGAGCCGGTCATTGGTCATGACTAGGAAAGAAGTCAATAGTCCTCAATTATACAGAGCATGCCGATGGGTGTCTCTTTAGATGAAATACAGATGTGGCAGAAGATGCCAAGATGGCACAGAAATGTAAAACTGAGATGGAAAACTTTGCCTAGTAGAATGGGCCTGAAATCCAGTCTGCTTTGGATGCTGAAGCAGGGGGATCACAGCTTTATGGCCTTCCTTAGTTACAGCAAGAACCTCACACCAGCCTGTAAGACCCTGTCTCAAATGAACATACGAAAAGACGGCGTTATATCTCAATGGCAGAATGATTCCACAGCACATGCGAGACCCTGGGTTCGGCCACCCCTGGCCAAAACAAAAGAGAAAAGAATGCCGAAGAAGAATTTCTCTCTCAACTAGTCTCCTAAGTGAAAAGAGGAGAAGGGTTTGAAATTATCCTAAAATGTTTTGAAAGCAACTTTGGTGTCAAATTCAAGTACATGAAGTTTTTACTAGGAATGATTTGTTTCATAATCATCTAGCAAGTCTGGAATGGTGAGGCTTGGGCAACCCCTGCCTCTGTTTCATACAGCTTTAAATCTGAGCCGCTCCACTGTGCTCTGGCTAACCCACACTTCCATGCTGTCTACGCTGGCCACACTCTCGCTCCTCCGTCTCTGCTAACCTATTTCTTTAGGATGGAGCCTTCCCAACTCCATACATTAAGTAGAGACTCTCCTACAACCGTGATCCCTTTCCTGAGTTTTATTTTCTGCATTGCCTCTATTATTTATTCGCACTAGACTTTACCTTCACAGGAACAGAAACCACTGTTTCTTTGTTTTCCTGTTATTCGCCTCTGCATCTTCGGCTGATGCAGTAGCACCTGGCAGTTAAATGCTCAGTAAACATTTGCTGAATGAATGTTTGCACTCACCGACAGTAAAACCATTCCAGAGGATTTATGAGTAATTTTTGTTTATATCAGTGGCAAATGACTTAGCATGACAAAAACTGGCAGTAATAAAAAAGACATCTGATATATCAGGCCCACAAACACATTAAGAAACAACGAGATGATTTAATCATAAAGTATCCTTATTTAACCCTGAAAAATGTTTAAATGTATTCCTGTATATTGGAGTGCTATTTTTTACTACATTTTAATGAAGTATAAGTATTAAATAAAGGCCCACTCCTACTGTGCTCAAGGCAATGAAAATTAAAACGAGATTTTTCTCTTGACAAGTTTGCAAGACAAGAGATATTCATATAAAAGACATGTGACCAAAATACTGCTACTGCGATGTTGCCCAGAACTGTTACTGGCGAGTCATGTCCTTGATTATGTGACCACTGGTCTCCCGAATGCCTATTGAGGCTCCAATGGATAGTCCAATCTGATGATCACACAGATCACTGGTTAAATAAAAGGGCTCACAGAATAAAACCAAAAGTCATGAGCCAGAGAAAGAGACTGGAAGGAAAGAGGAGACTTGATAGAGGGTGGTTCTAAAATGCAGGGAGAATGATAGAAATTCATTGTACACATGTGTAAATTGTCAAAGAACAAACTTCATTAATATGAAAAAATGCTTTTGGACCAAAAGAAGTTATGTCTCTTAGGAACATACCTTTCTGCAAAGAACCAGCTACATTAAAATAAAGCTAATTAAAATATATATTTAATAGATTTTATTTAATTCAAGCATATTTGTGTGTGTATGTGTCTGTCTGTCTGTGTGTGTGTGTGTGTGTGTGTTGTGTCTGTGTGTAGGTGTATGCCTTGGTATGTATGTGGAGATCAGAGGACACCTTGCTGGAGTTAGCTCTCTCCTTTTACCATGTGGGTCACAAGAACTGAATTCAGGGGATCATATTTGGCAGCAAGTGCCTTTATCTGATGACCCATCTGGCCAACTCATGTACATATCTTTCAAAGGGCTCATTTTTAAATTAAATGAAATAAAGACAAAAAAGTGCTTAGCAAAATATTAAGCATACAGTAAAGATTCACTAAATGCCAATTGTTATGACTTACATTTCCTAATAAGGAATTCTTTGATTCGATTCAGTGTTATGAATCTTTTTATGTAAGTTTGAAAATATATTTTCTCATATTGCTTCTGATAATGACAACCTATTCCTGTTAAATAATTAACTTTCTGGATAAGTAGTAGCTGACATCTGAACTTCATGATATATGCTTCAATTATAGAGAATCATCATCACTTGGTCATGAGGTGCAGACCTGTCCTGTCATTCCAAACACTGGAGAAGATAAGGAAGAGGAATCTAGCCTGTAGTCTTCCCAGAGCTGTAGAGTGAATTCAAGGCTGACATAGGCAGCTCAGCAAGACCCTATCTCAAATAAAAGCAAAAAGGTTTGGGTATAAACTCAGTGATAGAGTGCTTCCCTAGCATGTGTGAAACTATAGGTTCAATTTCTAGAATAAGATGGGGGGAGGGGTAGAGAAAGAAAGAGAGACAGAGATTATTGATCTGTTATCATTAATAATATTATTATATTGACATAATTTTCATAACTGTACTTTCATTAAAAATGGAAAGTCATCTTTCAAACCATAATCTTACTAAGACTATCTGTGGGAAAACAACCATAAGAGTCAGGTCCTTATCTGATGAAACGTTCATCATGTAATACCATAACTTACCTCTCACTTGCTTTTGGGCACTACTCAAAAACAAATATTTTGGTTTTCAAATTATCTTTTAGCTTATGAAATGTAGTCTTTATAATATCTGGGTCAAAAAAGTACTGGAGAGCAAAATACCTAAGAAATAAAATACGCTAAAATTGTGTGAGGATAATCTGAAAGTTAGATCATCAATTGAACAAGATGTCTTCCTGGAAAGCTGCAGTCTGTGGCTTTCTTCTTCCATAGCTGTGTCATTTGAAGTATAACATATAAATATTGATACTTCTAATTTAAATATCATCATACAAACTTATAAAGTTATTTTAAAGAGTTATTTAGTACTTTCATATTTCAGTCTGTTTTCTGTTCTGTGCATTTGAGAAACAAAATGCAGTAATTCTGAATTGTTCAAGAGTATAATTAAAATTCAACACCAGAAGGTTATGGAAGAAGTTTAATGGTGACTTTGTCAGCCCCATTCTTGTCCTATTCACACATGTAAATCTCTATCTTCTATAGCAAAAAATATAAGATACAATTGTGTTCCACAATAACCACCACTATAAAACAGCATTTGTTACCCAAATATATATAATTGATTTATTACAGGCATCATTCAATAGAAACAGCATGTCAAAAAGTAATAAAATGTTATGAGTTTCTTTTTTATTGCAAATAAAGTTCACATATACTCTCAAAGGGAAAGACTTGGAAAACTGAACATCTTAAATAGTTTCGAGATTAATGGGAGGGCACTCCCAACTGACCATGTCACAGGATAGCTGGGGAGGGCACTCCCAACTGGCCATGTCACAGGATAGCTGGGGAGGGCACTCCCAACTGGCCATGTCACAGGATAGCTGGGGAGTGTATAACTTAATTACAGCCTGCAAGTAAATATGGTGGGCATTTTAAAAGCAGTTTTCACTATGGCTATTTATTCAAACAATAATATATGCCCAGCCATAATAATGTTTTATTTTGTCATCTTGTTTGAACCAGACTTAAGCAAACAGTTGTGATGTGTTCAATTTCTAAGATGCAAAGTCAGTCCAGTTTCATGAGTTTAGACTTTCTGTTCCATATTTGAATTTATTCTGGAAAGGAATATTGTCTGGAAAGGAAAAATCATTATAATAGCATCTTGTCTGGTGCCACGAACATAGTAGAAGCTTAGCAAATTTTTACCATTGTTGAAGTTAAAAGAACCATCGATCTGAACCCTGCTGGATATGTTGGGTTAGGACCATATTGCTTGCAAAAAGCAAGAACATTGGGTGCAATATTAGAATCTTTGGCAATTTTTGAAAATGGAAGTTTTGTAGGAGGCCTAACATTCTACACAAAGGATAAAATGTTACTTATAAGTATGATTAAGATGCATCGTAATCTAAAGGCTTGTTCAGAAAAGCAGATTGTACAGATTGCTGAAAATTCTTACTCTTTGGTATTGTGATCTGATCAGTTTTGGCAGGAGAACCAGGAAAGAACTGTAGCTGTGGCTTTCTCTGCAGGAGAAAAGCAAGCCTGCAATGGTTGGGCAGGGTCAGCCTTATGGGTATGACTATAGAACTCCCCAGTTTTACAGACAAATTAAGGCTGGTAGTCATCATCTAGGATGAGCCAGGAGGGATGCTGCACCAGGGATGGTCATTAGTTGCTGATGATGGCTTTATGCTTGGAGTGGGAGGAGTTGTCTGGCCTGTAATAAGACCTTCAGCAGTGGGCTGCAGAGGGAAGAACACTAGGAAAAGATCCAAGTCCCCTGGAGAGAAGACATTGCCAAGACTCCTTGGCTTCTCAGACCCAGACGATCTGGCTGGGGTTCAAGGCTGGAATCCGTTTCCAGCAGAGAGTAGTGTGCATACAAAGAACAGAGACAATAGTCTAGGTACACTGTGGGAGTAGGGTCAGGAACACAGGCTTAATATTGGTGGCCACAGTGAATATTTACACAGGACTCACTCAGTAGTAGGCCTAGGTCAGCAGATGAATCCCAGACTCTGCTTATTAATAGAAATGGAACACTTCTTGTGTCGTCTGCCATTAGGCATCACTAAACAAGAGCTGTTGGTTTAGGCATTTTTTTAATCCTGAAATAAACTTGAATAAATCTAAACCTACTTTAACACTCTTAATGCATTTCTATAATAATAAATAATATATCAGCTCTTTAAAAATGAATTCCCCCTCCCATGAGTATGCTATATATTTAGCTGGCATATAGCTAGCATTTTAATGGGGACTCACCAAACAATATTGTCACATTCTGGAAAAACTTGGCAATAACCCCTCCCTTTTTGTTTTTTTGTTTGTTTGTTTGTTTGTTTTTGTTTTTTGTTTTTCTGAGACAGAGTTTCTCTGTGTGGCCTTCCGTGCCCTGGAACTCACTCGGTAGATCAGGATGACCTTGGACTCAGAAATCACCTCTGCTTCCTGAGTGCTGGGATTAAAGGCTTGCACCACCACTGCAAGGAGAGGCCACTTTCTAATGGCTTTCACTTCATTTCTTTTCATGTCAACTGTAGACAGAGTGGGATCAAAGCACTTTCCATATCTCCTTTCCATTAAAAACGGGAAATTTAGTACTTTATTGGATTTTATCAAGAAAGCATACACACACACACACACACACACACACTCAACTGATTAATGAGGGTCCAGATACCAGGTCTAAAGTTATGCTAGATGTTTCTGTTAGGGTAGTATCGATGAGTTAAACTTTTGGAATAAATGGACCACATCAAATAGATTGACCTTGTTACAATTGTGGATATTAAGAACTCATTCAAACAAAGACCTTGTCTTAATTTGGCTTCAATTGCTATGATAACATAATGACTAAAAGCAACTTGGGGAGGAAAGGGTTTATTTGGTTCACAGGCCCCATCATCAGGGCAGCCAAGGGACGTACTCAAGTCAGGAACCTGGAGTCTGGAACTGATGGAAGAGTGATGCTTATTAGCCTGCTTCCCATGATTTGTTCAGCCTGATTCCTTAGATTTTCCAAGGCCACCTACCCAGGAGTGGCACCATTCCAGTGCACTGGACCCTCCCACTTCTATGACTGATTAACTTCCACGTCAACGATTAATTCCCACATCAATGATTAGTCAGGCAAATGTCCTGCAGACTTGCCTACGGGGTAATCAAATGGAGGCTTTTTTTTCTCTCTCTCAATTAAGAGTCCTTCTTCCTAGATATATCTAGATTTACATCAAGTTGACAAAATCAGACCAGCATAGAACTAAATACAACAAAAACACTTACCATTTTCTGAACAAGCAGGAGTTCCTCCCATCTCATTACATTTGAACTGTGATTGACTTTTTCCTTACCTTTGGATTCTATCTGAGAGATTGGGTGTTGAACCAGCCTGCCTTTGGACTGGAACTACGCCAAAGACTCTCCTGGGTCCTTAGCTCATGAACCACAGCTTGGGAAGGTCCTAAGATGAAAGTAGCAGAGAATTCTGTTGTCTGTTGGGAGTCCAGTCTCTGCTTCAACAACAGCAATGTGTTGCTATGTTCTTACGTGGTGGAGAGGACAGACTACATCCTCATGGGGAAGAATCAACTGTGCTGGCCCTCAAAAATCTTAGAGTAGAAAAATGTCACAGCCATACAAATGACTTACAGTGCTGGGCTATATTAAAGTCATGGGCTCTCTAAGAAGTACGATGGTTCAGAGGGAAGCCTTAGACGTCACACGAGGTTCTTTCCTTAGGATGAGGAAGTGAGGATCGTGGCATAGTTAGTGAAGGGTGATGTCCAAGGGTAAGTTAGGAACAGAGATGGTGCCAGTAAATTAGTCTAGGTGCCTGGGGACTACACTGAAAATAATTCTGAATACACAGACTGGCTTATTGTGAAGAAATGATACAACAGGTTAGCAATTATGGCAACAGCATGGTGGAGTATCCATTCATTACTTCTACTAACCGCCAGCAATTGTCAGTCTCAACCATGCAAAAGAAGTAAAAACATCTGAAAATGTAAGATGCATATCCAAAATGTCATAATGACCAGTGTTGATAAGTTAACGATATTTCCTTCTATTATCTAATCCCTGCCCTCAATGAGAGATGTCAGAGAATTGCTGACTTCTTATTGTTACCATGGAAACCTGAAGAACTTGCATATTTAGTGGATCATGGTGAAGCAGGAAGAAAAATATCAAAAGGAGAGGAGATATTTGTTGAGCACCTTTACATAACCTGGTTTGTCCTTTACTTTTGCAGATTTTTAGCTTAATTTGATATATTCAAATGCTGCCTGCTAAAAATTCTTCTGAATATACGCCAACTTAAGATTGTAGACTGACCACACACATTTATTGTCTCTGTTTCCTAATAACCCCATAAAGATTCGTGAAAGAAACTAACAGATATATACTGGACATAAATATATATATATACACATACAAACAAACATTATAAATTACTGAGAAAGAGAGAGTGAAAGCCCATCTGTAAAACTAAGAAAGAACGATGAGTTCAGAGGGGAAGCCCTTAGACGTCACACGCAGGTTCTTTCCTTAGGGATGAGTAAGTGAGGATCGTGGCATAGTTAGCTGAAGGGTGATGTCCAAGGGTAAGCTATGACATACCCCAAGTAACCTGTAAATGGAACCTTTTGTAGAGAACCAGTCTTTACACAGATAAAGAAGGCGTAGATATGAACCTGGATTTTTCTGGACAGACTCTAAATATAATGATAAATATCTCATTAGAAATTGGCAGAGGGATCAAATTATACAGGCACCAGGTTACGTCCCTATGAAGACAGACACGCAGACTGGAGTGATAGGACTACAAGCTCAGGAATGTCAGCCCTCACCAGGAACTCAGTGTGATCAAGACCATATGCTCCCCTTGAGCTTAGGGTTCATTAAAAAAAAAAATCTGGCCTCCAGGTTCATGAAAGAATACATTTTTTGTTGTTATTTGAAATTACTGTGTTATTAAGGATTTCTTAGAATGGTCACAAGACACTAACACACACAGTGTCAAGAAATTGAAAAAAAAAAAACTGGTCTTATAGAAATACATAAAAGTAGAGAAAATACCAATTAAAGGGGTGGTAGAATGCAGAGTCGGCGGGAGAAAACGGGAAACAAGTGTAAGCTGTAAGTACTGTCCCCACCATCCCACTATTTCCCTCAAACTCGGGATGGTTTTAACCACAGCTGGATATTTACCGTATCAGCATGATTTTGACATAGTGTTCACTACAGAGACTACACCATTTAGTGACGAGAGAGGGTGTGAATCTCCAGATGTTAAAGCAAGGTTGAAGCACAGATGATCTCAGTGGTCAATTTGTCTGGTTCTTCATTGCTTTATTTCTTAACAGATAACTAAAGAGCCTCAGCTAGTTTATTATATCAGGACTTAAATGAGTAGCTGAGAGAGGTTGTTGTTTTGTTTTGTTTTTTTTTAATGGAAAAAAATCTGGAAAGAAAGCCAAAATAATTCAAAGAAAAGGGGAAAACAGCAATTAAATAAATAGTTAAGCTATTTATTGTGTAGAGTCTAACTAAGCTCTTTCCTCTTCTCTGCTTGAGATGCTGCAACTGGACATCTGGTCCTTGGTGATGGTTTCATGTGGCCCTTTCGTAGAAATAAGAGTACTGGGGGTAAAACTGGCAGTGTTAATAGGGAGGATATATTTTGCCATTATTTATTTTTTATTTTAACCCACTCAATTGAAGGCTGACTGGTGTGCTTAATGATATGACTTGATTAGTCTGGAAATAAGTATTCCCTTGTAAATCCATCAAAGCCATTGAAGCCATCTCCTTCTGCCTTTGTCCTTTATGGCTGCAATATCTGACATAAGAACCTACTTGTCTGCTGGGAGATGGTGGCACATGCCCCTCGTCCTAGCACTAGGAAGGCAGAGTCAGGAGAACTCTGTGAGTTTAAAGTCAGCCTGGTCTACAGAGTAAGTTCCATGACAGCCTGTCTTGAAAAAATGAAAACAAAAAACAAAACACCCAAACAAACAGAAAACAAAAGCAAACCAAAAACAAAAAACAAAACAAAATAACAAACAGAGTCTCCTTGCCAGAACATTTTAAGAATAGAGTGTAACATTATATCTCTAGGTGTTATGAAGTAATGTAGATTTCCATGTACCCCTAAACTTTGTATTCTCTAAGCATTTAATCATCTCTACACTTCTTTTTCTCCTTAGCTCCTGGACCTCACCTTCTACTCCCACTTCATATTTTTGTAGAATTATACATATTTGTCTTTCTATATTTGACTTATTTTACTTAGCACAATGTCTTTCAGATCCATCGATGTCAAAAATGGGAAGATTTTATTCTTCAAGGGGAAGGAACAACCCCTGTAGGCTTTCATTCCCTATATCCCACTGGTGATGAACATTTAGGTTAATAATAACCATAAACAATCCTTGGATGGAGAAGCAAACAAAAGGGACATTTAAACAAATATTAAGACAAATACAGAAAGATGGCATACCAAAACTCACAGGAATGAAAAACTTTCTAGTAGAGAACTTTATAGCAGTAAAGTGGGTAGGGAAAAGAACAATATCAAATAAAGAAGTCTTTTTGTGCTTTATAGGACTATTATGTTAATGAAAAAGTAATTTTGGTTTCACATGTTGAAATTTGTCATCTGACATTGGATATACTCTTAATGAATGTAGCTATTTTATACATCATTTTAATGATCATTTCCCACTTTATGCTTTTCTTGCTAATGAATTACTACTTAATGTTTATTTATACCACTTAAATGACATTAAACCAAAAGCAATTTTGAGAAAACTTTTTATTCAAGTTTAAATTGGCCCTAAAGCAATGGAGACAATCTGCATCATCTATAACATTTTTGGCCCAGACAGACAGCGTACAGTGTAGCAATGGTTAAAGAAGTTTTGCAAAGGTGAGCCTTGAAAATAAAAGGCAATGTAGGAGCTGGCCATTGGAAGTTGATAGTGGCCAACCAGTTGAGAACAATCATTGAAGCTGATCTTCTGACAACTGTGTGAGAAAATGACAAATAAGTCAGCAGGTGCTTTTAATGACAATGGCCCCCATAGGCTTATATGCTTGAATATTTGGTCCCCAGTCAGTGGAACTGTTGGGAAGGATCAGAAGGTGTGGCTTTGTAAGAGATGTGTCACTGGGGGAGGACCTTTAGGTTTCAAAGTCCATGCCAGACCCAGTGACCCTCTCTTGACCTGCAACTTGCACAACAGAAGTGAACTCTCATTTACTTTTCTAGCACTGTGCCACACTCTCCAACATGATGATAAGGAACTAATCCTCTGAAACTGTAAGCCAGTTCCCAATTAAATGCTTTAGTTTATGAGTTGTCTCAGTCATGATGTCTCTCCAGAATAGTAACTAAGACAGGAGATGGTACCAAGAGTGAGGTATTGCTGTGACAGACCTGACCATACTGTTTGTTGGAGAAATATGGAAGACTTTGGGACTTTGGATTAGAAAAGCACTGAATTCTTTAAGCAGGACTTAATGGTCACCATAGTAGGACCATAGAAGACAGTAATGCTAAGAGTAATGTGGAATAAGGTGGTTCGGCTCAATAGGTTCTGAAGAAGAAGAGTAATATTGGAAACTGTTCTTGTGGCATTTTGGAAAAAAACAGCTGCTTCTTGCCCTTGTTCTAAAAACCTGCCAGAGGCTAAACTGAAGAGATGTAGACTAACACCATTAGCAGAGGAAACCTCAAGATAGCCTAGAGTTGTGTGTGGCATGGCTATTAATGATCACTTATATACAGATCTACACTGAAAACGAGCAAGAAGGGCAAATAGAAATACAAAATGTATGGTGTGAGGAGAAAGAAGCACAAGGAAGTGTACTGTGCAAGTCTTGCCAAGTCTTGTGCTCAAGGAGATGAGAAGTTTACAGAGAGGTCTGATGCTAATAATAAAGGGAGTGGTACCTTCAGGGCAAGACCCTACCCGGATAAATCCTGCAAGTGTGAAGAAGGTTAAACGTGTTCAACCTGTGGGCCGAGACCCCCTTAGTGAGCAAATTGCCCTTTCATACCTAAGACCATTGGAAAACATAGATATTTTGATTATGATTCATAATACAGCAAAATTACAATTAGAGTAGAAATGAAAATAATTTTATGGTTAGGGTCACCCATGAGGAACTGTATTCAAGTGTCACAGCATTAGGAAGGTTGGTGACCACTGACCTAAGGCATTTCCTAGGCCTAAATAACAATGTAAAGTGTATGCAAATGTAATTCAAGAATGGGACCATGTTCCAGCCCCAGCATGCAGAAAGACTTGGCAGCTTTGGCCATGTGATTCTGGATTTAAGTCAAGTAGGATGCAGCAAAGGGATTGTCTTCCTTCACAGTTAATGAAAGCTGCTGGGGCTGGGGCATCACTAAATGGAGAGCCCAGGAGTCCAATCTGTGATGCTTTGAAGGTGAAGCTTGGATTGCATTGGAGATGCCAGGGCCAAGGGATGCTTGCCAAGAAATGCAGACAGTTTGTGGAGCCAGCCCAAGAGAGACAAGTGTGTTGCAGTCAACAAAGCTGAAAGGACAGAGCCATCTGATAAACCATTTAACATCCAGCTTGGAGGTGTAGGATTTGGAGTTTGCCTGATGGTTTTCAGTTCTGCTTTGGTCCAGTGTTTATTCAGTACCCTCCATTTCCTTCCTTTTGGAATGGTAATGTACACTCTGTGACATTGTATGCTGGAAGCCTGTGATCTGTTTCTATTTTATTGTATTTATTTTTATTTTACATGGATTTTATTTTACATGGTTAAGAGATTTCTTGAGTTTCAGAAGAAACTTTGGACTTTGGATTTTTAAGCAGCCTTGGAACTATGAGAAACTATGGAGACTTCTGAAGTTGGACTAAATGCATTTTTTTTATGATAAGGCTACAGACCTGTGGTAGCCAGGGAGTAGAATCTGGTTGTTTAAAGGAGAATGGTCCCGTAGGCTCCCGTCTGAATGCTTGCTGTTCAGTTGGTGGAACTGTTTGGAAAGGATTAGGAAATGTGACTTCTTGTTGGGGGTGTGTCACTGAGGGTCGGCCTTGAGGTTTCCAAAGCCCATACCAGGCCCAGTTTCTCTCTTCACAACTTGAAGATTGGATGCAAGCTCTGAGCGACTTCTCCAGTACCATGCCTGTCTGATGCCACACTCGGTGTCATGGTAATAATGGATTAACCCCTTGAAACTTTCAAGTACTTTCTTTTATAAGCATGCCTTACTCTCCTCACAGAAATAGAACAGTAACTAAGACAACCATTCAATAGTCTTTAGTCATTCGAAGCAAACTGGAAATGTGAAAATGCTCATTAATAGATGTTGTATGAGCTAACAGAAAAATTTCAAAAATGTTTTAAACTTTTGTTTGCTCTTAATCTATCCCACATTGAATCATTTCTTTATATTACAATTTTTTCCAGTGTCTGTGTGTGTGTTGTGTGTGTATGTGTGCATTTGTGTGTATGTATGTGTTTGCAAGTGTGTGTGTGTGTGTGTGTGTGTGTGTGGTGTGTGTACATGTGTGTATGCTGGTACCCATGGAGGCTAGAAGAGAAGGTAAAATACCCTGGGGCTGAAGTAACAGGATATTGTGAACCACCTAATGTGGGTGCTAGAAACCAAACTTATGTCCTCTGGAAAAAGAGCAAGCTCTGTCTCTCCAGCCCCAGGGTAAACTGTTTCATGACTATATTGAAACTGAATTGTATACAAGCACTATCAATGGCCGGCTTAGTGGTTGAGTTTAAAGGGAGTTCCAAAGCAGTTCCCAAAGTCAAACTTACACCAGAAAATGTCAGGGTCACAATTCTATTGTCTGCTTCTGGTCAGATCCATCATAGCTGTGAGTCCTGGTGAAACTGTCATATCTGAGCAGCATGTTCAGCAAATTGATTAGACATACTGGAACCTGAAACAGCTGTTGATGGTCTCCATCAAAAGAAAAGGCCTACTCCTTCTCCAGGGTGATGACCGACCTCAAGCTGCACAGTCAAGTACTTCAAAATCTGAAGCAATTGTGCTCCAAGATTCATCTTATCCACTACATGCCGCTGACCGACATACATGCAGCTGACCTGATGACTACATGTCGCTGACCTGACCACTACATGCAGCTGACTGATGACTACATGCAGCTGACCTGACATACATGCTGCTGACCTCTCACAAACAGACTAGCACTCCTTTGAACATCTCAACAACTTTTTTGCAGGAAAACCACTGGCACCAGGTGCAGAATACGCTTTCCAAAAGTAAATCAAACCCAAGGCTCAGGTTTTTATGTTACAGGAATACATTGGCAGAAAGAAATGTACATTGTAATGGTTCTGATTTGGATTAATAAAGATTTGCTTGAGCCTAGGTATAATTATTTAAAATTCATGGTCTAAAAATTCAATTTCCATTGCATAAACTTAATAGAAAAAGAGTAAATTGTGATCTAAAACTAGCAAAAGAAAAGAGCTAACAAAGATTAGAGCAAAAAAAATGAAATAAACTATAAAAAGATCACTAAAATTAATTTGCATTTTGAAACACAAAGTTGATAAACCATTAGCTAGACTAAAACAAAAGAAAAGTATTTCAAGTAAATGAAACTGTAGACAGAACAGAAGGAATTGAAGTAGGCATCATAGAAATACAAAGGAGAAATCTGTAAGGCTATGGTGAGCATTATTTCTCAAATTTGATAACCTCAAAGAAAATATTCCTATAAACATACTAAGACAACACTGAATCATGATAAATTATTTTTAAAAATTGCACAGGTCAATAATAAATAAGAATATTGGAACAGTAATTAACCATACCCCTAAAGCAAAGCCTAGTCACAAATCCTCACTGGTACCAGTGCCAATTCCCCAGCCACTTCCAAAACATTCTATGGACATTTTACAAGGGCAGCATTGCTCTGATGCCAAAGCCAAGCAATGACATTACAAGGAAAGAATATTACAGGCTAATATCCCTGGTGAAGATGGGTGCAAAATTCTCAGCGTAACACTAGCACACTAAACACAGCAACTCACTTAGAGGGTCATACGCTACAGACGAGAGGTGCTGGAGCTTTTCATTCTAGTGTTATTTCTCTCTCATCTCGAATGCAAGTGGCGCTTCAATTGTCATAGCAACATCCTGTGTGTTTCTGTGGCAACCAGGCCTTCTGTAGGCTTCCTTCTTTTCAGTTTCTGTTCCTTCCTCATGCACTACTCCTTCTATCCAGGCGTGTTGGCTTTCTGCAGTCACTCTTCTGCATACCACAGGCTCCCCCTTTAGTGATCAATACACCTCTTACTGAGCTTATTACTTATTAAATTCACAACTACTTTCCCTATCCAAACAATATTATTTTTGTTTTCTGAGTGATTCTTGCCTGGTGTGATGCTCTGTATGAAACTAAGTCTTTAAAATGCTGAAAAACTGAACATTAGAGTTCAGATCAAACTCTTAGAATGTATACATTTTTTAGTTACCATAAAACATATATCAGATGGTTAGAAGATTAATAAATTCTTCCAGAATATAAAATAAGCCCATCAGCAATAGAAACTTTGGGAGTGAGACTGTGATAGGGAAGAAGAGTGAAGAGCAATGTAAGGTTGTGAATTTCTTTATCTTAGATGGTCATGTGTCAGAAAATAATATATAAGGCAGGCGGTGGTGGAACACGCCTTTAATCTCAGCACTTGGGAGGCAGAGGCAGGCAGATCTCTGAGTTGGAGGCCAGCTGGTCTACAGAACAAGGACAGCAGGGCTACACAGAGAACCCTGTCTCAAAAAAAGAGAGAGAGGGAGAGAAAGAAAATATGTATAGTTGATTAAAAGCAAGAAGCTAACATGCTACTTAAACATGTAAAGATAGAAACTAAAATGATAAAAACACAAAGATAACAAAGTCATAATAATCTAATACTTTACATGTATTGAACCATTCATCCTCACGATAATTAGTTCTGTAAGAGTTTTCATATCCATTTACCAATAAGGAGAGTGAGGCTTGTAAGTGTAACGTAGCTAGGTCACACAGCTGGCAAGTGACTCAAGTCTCAGAATGTGAGCACTCAGCTCAGTACTACATCATAACTGGGCATGGTGGTGCACACCTGCAATCCCGAACTCAGAAAGTGGATCCAAAAGATGATTAAGTTCAAATTCATCCCCAGCAACACAGCAAGTTCAAGGCCAGCCTGGGCTCGCTGAGACCTTGTCTCAGAATGAATAAATGAATAAATGATGGCTGGAGAGATGGCTCAGTGGTGAGGAACACTTGCTCTCACAGAGGACCTGAGCTATAACCACATGGCAGCTCATAGCAATCTGTAACTCCATTCCAGGGAATTTGACAGCTTGTTCTGTCCTACACGACACAACCACCACACACACACACCACACACCACGGGAATCAGGTATACACAAAGTACATAAACATGCATGCAGGCATTCTTCCACAAAAAATAGAAATAAAATGCAAAAAAGTAAATAAACAAATTCAGGCTGGTAGAGTCACCACAGTGAAGCATTTGGACAATAAATCAATGCATAGTAAACTGTAAAGAAGTCTTAATACACTCTTAAACAGCAATTTAGCTCTAGTATCAATCTGTGTTGCTCGCTGCCCTCTAGTGCCCATTGCCTCAATGAGCACAGGTTAGTAGGCTATGGGGAACAAACAGGACAATGATTGGTTTTTTTTCTTGTAATCTCTGCAGAAGTTTCTGTTTTCCATGAAAGACTCTGAGAAGTCAAAATGTTTCCTAATACAGTGGTATTCATATGTAGGCAACAAATATACAGACTTCCTGGGACCATGGAAAGCTGAGAGGATCCTGGCCAAGTCTATATCTATAGGCAAACATGATTTTCTCAGAATTACACTCCAAATGACATGTATCAGAAAGAAAATTGTTTCAAGAAGTCATTTTCTAAGTCTTAATGAAAATTACTACTACAAACAACTTTTCGTTAATATTCAGAATTAAAGAAAAATAACTCTTATTTTGCTCAGTATGTCAAAGAGATACTCTGAAAGGGAAATTGAAAATCATTCAGAATGCTGGCAGAATTACATCAATGGCTTTGAAGAAAGGCAAAGGAAATTCTCAGGCACACACACACAAACACTACATGCACACACACAACTGCACACACTACACTTAAGATTCTTACACATCCAAAGTCCTTAATAGTATCTAATTCATAGACTACAATAAAATTTGATTGGTTAATATATATATCTTATATGTATTATACTATATTTATGTATATATATGCATATATATCTTTCTACAGTTATTTCATTTGAACCGGAAACCCATCATTCAATAGAACTGTTGTTTCTATAAATCACTATTGTTATGTGCTGAGCTTATGCTCAAAGTCGTTCAAGCTCTGAGCCCAATACTTCTAGAATGTGGCTGTTTTGGAAGAAAGGGTCTGAGTTAAAAGGAGGTCATTGGGATAGGTCCTAAACTAGTATGGCTGTACTGAGAGGACGTTTGGACACAATCAGGTGGAGTGATGGCAGATCATGGGAAGACACTGGAAAAAAACAGCTATCTTCAGCCAAGGAGAGAAATCCTATAGACACATTCATTCTGAGCTTCTAACTTCTGAAAGTGAAAGAACAACTTCATATTCTTTAAGTCACTTAACATGTGAAACTTTGATTATGATGCCTCTTTCCAGGTGGGGTTTGATGTTGATAGTTGCTTGACTAGCAGTAGTGATTTTTATCCCCACTGGCAGGTTTCTACAGTGTCTCCTTTATAACAAAAGTACACTTAATGGGCTACTTAGCATGTGTGTATAAATAACATTATAAGCTTCTTAAACTCTTACCCTCTGGCTTAACATATAGTGATTTTTCAAAATGAGTGATTATTATAATGGTTGTCACATGGTGATATTTCTGCACATATCATTCTTTCTATATTAGTTTGAATTTTAACGTAAGAGAGAACTTTTTCTTTCAAGTTTTCAAAATATTCTATTTCACTGTGGCTTTAAGTATTCTTGTTTAGTGCAGTCTAACATGATTATAAGGTTGTTTAGTTTGAGCTGTCTGTAGTCAGCTGTGGCCTTTTCAAGATGACTTCTGGCAATCTTCATATGTTTCATCATTCTGCAAGAATATCCTTAATTTCTGTCACAATATTTTTTCAATTCCATTTTGTACATGATCTGTTCCTGTTCTAGAATCAAGCATTTCTCCAAGGGGCCCTCATTCTTTAAAGGAGAATGGTGCTCAAGAAACCAAGGTCTTGTAAGTACTATGTACTCATTGCTCCTAGCATCCCACTTCCCTAAATCTTTCCAACAGACAAAACTGGGGGAAAACTACAGAGCAGTAAACACATAGACCATTTTACCCAGAAATTCTTTGCAACCAAAATACCTGTACATGTTGTTAGGTTTAAATGTCACTTCTGCTAGAAATATTGCCTTCTCCCACAATATACCTTTGTATATATATATATATATATACTCAAGCTGTTACAAAAATAGGGACCAAAATGGTCACTGGCATGAATGTCAGCCAACTGTGTCCTAAAAATAATACCCTATCCAGAATAAACAACCAACATTATAACTGTGAAACTGGGAATTCAAATGTTAAGAGTATATATCAAAAGTACAGAAGACACAGCTCTAGAAGCTCACAATCCATTTAATAACTGTGTATTAGGTACTATTCGATACTTCTTAACATGCTGTGGATGAAAATATTAAAATCCAATAAAATTTTTTAAAATCAGTACACACAGTCTAATGAGGTGAGCATATTAGGAATGCTCAGAGTATTTAATAGGTAACTTACTAAGATTCACAGAAGGGACATGACTTAGGATTTTCAAGAGAGGAGGACAATATGTGCGAGGATCATGGCAGAAACGGGTGCAAATTGGCACTGTATGCATAATTCAATATTGTATAAAATTATGAGCAACATACAATTCGATATTGTTTATTTCATGATGTATGCAATTCAAAAAAAATTGTATAAACTGAAAGGAAGGTAATGAGAGAGAAAACTCAGCGAGATGGAGCATCTGTATCCGTGGTAAAGTGATGAGATTTTTCTCCTTTAAAGTAATTAAAACAGGGTACCGGTAGCGTTACTAGCTTTACATTAGTAAATTTAGTCTGGTTGTGAAAGAAAATTCGTAGTCAAAAATTGGGAGTCAAGACACAGGTAATGACGCCAGTTCCCTGTAAGACATACTGGCAGCTTGCCTTAGGTAACGGTAATGGTGGAAAGGCTATACATTGGGAACATTAAAGATAGGTTTGGTAAAACACTGCAGGGATGATGATAGCTTAAATCAAGATAGATTTAGAGGTGGAGATTTGATTTTTTTTTTTTTGAGTGGAAAACTCAGCAGCTCAACATGGCAGGCTTTATAGTGGTGACATTTCCAGTGCTCTCCTCATTGCGTTTTGAGACCCTAATGAGATGTGTTTTGTTAGGTATGACACCAGTCAGAACGGAAAAACTGGCGTCAGAACAAATATGTAATATATCGCCATAACAAAGGAGCCACGGGTTGCGTGAGAGGGCAGCTGCAGAAAATGGCCTCTAATTCTGAGGGAATAATTACCTAGTATTTTTCCACTCCTGGTGACTCACAGCCCAAGATGGCGCCTGAAGCGGAAGTGAGGGGGCGTTGGAAAGAAAACGTGGCGTAATTCTTTTTTCAACACAGTAAATTCAGCGCCTGAGGATTTGTCTGCAGCAGGGCCCCCCATTCACACTTAAAGGCGCGTTTCATTTTGTGGAGTGACTAGTCTTTCTCGGTCATTCACTCGCTCATTCATTCATTCATTCATTCACTAGTTAAGGTATCTACGCCGGACGCGTCCGCTTCCACCTCTGTACCCCAACATTCCTTAGAGCTCCGAGTTACGGCGCTTTGCCCGCGGCGAGAACGGACACGTCACAAGAGCAGAAAACCAGCAACCGGAAATCGTTTCCGGCTGCAGGGGCGGAGCCTCAGCCCAGGCCCGGTGCGCGCGCCCGCCGAACTCCGTTACGCGCCGCTGCGGCAGGGTAGGGGGCGTGGCCGTGGTCTGGCTGGGAGCTCTGGCTCGGCGACTGAGTTACCTAGGTAACAGCGGCAGAGGCGGGCCTGACGTCACGGGCGGCGCGCTCCGCACTGCGGCACTGGGCTGGCTGGACAGTGCGCGTCGCCTGCGGTTGAGCCGGCGAGCTGTTGCCTTCCTTCGCCCTAGGCGCAGGGAGCTGCTTCGCCTCTCTCTCTCCGTGAGTATCCCGCGGGCGCGCAGTGGCCGGGGCTCAGGTCTGCCCGCTCCCCGGGGAGCGGCGAGGGGGCTGCCGAAGACCGGGGATGCCCGCAAGGGGCCTGCCGGAGACTGTGGGATGCTCGCGAGCCGCCTCTCCTTTCCCGCTCGCTCTCCTTTGGTCCAGGCTGTCCAGCCCCGTGCCTGATGGACAGACGCAGCCTTCACCTTCCCACCCAGGTTCAGGCTTAAATGTCTCCCCAAGTTGTTTCGTACCAGTCGGCCGGGTGCGCAATGACAGACTCTCTTGATTACATCTAAGTAGAGTGATGGATTTATTGTAAGAGTCCACCTTATAGGGTCATCTCAATACGTAAAGCCCCCCAAACGGAGGCTATTAGGGAATCTACCAAATAGTTGCTCTGCCTTTATTATAACAGCGAAAACATCCGTAGAAACGTTTCTTCCGTGATTTTGTTTTGTTTCATTAAAGCAAAAGATGCTAACAGGTATGGCACCTGTTGCGTAAACTATTGATTGAGCTCTCGAGCTCTCGGGAAAAGATTGTTGTGAAGAAGGTAAGGGAATTTTTAAGAGATATTTGAAGCAAATTCAAATGCAAAAAGAATTTTTAGCAGTATTTATAGTATTATTTATTTATGGGGACAGTCACAGATTTATTGTCGAATTACGCAAACATAATTTTTGTTTTCTTTTATTATGAAATTTTGCTACAGCGTCATCATCTAAATGTGGCTGCTTTTTTTTTTTTTTTTTTTGTATTGATGTGTAAGCACATTCTCCATGTTTTTCAGAAGGGAGGGAGGAAAATAATCCAGTTATTTTTTCTGCGTAGTATCTCTTAGAAGCTCATGTAAAGAAGTTCCCATCTTTGGATGGGAAAGACTTAAAATAATGATATAATGATATCTAATATTCTGTATACTATTTAAAAATTGTTTTGTAAAATGACATCTACAAAATTCGGGATGTTTTATTAAATATAATCTAAATATAAGTCTATTATAAGATATAAATTATGGTGATATTTTTAATCAAATATAAGTTACTAATTATCTGTGGTTTCTGTAGTATGCATTAACATTAAAATTATTATTTTTGTAATTGCGGTGTTATCATTAAATATTACTGTTTATTCAGTTATGCCTCGGAATATCAAATATTAGATCATTTAAATATACATTTAATCTTTTATTTCTTAATTATTTGTTAAATGGATATAAAGTAATTTTACTGAGCACCTGTGATGTGTAGAATCTTTGTTAACTATCCTTTTTAAACTGAAAGACACAGACCCAGCCCCCTAGCAATGTAGAGTGTGTGTATGTGTGTGTGTGTGTGTATGTGTGGTGTACACTAGTGCAGTCGCACAGCGCTTAAGCGCACAAGTACCAGTGAACATGGGGGGGTGCGCGTGCACGTGTGTCGGTGTGTGGTATGTACACGCACACAATCACGCTAGCGGAGGTGCAATCACACGAGCACTCAAGCACAAGAGAATGCGCAAGCATGGGGGAGAGGTGCGGGGAGGTGCACGCACACTTGTGTGCATGTATGTGTCTGTGTCACGTGTTGATTCGCGTAGCGCGCGCGGGGGGGGGGGGGGGGGGGGGGAGGTCGGGTGTGTGCACTCGAGAGAGCGTGTGCATATGTGTCTATTCAGGCTCCCAGCTTCAAGCTTGGTAACTTACTAGAGGTATCCATAGTACTCAAAAGCTAATATCCTTGTATTTGCATCGTGCTAGCTCACAAAGATACAGGTTAAAATCAGCAGAGAAACAACACATGGGACTCAGCCCATAAGAATACTGTTACAGATATTAAAGTCTTAGTGTTCATTGTTTGTATGAGAGGGTATGCTGTGCCTGTGTGACTGACTATAGCCAGTCTAATTAGAAAACCTAGACTTTATATAACTACGTATATATTCATATATATCCACTATAAATCACGTATATTTATATATATATACACTATAAAGCATTCTGTGAACTCTTTGGTCACAGTGATATAGTATAGCATACTCACGCAGCGTATTGAGTTTATTTAGTTAGTGTTGCTCATATGTATATGCATTTGGGATTGATCACCAGAGATTAGGCTTGGATAATCTGTCAGGTACCCCATCCCTGGAGAAGATCTCTATCTTGCCAATTAATTGCTTCTAGCTCTTCACCAAGGATAGGGCCTTGTGAGATTTTTCTATACACACAGGTTTTTCAACTGGTATTGTCACTGTGCTGATGCTGTTTAGGCATATTGTTGAGATTTCATGAGCTTTACTGTCGTACACATAGAAGACTATCTCAAAACAGATGTTCTTGTTCCTTGGCTCTGAGAGCCTGTCCCTGCTTCTGTGATGTCCAATGAGCCTCGGTGTAGGGACTGTGTATAGGTTGAGGCTAGATGCCTCATAGCCGGTTGTTCTCAGTTTTGACCAGTTTTGATTTATGTGATGGTTTCTGTCTGCAGCAAAAAGGAGCTCTGCTAGGAGCGAGAGGCATGCTTACCTGTGGGCAAAAGGAAAAGTATTAGAATGGAATTAGAAAACACAATGGGTTAGGAATGATGCAGTTCTCTACAGTGAAATAATACATTTCTATGTGGCTTTTTCATACAAATCTAGTTTTTGTTGACTCTTTACTCTCTTGTCCACTCAGACCTTTTCATTTCTGGTATTAATAGTCGATGTGTTTTACTGTCTTCTTTCTTGTCCTTACATCATTACATCCTTAACGCCTTTCCTGACCCCATGGCTATTTCATGTATCCCACTCTTCAAATACTCCAATGTAAACACACATATCGAATAATTCACAGCAAGGGTCTGCATATGTGAGGGTATGTTTTCCCATTCCATCCATTTTCCTGTAAATTCCATTTATAATGGATGAATAAACTTATCAGTGTAATCTTGATTATTTTTAAATTCTTAGAGAAGTTCTCTAATTTATTTTCTATCTGATAATATTCTTTTATAAATTTTAACCTTTTACTGTTTTTTATTAAAAATTATCTTAAATAATTTTGACAAAGAGGTATGTATTTATCAATTTGTCACAACTTTCTAGTTAATATTTAGCATTTTGTGGAAACAGTTGGAAAACAGTTGAGGATGATTTGACCTTAGAGCCATTGTTCTCAACTACGGCTTCTGACTCCTTTGAGAGTTGACCAGCCTTTCACAGGAGTCACAGATCAGATATTTATATTACAATTTGTAACAGTAGCATAATTATATTTAGAAAGTAGAGATGAAAATAACTTTATGGTTGTGGGTCACTATGATATGAAGAACTATATTACAGGATCACAGTATTGGAAGGGTGAGCACCACTGGCTTAGAGTATAAATATGAGATAAGATTAATAACCCATTATGTGTTTTTTCTTGGGAAATTTGAAATGTTTTATATGCCATGGCTTTTTGATGAGTTGCCTAAAACATATTTTAGCCAAATTAACTTTTGGATCACTCTACTAGTAAGAAAATAGCAACTGAGCAATTAATTTGTTCCCAAAAAGCCCATAAGTACTCTTATTAACTAACTCAGTTAATCTGAAATCACTTTCAGAGATTTTTTAATCTAAATTTACAAGTATAAACTAAGAGTGCTTATCAGATGTTCTAGAGAAGAATCATTCTATCCTAGAAAAATCTAGTTGTCTTAGTAGCAGTGGGATCAATCATTATATTTACCTTTAAGCCTTACACTGTCCTGGACTGACATTTGTTGTTGTGTTCTTTTCCTAGCCTGTTACCTTCAAAGTAACCTTCTGGCTACCTTAGAACTAAAATTGACACTAATAACCTAGAAAAGTGAGCAGCACGTGATGATTCAGAAGATAATGTTAGTGTAGAGCCAGGCAAGCAAGAAAAGCCAAATAAACGTTACCCAGATCACACAGGAAATGGAACCAGAAACTCCAGAAAAGGTGGACCCTGCACAGGAGAAAATCAGAGGCAAGTCCCAGCCAGCAGATGATTCAGATGACGGCCGAGAAAAGGCTGGGATAGAAGGGAAAGGAGAACTGACCGAAACCTATCAGCTGCAGGTAGCTGAAGAAATGGCAAAGGAGATCAAGAAGAAAATAAGAAAGAAGCTAAAGGAGCAGCTAACCTACTTTCCTCCAGACACTCTATTGCATGACGACAAGCTGGGCAGTGAAAAAAGAAAGAAGAAGAAGAAGAAGAAAGTCCCAGTGCCAGCTAAGCCTGAGACAAGGTACTTCATAAAAATACAAGACACACTCAAGTGCCTTCACCTCATCACACACAGATGCGCTCCAAGGTCTTCATGTCGACACACACTGACACTCTATGATCTTCACATCAATACACACAGACACACTCTAGGGTCTTCACATCAAGAAAAAGATGCGCTCTATAATTTAAGAAAGTTAGTGCTGTGTTTGGAAGCATTGCCACTGAAGTGACAATTGCCAACCTGTGCTAGAAGCTTTATGAGAGTACACTCTGAGTCTTTACAACAGCCCTGTGAGGGACAGGAATGGTGCTATCCTGTTTCTTCTAAGAAACTGAGTGATGTAAGCGGCTGAGCATAACACTGACAGTCTGCCTCCAACGTGTCCGCATCCACCCACTTACAACTGCTATGGAAGTAACAGGCCTGCTAAATATGGTGATTTATACATGTAGTCCATGATTCATACATATATAGTCCAGCACTTGGGCACTAAGGCAGGATAATCTCAAGTTCAAGGCCAGCCTGCATCACATAGTGGAGTTGAGGCCTACCAGAATACCATAGTGAAACCCTGTCTCAGAAGATCCGTTTGCATGTGCACACACACACAACACACACACGCATACACATGCATGCATGCACACACATACACAGTTCTTTTTTTGAAGTTAAATCTGTTAATCTCGATTTTTCTTCCTTATTATACAGATAGTATTTGTTCACTGTAGAATAATTATTCAATGATATATATCATACATAAGTGTTTCTCAGACTATATTCATATTTATAAGTTCTCTATAAGAAGCGGTGAGACTTTTAAACTGTCTTCCAAGTGGCATATTCCTCTTTCCCTGCACTCATCATTTACATAAGCAACTTGTACTTGGCTAGTTACTTTATCAGCCTCTTTGTGACTAGCCTTTGGCAGTTTAGGTAATTTTCCCTTAAATTCTCAGCTAAAAAGAAATCCCATAATCTAGATGATCAGTGTGCTTCAAGGATATGTTAGTATAAGAATGACCTATCTGTTGGCACTTTAAAAACTTAACCCAGAATATACTAACTTAATACACTGATCTCACACTTGCTGCTGTTCAGAAGGCAGCTCTGACTTTCACAGGCTCTCACAAGCTTCAGTCAGGATGCTAGCCAGGACAGACGTCTCTGCATAGGAGCCTCAGGAGAGGTGCTCCTCTGCATCATCATGAGGCTGCAGGCAGGCCTCAGGTCCTGGTGGCTTCTGGTCAGAGATACAAGTTCTTAGCCACATGGATCAATGCATTGGGAACGCCTCACCCAGGTGGCAAGTTTCTTCCCCAGATCAAAGTTTTCTGAGAGTAATAGCAAGACAGAAGTGAATATTTTTAAAATAGTATAAATTTTTCCTGTATCCTATGGGAAGTGGGTGATAAAGTCCAGCTGGTACTCACAGAGAAGGAGATTCTTGAACATTAAGAAGCAAAGGTCAGCATGTCCATCTTACAAGGTGCTCTTCATAGTGTACTGTAAATCATTACCACATTGGCATGGAAATGAACATTCTGTGGTTTAATTCAAGCCATACCGTAATGCATGATGGTGGCATGCAAATATACCTGTTCTTTAACAGTAGTATTTTGTGACTGATAAAATAGCATATAGTATTCAGGAATAACTGCTATGAAGTATTTATCTAATCTTTTTATTTCCCAGTGTTTCTTTTTGAATGATAAATGAATATGTTGGAAGTTAACTTTTTATTATTTAAAGGCATATTTTTACTTCATAAATTATGAACAAACTTTAATATGGTAGCTGCTGTTCCAGGCTGCTACCTCTCACTGTTTGCATGTAGTACAAATTGAATTTTATCAAGAATTCTGAAAAATGTGGTCTTACACCTGCGCCTAGAGAACAAAAGCAATGAACTTTTGCATAGAAATCAAAAGTTGTATGGCTGAAATTTCTTAGAACAAATTTGGAAAAATTCTTTTTCCTTTTAAATCATTTAGAAATGTATTCATTAATCATTTAGTTAGCAGCAGGCTGGGGATGCTTTTGAGTCTATATAGTATAGGTCCACAATCATAAAATATTATTTTATTTTCCCATTGTTTGTTTTTAGACAGTGTGACAGTTTATAATTGAGGCCGGCCTCATATGTGTGGTCCTCATGTCTGTGCCTGCTGAGTATGAGGTTATGTTGTGGAGTTCATAGTTTTGTTTTTGTTGGCTCCTAATATACGTAACTCTTCATTGGGTCTAAAATATTATCTATGACTCCTGGTTTGACAGTCATTTTGTTCTATGAGAAAATATCAGATGGTGGTATTTTTACAGGAACATGATAGATTATCCTTGCTTCTACTCACCACTCACTCTGCTATACCATGAATAACAGTTATAGAGACCGTTTGTAGTGATTCATTCTTGGGCTGTGCTTCAGTCCCTCAGATGTCTGTGACAGTGCAGTTGAAGGTGAACAGAAGAAAGAAGGTGCCCCTGAAGGATCTCACCCCATGGAGGGAATACACTGCACAGACCAGGATGCGGATGCCAGTGTGCCAGAGAACACAAAGCCCAAACCCAAAAAGACAAAGAAGAAGGCTAAAGCAGGTTTGTCACCCAAATTAAATAAAAAGTATGTGCCCTTGTATTTTTATTCCCCATTGGGAATATGGGACTCTAGAAACTTCAATTCTTAAAACTGAAGGTATAATTTAAAATAGGTCAAGATACACTGTGTATCTTAAATCATAAGAGTAAGATGTTCATTTTTAATAATGAATTATTCACAATTATATGTATACTGAGCTTATAGTTTTTTATTTAACTGTACAAGGAAATGATTGGTAGTGCATTGTGGCATAAAAATCTTTATTTTTAAACCACTGACTTTAGAATTGCAAATGGTTATCTTGGTGAATCAAAGCTAGCAATGGCCTTTCTTTCCCCTTGAAGTTCTTCTATTAACAGAGTAAGACAATAGATTGTACGAGTCTATGTAACCCCTAATATGAGAGCAATTATTACTGACATTTCTTCCTGCTTTAGTTTCAGAGGATAATGAAGAGACTAATGGAGATGGTGTTCATGAGATAACAAGCCGAGACAGTCCAGTTCATCCTAAGTGTTTGCTTGATGATGACCTTGTCATGGGAGTCTACATTCACCGTACTGATCGGCTTAAATCTGACTTTATGATTTCTCACCCAATGGTAAAAATCCATGTGGTTGATGAACATACTGGACAGTACGTCAAGAAAGATGACAGGTGATTTTAAAACTTACAACACCTTTAGGTTGAAACTGCCGTAAAAATCTTCTTTGCTGCCCTTGTGGCTGAAAGTTAGTAGGCAGAAAATTGTGGACTGATGTCAGAGAATAGGCCTATGGTTGTAGGTGTTCCTCAGTTCTGTCAGTAAACACTACAGAAGAAATGGAGGGAATGCACCATCTTGAATATAGAGTCTATCAGGCTTACTGATTAGGTCATAAATTTGCATGGTAAATTTTGTAAGTATTCTCATTGTTAGCCTCCTGCTTTCCATTGAAATTAGTGTGTTTCATGGGACTGGGGTGCTGAAAGTGTATCTTGAATATGTTTACCCTAAGGTTTATCTAGAGAGAACCATTTTTGAATCCATATACATAAGATATAATGTATACAATAAGAGAATACACATACATAGGTTTAAAAGCCATTAAAATCAATTGTTACTATAAAAGTAACTTTTATTTGTCAAAAGTAATTTTCATCTTGGGGGCTTACTGCTGAATAAGCTCATCCTTTTAGTTCTTTCTGAACTCTGGATGGCTGTTTCAACTCAGCCATCTAGCTCAAATTCCTCTCCAAGATAACTTACTCAATTAGGCTTCTGTCAGATCTTGACTGAATTGCTCTGCTTGGCCTCAAACTAATTGTAGCAATCTGTTCTAATCTTCTGACTCCTTCTCATTCTGTGGCTCATTCTGTCTTCACCTGTGTCTAGCATGTTCTCTCTGCAACCTATCTCTGTAAAACTGTCCCAGTAAAAATCACCTCTGCTGACCTGCACAGAACTGCATAAACTTACCACCAAGGAGCTCAACTCTACTGCCTGCACTCACTGACTGACTGAACTCAACTCTATGGACCAGAACTGACTACCAACTGACTGGACTCTCTCCCTGTGCTTCTTTTAAATAGCTTCTCTTTCCTGTGCTGTTCTTGTTGAGAGTTGGACGTATCCTATACTGTCAAATCTTTCTCTGATTCATCACTTTGTCTGTCCCTCAATTGGACATCATTGTTTGAGAGTAAAAGTGTGTACTGAGGGCATGTCTGCATTCCAACCAGATCACACAGACCTACAAGGTCATTGGATGTGACTAGAGCAGCTATGTTGCTGGATTAAAATTTCTCTATGCATTATACTAGATTATACTAATTCAAAAAAGTATTTGCTTAAAAGAACATTAAGATTATTACAAAAAAAAGAGAACACATCTGCATAGTTGTGTTAGTACATACAAAGAAAATATGACAGTGTAACAGATCTTTTTACGGTATTATTTGGACTTATTATGCATTTTGTCATAAGCT
The DNA here is from genome assembly GCA_021653895.1 of Mastomys natalensis. Taxonomy (NCBI): domain Eukaryota; kingdom Metazoa; phylum Chordata; class Mammalia; order Rodentia; family Muridae; genus Mastomys; species Mastomys natalensis. Next base: position 810,411 of record JAJTUV010000928.1, on the reverse strand, counting down.
CATTTAAACTTCTGAAGGAGTTGCCATATTTTAGCTCTGTACATTAAAGGTTGATTACACCTTTCACTTTCTATTTTCATAATAAATTATTTATCTGACCCAAAGAACCAAAACAGAATACAAGATTGTAAGAAGGCACCATTACTTCTAATGTTTTATAAAATTTATGATTTTTAGATGTTAAAGAACATTATTTTTGCTTTTGTGCCATTGGTAGCTACTATTTCTGCTTTTATGGACTATGTAATTTTTTCTCCTTAGTGTTACCCTCTAAAACTATGTAGTGAATTGTAGTAATAGAAACTTTGTCTTTGAACAGTGAACGTCCTGTTTCATCTTACTATGAGAAAGACAATGTGGACTATATTCTCCCTATTATGACGCAGCCATATGACTTTAAAAAGCTAAAGTCAAGGCTTCCGGAGTGGGAGGAGCAAGTTATTTTTAATGAAAATTTTCCCTATTTGCTTCGAGAGTTTGATGAGTGTCCAAAAGTCATTCTGTTCTTTGAGGTATGAATTTAAAAATAATTTTAGTAAATATTTAAGCGTACAAGGTAATAGTTAAGCGTGAGTTAATAGAGCATTTTAATCATTTTGTTATGTGGTAACGTGAGAATTTAATACCAAGAATGTAATGTTTCAGTATGGTCTGTGGTGCCAGATGATAATGTATCGATAGAGACTACAGAATTTACACAGTCTATTATTCTGTGAAATAACTTTTTCAAATATATTTACAGATTCTTGACTTTTTAAGCATGGATGAAATCAAAAATAACTCTGAGGTTCAAAACCAAGAGTGTGGCTTTCGGAAAATTGCCTGGGCATTTCTTAAGGTACATTTTCACCTGTTCTTTTAAACGTATTTAAAACAATCTCTTCTAAATTTGATTACAGTTTTCCACCAAGTCGTTTCAGTCTCTAAGAGTTTGTAACTCTTAGTAAAGCTATTAAAAATCTGAAATACTTACTGATTAGTCAGAGTGCACTATTTATACTTTTTGACTCTGGGGATATTGTACTCAAAGACACATGCATCCTGCCATCTGATGGTCAATGTATGAGATATGTATTCAGTCCTTTCAGTGTATGAGCCATTGTTCAGTCAGCAGCCCTGAATCCTTGACCTCGTAACATGAGCACTGGTAGATGGGAGGTCTGAGCTGCTGCTAAGTTTTAATGAGCACTGCAAAGTATAATAGTGTTTTACACAAAGCAGGTTATTAGGAGCTGCTCAGTTATCCTGTGTTACAGTTTGAGCAGACCTGCTGTGTGGGCCCTAAGCTAGAACACCACAAATGGCACAGCGTTTTATTTTTTATTTTTCAAGATCATGTGGATTTTAGTTCATCCATATTGAGCCATTGTCAGAAGAAATTAATTTGGGAGTCTATCCCTGTCTCCATAAAGGGGAGTGGATTTTTTGTTTTCCATTTTTAATACTGTGTGTCTTTTCCTTCATTGTACTATAAGCTTTACATAGTTACCAGTAATTTTGTTTGGATTGATTTTTGAACAGTTTTAGTTTTTATTTTATTTATGTGCATGTACATATACATACACACAATTGTATTAGATGTATTACATAATTCCCTTGGACTTTCACAAGGTCACTCTGTCCGAGCACACAGAGACACACAAAGGGGTGAATGTCAACTGAAGGATTTCCTGACATGAGTGGAAAGCAATTAGGGTAAACTTAAAAGTTGAATGAAATGACAAGAAACAAGTTCAAATGTAAAAGTCTCAGTATTTGTGCTGGTGGATTCAGGACCATCCCCATTTTTGCAATGGTCCATTAAACATATGTTCATTTTCAGTTAAGCCTTTGGTCTCAGGTACTTTCAATTCTTGTACAATATGTTTGTGACTATTTTAACCATGCAATAATGAAGCTTATATAGAACTAGCTATATTATATAATTTATAGTCATAATGACATGTTCATTATGGATTTCTTAGCATGCTAAGAACAACACACTAACATAGCAACACTTGTTTACTTGGCTAAGCAACACACTAGTATAAACTACATTGTCTAGACAATATTAAAACAACTTTAAAAAGTATGATTTGGGAGCTGGGAATCCTTAAAGTCTGTGTTGTGCTTTGGGCGATAGTAAAACAACATATCAACCAAGCAGACCCCTACAGAGCTCCCAGGGACTAAACCACCAAAGAGCAGACATAGTGGGCCATGGCTCCAGTTGCTCATGCAGCCTTATCTGGCGTCAGTGGAAGGGGAAGTACTTAGTCTTATGAAGGCTCAATGCCCCAATGTAGAGGAATTCGAGGGCGGGAGGCAGGGGTGGGTGGGTGGGTGGGGGAGTACCCTCACAGAAGCAGGGGTAGGAGGAATGGGATGGAGGATTTCGGAGGGGAAACTGGGAAGGGGGTAACATTTGAAATGTAAGTAAATAAAATATCCAATAAAAAAAAATTTAGAAAAAGGAAAAAAAGGCCTCTGTAGAGTGTGTAAAGCTCATGTTTAAAGGGCGAATGCTATTTTACACAGTTTTAAACTGTTGTTTGCTGTGTGTGCTTCCTTGATGATATATTTTCAACAAGCCACAATCTGGATTTTGCCTCTGCCACCAAAACTTTTCCAGCCGAATCATGAATGTCACTTGTTCCTGTGTCAAACATACACGCATTTAACACGCTATTCCTGTGAGTCCCTGCCGTCTCTGCTTTCTTGGCAGCACCCTCCTGTGCTTTTGTTACCCCGTTCCTTCAAGACTGGACCCTACCTCCTAATGGAACTCAGTTTCTTCTCTGATTCACTTTTCTTAAGCCCACTTTCATTTCCTACTCTTTAGATTTGTGAATACATTTTCTTTCTGGCCATTTCAGCTTCGAATATCCTGCCAAATCTCTTACTCTTTCTCCTGTCTCTTAGTTTTTCTGTTGTCTGTGCACTCTCATGAATTTATAACCATAAGTAACACAGAGCAGGTTTGTTGCAGATTAGTGAAATTAAACATAACTAAAAGCTCACTTGTGTAGTTGCACCAAGCATATTTGAGGACTTGACAGTTCCTTGTGCTCACTCAGCATAGAGCATCCCATCGTCATAGGTCTTTGGGACAGCTCTACACTGAGTCTCCTTGGCTCTTTTCTCCTAGTCATCCAAGTTGTATCAGCAGCTACTGAGTGCCCTGCGCTTAACACCTGTGCTTCTGAGCTGCACAGGGACGTCACTTTGTACTCCAAGTTCACAGTATGCACAGCACTCTTGGCAACGTTTCCCCTTCACTCAATAAGTAGGAAAAGAAAGCTTTCTCTGAACTGCTGAGAGTTAAACTTTTCTAAGAATCTCCATCTTCTGCTTATCTGGTTTTGTCTAATGGCTTTTCATAGACTTTCAAGAAGTAGACTAAAATATGAAAATGAAGTGACGTTTGGATTAATTATCTAAAATGATTCGAGTCTAAAAAAATCTAAACATAACATTTTAAGCATTAAAACTATAATGTATTCCTGAGTCCCACTACTAAGGAAGCTGGCACAGTATTAACAGTTCAAGACCTGCTGAGTTCAGGAAGGAAAGAGGCAGGGTATTCTTACTAGAGACACTTGTGGAGCATATGGAAGACCGTAATTTAATCTCATCTGCTAAAACATTGCCATAAATGAAATGTGTTTGTGATCATGATTTATTTTACTCTTTACTATGTTAGTTCAGACAAGCGTGTTCACCCACTTTTCTGTAACATACCTCCTGACCATGATAACGCTTGCACAGCAGTCTGTGAGCTATGCTGAAAAGAGTGCTTTAGAATGTTCTCAAAGTCATTGTCAAAATGATCTCAGTTGATCTGCCTTTTCTCATAAGCTAAGGAATTTCAACCTTGTTTTAATCTTTAAAACCAGCTTCTGACTCTGTTTTGCTTTCTTGGATGTGTTTGTTTCAGAAAAGTTAATAATTAACATAAATTCTTACTTTAAGCTTCTGGGAGCCAATGGAAATGCAAACATCAACTCAAAACTTCGTCTGCAGCTCTACTACCCACCTACTAAGCCTCGATCCCAGCTAAATGTTGTTGAGGTGTTTGAATGGTGGTCCAAGTGTCCAAGAAATCGTTATCCATCAACCTTATATGTAACTGTACGAGGATTGAAAGTTCCAGACTGTGTAAGTTGATAGTATATATAAATGCATCTCCTTGATAAAATTAAGGATGACAGTGTATTTTCCATATTTAAAAAAAAATCTAAGCTCTGAGAATTATTTTAATAGATTTTTAGATGCCTGCAAAGACTACACATTAGGTGTATAGCAGTTGATAGTTGGATGAGCTGTAAGTTTTAAAAAAGTATAGGCTTCATTGTTTAAAAGAAAAAAAAAAAACTCTTTTGGCACACTTTCATATTTTGTAGTTAAAAATGAAAGGATGAAAAGTTGGTACTGGGAAACTTTTTATTATAAAGGGCAAGAAATAAAGTCTTTAGGCTTTCAGCCAGGTTCTGCGTATCACAACTACTCACCCTTAGGCGAGAGAGTAGCGGTAGAGACATTAAGACAAAATGCCTTCATGTGTTCAGTATATATTTATTTGTAACAAGTAGTAAAGCAGATTTCATACATGGACTGTACTTTACAGACCTCTGACTTACATATTTCTCACTGGAGTCATTTAGATAACCAGCAATAGCATTTGTACTGCTATTGTATACAGATAAACATTAATGATTGTATCATAAATGATCCTAAAATGAAGCTTTTGTCTTTCTTAATATTAATCTTTCAGGAGATTTTCACATTCCACAGCTGATTTAATATACTGTGAACACAGAGTTACTTTGCACTGATCTAAATGGAGTTAAATAAAATATATGAAGGGATAGACTTTTTAATCTCAGATTTTTAATATTAACTTTGTGATTGTTTTTAAGCCAGCAGTATCATGTTATTTCAGAGGCATGCCATAGCACTAGGTAGGTACTTATGAAGAGGTAGACACAAGAGACAGAAAATATTTTGTGCATTTGGGTGTGGATACAAGCCTGTCACCCCAGCATGCGGGAAGTGGAGTAGAAAACACAAAGCCCACTTCATCCGTAGCAAAGTCGAGGCAGCCTGAACTACCTGTGACCCTGTATCAAAAACTAGAACAAATAATGTAATGAAAGTAAGAAGTAAAGCCAATTGGACTGTTGGAGTCTTCTCTTTTTTCCAGACTTTGAAAGCCGTGTGACTATAGAAGCATGGTTAAAATAGCTTTATTTATTTAAACTAATATATACATGAAAACAAAATCTGGTTCATGTTTGGAAAAGGTTTCCATACTGTTTGTTTCAGTATTTTAATTTTGTTTTGTTTTGTTTGATGCAAGACAGGGTTTCACTATGTAGGTCTGGCTGTCCTGTAACTCACTCTGTAGACCAGACCAGGCTGGCCTCAAACTCACAGAGATCCTCCTGCTTCTGACTCCTGAGTGCTAGGATTAAATGTGTGGGTCATCACACCAGGCTCTGTCGCAGTATTGTAAAAACAGTCAGAAGGAGAATCAGCTTTGGACAAGCCTCTTGACCTCCACTTGACCCCCATAGAACTGGTTCACTCGAACAGTTCCCACAAGTGTGCCTTGGCCTGTGCCTGTTTGTGCGCGTGTTTAATTTAACAGTTGAACATGACATTCATATTTTCATTTTCCACACACATTTAGATAAGGCCGTCATACCGCTCTATGGTGGCTCTCCAGGAGGAAAGGGGCACACCAGTGTACTGTGAACGCCACCGTGACACAAGTTCCGTGGACACAGAACCTGGACTAGAGGATTCAAAAGAGGAAGTAAAGTGGAAACGTCTGCCTGGCCAGGTGAGCTGCACTTTTTCTGGTTTAATCATTCCTGCAACAAAATATGAGAGAAAAGCAGTGTAAGGAAGGAAACGCTTACTTGCCGCAAACTCCCTTCTGAATAATCCTTATTAGCTGGGTTTAGTTAATGATACTTACTGTCGGCTGACAATAACTATTCACTGGACTATTGTAATGAATATATTTAAAGACCTTTGTAGTGAAGCACAACATTGATGATATACACTGAGGAACCAGTGTGTGTTTACTTCCTCTCTTGAGTAACTCAGGAGCTAGGCCTTCTCACCTTTGCAGCCAAAGGAAGGCCATGCACAGTACCACCGCTTTCATGCCTGGTGCCACCATTAATGAACACAAGCTCATGATAATCAGTCTGATAACTAGTCAACTGCTAAGTACTAATGGGCCAGTAAAACACATAACATTACATGACCATAGAGATCATTCATATCCAGGGTAGGAGGTGGGATTACAGAAGTCCAACACATTTTAAAACTGAGGAATTGTTTATTTCCAGAAGTTCCCACATGATATTTTTAGACCATACTGATCATGAATAATCAAAACCACAGAAATCAAAACTGAGGAAAGTCAGAGGACTGTGCTCTGTCTTGGAGATAGTAACAACAGGTGGTTATTGGAGGAAAGAAATCCTAAGAACAACCACTCATAAGTCCTAAATTTGGCTATGACGTTATGTGTACTTTAGTTTTGAGATGTTAGGACCTTAGGAAAGGTGGCTCCTGCCATGGAATAAGCAGGTGAAAACATTCTCTTTGTGCCTGTGTAAAGGCGATGCAGCAGTGATGGCGTTGGAGCATCAGGCACTGACATTCTTTCCTTTGTTTTAGATTAATCAATGCTAATTAGACATACTAATTTCATAGAAAACCAGTTCTGTACTATAGTTTTCCATTCTGTGTACATGTGTTCCTTTTCCTATATGTAATAGTAAAAGAACTTTAGGGGGAAATTATGGTAATGGAAATTATCAGGTTATTTTATTTTTTGATTCATGTAGTTTAAATGTATTCTTTTCAGGCCTGTCGTATCCCAAACAAGCATCTCTTCTCACTAAATGCTGGAGAACGAGGGTGTTTTTGTCTTGATTTCTCCCATAATGGAAGAATATTAGCAGCAGCCTGTGCCAGCCGAGACGGGTATCCGATTATATGTGAGAAATAATGCTACCTATTTAACCTGGTTGTTTTCTGTATAGTCAATATTGGGTTTTTGGATATCTAAGTCTTAATTTAAGAAGTCCCTAGTATTAATCAGACTTCTTCAAATAAAGGGACAATTACCTTATAGAATCTATTCAGAATGAGACTGCTTGAATGGAAGGTGTTAGTTTTTAACATACAGGTGGATTTTTATAAACATTATCTATCTTAAATATATACATTTAGTACAAGAAGGAAGAGTAAATCTCACAGGAAACTTTTAGTTCACATTATTTTAGTGGATAGTTGTGATGATCTAAGTTACAAAGTGCAGCATTTGTCATATGCTAGAGTTGTAATAAGGACCTGAAGTCCTTGAAAGACTGTTCCCGTGGTAACAGGGGTGCCAGCAGAAAGGCCAAGACGTTTCTGTAGCTTTGAAGAGTTTAAAACACTGCTGCAGTGACTTTTATCTCAGTAAGTAAATGGTCTCTCCTGGGCAAGAAGAAGCCAGCCCCTCTGGGTGTCTGCCCTGAGTGCCAGACCACACTGCACTTCACCCTACCTCACACAGTTCATGGTGTTCATGAGACATGTTCCCAGATAGCAATACTCAGTTCTTGCTTTTGGGTAATGAACAAACTACTCTGGTTCAGATTTGTCTGTGCTAAATGTTATTTCAAGCTTAAATAATCAGACTTAAATCTGCTTCCTATTTAGATCCAGAAAATACAATCAGAGTCATTGTCTCAGGCTCTGCACTGTTTGAATATGGCATGTCTGACTCAGAATCCACCTAGCTTGTTCAGTGTGCAGATTAATGTCTTTCATAAATTTCAGAAATCTCATTTATCATCTTCTCAGATGCTCTGTTTGCTCTCGTTGTCTCCTAGGACAACATTGTCTTTGTGACGTGATCTTGGCCACTGGATCTCTGTCACTTACTCATTTGTCTTCATTCTCTCTCTGTCCTTCAAACCAGACCATCTCAGTTGACTGTCAAGTTTAGTGCTTCCTCCTCCACCAGCTTAGGGCAGTGCTGAGCCACTATCCTGGGTTCTTTATTCCAGCAATTTTGCTTTCCTGCTCGAAAGCTTCCTTTAGGTTCGTTCTTATTTATTTACACATGCTTTTCTCTCTTCTTAGGCTTTAACCCTTTGGTTTTCTTTAGATCTTTGAGTATACTGATAATGATAGGTTAATGATGTCATGGAGAAAGATGAGAACTGGGCTGCCACAGTTTCTGTATGGATGCTTTCCAATAACTGTTTTTCCTTCCTATGGGAAGCTGTACTTTTCCAGTTTGTTTGCTTCTTTCCGTGTTACAACTTTATGTTGAAAACTGGGAATTTGAAATGATGTTGTACAATATAGCTCTGTTTCCCATGTTCTCCATCAGCCACCTGAGTTTAGCTACTGCTCTGGTTGTGCAGTGAATCTCCTAGATGAATTCTGTAAAGTCTTTATTGTTTGCTACATTATCAATCTTTTGTAGACTGTACCCAGTCAGCCAGTTAGTATTAGTATTGCATGGATCTGCTAATCCTCATCTCCAGGCTACCCTGGGATATGCCAGGGAGCACTATCCTGGGATATTGTCTCAGTTCTTCAGCTCACAATGCAAAGCTCTCTAAGCCTCCTCTTCCTCTTTGTGCTGAGCCCCTTCATGTCCCTACATAGAGATAAAATCCTCTAGGTTTTTCTTGGTTATGCACATAACCTTTACATACACCTATGGGAACCTAGGTTCTAAGCATTATTTTGAATCTGGTCTATTTTGTGTTCACTGAGTAAGTTGCTTCTTTTCCCCAGGTGGTGTCAACCCCATAGGCAGCCACAGTGTCAAATGATGCCACTGACTGCTTCAAATGCACACTAGAATCAGCATGTTTGTATGAAGCCTACAGAAAGTCGTGTTAAGTAAGCCTTGGGTCCTATTTTGGATCTAACAGGTCATGAAATAGGGAAAATTCTTTGGAAATGAAGTTTTCAGGGATTCCAGAGCTCTAGACCCATCTTGCCTCATTGAGTAGCTTCTGGGCACCTGAGTTGCATTGTTTGTAAGCTTGTGTGAGTGTGTGGGAGGAGGAACTAGATAGTTGTGACAACACAAAACTGATGTCCTTACTGAGACTCAGCTGTTTTCTCAGAAAGTGCTCCCCAGCTCTCCTAAACACTGCTAGGTAATTCTAGAGGTCTGTGGCACTAAGGTTTCTCTTCACTTTTACCGGGAATAGATTCCCAAAGTCCCCACTGTATTAAAGCACAGTTGATTTTACCACTAGGTGGGAGTAGAGAGTTGGCCCTATTTTTTTTTTTTTCACTTTTTTCTGCTTTCTTTGTTTGTTTTTTTTCTTTATTGGATATTTCAGATGTTATCCCCTTACCCCCATTTCCCCCTCCATCCAGGAGCCCTCTATCCCATGCCCACTCTTCTTGCTGCTATGAGAATGTGCCCCCACCTACCTTCCACTCCCACCTCCCCACCCACGAATTCCCCCTACACTCAGCATCCAGTCTTCATGGGACCAAGGATCTCCTCTCCCACCTATGCCCAACAAGGCCATCCTCCCCTGCATATACAGCTGGAGCCATGAGTCCCTCCCTATGTGCTCCCAGGCTGGTGGTTTAGACCCTGGGAGCTCTGGTTGGTTGGTATTGTTGCTCTCCCCATGGGGCCACAAACCCTTTCAGCTCCTTCAGCTCCTTCTCTCTAATTTCTCCATTGGGAACTCCTTGATCAGTTCAATGGTTAGCTGTGAGCATCTGCCTCTGAATATGTCAGACTCTGGCAGACCTCTAAGGAGACAGCTATATCAGGCTCCTGTTAGCATGTACTTCCTGACATCCACATCAGTATCTACCTTTGGTGACTGCACTTGGGATGAATACCCAGGTATAATGGTCTCCAGACGGCCCCTTCTTCAGTTTCTGTCTCACACTTTGTCTCCGTATTTGCTCCCTTGAGTATTTTTTTACTCCTTCTGAGAAGGACCAAAGCACCCTCACTTGGTCTTCCTTCTTCATGAGCTTCATGTGGTCTGTGAGTTGAATCTTGGGTATTTCAAGCTTCTGGGCTAATATCCAATAATCAGTGAGTGAATACCATGTGTGTTCTTTTGTGATTGGGTTACCTCACTCAGGATGATATTTTCTAGTTCCATCCATTTGCCTAAGAATTTCTCAAATTCATTGTTTTTGAAATTAGACTCCAAACAACCAAATAACCCTATTAAAAATGGGGTACAGAGCTAAACAAAGAATTCTCAACTAAGGAAACTTGAATGGCTGAGAAGTACTTAAAGAAATGTTCAGCAAACTTAGTCATAAGGGAAATGCAAATCAAAACAACCCTGAGATTCCACTCCACACCAGTCAGAATGGCTAAGATCAAAAACTCAGGTGACAGCAGATGCTGACGAGGAATATACCTCCATTGCTGGTGGGATTACAAGATGGTGCAACCATTCTGGAAACGAGTCTGGCAGTTCCTCAGAAAATTAGACATAACATTACCTAAGGACCCAGCTATACCACTCCTGGGCATATACCCAGAAGATGCTCCAACATATAACAAGGGCATATGTTCCACTATGTTCATTGCAGCCTTATTTATAATAGCCAGAAGCTGGAAAGAACCCAGATGTTCTTCAACAGAGGAATGGATACAAAAGATGTGGCCCTGTTCTTATTAGCCAGCCGTCCTGCCAGTTTCTTTGAGCCCTAATACTGTTTACCGTGCTCTGTCTGTCTGTCTGTCTGTCTGTTCAGTTCCCTCGCTGCACCTCCCACTGTGCTCCACCATTCTCAGCTAGATTTCTTCCTCACAGTGGAACAGTTACATCTCTCATTACATCCAAAATTTTTGGAACTTAATTTTTTTAGAGGAAAGTAGTACCTTATTCATGAACTCCCATGTTGTAAGATGCTTAAAATGAAGTGCTATGTAAGTTTTTATTTTTTTTTTACCAACAAATTATGAAAAGTTCTTTTGGGATTCTCACAATGTGAGCAACTGAGAGCATATTAAAGAATATTTCAACATTTAGCACATACAGAATGTTGTGTAAACTTGGGATTAAAGCAAATGAAAACAGTTCTTGGGTATATTTTGAAATTGTGTTAATATTACAAATATTTTTGGTTTTAATTTTATAGATAGTGCTTAATTTTTATCTAAATTACTATAAGTTATATGTTTATATATTTGTTGAATGTTGAATTAAAGATCTCCTAGAAATTTAATTTCTAAATATTTTTTATTAGTATATGAAATGCCTTCTGGACGTTTCATGAGAGAATTGTGTGGCCACCTCAATATCATTTATGACCTGGACTGGTCAAAAGATGACCGCTATCTCGTTACTTCATCCTCCGATGGCACTGCCAGGTGAGTATACGTTCAGGAAGAACTTACTGTGTATGTTGTTCGCCATCAAGGAAAGCTACGAGAATATAAAGAGGCACATATGCCCCTGACATCATAGCTGTGCACCGTGCAGACTGACTGGTTCACAGCAGTAAAACTTAAGGCAAGTCATAGTTTTTATTTGTGTAATATATATCATTTCTGGCTCTTACTGGTTTTAAATGATTATATGTAAATTACTAATTAATATCTTGCAGGAAGGTTAAATGTTTGAGATTTGTCCTATGTGTATGTGATGAATCTGTCTTCATTGTAGGGCTTGAATCCACTGGTCAGAGTAAGCCAAGTAGATCCTCAGTTAAGCACCCTACAGCTTTACAAATTGTAAATATTTGCATTTTCACAAAGTCAGTTTTACCTCCTTTCAATTTAATAAGTTTCACAATACAACATTTTTATTTATTATCTGATTATTCAATTTTTTTCATAGTCTTACTTGTAGCCCAGGCTAACCTCAAATGTGCACACTTAGTAACTCAGCCTCCTGTGTGCAGGAATTATAGGCATGTGCAGCATACCTGACTCAATAAAATGTGTTAAAAGATAATATTTAAACTCTATTTACATCTTTTAGTTGTTTGTTTAACCTTGAATATTTATGATAGTCAAAATATGACAAAACATGATAAAATAAAAGGTTTCAAGATACTTTTTTCTGTGTCATTTAGATTAGACAGACATTTTCTCTTCAGCCTGGGAAGCGTTACTGGACTCATTTTGATACTCACAGTAACCCCATTATCATTCGCTCTCTCTCCTGTGCTTGCTTAATAAACCATGTGATTTCTAATGCCTGGGCTCCTCCACTGGTCACTTTGTCAGCTTCTCTTTCTGTATAACTAGTGATCAGAATGTCCCCGTTGTTCATATTTAAGTGAAAGACTGTAATTAAAGACAGTTTACTTCCCTCTCTATTAACTGGGAAACACACTACTCCTCAAAATGTACTTGGATATAGTCTGGCATACTCTCTTAGGACAGCCATTCCAGTAATGCTAGAGAAAAGGATGGAAACTTGCTGAGATGTGACTATGGGTTTTCTAGTGATGAGTCACCTGAGCACTCAGCCCGCTCAGCCATCTTTCCTCACCTGTCAGCCACAGATCCAGACCTTCATGGCCTCAGTTTCACCATCTTCCATCTTTCATCAGGTTATGATAGGCCGATTGTCTCCATAGTGTCTATAAGTGGGACTGTCTTTATATCTGTGCCTGACTTTTAAAAAGTACTGACTTTTTACATCTGTATGGGCATGGACTCCTTAATCAATTAAAATCTAACCCAGAGTGCTAGTAAAGCAGTTCACTACCAAGCCTGAAAAACCTAAGACATCTGGGACCCACATGCTGGAAAGAGATGACCCACATGTGCAGATCACCCCTCACCTTCATATATGTGTGGTGGCGCATGCATAGCCACATGCATACACATACATAAAATAAATGTACTTTTAAAACTTTAAAGCCAACTGAGATTTCACCGTTTCTTGAAGCTGTCACGGGCATCCAGGAGCATATGGTTCATTGTTTTCCTCTAAGTAGCATTAAAATTGGCAGGAATTCAAGCTCTATATATCATAAAAGTTCTGTGAAAGCATTAGGTGAATGCTTAGAAAAGCATCATAACTAGAAGTGAGAAGACCAGAGACCTTTGAAAGAGAGACAGTATATTAGTAATAAGTGCTTTATCTCTGAAAGGAAGGTAGCACGGTGACCCTGCCCACGAGCGGCAAAACTGTGGGTTTCTACCTCTGACTTGCGCTCTGCTCTCCTGACATCACTGTATGTTTTCATTAGTTTTTCCCAGTGTCTCCCATGTCTGGCCTGCTAGCTCTGTCATATGGCCTTAGCTTCTTCTCTCCTTGACTTGCTTCCCACACAGATCAGCAGCTTGTGATACAGTGGGACAGACAACCACATGTGCTGGCTCTCCATCAGGCTGCTGTCTCCCAGTTAGACCCATTTCACATGCTCTGTTGTAGCTGCTTTTAGGATATGTTTTTCTTTCTCAAGTCTAGAGACATTTTAGTGTTTTCATCTACTCTTTAATTTGTATCTCCTTGTTATTTATGAACAACTGAGAAAGCATGAATACATTTCCTTTGATGTTGGAGCCTACTCTTAAAAAATTGATTAAAAAGTTGTTTTTCCACACAAAAAAGCTTTATTTAAAATACATATTCATCTACCCTATACTGTATTGAGTAATTTAGAAGGTCTTCATTTCATTGTTATGTATAGCATTTCAAATAATGACCTAAGACTCATTAATGGCCGACTGAAGAATTTAGCTTTAACTATCATGATATTCCTTTCAAACTAGCAATTTTGTTATCTTCATTTCAATTCTCTCTCACATAGCATATGTTCATCGAAATCTGTCTGAATATTAGCTTGTTCTTTTAGTAATCAATGTATATTTTAATCAGCTGCTGAGAAAACTCAAAATACCTCTTTAGAATAAATAGCTTGACTATATTTCTTCCTTTATTTATAGTTTGGTACATAAGTCTTAGGCAGTAATTTATAAATCAACTATAAATTACCAATACAAATATACTCTTGATTTTATTTACCTAATCAATCATATAAAATACCCCTTGACCTATACTCAGAGAGGTACATCACATTGCCTGATTTTACCTGTTTGATACATGTACCGGGGCATTTGGAAACGAAATGGAGTGGTAAACATAAAGATAGTGCTTGATGTATGAAAAAGTTGTTCTCTGCCGAAATACCATAATTCTTTTACTCAGACAGAGCAGGATATGCATAAAAGTGCAAATACAAGGTTCTGAGTTCAGATCCCCAGACCTGTCCACAAGAGCCCAGCACAGCAGCACACTCTACAGAAGCAGAAGACACCAGGATGCCTGGAGTTTTCTGGACAGCCTGTCTAGACCATCAGTGAGCTTCTGTCTCAAAAAATAAGGCTCAAAGATTGAGGAAGTATCATGCTTTGGTCTTCACATGTGTGCACATGGGCACACACACATACAATTTTTAAAAAGGAAATTGGTTATTTAATTATGATGTGTAAGTGTTTAGGACCTAAATGTATATTAATTATTTAGATTTTGAAATACAAATTAAAAGTTATTAGGCTCTCTAATTCTCTTGGCCTCCACTAGGAAACATTTTCAGAACCAGTTCATACAACCTAGTAGAAAACTCATTAAAAGTTTCGTCATGTCTTTTAAAATTATTTATTTGTGTATATGTGTATTCAATTGTGTGTTTGACTGTTTTGCCTGAATGTGTGTATGTTTACCACATGCAGGCCTGGTGCCTGCAGAGGTCAGAGAAGGTGTCTTGGATCTCCTGGAACTGGAATTACAGATGGTTATGAGCCACCATGTGGGTTCTGAGAACCTAACCTGGGTATTCTACAAGAGCAGCCAGTGCTTGTAACCTACCATCTCTCCAGTCCCCTTCCCTACTTTTTAATACATATTATGCTAAGTAATATACCAGCTGTTCACTGTATATTTACTCAATATCAAAAAATACTTTTAAAGTAGATTATGTCCAAATACAAATAAATTTTAGTTTTACAGTATAGATTAGTTATAGATAAAAAATATTTCATTAGAAATGATTTTGTAAAAAAGAAAAGTGAAATAATCAAGTACCATCTCATTTGTGATCACCATCATGATTTTTATAAATACTAACTTACATTTGTTTACCATTGTTTGACATTTGCTTACCTAAGATTTATTGGTTATATTCTCCTAAAAATGGTTAGAAAACATTTTGTACTTCAAGTCAGTTTCTTTCCCTCCTTTTCCAGGGTTTGGAAGAATGAAATCAACAGCACAAACACATTCAGAGTCTTACCTCACCCTTCCTTCGTCTACACGGCTAAATTCCACCCAGCCACGCGAGAGCTGGTGGTTACGGGATGCTATGACTCTATGATACGGATATGGAAAATTGACAAAGGGAGGATGCTGCCATATTAGTGCGTCAGCTAGATGTGCACAAGAGCTTTGTCAACTCCATCTGCTTTGATGATGAAGGTATACCACAGAACATGCTCAAATCAAGAATACTTACCCAAAGAATTGAGTCCTTTCTCTGTTAGTTGGTGCTTGTGAGAGATGTGCTGTATTACTATTTGCACATATTTAAAGTTATTGTAGTTTCAAGTAACGAGATAAATCTGACAGTGAAAGTATTCTGTTAATAACTTTAAAGTTTTTAAGTTCCTAGTATTTGTATTCAGTTACCTTTGTTCTAAAAACCCTTCATGTACTGCATTTCATAAATATATTTATTTGAGTTAGTGATTATTATTTTCAATAATTGCCTTTAAGAACATTTTAAGTTAGGTTGTACAAAAATAAAAGAGATGGGGACAATTCCAAAAGAATGTTGTAAATACATATGCCGGATATATTGACAGGAGTTTTAAAACCACATACAGAAAGGAATTTGCAAATAATTAAAGAATCTCAGCATTTGAATAATATATGTAACATTTTAAAATACAACATAGGTTTTTATTGGGTAAGAGAATAAAGAAATTCATCTATTTGTCATTTTATATTATTTCAGAGATTAGACATGACAACTGCAGCTATAAGTATCTAAAATAATATTTAGAGAAAAATAATAATATTGCAATATACTTAGTTCAACTTTAGAGATTCTAATATAAGAATATACTTTTCTTTTGTCTTTGTTCAGAATTAGAGTCTAATATATGGCAGTATTCACCATATAATTGAATAACCTAATTTGTAAACTATTAAATTAACAGTTCTAAAAACAATATTTGTTAGCAGTGATGTGTAATGTATTCTTACATGGCCATGATGTTGAACCTATATGTTTTCTGGGTCCCATTCAGTTTTTTAAAACTGGTATTACAATTTTTTTTAAATTCTCTGATCATTTCAAATTTAATAGTCACTATAACTGTGTTTACAATGTATATTAGAACATGTATTTTTCTAGGAGAATTAGCAATTACAGAGGCTAATAATAGACACAGGTACACACTGGATACTTCAGATACTTTGGAGTACAAATGTCTGGGTGCTAGACAGACACAATATATTGCCCATTTCTTTTTGTGCTCAGATAAATGACAAATGGAAATGTTATCAAAAATGCTTTTTAAAGGTGAAGAATTTACTTAAAGATAATTGGCATATACTGTGCATTTTACTTTTTAACCTTTATAAATTGAAAAACACTTCATTGACAGTTCAATGCTTTGACTGTTTGTCTAAGTCGTGGCTTCCCCCAACTTCATACTTTGTTTTTATAACTTGTGTGACGTTCTTGAGTGAGTACTTGCTGTTTTACCAGGTCACCACATGTACTCAGGAGACTGCATCGGGGTTATCGTTGTCTGGGACACGTACGTCAAGGTGACTGACGTGCAGCACTCCGTGCGCCACTGGTCGATAAATAAGGTACAGAACCACATTTCATAACCTGAGGCTTCATGGAGGAACTGCAGGAGAATAAACCACAGGCCTGACTTTTAAAGGACCATGAGGACATTGAGTCTATCCTTTGAAAACTTGAGCTTCTCTCAGTCGAGATGCCCACCATAAACCTTCCTGCTGAGCACAGTCTGGAGTTACTGATTCACTGTCTCATCTTTCTGAGAGGGACTGGTGTCAACTCACCTTTTCAGTGTGGTCACACTTTACTCTTTGCTTTTTTAGGCCCTGGACCGTGGGAGGCAGTGACTTCCCACTAAGCTACAGCCTCATCCCATTGTTATCTTCTGAGGTCCGGTCTATAGAATGGCAGGAGCTGAAATCCACATTAAAATAGCACATATACCCGATTACCACCTGTAACTGACAGCTAATTTTCTATTATCTGTATCCTGTGTATACAGTCCTCTAGTATAATCACTAAAAAACAGCATCTGTAATAGGTATGGTAGGGATTGTTATTTAATCACAATAATTGCTCCGTTGAAGTTTGGTAATGAGAGAGACAAACATGGAAGTAATTCCTTCTGAGATAGGGTATTATGGTCTATAAGCAATTCTGCAGTTTTTTTTTTTTTTTTTTTTGTAGTTAAAGATATAAATGAGTTGGTAAGCTTGAGCTTTTGTTTTATGTTATGCTGTACTGCTGTGGTTTCTACCTGGAACTGCTGCTAGGCCTAGGTCTGCTTGCCCACTGCTGCAGAGCTCAGTCAGCTGCTAGGCCTAGGTCTGCTAGAGGAAAACCTCTAGGTAAAAACGGTGACGCTCAAGTGAGAAGGGGGCCGATTGAGAATTCTGCCCTGGGTTGAGGGATTTTCTTAGAGTCTTTGGACTTTAAGCGGAGTTATTTGGAGAGACAGCTCTGCTTAGCACTAGCACGGCTGACACTAAAAGCTTTTCGAATTTGCAGCTTTTTTCTCCCTTGTGGCAATCCTAAAAATGATCCTTGGTAACAATTTTTTAAAAAGTTTATTAGATACATTAAAGGTTATAGTGTAGTTGAGAGCATACATATATATTTAGTAAAATGTTACTATGGTGAGTCAAGTTAACATAACCATCACGTTACAGTGCCCTTTTGGTTGTTTGTAACAGAGAAGCTGAACTCTGTACATTTTGCATGATTCAGTACAATTTCATTCATGTAGACTTCATATTGCATACTCAATGACGAGCTGTCACAGTGTGTTCTGACCTAAAGCTTCCTGTTTCCCCCACAACTCAGACTTTCTTATACATATAACTCTTAGTTTCCACATATAAGTATTTAATATGTCTTCCAGGATCATCCCTGCTGTGACAAATAAAAATATTTTTGTTTGAGGGGATTAATAATATTAGAGAGGAAAGAAAATGGGGATGAATGGATGCATTCCTTAATGCCTAGTATCTTCAGCCATGCTCATGTCCTTTGTGGAGCTGTGTCGATTCTCTCTTTTCCCCACTTTTTTATCCAAATTTTTGTTTTCCTGGTATTGAGCTTGTGTGTTTAGGGATTGATCTCTTATCCGGTAGAAGATGTGCAGATTACTTTCCCAGTGCGCCCTCTGTAGTCCATTGTGCAGATTACTTTCCAAATGTGCCCACTGTAGTTCTGTGAGCTGTTGCTTAGTCTCACACCTTTTAGTTTAATGGACCCCACTTTATGCATATTTTTGTGGCCTAAGTTTTTAGTTGACCATTCTCCCCCCAAATATTGTGAAGGCCAATACTCAAGGGAAAGGCCGAGCAGTAGTGCACACTCCTTTAATCCCAGCACTTGGGAGGCAGAGGCAGGCGGATTTCTGAGTTCGAGGCCAGCCTGGTCTACAGAGTGAGTTCCAGGACAGCCAGGGCTACACAGAGAAACCCTGTCTCGAAAAACAAACAAACAAACAAAAAAAGAATTGCTGTATTTTGAGAAAGTGAATAACACATAATAATTAAATACAACACTAACACAAAAATACAATTTGCTATTTTTATTTTTTTAAATCTAAATTGGAGTTGCTAAAAATCCTTGTTACTAATAATATTAAAATATTCAGTGTAATAGAATTAAAATTTTTGGATCATTCTTAATTTTATTTTATTTTGTTGAGAAATGCTATTATATTGTTTCCCATGATAACCTGAAACTTACTTACTGTATATGCCTCAAACTCATGGCAATCCTCCTTCTTCAACCTCCCGAATGCTGGTATTATATAGGTAAGATACTGTTCTCAACTGGAAATGGCATTTTAAATTTAATTTGTCCTTTATAAATGGTGTTACATGTAACATCAAACACGTCAGTAGCAATAGTTTGACTTTTCCCCCCACCCCCTCACCATTTTAGGAAATTAAGGAAACTGAATTCAGGGGAGTTCCAATAAGTTACCTGGAGGTTCATCCCAATGGAAAGCGTTTATTAATCCACACCAAAGACAGTACACTGAGGATCATGGATCTGCGATGTAAGTATCTTAGAACTAATCGGATAAGAACATCAGTTGGCTTTTTTATGACTATAAAATGTAGCTGTGTTTTTGAGTAGGCAGTGTAGCCCTACGTACACCATCTGTAGAGATCTTTCTGTTGCTTCTTACATCTGATAGTGAAGATCAGGGGTGCATGTTATGTGGGGGGCTAGGACAGCCCCCACAACAAAGAAATACTTGACACTGTTTGAGTAGCACTGAGGCTGAAATGAATCAGTAGTTTCTATTTTCACAATGAAAAGCAGACACTCATACTTTGGTACTGGCCTAGACTACAATATATGTAACTGAAGAAGGCATCTCTTGGCTAATGCATCTTTGTCTTTTATTTTAACAAAGGAAAGGATGGGAAATTCCTTACTATAAAAGGCAAGCAGAGTTTGTGTGCAGGCAGTGTGCACTGCTAGTATACTTTTTGTTGGTGTTACAATTCCATGTGAAACAAACAAGAGAAACTATTTCCTGGGTTTGCTATTGTATTTAGAAATACACACATCAGTCTATATGAGTTGATCTTGTACATACCTTTTTTGTGCCTTAGCCCTTCAGTGTTTCTATAATAGCTCAAGACCCCACCATGCACACTGTGGGAAAGTGATAGCAGAATTACCACATCTGAAGTTGGTAATCTCATCATTGGCTTTCAATAACAACAAACATTTAGATGAAAACATGAGATTAGTATTGGAATCTGAATATTCTTTTTTCTATGCATAGTATTCATGGCATGCCAGTATATAAGCTAGATCTCAATATGTGTATCTTAATGAATATAAATGTGTGGTATAATTACTATATATATTACAGCAACAAGAAAGGTGACAGTTATAATTCTATTAAAGGTTCTATTGAAATACTGGCCTTTGAATTAGTCTTGAAGAATGGAAGATGGAGGATTTCAGTAGGGTAGAAAATGAAATAAAATTCTAAGTGGGATATGTGTTCAAGACAGATAGGTAGCCTGAGCATAGGTTTCTTGACAAGGAATACCAAGAGGGAAGTTTTTAAAACAGAAACTAGGACTAGATAAGGTGGCCAAGTTATTCCCTTTTTAAGCCCTATAAGATCATACCTGGACTCCAGAGGAGGGCTGCTTAAAGAGTCAAATGCTGCTTTTTCTAACCCTTCCCCTTTTGATGGATGGGAGAAATACTACACCATATCCATAAGGGGTTTTGTGGAAGAATAAACTAGTTAGTAAGCAGAAGGCTTACAACAATAAGAGCACACTGTAAGAGACTCCATAAATGTTTTACTCAGTAACTCATAGTCTGACTATCTAAACCAAAAATGTTAATACACACACACCAAGATTGGTAGGAGAAAGCAAGACATACACTAAATGTTGTCCAACAATAGAATATTTCATAAGATATAGTTAGACAATGACATGATTCCATTGAAATCAAAATGTATTCTGTTATCAGACACACAAACCCACTATTGATGACTTTTTGGTTGAGTGAAAAAGCATGTATCTGATTTCTTATCTTAAAGATTGTGAGCACTGAGACAATGTCAGCTGTTGCTAAATGAGAAAGTCTATTAATTTTATATTTATTATTATTATAGTTCAACAGAGGAAAGAAGTGTATCACATAAATTAGAAAGAAACAGAATCAATGCTTGTTTGTTGACTGTCCATCACAGAATGTCTACCATATCATATACTCTCAAAACTATAGTTACTAACTCAAATTCAATATTTACAAATAGCATTTCTTTCCCTCTAGTCCTTTAAGTAGTTAAGTTGGGTCATTTTTGCATTGTTTTTTGGGTTTGTTTATAGATTGGCAGCCAGGAAATTTGTGGGTGCAGCAAATTACCGGGAGAAGATCCACAGCACTTTGACACCATGCGGAACTCTGCTCTTTTCTGGGAGTGAGGATGGAATAGTATACGTTTGGAACCCAGAGACAGGCAAGTGTTCATCGATCTTAAAAAGTCCTTTGGTGAATGGTTGGAAAGTTCAAAGTATATGACAACTACAGCTTTGGGTATTTTTAGAAAAATTCTGACTTTGTGTTTTAAAATCAGGTAAAATTAGTTTCTTCATTACTCTGACAAAATACTTGACAAGGAGCAGTTTAAGGAAGGAAGGGTGTTTTTTTTCCTTAGAGTTCCAGGGATATAATCCATCATGGCAAGGGCACATAATGGCAGTAGCAAGAAGCTGCTGTTCATATTGTATTGGCAATTTGGAAGCAGAGAATGGGGTTGAGGAGACAGTTTAGTCGATAAAATAACCGTTTGCCATGTAAGTATGGGGATGTGAGTTTGAACCTTCAGAAACATGGAAATCAAGAAGCAGTCACACCTACTTTGTCCCAGCATTCCTGTGGCAAAATGGGAGGCAGAGGTAGAAGAACACCAGGAGCTCTTAGACCAGAGACTCTGAAGGCATGTGTATGTGCATGCACGTACACTCAAACACGTGTGCGTGCATACACACACACAGAAGCCGACACGTCAGCAGGCATAGGACCACTAACAAACTTCAAATCCCACCTTCAGTGACGTACTTCTCCACCTCCAGGAAGGATCTACATCCTAAGACCAGCTGGAGACCAAGACTGCAAACACATGAGCCCATGAGGAATATTCTACACCAGACCATAATAGATAGCGTTTGATAAAATTCAGCTATATTCTAAATATATATTACATTTGTTCTTGATTGTTTGAATATCATTGTGAATTTCACATTATAAATCAAGATTTATTCTTTCAAGGCCTGTGAGATAGTGAAGACGCTTGAAAAGTAGCTTATGAATACTGTAACACAAGATATAGAAAATTATAAGCTGAGCTGCAACTGTGTAGATACATGGTCAACATGGATGATATGGTTTGACTGGTAACGAAACGTTCTTGTGAAAGTCTCTGATGCCTTAGACTTCTGGCTGCTGATCCTAGGTATCAGTGACTTCTGCTGCTGGCATCTTCTAGCTGCTTTTCAAGCAGATAGCACCTCAGCCTCCAGGAGAAAAATAAAATAGAAAAATTGAGGCCTTGCTCATTCTTCCCTGACAAGAGTTTCCTCAATTACTGAGTTTTGTAATCCCTCCCCAGTTTTGCCAAATTCTTTGTTAGTTACAATTTGCACACTTTTCTCAGGTCTCAGTCATACACACCTCTCCGTTTACATCAAAACACTTCCTGTGTATTTTGTTCCACAAAACATTGAAGAGGTTGGACTAAAACCAACAAAGAAGCCAATAGAATGCAGATTGCAGATAATTATCCCTCACAGTGGTACTCAGACACCTAGAAGTATTTATTGTCATGTAAATAATATGAGCCTCATCATTGCTGCAGATATCTTCCAAGTGAGGTATAGAATAATCTTGGAATGAGAAATGTGTGGCAAAGTACAAGTTACTGCCTTTCTTTTTCTTCAGGAGAACAAGTGGCAATGTATTCTGACCTGCCATTCAAGTCAACTATTCGAGACATCTCTTACCATCCATTGGAGAATATGGTTGCATTTTGTGCCTTTGGACAGAGTGAGCCGATTCTTCTTTATATTTATGATTTCCAGGGTAAGTCCACTACTTAATGTAAATGAAGCAATGTTTACATTTATGATGGACCAAGAATCAGGAACACTATAAAATCTATTAGTAATTATTTCAAGTAACATAATATCTTTGAATATACTATATAAAAGAGCCCAAAAGATGACATAGGTTGTTATTAGGATGTTGAACATTTCATTATTTTCTATGCATTATGAGCATGGAATTTAGATGTTAGCAAAAGTGCACATAATGAGGCTGCCATAGAGATCAGTTGATAAAGTCCTGACCTAGCTAGCATGCATGGAGCCTTGCCTTTGATTACCAATGCCACATGAATTGGATATGGTGGTGCAAGGCTAGTGGAACCCTGGTGGAACCCTGGTTTAAATGCCTATTATGTTTACAGTGGAAACAGGAGTGTTAGAAGTTTACATTATCCTCTGTTGTGTGTTGGTTTGACGCCAACCTTAAAAAGTCTTAAAAAGAAAACACATGACTGTGCTATATTGGAATCACAAGTAATTAAATGAAATCCATATAAAATTAGGACTATATCAACTCACTTTAAGTGGTAAATATTGTACAAAATACGGATTTTTTAAATGCTTTAGTTGGATAGTGAATTATTTTGTTATTTGGGTCTTGTTTGTATGTTAGGGGATTAGTTTGGTTTGGAGGTTTTTATTTATGTGTTTTGTTTTGTTTTGTCTTGAGACAGAGTCTTTGTAGTTGAGGCTAGTTTTGAATGCATTTGTAAGTTTAGGCAGCCGTGAACTTAAGGCAGCTCTCTTGTTTCTGACTCCCAAGTCTTAGGATTACAAGGATGAGATAGAAAACTGGTATAAGCTAATTTCTTTTCCTGTGATTTTATTTTTTTAAAAGCAAAAATCTTTGGTAAATTGTAGTTAGGAAATGTTTAATATAAAATATGGACAAAATTTTAAATGTAGATGAAAATGGAATCTGGCCAAGAAATGTAATGTTTTTAACTCTAAAGATTAGATGTGCCTGTCATTCTAAAAATAATGATCATAAGGCTTTGGATCTACTTTTTAGGAATTAAGATGCATTCTGAGAATAATTTTGGTTTATGTTGTTTCTTAAATATTTATTTTCTATTCTGAAATTAGTATTTTTCTTTTCTAATTGGTCAATCTTTCTCAAAAACAATATTTTATAATCTTCATATATTAGTTGTACAAAAACTATTAATTTCCTTGCTTTAGTTAATTATGACATAACATGATTCAGTATTTTTGTAAGCTAGGGTAATATACATGCATGATATTTATACACATGTAGGCATACAATTGTATATGTGATAGTAATGAAGCTATAAATAAATACTTCAATGAAATAACAAAGTTAAATTTATTAAATCACTACATGTTGGCTTATTTAATGCTCTGATAGATGTGATTAGACAATTAAGCTATCACAAACCTGAAGGTTTTGTTCATGGTACACAATGTAGTACAAATTTTCCAATGAATTATCTTAAAGAACACAGAAAAATGAAGGTTTATCTTAATGATCCTTATAGAGAAGAAATGATTTCTGCAACTTATACTCGAATTTATGAAATGCTGTTGCTAGTGATAGAATTGCCAGGCAGGGAGTACCATTTCCATTCACTAGCACCTGTTGGCAGAGATGCTGCTACCCTGTTCCCGAGAGGGGTGAGTAAGATCCTCAGGTCAGCCAGTACCCAATCCTGTCTCACTATAACAAGTTCCCTGAAACAGTTACTTGCCCTGCCCCATTCCAGTTTTCCCATAGACAAGGAGAATTACAGTCCATTGCTGTCCAATTGGAACTATTCTCCAGGACAAGAGAGCAGTTATTGCCTCAGACTCTTAGGAGATTTCACAACATCTTCATTCAGTTTATAATTTGCTTTCTTTTAGACTTTTGAAATTTTCACTGCAAATATTAGTTAAGTTCCGCTCTGTCTTTTGTCCTTAAATAGCTTCCCGTTGCTAGAAGGGACCCTTGGCTCAGAAACAGCAAGTTACTTCAGCTGGCCAGTAGCATGGAGTTCAGGCTCCGATTGTGCTCACTTCAGGGACCTTGGCTAATGCCCTCTGCCCTTCTGACCCTCTATTCTCTCATCTTTGAAAAGCACTTTAAGAATAGTGCCTGCCCTACCAGAGAGCTCCAAGGGCCAAGACTGTAAAGGAGCCTTGTAAAGGGATAGGCGCCCAAGTAGAAGATCCACAATTAACACTGTTTATACAGTAGCCAATCACATTACAGAAACTCACGCTTTTCCATACCCACAAGCACTTGTCTGCGGAGCTGAGAAGATGATGTTTCTCCTTTACTCCATTACTCAGCCTTTTCCATTCATCTACTAACCCGGAGGCCACACCAGGCCAACTGCATTGCAGCATTTAACACATAAGGTCAACTCATGTTAGAGCCACATCATCTTAGATGCAGGAGGATGGATTTCTGTGAGCATTTCAGAAATGATAGGTGAATAACAGAACTTGAAATTACTTATTTTATGCAACACATTTAAAGTATTTTTGATACAATTGCCTATACCTTGCCAAAAAAAAATTTTTAAAGCTCAAAATATTTCAACATATTTTCCAGACTATGTTGCCTATTTTTAAAAAGGGGAAGCTTAGGAAGAAGTAAAGTAACTTGAAGACATCTAAGGTTTGGCACAACTCTTTTTAATGACATAGGTACAGAACACATGAGAGTTATTTCAGTCTCTGAGGGTTGTACTCATTGAACATAGGCCACAGTCAGTAGCTCAAATAATCATTCATTTTTTTATTAAAAATTTTAATGTTTAATTAACTTATTACAGTTTGGCCCTATATTTTATTTTTCAAACATAGCTCAAACTATGTTTTCTGAGAATGAAGTTCACATGTGGTTTTACTAAGTTTTAATGGTATAAAGTTCAAAAGAAACAGCTAAGTTACTTTTAAAATAGCTTCTGAAATATTCAAGGAAAAAGAAGCAAGTTCTTTTTTTGTAAGTTAAATCAGCTACAAATGAGACCACATTGGTAGCTAAATGTATCAGTCTTCTTTCGGTTCCAGCAGAATCTGTGAGAGTCAGCAAGCGTCTCTCCTGCTGAGTGTATATTCGGCTTGTGGTCTTTGAGTCCCTCATTCTACTGAAATTTTGCTTTTTTTTTTTTTTTTTTTGTAAGAAGTGTAATTTTTACTTTCAGAAGGCAGTTTTATTTGCCTGATTTTGAAAGAGTTAATCATCTAGTAATACAAAGTTTAGTCACAGTGTACCACAAACAATGTGCATTGACGTTCCACAACAAGGTACTGCACAGAGAAACGGTTTCTGCTGGATTAACTATGAAGCCAGACTGTAGCAATAAATGCATTGTTATTAAACAGTAGTTGTCTATGTCTCTAGGATGTTATTGTACATTTAAGAATAATTATAGTACCCATTTAACACTGTATTAAACACTATAAATATATATTTAAATTTTTTCACTATGGTTTTATGACATAAATACTTAAACAATTTTAAAGGATCTAGGCGTTGAGTCACTGTAGACTGTTTTTTGTTTGGTTTGGTTGTTGTTAGTTTTGTTTGTGTTTTGCTTTGTTTTGTTTATTTGAGACAGAGTTTCTCTTTGTGGTCCTGGCTATCTTGGAACTCACTCTATAGATCAGGCTGACCTCGAACTCAGGGATCCATCTGCCTCTGTCTAAGATTAAGGCATGCACAACTACCACCACCCAACCAAAATTTATACTCATATTTGCAGTCTAAATTAATTAGCATATGACCTGCTATATTAGGTTTCGAATGGTAAAACTTCTCTCTATAGTATCAGTTTCTCTGAAATATGTCATTTCTATGGTATTTTTATATCTTGTAGGAAGCAAAAATGTAGGCTTTTTCATTTGTTTATTACCAGCACATAGCCTAGATACTGACATATATGACTATGTATGTAGGATGTTAAGTAGGGTCAAGTCTGCTTGGCAACTTAATACTGCTGACACTGGGTAATGAACCTGAGTTCTCACTAGGTGGCAGTGTCCCTTTCTGTGGCAGTACAGACCTTTTGAAGCACCTATTGTGCACCAGGCTCACTTGAGCTGTAAACCCAGGGGTCAGACTCAGTTTACCTTCTCACTGCTGGTCCTTCATGCTGTTTACAGAGCATGATTCTGGTGATTACAGTACCAGAAAACCTTTAGTCAAACTAAATAGCTGTTTCTACAATGATAACATTTTAGAACTAGAATTTAGTGATCCAGAAAAGATCTGTTGAGATCTGTGATCTGCTTTGTCACCTTAGTAGTAGCTTTATTTTTCACAATGTGGCATGCTCTCCCATAGTTCAGGAACGTATACACCTTTATACTCATAAAATTTTGTTATAGCTGAGTGTGGGGGCACATGCATTAAATCTGAATATTTGGAAGGTAGAGACAGGAGAGTCATGACTTCTAGGTCATCCTTGGGTACATAGAGTTTCCAAGGCTAGCATGTGCTAGAAGAGACCCCCATCTCTCAAGTTGCTAATTGCCTATAGTGTTTATAAAGTAATGTGTTTAGCATAGTTCTTGTGCAGTACTTGTTTGCATTAAGAATTAAAATTCTTACAGAATAGAGTTGTTTCTTAAATTTTATAAAAATATAAAACGGCATTATTAGTAAATTTGGGATTATTGAGAACAGTGGCAGTCATAGCTAACATCAAGTACTTTCTTATAGAATACTTCCAAAATACTTGAGAAAAATCTCATTATTGTCAATATTAATACATGATGAAACTGAGGCACCACAGAGTGAAATAACTCTCCTAAGGTCACAGAGTTGTGGGTAAAGCTTCAGGTTGTCTGACTAATGTCTTCACAGGATAATACCTAGGTGATATAAATTTAATACCCACAGTGTATGTACCATTTAATGTTTTCCATGAATGATTAAAAGTCCAATTCCGATATTATAATTCTCATCTTTTCATAAAATTACACCATAACAGGTAGTACTGATTTTAGGATGGAGTTTTAAATATTTATTTTTACCCTAGTATAAGAAATTACAAATTAAGCTACCCTGATAAAGGCCTGATGAAACTGCTTTCCGGTATCCTGAAGTACTTACTGTTTCCCACATAATGAATTCTTGACTTTCAAAGCCTAGACCATTAAGTGACTAAGGAGATGGGAAGATTTTCATGTACATGATGGCATTGAGTGTAAACAAAACCTATGAGTCCCTCCCCAGGGCACAGAGAAAAGGAACAATGTAGCCCAAAGCAGACAGCAGTGTGACAGGAACATCTGCAGAGGGACTGGACCTTGACAAACACTGTCACTCTGTCCAACCCTCAACACATTGTTTCCAATTTTATATGCACCTGCTTTTTAATCTGTGAAATAAAAAACTATACATGCTTAATATACTTCCATATTTTATGTAATGATAAACTGAAACCATAAAGCAAGATGTGCACCCTGGGTATTAATAGAGTCCATGAGCCAGGCCGTAGCAGGAATGCTAGTGGTTTTTCTGTAGCAATGCATGTCACACACTTTCAGCTGAACAGTGTCATGTGGGTAGGAAGGCAGCAGTAAGAGAACAGCACTTCCAGCAGGGGATTGCAGACAGCCTGTGGGGATACCAGAACATTTTGGTGTCTACAACTGCTTTCAAGCAAATACAGTTGCCATCTGCAGGTTCTTGTTACCTTGTCCATTCCTCTGCTCCCTGTCCATTCACTTAGCTCCCTGCAGTACCTGGTTCAGCTCCAAGAGGTCAGAACTCCAAAAGGAGTGTTTGTACTTCCAAGCCTGCTATAATACATGCATGTAAGGATTTCTCAAAAAGAGATGAAAGGGTGTGGATAAGAATATTAAAATTGTGAATATTAACAGCAGGTTAGATCAGAGCTAAGTCTTAACATACAAATTACATTGGTACAAAGAACAATGATATAATGCAGAAATTGGGCTGTCTAATTGTAACATGTTCTCTAACCAGAACCCAAAATAACTTGGTAACCTTCAGATGGTTACAAGCATACAGCTTGAAGGATAATCCAAAAGTCATCTATCACCAACTATTTTACAATGAGAAAGACGTATGTCTTAAGCACATCTACTGGTGGAGGGTTGGGGAGACTGAAGAACTTATAGACAGCAGTTTCTGTTTCGAGTGTATTCTAGTGTACTTTGTGACTATGTCTGCAGACTGTAAAGGTCCTCCTCACGAAGCTAGAGGTGCTGACAGTAGGGTAGCATGCTGATTTGACTGCTTCAAGTCCACACTTATATATATATATATATATATGAATGAACATGGTGAAACAAATGCCATAGTTTGTAGTTTTTTTATTTTACTCCATTTAGAATATTTTGATTCACAATTATAATTCACAATACATTGTAAAATATATCTTAAAACTTTGAAACATAATTAATAACTTAAAAACATACTTAGTCACTGCCTTTTTCTGTTTTTACCAGTTAAAAATTCTTTGAAAGAAAAAACATAATGCATATTTAATGTATTGTAATACTTTAAAAATAAGTTTAATCAAAACTATAAGAGAAAAAGTAGTTAAGTCCTGTTAACTTATTACTGATGCCAGTACGTGTGTTTCTTGGCTATCCTTGTAGGTGCTCATTTGCTCAGTTAGATGAAATTGTAGTTCACAAATAAAAAGCTCAGAAAATCTGGGAAGTTAGCATGCCAGACTGCTCTTAGATGCAGCCTTATGTGCAGCAAGGAAACAGCTAAACGTTGGTAGCACAGTTTTCAATGTGAAGAATACAGAAATTATGAAACACATTTTTCTGTTGACTTCTCAGCCCTGAAACCCACGCACTGTAGAGGCAGACCTTCCCAATCGCACACATGGAGCGCTTTTCTTTAGTTGTTTTTCTACAGCTCTACACTTGCTTGTTTTCTAAAGCTATCTTTGAATAATTGAGAGTGAAGTAAATATTCT
Source organism: Mastomys natalensis (assembly GCA_021653895.1). Taxonomy (NCBI): domain Eukaryota; kingdom Metazoa; phylum Chordata; class Mammalia; order Rodentia; family Muridae; genus Mastomys; species Mastomys natalensis. Next base: position 780,593 of record JAJTUV010000928.1, on the reverse strand, counting down.
TCTTACCCTGGAAATAAGTCCAAATTAAATACAAGAACGTTAACGTCGAATGCACACATACCAAAAAAAAAAAAAAAAAAAAAAAAAAACAACAACAAAAACCAACCCTATAGGGAGTGGCGACTTTTTGCACTGAAATAGATAATTGGTACAGACACTAAAATAGATCATTGGTATGGAGAACTGCCTGTCATTGACAGTTGCTGTCATCTGTGGCTTCTCTCAGGGCTCTGTCCTCTGGACTCAACCAGCATGACCTGCAGAGAATGCTGGGTATTAGCAGACTCTTCGTTTATGTAGATGAAGTTGTATGTGAATATCAAAAGTCAATAATTTTTACAGGTGCTATATCACATAGATGGTTTATTACTTTAAAAGGCCCAATGTTTTAATGCTCATTAAATATTTTAGAGCTTGGTTGTCTTTAGTCCCAGCATCCAAGAGGCTGGCAGGTCTCTGTGACTTTGAGGCCTCTTTGATCTATATAGGAAGTTTCCAGGACAGCAGGGTTACATAGATACTATCTCCTCTCCCTCTCCCTCTCCCTCTCCCTCCCTCCCTTTCCCCCCTCTCCCCCCCCTCCCCCTCCCCCTCCCTCTTCCCCTCTCCCTCTCCTCACAAACACTCACACACAGAGAATTTATAAAGAATTTTTATAGAATAACTATTGTATATGATTAAGTACATAACTCATACCTATCTTGCCCATTTTGTTTGTTAGGAAAACCTGTCTTGAGTGCACCTGTCAGACAGTAAAAATAGCATCACATTTTTATTTGCGTTTTTACTATTGTTTTTTTTTTTTTTTCTTGTTTGGGGCTACACTGTTCTTTTGTGACTTTTCTAGAGTAGCTCTGGGTTTCCTGCTGCTTTGATCTTCTAAATGGATTTAATGGGTCCTGTTTGCATATCAAGAATAGTTAGCCTTTTCTGTCATCCTTGCCATTTGCTTTTTGTGTTTGTGTACACAGCTTTATTGGGGTCATTTACATACAATAAACTATGAATTTTAAATATTTGCTTTGATAATTTACCTACTTGCAAGAGCATCACCTCAAGTCACAGCAGTGGACACGCCCATCACCCTTCAGTCACTTTGTGCCCCATTTTAATTGTGTCCTCCTGTTTTCCACTCCTTGAAAGTACTATATATTAGTGTCCATGTTTTAGAATGGTTTACAATAAAAGATCTATATATGCCATGAATTCTTTTATGTCTTCATTTTTTCCTGCTTAATTACTTTGGTGTTCACTTACGTTTTACTATCTATCAACAACTCATCATTTTAACTGCCTACTGTTGCTCCATTCAAAAGATTTACCAGTGTATCTGTTGTCTGTTGATGGGTATCTAGCTTATGACATTACAAATAAAGTTGATGAGTCTTCATGTGCAAGTTTTTGATTCTAAAGATGCTTTCATTTCCCTTATATAAATTCATATAAATGAAAGGTCAGGATCATATTGCCAGTGTATTTTCTTAAGCCAAGGTAGACATGGTAGTACACCTGTAATCTTACTACTTAAGAGACTGAGGGAGGAAGATAGTAAGTTTGAAGCTAGCCTACACTCTACAGAGACTGTCTCACAAAAAAACAAAAGTAGCGTTTCTCCTCACGTGTTCAAGTTTCTTCATATCCTTGGCAAATCTGACATAGCAAGACGTTTTTGTTTTAGCCATCCCAACAGACAGACTTGCTGCTTTGCCCTTGGTCTGATTTGCTCATCCCTTTCTGACTGGTGATGCTTTCTTAGACACCTGTCCACCATCTTTGGAGCTTCTTCAGAACCTGTTTACAATTGGACTGTATTTTCGGCTTGTTGTTGCTGTTATTGTTGTTATTATTTAAGTTGGCTTCTTTCTTTGTTTTGATGTGAGAGTTCTACATGCAGATGCTCCCAGGCATATGAGTGACAGATACTCCACCCAATGTTCGTCCTGTCTTCTAATTACTTTAACACTTTGAAAAACAGAACATTAAATTTTTGAAGTACGAATTACCAGTTTGCTCTGTCCTGGATTTTAGTTTTATATCTAAAAAACTTTTGCTTACTCCATACTCCCAGAATTGTTTGCCTGTGTTTCATCCTGAACTTTCAGAGCTCAGTGTTTTATATTGGCATCTTACCACAGGGCGTGAGGTATGGATCAAAGTTCATCTGAATATCCATCCATCCTGGCATCATTTAATGAAATATGTGTTCTTCACGGTTATCTTATTCCTTGACTATATATGTACTGGGTTCTCGGTTCTGTTGGTCTCTTTACCATTATGCAGACATCTAACTGTATAGCCATCTAGTTAATTTTTGTATATTCCTTTCATGGTAACCTAACTGAAGTTAGTTCCTAGTTCTAGTGACTTATGAGGTATTTTTTCTGCTTGTTTGTTTGTTTTTATTTCCTTCAGGTATTTTTACAGAGATACAGGGCTAGCTCTTTGGAGTTACTGCCACCTTAAGTTTCATTCCCTAGATGCCTCATTTTTCTCTCCTGCCTTAGCATGACATAGAAAATATCGTGCAAAGAAATCTTCCTTTTTTCCCTTTTCTATATTTTGTTCATTATTTGGTGATTTCTGACTAAGAAAGTAAATCTGGTTCCTTTTATTATATTTTTTATCCAGAAACATGAAAAGTCATTGCCTGTCACTTGCCTTTTCATTTGTATCATTGTAGGGCTTCATTTGTTTAAATACAGATCTAAATGTTCCTATAACAAAATGGATCCTATTTTTTTCATAAAAATGTTGGTAATTCTTGACCTTTTCTGACTCACATAGCCCTATAATGGATAGTCTATAAAATATAACAAATCTGTTTTTCTGAAACACAAACATCCCACCTCATGTTTCTGTTTGTAAGAGTACACAGAATTTGATGGCTCGTTCATTGATTCTAGTTTTCATCATCTTCTTTTTGTGTCATTTTTAAAGCCCTCCATTTCAATATTATATAATTAAGGATGTAGTTTTTAAATAATAACTTTATGTATTTTCTCCTTTGGATTAATTTTTTCAGATTCCTTTATCCAGTCAAGTGAGAGAATGTATTTGAGCATCTTATGACTAATAAAGAGCAGTGAAGATGCTGCTCTCAGCACTGGTTGCCACTGGTTACCACTGGTCACCATTGGTTACCACCATTGTCAAAATCAACACCATTTAAGCCTGTGTGTCTGTATAGGTATTTAATCCAAAACAAAAATTATGTTAAGGAACAAAGCTGACTATGAAAAGTACTTTTCATACAACATCTACAACAGAAAGACAAAACATTGTAAATATTTAGTGACAGAGTAAAGTGTTTTAAAATTATGATTCATAGATGTTATAAAACATTTAACATGGTAGTTATAGAAGTTTGTATTTAATTTGTATTTAAATTGAGAAATTTTAAAATTATACTTATATTTTAGTGTTTTGTACAGAATAGATATATGTATAAAATTTGAAGAGATAGAAATATACAAATAGGCTTAGGTACATGGGTTTGTGAGTGATTGTTTTTGTCCTTTTTGTATCATTATTGAGCATTTGAAATGTTATCTGTATGTATATAAATATGTATTAGGCTTATATCTCAGTTTACATTGCCCTCAAAGCTCTATTATAAAATAGCTTGTTGAAGAATTAACAATTTTCTGTGATTTCATATCACCTATAGTTTTTCATCTTGCCAGTCATGTTTCCTTCTTGTTACTTAGCAATGAAAATGTGCTGTTGAGTTCTGACTGTTTATTGTTATCATTTCATGCCTTTAGAATTTGATTATCTTTTTGCTGTGATTATTTGAACTAATTTTAGATTCTTTTTTCTTTTTAGTAGCCCAGCAGGAAGCTGAAATGTTGAAGCGCTATAGTGGGACACTCCCGTTACCTGGGATACATCAGAGTGAGGATGCTTTATGCACCTGTCCTAAACTGCCCCAACAGGGCTCTTTTCAGATTGATGAATTTGTCAAACACCGAAAATAATTCATCAAGAAAGATTCAACTTGTGAAACAGAGACTCGAAACTGTCACAGTATGTTTATTTTATTTATTTAATTTTTTTGGTAGTTGAAAATTTAAAACCATTATCATATAAGGAAGTTACTTAATTTCTTAAAACGAGTTTTTCTTTTATAGTTCTTTCTAAGTACTAGTTTTGAAGCCGTTATTCACAGCATACAAGCTAAATTTTTACTAATGTATCATGCTGTCAGGACTTACACTTTAAAGACTAGCTCAAGACCTAATAAAGAAGTGTTCTGAACCAAGTAATCCTGCCTAACAATTGTCACATGAACAGGACGAGAAACCATGTTCCCATCGTCAAGGGCAGGCTGCCTGCAGGTGTAGCTGACACTCATCTAGAGTCTTGTTCTCACTGCCAGCATTTCCAGAGACTGCTGCTTCAAAGATCAGGCCTTGGAAAGTCTTTCTCAAAGCATAAGTCTGAGTGTTTCTTGAGCTTCTGTGCGCATCAGAGTCACCTAGCCAGCTTTCTCATCTGCCTTACTCTGGGAGTTTTCATTTCTGGCATGTTTCCAGGTACTGGTCGGGGCACTCTGTTTAGGACAGCTAGCCTGGCTCAGTCCCTAGCACATAGAATGTCACATGCTGGTCGGGGCACTCTGTTTAGGACAGCTAGCCTGGCTCAGTCTATAGCACATAGAATGTCACATGCTGGTCAGGGCACTCTGTTTAGGACAGCTAGCTTGGCTCAGTCCCTAGCACATAGAACGTCACACATTGGCATTTTGTTCCTGCATTCATACCATCAGCTTCTTGAGGGCAGTTCTGATCATTTTTAGCATATTTATACCCTGGACCTGCTTGCCTGATTTTCACAATTCAACAGAAGTGCACAATCAAGGGAAAATTTGAATTCCTAAATTTGTTTCTATAGAGAATCTGTTTATTATTTTGTTTCTGTCTATTCTTTTCTATATTCCTTTTTAAAGGATAAATCAATACCCTATTTTCCTTCCAGTTTCCCCATTTTGACATTTTCCATTACTCTTTACCTTCCTATTCTCTGATTGGTATTACGCTATTGCTACCAAGTATTAATAATGTACTAATGGCTTCTGCCTGGCAATACCCCTGTCCTCTACATGTGTGTGCTTCCTTTGTAGGAAGTGCTGGCCAACCACAAGTGGTAAACCATCACTCACACACACCAACACACACACACACACACACACACACCCGTATAAGGCAATCTTACTATACTTATAAACTGCTCACATTGACTCTTATTGTAGCAGGTATACAACATTGGCACTAGAGTAGCTGGTATCCTTGTTTTATAAACAAAGCAGCTATTTATGTTCAAAAGACAGGTTTCATGATTTTCAAGATTATGATGTCTGTTGGGTATTGTTCCCCACATTTTATGGCAACCTCATTTAAAGACCATTGATATATATGTATACATTTTAGAAAGTTTCTACAATAGTATGCTTATTTACGGCTTTTTAAAAAGACCTTAGCATAGTTATCCCTCCCCATATTGCCTCCTCCACCTTCCCCTCCCATTCCCCACCCCACCTAACTCCCCTTTTATGATTTTTCCTTTATCCTTTTAATACCATATTCTGTTTCCTCAAAAGATCTTCCCAGTCCATTATTATCTACCTAACCTCTGCTGGTATTCTAAATAGAACTCAAATATAGAGCTGCATAAAACCTGCTAGACAAACTGAAGTCAGAACATTAAAATGGATTGGCATTCATGGAGAAATGATAACCTCATTTAAAACAAGAGTGCCATTAAATAGATGTTGTGAATTATAGGACTCAGTGGCTAAAGTGCTTACTGCGCAGTCATGAAGATGTAAGCTCAGTTCTTCAACATACACAGGAAAGCTGGCATATGGTATGTGTCTATAATCCCAGCACTGAGGAAGTAGAGGCCAGAGGATCCCTAGAGATCACTGACCACCTGGCTTAGCCAATCAATGAACTCCAGGTTCAATGAAGACCCTATCTCGAAAAATAAGATGGAGAGTCACAGAGGCAGAAATCTGCCATTGACCTCTGAGCTCCAGGTGTACACACAGGTGTACACATCTGTCTGCAGATGTGTGTATGCCACACACACGCACACATGCACACACACATGATTATGTGCATTAACAAGAAAAGGCACAAAGCATATTAGAAACAATAATTTAGATTATTTTGTGAAATAGAATATCAGAATTTTTATTAATGAAATCAAAAAGTAGTCTGAGAATTTTATTTAAAAAGTAAGATTTCCTGGCTAAGTTAAAAATAAAAAAAAAATCAAAGACAAATTTTAAAACTCTGCATTGCAAATGGTAATATTGAAAGTTGATCCTTAAACTCTCCAATTAATAAGATGGAGAACTAACTCACCAGCATGCTTAAGAATGCATGTGAAGTAGAATGCATTGTAAGTAGCTCTAGGCTGAGAGCGTAGGCACAGGCGTAGGCACATGGCTTCTAACCCATGCCTGCCTTGTGACTCTTGAGTGCATTAAGGAAGCCTAACTTTGCTCATTTCTAAAAGTGGGAACTCAGGAGATCCTAAATATAAATTTCTCATAGGGTGTCTGAGAAATAGTTCAGCTACCCTCAGCCTTCTCCAGGTGAGCCAGGAAAAATAGAGATGATAATGAGGACAGTCTTATTTACCAGATATTTAAATATATCTTAAAGCTGAAATAATATAGATAATGTAATACAAGTTCATAAAACTAGATATATCAGAAGGGAAAAATAAGAACTATAATATTAGGAAACATAGATATAAAATTAGCGGAAAATGTATGTATTAAGTCACATGTGCAAGTCACAAAATCTCACTGACCAGAAGTTGTGTGTGGTTAATAACTACCGAGATGGGCATAAAGTTCAAGGAAAGACCACTCATCTGCTATGCCCACAGCCCAGGTTCAGTCCACACTACCCCACTCACCCCCAAAACCCAGGACTATGTGCTGCCAAATATTTCTCTTATATAAGTGGATGAAAGACTTGCTCAGATAAAATTAGTGAATAATTCTTCTCCTCAAATAGTAATAAATTTTAAATTTCTAATAAATATGAATGTATATATGTGTATCTATAATATGATATGCATACATATATGCAGCAAATACAAACATGCAAAAATGTCAGCACAAGCTGTGTTAAAGAAACAGTCTCATTAACTTGTAATAAAGAAAAACAGTTACCATTAAAGAAAAATAATAAAACCTCAAAAAAATGGGTAGAAGAAATGAGCTTGTAACTTAGAATTTCTTTCTTACCACTAAGTGCCAAAGAAGCTAGGTACCAACTGGAAAACAGTGAGGGGCTTTGTTCATGTGCTGCGCCTTTAGTGTACATCAGTAGACTCTCTTTTCTTCAAAAAGAAATGTTAGTGCGGGCTAAGAAGCTTAACCATTCTAAAAATATGTATCTTCTCTGACCGTAGCAATTTAGATAGCCTTTGCCCAGTGCTCCTCGAGGAGTGGGACTCCACAGCCTTGCTCACAGGTTGTTGCTGTTCTCTCAGTCTGCACTGAGCCTGGCAGTACTCCCTGTTCCTCCCTGACACAAACCTTGACTGCCAGGACTGACCCCGCAGCCCTGGTCCTGCATGTGCCTCCCTGCCCATCTTTCCTGCCTCAGAAGCTGCGCTAGGGTACGAAGCACGCTCCTCACTGGGGTTAGATTTAGTTGCAAAGTAGAGGTTTGTGTATTTTGCTTTTTTTTTTTTTAATTTTACTCAACTAAAATGAAGACTATATGACTTTATATTTGTTTCAGTGTTTTAGTTCTTAGACATTTTAGTGTTTTTAATATAAGCAATCATATGTTCCACATTTTAAAAGGAATTGTAATAGATATGTTGCTTTTTAAAAATTAGAGAAAAAGGACTCCTTGTCCAGTATTCCATGTGACAAGGTTGTCTGTAGACACCAGAACTACTGCGTCCTGGCACTGACCCTTTCCTCCACTCACTCTTCAGATGACAGTTGACACCTGGAACACAAAGCTTTTATAACATGTCTTTTGATACTACTTTACGTCTTCAGATAAATGAAAATAAAACAAAATTAAATGTAAAAGAAAAATAATGTCAAAAGGTATTTTTAAGAAATTAAATCAAGCCGGACAGTGGTGGCGCACGTTTTTAATCCCATCACTTGGGAGGCAGAGGCAGGCAGATTTCTGAGTTCGAGGCCAGCCTGGTCTATAGAGTGAGTTCCAGGACAGCCCCGGCTACACAGAGAAACCCTGTCTCAAAAAAACCAAAAAAAAAAGAAAAGAAAGAAAAAAAAAGAAATTAAATCAAAGACAGAAGAAATAACTAATAATTTTTATGAAAGAGAATTTATATCTCCTTCCTTATTCAGCTTTTAATGTATCTTCATTTTAAATTAGAAAATATATATCCCTTGTATTGATATAAAAGTTGTCTTTGGAAATAAATCTTTGTCCAGTGTCTGTGGTTTAAAAACGAAAAAACACATTATTATGACTGTGTAAGGAGATTTTACTAAACTTTTTTCATGTTATACATGATATGTTTTTTATCAGTCAGATACAAAGTAATATAGGAACAAAATATTCTTGTCTCACCTTTTGTCACAATATCTTTTCCCTTGTTTCTTGTAATTATATTTTAGAAACCCATTTTCTTTATGAGGTCCTCTAGTTATAGAAGATAAAGCACTCAACATAGCCTTTTGTTACTGAACTAGGAATATTTTCTAATAGAACTCATGTTTAAGGTGTGGTTTGTATATATTTAATTTACATAATAAATTAATCTCATCAGGCACTTTATGGGTGTTTATTCATTAGGAAAGGACAGAAATGTAGGTGATAATCTGGTCCTTAGAGCATTGTCATCCAGCCATAATATAAATCATTGTTTCATGGTCTGCAGACCTGACTACTGGTCCCTCAGTAAATCCTACCAAGGACACAACTCCTTCTCCATTTTTAGATTCAGAGATTTGTCCTCATGACTACATTCACAGTTGCTTAGAATCTTGGGTACCTGTCAGGAGTAAACAGTCCAACAAGTAGTTGATCTATAAAACTGAATCTATAAGAAAATGTCTTCTGATGACAGGAGACCCTATCTCTTCAGCAGCTGGACCACTCAAGACTGCCCCAGTTTTCACATTAACCTGAGCCCAGCTTAGTTGTCACAGGGTGCTTGCCAGCTAGAACCATAGAAGCAAGAATAGAATGACTTCAAGAATTATTTATGTCCATTTTCAGAAAAGTTAATGTTTTCCATTGCATAGGCAATTCACCTCATAGAGATTAATGATATGCAATATATTTTGTTATTAATAATTCTCATTATAATGTATTTCTGGCACTTTTGTAAGTGCCTATAATACTTTAGGACAATAGAGCATTAGTACCCTCGCTTTCCAGAGAGAAACTTGAAGCCTATAGACAAGAGGTAGAATCCAACAGATTATAAGGGTTGGATCTGAGATTCAGCCTGGCTAGCAGGATTCCCAGTTCTCCTTTTGGAAACTGAGTTACCATCTCCATTAAACAGTGCCTACTCTTAAATTTTTACAAGAAAACTCCAGTGCTCTTCGTTTACTCTGGTTTGCTTGTTCACTTGTTTGTTCTAGACTTGAGGTTGATTATTGTTTTAGTATACCAGGCTGATGATAAATACTAGTTAATTCTAACCACAGTTAAATATTTTTGTTATCTCCATAATAGCAAATTTTCAACTTGCCCATTATTCATTCATTGATTTCTACTACTTTTCTTTTTAAAAGTGATCATTGTGGCCTTATCCCATGATTTATAAGCAGTTTGTTTCTGCTTATCTATGGTATTTATGAGATTTTTATTAGATACAAATCGCTAATGTTTCCACATTATAGGTCATAGTAACGACTTTTTACTCTAGCCAATTGAGAGTTTATCTTTTTGAGCTTATTTCTGTTGTAGGACAGGATTTTGATATTTATGCCAGGCTTATTGAGGAGACAAATCTCCCTTGAGACAACCAAAACTGGGCCCTCAGAAGTTTGAGAATTGGCAAGGTGGTCTTACCACAAAATGGAATTAAGTCTCTCGAATTTATCCTAATTTGCAGCTCAATGGAAACAATGCAGACTGGGAATACCGGGTGACAAGGAAACTCAAATGCTAGTTTGGGTCATTAGAAGATTGACATCTGAATGTTTGGGAAACAGCAATACTTTTTTAAAAGAAAATTATGAATACTTGTTTATTGTACTGTATTTCTTTTAGGAGGTGATACGATCCTGTGCTGCAAAAGTAAGTAGTTGTTATTACCAGGAAGACAAAATTAAGTTTCTATTGTGATATACGAAAAAATTGGATTGCACCATTATGGCGGTGACAGCTCCTATAAAAGTTCCCTGATGTGTGCTTTTCTTGTTGAGCTTCCCTTTGCCAGAATTTTGACACTGGGCCCCAGAATAAAGTCCTAGCAATTGGGATGTAATTTCAGTGCAGGTCCAGCACACAACAGGCATCCTCTTTTTACAAGCAGCCTATCTTTACATATGATAGCTACTTTAAGCATTAAGGAGTCACAGTGAAGTTCCCTACATCCTTCCCTTTTCTTCTGACATTTTATCATTTACCAAATAAAATTATATGTCGCATAGTAAAAGATGTGACATCCAGAAGAGAAAGAATTAGGATGGTTGGAAGACGTCTTCATACAACTTCACTACAGAGGAAGAAAACATGTTTTTGATTAGGCATCTGCAGTTGTATGCGGAACCATGGAGTGAGACAGGCATGCCAAAAAGTACCAGGCTTACCCCAGCACTAAGCTATTCAGTATCATCAGGACCTATCACATTTTACCTAATTATCACAAGTCAACCGGATTTTGATTATAGACAAGGGGAAGGAAGATGGGGAGGGGAAAAGAGAACAAGCTGTGTTCTGCCTTGACTGCAGATGTTCAGGAAGCTTGTTCCTGATAGCAGTGACTGTTGTAGTGATTATAGCTCCAAGATTACCAAATCCTCCCAAGTGTGTAATATATATAGGCTGATAGCAGTTTTCTCACTAGTTCTGACCTCTCTTTCTCCCACTCTTTCCCTCTCCTTCTCCCTGTCCTTAATGGTGCAGTATCCTTCTCTACTAATGCTGTTTAAATGTCAGTTGAGTCAGTTACTCTGTATACATTTAAGCAGTCATTAGAGAGAATGCCCTGTTAACCTGAAAACTCCCTGAGGGTAGTAGGTAAGGTAGCATCTTTCATCTTTATATCCCCAGCACTTAACACATGTAGAATGAACCCTCATCGAAACTGTAATTACATATTTGAAAATTAAAATTAGGAAAGATTAACATTATTAATGCCTTTTTATACTATTTTAAATAGCTTTTCATTGAGATATAATTCATACACCATAATGCCCTTTTTAAAATTTATTCTCTTATACAATGCATCCTGATAGCAGTTTCCCCTCCCTCCACTCCTCCCAGTCCCTCACCATATTGACCTTCCCTCCTCCTCAGATCCACTCCTCCTCCATTTCCCTTCAGCAAAGAGTTGGCCTCCCAGGGATATCAAGCAACACAGCATAACGAGATACAGTAAGCAAGATGGCTCGGTGAATGAAGGCACAGCTACAAAAGCCTGAGTTTGGTCCACAGGACACTTGTAAAGAACTAACTCTTAACAGGCTGTCCTCGGGCCTTCACATGCACACACTGTGACACACACATGCCTACATACATCATACATGATAAGACAAAAACCATGCATAATAATAAATCTCAAAATGAAGTGTATAGTTCACTGGTTTTAATTATATTTAGCATTATGCAAGTTTCCCACATAGAAAACCAGTGTCTGTTAACAGCCCTTGCTAATTTATACACATAACAGGTATCCATTCAGACTCACTATAACTGTTCATGTGTTTTCCATAGATTTTTTTTTTTTTCTTTTTCGAGACAGGTTTCTCGTGTAGTCGGCTGTCCTGAACTCACTCGGTAGACCAGCTGGCCTCGAACTCAAAATCGCCTGCCTCTGCTCCAAGGCTGGGATTAAAGGCGTGCGCCACACGCCCGCTCCATAGATTTTTTTGCATGTGGAAATTTTATTAAATGGAGCCATATAGTATGCTGTCTTTGGGTTAGAATTTGAGTTTTCATTTTATTTTATACAGGAGTTTATTGTGTAATCTAGGCTACCCTCATGTTCTCTGATAGCCTGGGTTGGCCTCAAACTCATTGTGATCCTCATATCCCAGTCTCCCATGTGCGTGGATCCTAGGCATGAGCCACCACACCTAGCTTTAGTATGTGGCCTGTCATGACTGGCGTCTTTCTGTAAGAGTCTCACGGTTGCCCATGGAGACTGTGCATCCGTGGACTTCTTAGTCAAATGTGCTGTGTGGCAGTTTCCTACCTGTTCACCAGCTTACCAGCATTCTACCCCTTAGCTTCTAGACTAACGCTGTTATGACTATGTGTTGGTACAAACAGTATTAGTGTAACTAGTGTTGTTATTCTCTGGGATTTTTGTGTTAGTGGGAAATGTTTTGGATCACATAGTAACTATTTTTAATACTTTGAGGAATTCTCAAACTCATTTCCAAAATGGATAAACCATTTTAGAACCCAACAAGAAAGGTATGAGGTTTCTAGTCTCTCCTTGTCTACTGTCTCCTTGTCCATCTTTTTTGTATCATATACAAAGTCACATCGACTATCCCTATGTCTTATATATTTACTCCTTTGTTTTCTTCCTGGAGTTTTTATAGTTTTGGTCGTTTTAGCTATGCAGTTATTTTTTTAAATATACCATGATCTGAGAGCTCAGTTGCACCTGGCTGCCCAGTGGTCAGGCACCTCTGCTCCTTCCCCATGGCTGGTCTCTTGTTCACCTTGTCACTCGTCATTGACTCATCAGCAAAGTGTACTTGTGCAGTCTCTCATACAGTACCTCCTGAATAGTAAGTTTTTGATAAATACTTGACAAAAATAAGGGTCTCTTTCTTTTCAAAATCTCAACCTGATGATTGTATTTTTGAAGATTCAGATTGTTTTTTGAGATTTTTTTTGGGGGGGGGGGCTGGTTTTCAGACAGGGTTTCTCTGTGTAGTCCTGGCTGTCCTGGAACTCACTCTGTAGACCAAGCTGGCCTCGAACTCAGAAATCCGCCTGCCTCTGCCTCCCAGGTGCTGGGATTAAAGGCATGCGCCACCAACCGCCGGGCTAGTTTGTTGATTTTGCATATATTTTGGAAATGGGTCTTCGGATATATCAGTGTGGTTGAAGAAGTGAGGAGCTCTTCTGAGTTTGGGCTTTTGGCAGCTGTGCTGCTGCTGCTCCTGGTTTCTCATGGGATGAGGGATGCTGGATGGAGGGAGCAGATGTGAGAAGTAGATTTGGGGCATGAGGAAACTGAAGTACGACAGTGGCTGTGTGAGCCTTGTGTTCAGGGCCAAAGTGCTTTTTAAAAGGCTATAAAACTGGATAGGGCTCCAGTGGAGACAGCGGAGCTGAGGTGGTACCCGAGAAGGCAAGGCAAGGGCTTTTGCAGAAGAGCATTTCAAAAAGAGGAGTCTTTTACTGGTAGTGCTGTGGGGAGAATTGGTAAAGAGAGAACAGAGCTGACCTTTGTATTTGGCAAGATAATGGCCTCATGTTACTCTCCTTACATGGGTACAAAACTCATTAGGAGTGAGGTGAGAATGGAACAGGAAATGCTAGTCTACAGTGAGTGTTATGCTGGGACTAACTTGGTGGGAGCATTTGATGGACATTAGAGTATCTGTGTTTGCTATTCTGAATGGGTCATTAATTCTGGTTGTCCACTTCTAGCACTAGATCATCAGTTACTTCAAAAGAATCTTCTCTCTTCTCTCCCCTTCCTTTACTAACCTATAAGTCATAGCAACATAAGCACTAAGTTTTTTATAATATTGTTTTCACTTCTGGGTCTTGCATATCTGTCTCTTCACATTCCTGTGTAAGTTTCTTGAAGCCAGGCAACTCACCTTTTCAAAATTAGTATCAATTCTTGGCGTATATTAATAAAAATTAAAATACAGTTGAGTTTAATTTAATTTTTCTGTTTCATATGTGATGAGATTGGGCATGTTAAGAGTGATGTGGCCATAGATTGTGGCTAATACAACAATATGGAAAAAAATTAAAAGTGCTGGAGAGGAAACTGAGTCAGTAAAATGCCTGCCATGAGTTACGATACACAACACTTACAAAATGCTAGACACGGGCGAGGCAGAGGCAGCCAGGGGACCTGGAGCTCACTGCTTCAGGAGGAGTCCCAGCTCAGAAACCATTGTGCACATCAACTGAGGTAGATGCCTGGTGCGTACCTTTGGTCTCCATCATATGCATAAACTGTTGCACATGCATGTATACTCACCCACATGACATGTACATGCACACAAACACACACAAGTGCTATAAAGTAGTGATGTATATTTTAGTCAGAATTATCTTGAAATGTACTGTTTACCAAAACCATCTTTTTAAAATATTTAAATAATAGAATATTCAGTGAATATAACCTTTTAAATTTTTATTATATATATGCATATATGTGTGTATAATGTACACATATATATTTAATATATATATAATGCGGAGCTTGATAATACACATAAGATGTAGAGGCAATAAGGATCAGGGATTTAAAGCCAGCTTCACCTGAATAACAATTTCAAGGCCTGGACTCTATCAGAACCTGTCTAAAAACATTTAAAAATAGTGTGTGTATATATATATATATTTGTATATATTCATTATTAAGAAGACAAGATTGATTTGAGCAGAATAGTATTTCAAGAATTGATATCAGTTATTTGCAAAGGTTTTAAAAATAATTTTTAAAATACAATTTCTTCCTGACTTGGGAAACTAGATAAGAACCAAGTAATCCTTATTGATCTGAAGATATGTGGAAGGCTGGCTTGGGTGGAAGACCTACTATGGTAATTGGTGGGCCCCATGTGCAGGTCAGGAGCAGCCTGGGCTGCTCAAGCATTCTGGCCTGGTCCCTGTACTTCCTCGGAAAGACTGAGTCACCTCTGTACTTAATGACCAGGAGACAGAGGCTTGTAGATTTAAGAAACAGGGACTTGAGAGCACAGGAGGTGATAAACAGTCATGCCAGAAGCACCCTGGGAGGTGAGACGGTCCTGCCCAGAGCCCCTCCAAGGGAAGAGGATACAGGTACATCCAGTGAAAAACACTGTGAGGAATGGCAAGTGCCAAGAACGGCAGGAAAAAAATAGGAGAAAGGTGGTGGGGGAGTGATGATGTAGCAGCATGGGCCTGAGCAATGGCTGATTCAGCTGCTCATTCAGGTGGAGACAAGCTCAGGGAAAAGAGCATTCTCTTGTTGTTTTTCAAAGAGCTTATCTTTCAGTGAAGCTTAAAGGAGTTCCTAAGGTTGAGGGAGAGCTAATTTTGGTTTACTGATACTTTGTACTAAGTAGAGGGGTCTGTGTAGAGAGTTTCTACATAGAATTTGGAAGAGCCTTCATGACTCCTGTGAGAACCTAAGTGTTCACTTGAGCAGAACCAGTTCTTGTGGCACTGAAAAAGAAGAGGGTAGAGGACGTTCAGAGGGTAAGGGATTTGGGCCAACATAAAGGGTTCCCTATGCAGACCTACAGACTGCCAAGACAGACAGGAGATGAAGGCTTAGAGAAGGCCAGGGGGACTAGAGGTATACCTGGAGGCAGATTGCTGTAGTATTGCTTTGAGCCAGACTAATTTTAATTTTGAACTTCATGTAGGAGAATCACATCAGAAATCTATGAACCACAAATCCTTAGTATCTGCTGTAGGCTCAAACAGTCCTGATTAAATGCTATTTAAAAAAAAAAAAAAAAAAAAAAGCTTTGCTATGACTGCTTTGCATTTGAATTCTTGATTTAATAAGGTATTGAATGGTTGAGAGTTTCCAGAGGAAGGATCCCTGACATTTTCCTATTGTAAAACCTTTCACTGCTATTTCTCACTTCTCTGTCCTGGCTTATATAGAAAACATCCAAGTCCTTAGATCAAATACTTTAAACTACTCATTCTACACATTTCACTCTCCAAACCAGAGCAACACGGGTATTCTCAGAGTGAATGACTTGATGTAGAAAAATGACAGCTGTCTGGGAAAGTCAGGAGTTTGAACTTTTTAACAGGAAATCACCAAAAGTTGAAAAGTCATAAACTTGTAGTTCTAGTGAGAGTACCATCTGATCTACAATCGGCTGCCATGATTAGACTTGTAAATATGAATGAAAGTGAGTGTGATCTCTCCCCCAGAGGTTTTTCATTTTAATTACTAAAAGAGAAATTAATTATTAGCTTGTTTAATCTTTCACATTCAGTTTTATGTTCGGGGCAGTAAGAGTTTTAACAAGAAAATTAACCCAGTTTGGGAAATTAGTGCTTGCATTTCTGCATGATGCTGCTTATAGCCAGAAAGAACAGGAAAAGCAGTTTTGTAACTAACTTGGCAGAAGTTCTTGGTAGTTTTTTTTTTCTTTTTCCTTATTATAAATTTCATTCAAATTTCTGTGCTTTTAGGTTTCTCTAGTATGGAAGTATTAAACTGACCTTAGCAAGCTGTGGTTTTTTGCATGAAGCAAGCAGAAAAACGTGTTGTGAAAAGAGGGTAGATTGGTATGGGGCAGACTGTCTTAGCCAACCGTTCTGTTGTTGTAAAGTTATTAGGCAATCCTTTTCCACAGCATATATTTCAAAAATACACGTTGCTCCACTCTATTTAATGGTTATTATTATTTTTCTTCCTCTAATGAAATTCTAAATATATGTCAGATCATTTTGAAAATCTTTTGACTTCTAATTTCCAATCCCTACTAATAATAACTGTTATGTCAAATCGTAAAAGGTTTGTTACCTACTCTGTACTGTTGCTATTCCTGACCTCATCAACATTTGAATAGTATCCAAAAGAGATGTGGGGAATAGACCAGAGTCATAACAGTTGCTTAGGGAAAACTTGGAATTATTGTTCTCCTCCCTACACACAACATTAACTTACTTTAAGAAATATTGAGTCTTATGTTTGAGCAGAGACATTTAAGCACCCTATTGTAACTGTCTGCTATTTGTTTTTGTTTTAGCATAGATAAAGCTTTAAAGAGGAAGATATGAAAGATGGGTACACTCATAACCATGGCATAAAGGCATAGAATCATGTAATTACATCTCTAGTATACACCTGTTCATTTATATCACACTTTAAATACATGGTTTAACGTGTTTGAAAATAATTTTCAAGAATACAAAAGCAAAACTGACAAAGGCTCTAACAAGAGGGTAATTAAATAGCCAAATGATAAATGTGTGTGTTGTATTACAACTTCTGCTACGAGCAGAGAATTATTTACTGCATCATCATCATCCGATGATTTCCCTGATTTTCTGATAGATTATGCTAGTACCTAACACTACATTGGTATCACACTTTATAGTTTATTTTTGCAAACAAAAGTATTTGTGTAATTTTATAATACAGACAAAAACCCTGTCATTGAACAATACCACCAGCACTATTTAATATCTTTACTACATGTTCAGTTCTTGATAGTTAGCATGTAAATAGAATATTATAACTTCATATCATCTTTATTGACACATTCTTGATAAAGCATAGACAGGACTTTTATTGAGATTCCTAGTTATAGATGAATAATGAAGCTCAACGGTTTTCTTTGTTATTTTAGTAACATATAGTTATAGTATATTAATTTTGGCCAGAGCTTAATAATGGATCCTGAGAATTTTTCAGGTTTGGTAATAAGTTAACACTGATGTGGTTTTAGCTCCTTCTAATTCTTTTGAACAATTTTTTGGCTGGGAATATAGCTGTGGGGGAGGCACTTGCCTAGCATGTGCAAAGTCCAGATTCGATTCCCATAATTATTCCCACGAAAAGGTATGGTTTTTTTTTTTTTTCTTTTATGAGATAGCATAATAATTGGTATTTTAGAACTGTATTACTGTATGGTCTTAATTACCTTTTCTCCAAATCTGCTAAAGCTCTTTGCTCCAAGAAAAGAAGGGACGCTAAGATACATAATCATCATTTGAAACAGAAGCATTTATAACTATGTAACTGATGGAGAGCATATAGCTACAGCACCACACTGTCCCGCTCAGAACACATAAGCTTTAAACATTAATGTACTGGGACGCCTAGTGAAGTTTTGGGTGGTTTTGATTATTTAAAGCAAAGTAAGTAAAAGAAAATAAAAAGAACAATATTTTTATATACTAATATTTATAATATGTTATCTTTTCATTTTGTTAATTGAACAAAATGTATACATAAGCATTTTGTTAATTGCTATTTGCAGTGAATTTTTAAAGTCAGGCTATCTCGATCTGTAGGAATAAAAATGGCCATATTTTATGATTCTTAAAGAAGAAAAAGATTGAATGAATTATTCTAATGAACAAAACTAGTTTTTTCCTGAAATTAATTCTAATTTCTAAGATAAATTTACTAATAAACTTTTTAACTGTTTTAGTGAACTATTTCTAATGAAAATGCACCTATTATACATTTTACTTCTTGGAACTACTATGCTCAAATCACTCATGGTATGTTTTACATGTTATAGAATATTATATTTACTTATACAAATTTTGCTTATGTTTATCATTTTTAAATAATCATTCTGTGTTTAGTCTTTAAGAAAAAGATTTTTTATGCCATGGGAACTTTCTCATGGCAAGTGAGATTGTCATGTGTTACACTTATCATCATAATACATGAGTAGCACAGGTCTTTTCATCTCTGTATTGACTTTGCTGCTATCTTACTAAGATACAAGGGAAATGTGGGTAGGAGACATTTGACTTTCTTAATGGAAAGCAATCAAGGAATCACTTATATATTTACATTTCTTTGAATCTTAAGACCTCTGTTTTTTAATTCATTGCATAGTATTAATTCGAAAAATAAGTAGTTTAGAAAGGTAAATTACTTTGAAAGCCTTTGTATCTTTAATAAAAAAAACTTGTCCTGTCTTCCAACTGTAAAATCTAACTGCCTAAATCCCTGTCATTCCCCTTGACATGTCCTGGTTTGGATAGTCAGCAAATAGTTCTCATCCAGTTCTTGTGTTAGTAACTCAGGAAGCCTGAGGTACTTCCTGATTTGTCTTTTCTATTACAGGTCAACAAAAATCTCTCAATGACTTCCCCACCACCAGGCCCTGCAAAGAAGCCCAGGGTGAAGCAGTCGTTCGTGCTGACCACTGATGAGATCATACATCAGTTTGGACTCCCTCAGACAGGTGAGCAGCTTTCTTGCACTGAAAATTCTTTTAAGTGTTCAGTGCTAATTTTATGAGTGTACTTATTTCTATCAGAAATAACACACACAGTAATCACTCCTAAGCAGTCCATCCTAGCATGTCTTCTTAAGTCACAGAAAGGATGTGGAAGGTCAGAGTGGTAACTTTAACATTCGTTTCCTTGAACTTATATCCTGTTAAAGAAATCATTTAAAACTTGAAAGCCAGAGACATAAACAGTGCAATATGAAATACGAGTTTTTCATTTGAATAAATGAACCATGACTTATGGGTAATTTTTTTATTTTTAACTGTTTTTAAATTTTATGAAAAGCCAAAACAGTATGCCTTTTGTGGGTAAAAAAGACTACACCTGAAGTGATATCTCAGCCCTTCAAGTTATCAAGTTAAGAGAAAATACATAAAATTTACTTTAAAAACCTATATTAATCACTGAATTGAAATGAATTGTACAGTTGCAAATTTTAAACTAATATTTTTAATGTGCTTGTACAAGGTTTTCAAAGGATATTAAAGTTAAAATATCTATGAGAAATGATATTGAAAGCTGACCTTTCCTGTCCTTTCACTACTTTTTACAGTAGTCTACATACTACCAAATTATTTAATCAAGAACTGAAAAAAATCACAAAATACTCATCTCTGATGAAGAGTCTATTACAAAGAGGTTTAGCTTGAAGAGCTCAACACAGTTTACTTTGAAATGTGGGGACCATATCACTTTTCTGCTGTGAAAGGATTTGGAATTCATCATTATAGAAGTTATGTTAATCTCTGTATAAATTATGTATCTTCGTGAGGAGATGCTTGAATTTAGAAATCTTGTGTACACTCTTGTAAGAGTAAGTACTGTATAAATTTGGCATTTACATTATAAGCATGCTTGTGTGCAAAATTTGAAAATACTTGGAGTTGTCATTTTAAATCACAGTAGTAACTATGCTGTTCCGCATATTAGAAGCTTTACATTTCTAAGGTTGCTGATGTGCAGCGGAGTTTATGACACCAACAGCAGTCACTGTTGCTAATGTAATGTGTGCCATGTATATCCAACAGACTTATTCTTTCTGGACTCTAGAGGTTAGCTTCAGTGACCAGAAAAGAAGGGACCTTGTTTGTACATCATGCCTTACCATTTTTCTGCCGAGTTTCTGGGAAGAAACTTTTCAGTTGTCTCAAAGGCATAGAAGTTGAGTGTCTATTTCATTATTATATTATCTTAAATCAGTTTGAGAAGAAATGTCTGTCAGCCAATCAGATAAATACTATAGAACACTTTCATAATACAGGCAATGTGGCTGCACCTGATTCTGCTTTGGTCATAGTGTGCTGACTTTATTTTAGATCAGGTCCTTCATACAAAGTTCACATATATATTATACGTGTGTGTGGTGTGTGTTGTGTGTGTGTGTGTGTGTGTGTGTGACAATAAATGTATTGTTGTAATTGACCCTAAAATTTTCATTAAAAGTTAGTCGTTGTGAAGTCTCCTCATCCACAGGCAGGTGACCTGCTGCTGGAATGTCTCCCTCACAGATGACTCAGAGTCTTGAGCAATTTCTTCAAGCTTTAATTTTTTTCAACCCTGCAGAAAATTGAGGCATTTGGTTTCTATCTGAAAATTCTGTAATTCTAGGGTGTATCTAGGAAGAGATGGGTAAGGAGTTATGATGAATAGGATCAAAATACATTGTATACTGTTCTTAAAGAATTAATTAAACTATTTTAGAAAAATTATAGTATTTGTCTTATGTTAAAATAAGCTTTAAATATGGATAAGCAAGTGTTCTTAATGATACAAATCTGTTAGGATATGAAATATAGGAAAACCAAAACAAACAATGTACATATAATATTTAAAAATAGAAATCTTGGGGGTTGGAAAGATGGCTTAGAGTGAATACTGCTCTTGCAAAGAACCTGAGCTCAGTTTCTAATACCCAGGAGAGGCAGCTTACAACCCCAGGAACGCCAGCTCCCAGGGATCCAGCGCCCTGTTCTGGACTCCATAGGTTCCTGCACTCAGAAGTACATATTCCCATATATAGACACACAAAGCCATACATGCACTTAACTTAAAATATGTTTTTATACACACATACATATACATATTTCAACTACATTGAATAGGAAGCCTTAATTCAAAACCCACATAAAATTTGCAGGCCCTGTAATGTTTAGTATAGGGAAAAGCTATTTGTCCAGAGCTGAAATGGATGGGCCCACTTGGAGTCATCCAGAGAGACTTTCCTTGTAGACTATGTATAAGTGTATTTACATGCTAAGAGTTTGTACTCTGAAGTAAGCTTATGTTAATCTTAATTTAGTCAAAGCAAGTTCTAGGAAATTGGAGCTGCTAGAAAAATAAGCATTTCTTTTTAAGTGGTTTATAATCCTTAAAGTTTGGAAAATGCTTCTTTAATTACTCTAAAATTGTTGTAAGTGATTTGTTTACTGTGACTTCTCAAAGACACGTAGTATTACAGTCCCTGCCTTCAAAAAGCATAAGTTCAGCCTGGGAGACAGTGGGACTGTAGCAAATTAAACCAGTGTGGTGAATTCTGAAAGTGCAGATTGAAAGACTGTCAACGGAAAGCAGTAGGCAGAGAGTAGTTAAGAGGCTCCTCAGACTGCAGCTGCAGGTAGACCCCTGCTTCCTTTCCTGCCTCCCTCTGCCAAGCATCCCTCTTAGTCTCAGCAGTCCACTCACCTCTCAGATGCTGGCAGACTCGGGTTGTGTCTGTCTCACTGTACTCAGCCTAGGAACTCACTTTGGGTTATCTGTATAGAATAGAATTACCCAAGGTATAAGTATAAAAATATCCTGTAGCTTCCTGAGTCCACGTTCAACTGGGTTCACCTGAAAGGGGGCCTGGGAATAAAAGGTGGGTGGAGGGGAGAAGAGATGAAGCCAAGACAAAGTATTGTGATCAAGGCTCAATGCTCTCAATTTACAGGGGAAGCCCCACACCCACCACGAACCCCTTCTTGCTTCAGCCAGCATGGGTGAGGGGAGGTGTCTCAAGGCAAGCTCAGCAGGCAGTCTATTTTTCTGAGTTCCTGTAGCAGGCAGTAAGTGCACCCAAGGTGGATAATACCACCTGGGTCCTATTGTTTGGTCTACTGTGGTAAACAAGGTCTCTCAGACATGCTCAAGGCTGGGGGAAGGGCACAGTATCCTATATTTTATGAGATAAAATATGTTTTAAAATTGCATTACTGATATCTGTGTGAGAGACAAACTGAAGAGGGAAAGCACTCCTGGGAAATACTTCATTTAGGTATTATTCACTGAGCTATTATTCCAAGTTCCCTGATAATGAAAAAATTAATAAGCTGACTTTTTAAAATTAAAACTATACTAAGGAATTTTTTAAATGGAATTCTAATTTAAACATTTGAGGTAAAATTACAGGTTACAGCTCATATAAATGCTTTATGATATATTAGCAAGCTAGACTATATCTCAAAATTGCTTGCAAAAATTGGAGAGTTCTCATATTAGTAAGTTACCAGCGCTCCTGAAAATTCTAAAACAAAAAAGAAGAAATAATGCCCAAAAGGAGTAGATGACAAGAAATAATGAAACTCAGGAATGAGATCAGTAAAAAAGACACAACAACAGTAGCAGTATCAATGGGACGGAGTTGGTTGTTAAGATTGATACACCTTTAGCCAACTTGACTAAAAGAGGAACGCGAAAATCCACATGAAAAGAGTTAGAGATGGAAAGGGGACATAACAGCAGACACTGCAGAGACCAGAGAGTCACAGACCTAAGCTGGAAAATGAGAGGCGCTTCCATGCTTCAGTGTAGTGAGGAAATACCAAGTGACACCAATTCATGTTTATATTGCTCACAACAATTCTATAGCAGTTATGCATGAATCATACTGAATAAAATCATTTAAATCTTCCAAGAGCTTAATTCAGTGAGCTAACATGAATCTGAGACACAAAGGTGCTGGCGGGAGGCCTGCAGCACTCTCGGCGAGGCCTGCAGCACGCTCTCGGTGCGGCATGCTCACCGTTCAGACCACAGTCCTAAGGAAGGCACAGGTTTGAGAGGCCAAGGAATTTCTTTGTCCAGGTCTCAGAGAGGCTGTGCTTGAGCTACTTCTCTGCCAGTGGCTCAGTCTCTCTACTTTGCCAGGTTTCCTAAATAGTAACTCGAATACGTAGCTGTGTTTAAGAAAGTGTAGTTTCTGAAACTGAGGTGTCAAGAAGACATCTTAATTCTTAATTGTCAGTGAACTCACTCTTTGGTCTTAGATTTGTGCTTGTCATTTATTAGGGTTTTTTTTTTTTTTTTTTAAGCCCACATTCTAGTGTAATGTAGTATTTGATCTCTAGCAAATCAGCAGACTCCCAGGAAAGAAAACTTTATTCTGTGTTATTTAGTCTAAGTCTAGGTCCCATTCAACCACCTTGGTCTCTTCTGTAGAGCTGGATTTTTAAGTTTGACACCAGACATGGTGGTCCATACCTAGTCCCACTCACTCCAAAGGTAGAGACTGGAAGAATGCCCAAGCCCACAACTTAAAGACCAGGTTGGACCACATAGCTAGACCCTAATGTGGATTATTTAATAATAGATTATATTATAGTCTAATCACTGTTGAGTAGATGGGGGCAAAAATATCAAAAATTTTCTCTGCTGCCAGGGCAGTTTGTATCATCTTTACAAGTTATTGTTCAAAGAGAATGTTTTATGTATTGTGTATTTTTTCATATCATTTCTCTAAATTAAATGTAGTTCAGATTAAATAGATAGGTCAAGCAAGATAAAGTAACTTTATTCATTTAATCTTTGTATCTTTTTAATTATAAACTTGAGTTTGTATAACATCTAAGCTGGAAACATGATGATTCTTGCGTTTCAAAGGAAAAATACATTTTGGCAAAAATTAGGAAATAGAATGACTCAATAAACACAGCTGATGTTTAAAAGGGGGTTTCCATTGTAAGGAAAGTAAATTAAGCTTCAAAGAATTCCCTCAGCCCATCAGAGCTGGCACAGCCTTCCCTAGTGTTACTTAATGAGCTTTAAACTGTTAATTGAAAAGAGTGTCTATTGAATTCTGATTTCAGACTTTTCAAAATTCCAAAATTTCAATTCAGTGGTGAGATAAATGAAAAAAAATAGTTAATTGTCATAGATCAAAGATAATCTCCAGAATTAACTGATTTTTCTGTAAGCAGATATCTTTAATTGGACTTTAGTGTATTAAAAGAATCAAATGCTTTTAATGTATTGTTTCTGAAAAAAATACTTTATTTAAAAAAAAACACTTTTATGAATTCAACACATATATCATGGTGGCAAAGCCTTGGTCTTTGGTGTCTTTGATCTGATTCCTAGTTTCCCTCAGTAGCTGTTTGCTTGGGTAGTTGGCTTCTCTCGGCAGCTAGATGTGCCTACATTTCTCACTTCAGAGCATTATTAGGGTCATAAAAATACTTTTGCCTTATGCAAAATGTTTTGAGATTAAATGGCAGAAGGTTATTCAAAATTTCCCCATCATTTTGAAATTGTGGCCAAAGTAATGGAGAAAATCTTACTTAAGACCTGGCTCAATAAACTATTAAGGAGAGAAAGGGTATGGAGGACAAACAGTGAAGACACGGTGTTGAGAAGCACTCAGTGGAGAGGGCACCGTGAGGAGGAGCCACCAAGGAAGTCTCCAAAACTAGTGTCTTCAGTGGGAAAGATATCCACTAGCGTTCACTTGACTGTTGAGTTTTAGCTTTCTATTCAAGTGCCAACTTGTGGTCATCTTTGGAATGTGGTGTTAAGATCAAAACATAAAAACAAAGGGAAGCATGTCAAAATCTGTGTTAAGAGTACATGGGTTGGCAAGATTACACTTTGCCTCACAGATGACGAAACAACCACCTATCAAAACACTCTCTTTGCTAGCATCTCTTGGGTTTGCTGTCTTAAGAAACATCAACTCAGAAAGCATGAAGAGTGCAAGGTGCTTCTTATAACCCAACTCTGTAGCCTCTTAAAAAAGTATTCTTATCCTTCTAAGAAGGACCAAAGCACCCACACTTTGGTCTTCCTTCTTTATGGGCTTCATGTGGTCTATGAGTTGCATCTTAGGTATTTCGAGCTTTTGGGCTAATATCCACTTATCAGTGAGTGCATACCTATGTGTGTTCTTTTGTGATTGGGTTACCTCACTCAGGATGATATTTTCTAGTTCATCCATTTGTCTAAGAATTTCTTGAATTCATTGTTTTTAATAGATGAGTAATATTCCATTGTGTAAATGTACCACATTTTCTGTATCCATTCCTCTGTTGAAGGACATCTGGGTTCTTTCCAGCTTCTGGCTATTATAAATAAGGCAGCTATGAACATAGTGGAGCATATGTCCTCAAAATACTCATGGGAGCAAATATGGAGACAAAGCATGGGACAGAAACCAAAGGAGGGATCGTCTGGAGACTGTTCCACTGGGGTATCCATCCCATATACAGTTACCAAAGGTAGACACTGATGTAGATGCCAGGAAGTGCATGCTGACAGGAGCCTGATATAGCTGTCTCCTTAGAGGTCTGCCATAGCCTGACATATACAGAGGTGGATGCTCACAGTTAAACATTGAACTGATCATGGGGTTCTCAATGGAGGAGTGAGAGAGAAGACTAAAAGAGCTGAAAGGATTTGCAGCCCCATGGGGAGAGCAACAATACCAACCACAGAGCTCCCAGGGTCTAAACCATCAGCCTGGGAGCACATAGGGAGGGACCCATGGCTCCAGCTGTATATGTAGGGGAGGATGGCATTGCCAGGCATAGTGGGAGAGGAAGTCCTTGGTCCTGTGAAGGCTGGATGCCCCAGTGTGGAGGAATTCATGGGTGGGAGGTGGGAGTGAATGGGTGGGTGGGGGCACAACCTCATAGAAGCAGGAGGAGGGGGGATGGGATAGAGGGTTCCTGGGGGGGATGAGGAAGGGGGATCACATCTGAATGTAAATAAAATATCCAATAAAAAAAAAGTGTCCTTCTGTAATAGGTAGCATCAAAATGGGAGAAAGGCATTTTATTATTATTAAACATTTTGTTATATTTGTTGACTAACAGAGGCAGTACTATGCAGAAGAGTCAATTTCAGATTAAGAATTAATATCACTTTTCTAATTCTCCCATTATTGCTCAGCAAGTCACTAAACTTTTTTACCTTCTTCTAATCAGCTTACAGTTAGCCAACCAGTATGCCGTGCTGGTTGTTGAGATTCAAATCTAAGCTCCCTAGCCTACAGTGTGGTGGTGTGAGCAAGGGAGAGATGCCCACCCTGGTATCCCCACCCTTTGCACCTGGCCTGGGCAGCACAGAGCTGGCCTGGTGGTGTGAATGCAGATAAGCCAGCCTGAGGGTGTGAGAGCTGGAGAGCTGGCTCTGGTTGTGTGGGTGTGGGAGAGACGAGAGCTGACCAGCCTAGCTACCACCCAAGACCAGATCCGGGGCTTTGAGTTGGTCTACACCATTATCTGCCCCATCTGTGAGCTGCTCTGCATGAAGGAACTGGTCTGCAGCTCTCAAGCTGCAGGATCTCCATGACACAGGGCAACAAGATACCAGAGAGGAGCCTGGTGAGGATCCAGTATTGATAGTGTAGCAAAAGCCAGAGGCCTCAAACCAGACCAATGACTCACTGCGATAAACATTTGCAAGTAAAGATGTGTGGACAAAAGGGTGTACTGTGGGACACCGCTGACACAGTGCAGCCTCTTTGGTTTTAGTTTTGGTCTTGGGAGTTGGGGGGTGAGTTGCAAGAGCGGAGGGCAGATATCAGTGGACAGGGAGATGAGTAGGATTGGGGTGCATGATGAGAATTCACACAGAATCAATAAAAAAGTAAATAATAAATGTTGCAACTATTTAAAGAAAAAACTAAAATCTGGGGTGACTTGGTAGCTGACCGTGGTGGCTGGAAAGCTTGAGGTCCTGGGTTGGATTCCCCATATCTTAAAGTAATTAGATTTTAGAGCTTACCTTCAGAAAATTAGCAGGTTGTGTTGTTGTTAGAAAAAGACAAGAAATATTTATGTATTCAGTGATTTCTGAACAGAGGTTTTGTTTTTGTTTTGTTTTTTTAAAGTTAGTGCGTGTTAAAGGGAAAGAGCTTTAATCTTAGGAGCAGCGATAGCCTGTGCCGATGTTAATACAGGAAGTGAGGCTAGTGAGCCTGGTTTTCTTGCTGCCCAGTGATGATTCTAGAGATCCAATATGGTAGCATGCAACATGAAATCAGTTATAAAATTAATGAGCAACCAAATGTAGGGGGGGGGATACTATTTTAATTTTCTAGCATTAATACAACAATAGTACTCAGAAATAACTAGCAGTATTTTTAAGTTATAAAAATGAAGTCAGCATGAATATATGTATGTGTTAGACAGCTGGTCATGCTGTCTAATCTAATTAAATGAATTTAATCGTTTAAATTTCGTCATCCCTCACATCTAGCAGAGATCAAGAATCACTTCCAAAGCTGATGTTCACATCCTTCTTTTTCTGTTTCTAATAAGCAGTCAACACTAGAGCCCTGAAAATGACAGATTTCATATTTGGATTTTTCTGATCACTGCTTCGATCTTAGTTGCTTGGATTTGTCCTCCAATGGGTCATTATTTGTAGTCCCTTCCCCAAATACTGAGACCTCATTTGTTAGATTTTCCTTTGTTTTTGGAATCTCTAAAATTTGAGTTTGAGCTGTACATTAAGAGTGTGAGTTACTGTTTCATGTCCCAGAAGAGCATTTAAGTAAGTATCCAGTGATTGGTGTTAATCTACTAGTTAAGTATTCCAATTTAGGCTCCATTTATAATAGCGACTAAGTTTAATAATGGTATTAGAATAATGGTTTTAACTCTGCTGATAATTTAAAATATATTCTATATGTCATTTCTTAGTTTAATAACATTTTTGCCAACCTATGCATGGTAATCCTCATGAACCATTAAATTAATCCCAGTGTTTTCAGGAGGTAGATTATGAATGCAAACCTTTCTTATCTAAGTCAGCAGATTCAAATGAGTGTTGGCTTGCCCATTGTTTCCTAGACATTTATTTCAAGAAAAGTCATTTTATTCAATTTTGTAAGGTACGTATAGTTTCAGCCTTTTAACTTTGAACCTTCCCCCATCTGTTCAAAATAGGAAATTTACTAAACTCTTAATTCTCAACTACTTCTTTGTATGGTGGTGTTTTTTTCTCTTCAGGAACCTTCAAAGTATATTGCAGTATTTGTCCAGTGGTACACATCCAATGAAAAATAAAAGCATGTAACTGAAGATTTTAAGCTGTAGGAAAACTTTAAATAAGGTCTAATTGACTAATGAATATGAAAACTTTGTAACCCTATATAACCAAAGTGTAAATTCAATTTTTAGAAGTATAGGTAATGACAACATTTATTTTTACCACATATGTCATAGAATTCTGCTTGAAATTCTCTGCTAAGACAGAGAAAAATGACTAGAAAACTCAATACTAGTGACTCTAAGCAGGAAGTGAATTGTCTTGCCCCAGGACATTTAAAGCTATCTGGAGATGTTTGGGGATGCTGTCAGCATGAGGGATAGATGCGCAGGACACTATGAAACATCCCAAATGCATGACAGCATCCTGCCACTCCAAATAACTAACCAAATAGCTAGCCTGAATTGTCCACAGCTCTCTTGTGGAGAACACTGGTGACACACATAGTTAGAAACCATGCTGATCTCAGTTGAGGGTTCCAAAATAGTGAGATATGTAAGGAGTAGTGAATTCAAACATTAATGACACTCTGATACCTACCTCTTCTAACGCTTTCTAGTTGGTGTATTAATTATTTCTTGATTTGTCCTATTTATATTCAGTAGATTTGTGGAATTATCTGCCTATAACATCTTGACAGAATTTCAAATGTAAAAGTGGAAGACTAGGACAGGTAGAACAGAGCTATTACATATGTGTCTGAAATAAACATATCTGACAGATGATGTTCGGTCTCACAGTTGTGTAGCAGGACACTGATTTCCATGAGTGTGACAATGTTGCTGTGAGTGGGTGTAATGTCCTCAGAGCTTCTGTGACTCACTGTGCCCTCGGTACTGAGACCAGCTCTGCCGATCTTCCAAGGAAGACTTTGTGTTCACCTTTGACATCTCCCAGCCTTTCTGTAGTTAGCCCTCCTCAGAGTTCTCTCATTCTATGTTCTGCCTCTCACAGCTGATGGATTCCCCATTCTCTCTGATAACTTCTTGTAGTCCTGTGCTGTGGGTGCTATTACATCTTCCTAAAGTCTTCCAAAGTTTCTGCTCAGAGATTCCCTGTCTTGGTTGTTTTTATTCTCTTCTGTGTTTTTCTTCATGCCAATGGCTTTTCTTTATTTGTTGTAAATTTCTAAAGATGGACTAGTTTTATGACTTCTTCTATTGGGTGAATAACTGTAATCTCACTAATTCATTTGCCATGCATACTTATTAAAAATTTACATTTGTGGCTAGGACAAACAATGTGCAGTTTATATTTAGGATAAACAGGAAAAGTATGTCAGGATACTTGCCAAACTGAGAAAGAACAGCTGGGACAAGGGCTGTATGCTAGTAGCCTTTGCTCTTCCCACGTTACTTTTGGAGACTGGTTCTACTTCTCGTGGCCTGTGTTAGTGCTGGACAGACCCCCAGTTATTCAGGGCTTGCAGCCTATTTGGCTTTTTTTTTTTTAACCTTTGAATCCCAGGTTTGATTTCCACCAGATGTCTGGTTACATGCTCATAGCTTTATCATAGCCAGGATGGCATCCATACAGACTACCTCACACACTCCCAAGGAATGTCTGTCCCCAGATGTTTCTAGTCATTTTCCATTATATGGAAGTTTAACATTTCTAGTATATTCTTTCCAAGCTCACCAGTGACCCCGGCACTGCTAATGCCAGTCTCAGTTCTCCCCCTTATCTTACTTGACCGATCACCAGCTTTGAATACATCTAGTTACTTCCTAAAGCATGTTTCCAGGACACCACTCTCTTGGTTTTTTTCTTATCTTGTGAGTCAGTCCTCTTTCTCTCCTTATGCTACATGCTTCCTGGTTCCTGACATGTCTTAATAGACTATTCCTTCACAGTTCTGCTCTTTAGTTCTCTACATACACTGGCATCTTTGGTAACTGCATGACTTTAAATAAAGCTCAGGTGCAGTACTGTCTGATGTCTTATACTTATCCTAGGCATCTTTCCTGAGCTCCAGTTACACACAGTACATTATTGAGCCCCTGAGCTCATGTGACTGTTGAGCACATGCAATATCAGTGTGACTTAGGAACTCAAACGTTAATTTTAAAACTGCATGGCCTGTAGGTACTGCATAGAGTTGAGTTCTGTTCTACTTCCACTTAAGTCTGTATCTGATCCCAAGGAAATCATTTGGTAAAGAATTGTTGGGTTTTAATCAGATGTGAATAATGGTCTTAATAACAGACTTCCTTAGTTAAGAGTTTAGGATCTTTTATCAACATGACTTTGACACTGTTCTACACTCAGGAGGCTGAGGCAGGAGGATCAGGAGTTGAAGATCAGCTCATAGGAAGTTTGAGGGCAGCGTGGGCTCTGGCCAGTGACTTTCACAGGAATTGTGTTTATCTCTGACTTCTCTCATTTAGGTCAGAGCATGAGAATCTAGTAGCAGTTAGCAAAGAGAATTTAGATGTATAGTCTGTACGAATGCTGTGGCCTTGAGTGACCTTTTCATGTCAGTGATGAAAGGAATGTTTACGTATAGTATTTTACAAGTAAAAAATTAAATACCAAAGCATCCATGGCTTCCAATACAGTAGCAGTTATAAAAGTACATTACATAACTATATTCAGAATGCTCTAAGGTGTGAACCTTGTTTTAAAGGTCTCTAATTTTCCACTAGATTTTAGAAAGGGAAACAAAACACTATGCTCAATGACTTACAGTCAGGAACCTCTCCTGTTAAATTCTTACTCAAGTGGTACATGGAGATTATTTCAAAAGAGAGGTTTTTAGTAGTTCTCTCATTCCAAAGCAGAGGACTGAATAATTCATGCCGTGGCCAGAGTGCTCCGTGTCTGTAAGTTAGCACTGTGCCTCCATGAGAGGTACGGGCTATTGGTTCACTCAAGGCAGGAGTGGAGGAGAGCAAGGAGAGGAGGCTCTGGTAACATGGTGAGTCGTGTCCACATGAGAACAAGACTCTCACTGACGTCATATGCTTTCTGTCAACCGTTGAGTCACTGTACTGACTTTATAGTTTTAAACTGAAGTTGACAACTTTGAATATTTTCACATAATAAGGCACATAAAGTAATATTAGAATTTATTTCAAAGTACTCAAATTTAGGGCAATTTTTTCTTTCTTTTCTGATAATAAATTTCCTGTGTATTTTTTAAGGAAAATGAGTCCAACCTCGTTCCCAGGCTGCTCTTTGGCTGCTCACGGCTCCCTCCGTGCTGCATCTGCAGTTGGAGCCAGAGCATGGCCACCTCACCCTCCCAGTCATGTGCAGCTAGCACTTCCCCATTCCACACCAGTGTTTGAGGCAACCATTCTGATTCTACAAAAGGGAATTTTTAAAAGTATTTTATTTACTAACTTACTTAGAGTGAGTACTTCTGTAACTAAGTGAGCAGATCTTCATGTCTCCTTCCTTAACAAGAAGAAAATGAAATATAATCTGTATCCATAAATAATAATTCTTGTTTCCTTTATAAATTCCTAAGACTCTGGGTAATTCTTCAGTAGATCTATGACAGGATAAACCTTGGTTCTAACATCTTAAGTTGATCTACTACAAGCTTTGGTAGGAAAAAAAGAGCTGCCTACATTTTCTCATTTACTCCCCTCAGGCTGAAGAGAGTATCTGTACTAAATAGTCCCAGGGCTTCCCTGAGAGAAAGAGCTTTTGCATTTTGTGGTTTAGTCAGTTTGGGGTGAGTAGTGAGTGTCTATGATATCACAAAAGTTACTGGTAATGTTTTCTGAAAATGAATACCCATCACTTATTGAAAGTAGTCAACTAAAAATGGAAATGAGGTTTTGGAGCCAGACCTTCTGGTAAGGATAGACACCTCAAGGTCAAGAAAGTGTTGATTTGTATTTTCCAGAATTTTAAGTGTGCATTTTCAGGAAGCTTTTTCCTTGAATGAAAACTGAATGAAATGTAAAGAATCGTTCTTTATGTTGTTCTTAGTCAGCACCTTGCCTCCCGGTCTCAGAGCCAAGGCGATGACACATACAGAAACTGACAACTGAGTGCACGAGGTGACTGTCAGCATTTTAAAGTCATGTCAAAGGCTCTGTTATAAATGTCCAATGAGTAGGCTATGTGCTCATTGCAATGTACTTTTCTCTCTGAAAAATATTTTCATAAGAAGTAAACTTAAGAATGATTTTCTTATCTTTTTTGAAAGTCGATTCAGAAACACTATATTCTTGGCAGAAATATTTTAATGAAAACTTTTCCTTGGTTTTCAAAAATAAATACTTTTCTTATACTTAAAAATGAGTCCATGCAAATAACTAGGCTGTGCTTATGGAGGAGCTGTTCTATGCAGAGGCTCAACCCAGTAGATGGCAAAATGAAGATGACAGTCAGCCCCCAGGCTCGCTCAGCCTAGCAGAGAATCCAGCAGACACCAAAGTCATAGTCACCCAACAGTGGGGAGCTTAACAGGAGCAAACATGTAGCATTGTGGGGACAAGAAGAGAAGAGATCTGGTTAAGCATATGACATTTACTAAATGCTCCTAGTTGTTTCATGATGCTGTTTAGAAATCTGGGTGGTGTGGACAATACAGAGCACTGCTGTCCATCCGAGGGCTTTCTAAATAGTAGTTGTTTTGTTGCTGACCCTTTTACAAAGCTAATATATCACTAGTGCCTCTAGTTGCTATTCTACTTTTAAAAATAGAGCTGCTAACAGTACTGTAGCATTCTGAGAGTGAGTAAATACTTGGAATTCATGTTGAAATATAGATGTGAACTAAGTGTGCTTGTATATGTGCTTACATTGTATAACTGCCCTTCTTTTGCAGGAGACTGAGTTCTAGATATTTATGGCTATTGAATTTCAGAAAAATAGGAAGTGATCAGGTTTCTTTTTTCTTTTCTTTCTTTTTTTCTTTCTTTTTTTTTTTTTTTAGCCAATTAACATTCACTGAGCTTTTTTTCTCTTAGGGAGTACTTTATTTTCTTCCTCCTCCTTTGGCAGTAACGTGAAGTTTGATGTCATCTTAGTCTTTAATATGTATTTTGAAGTAAATATTTAAAGAATTGAAAATAAACAGCTTAAAAGCTAATGGCAAAGGCAGTTATAAGAATTACAACTTAACTTTTTTATTAGAAATAATTTTCATACAGAATATTTGATCCCTTACAGTATATTTTGATCTGTTTCTCTCCTCGACTCATCCAACTCCATGTTTTCTTTCTATCTTTAGAAAACAAACAGGCCAATTTTTTAAAAAGAACTAAAAGAAATCAAAGTAAACAGACCAATAGAGGGGGAAAAAGGAAAAAATACAAGACACATACACACATGCACACACAAAACCTATAAAACACCAAATCAGACCATAATAAATAAGCAAAAGAAAAGTAAGCTTAAAAAACAAATAAAAGTATTATGTGATAAAGACTCTCCAAAACAACACTGAGTTCGTTCTGTGTTGGCCATCTATTGCTATGCATGAGGCCTCCCTTAAGTCTGATCTGTATACCCACTGAGACTCCACTGGAGAAGAGTAGTGGGTCCTTAGCAAGCACTTGTCAGTTGGAGATAACTTCTGCTTAGGGATATGGGGGCTTGTGTTTACTGCTCTTCTCAGCATGGGGCCCCATCTGGCTTGAACCTGTTGGAACTGTTGCAGGCCTGTGCCTGCTGCCACCGTCTCCATGAGTTCATGTGTCCCTCAGTCCTGTCTGGAAGGTGCTGTTTGTTCCCTTGGCATTCCCCTCCGGCTCTGAGTCGTGTGGCCTCCTCATCTGTATCCCTGAGGGAGGCATCTGATGGAGACATCCCATTTAGAGCTGAGGGTCCCAAGGCCTCTCAGTGCACACTACCCGGCCATGGGTCTCTCTCTGTGCTGGCCACAGTCTCCTACAAGAAGAAGCCTCTCCAATGATGGCTGAGTGAAACATAAATCTGATTCCCAGACAACTCTCGCTCCACCTTTACAGGGAAAAGGAATAGGACATTTTTTAAAAACTGATTTCTCTTTAATTCAAGGTATAGGAAATTTCTAAATCATGATTATGCTTAAAATTTTAATTTATGATTTCTCTTTAGAAATTAAATCATATCATTATTTATAGATAATATGATTGTGTTCCCGCCTTCAGCATCGTCAGTATCTTACCAAGCCAATAAGTGAACTTTTTCTTCAGTAACTCTTTTCTAAAAAGCAAATGATGCTCTTTCATGAGTGTCGTAGCTAATCCTGCGTAGATAAATGTTCTATGTGTCTTGGTTTTCTGGTGGGAAAGACAGTAAATATAAAAACTAAACACAGACTAAGTGACAAGTGATGGAGAGAAGAGGTCCTAGTCAGCACTTCACTAGGTGACAAAATGCTTTAAGATACCAGTGAATAACCAGGAAAGGTTTGCCTTGACTCAGTTCTCAGAGACTGTGACCCACTGGCCCCCTTGGCTTTGAACCTGTGACAAAGCACAGTAACATGGCAGGCAGTGGGCAGTAGAGCAGTAGCAGGCCGTGGGCAATAGAGCACAGCTGCTCCCTTGTGGTATCCAAGAAACAGAAAGACCTTGAACCCTATAACCACTTCCCCAGTATACCACTGAAGAACCAGTTTGTGTCCACTGGACCCTCCTTCTCAGCCATCACTCATGCCTTCAGTACATGGTATGTACAGACAAATTTAAGATCCAAACTAGAGTGGGAGGGGTAGAGTCATGAACTGAGTAAGGATAGTCGCCATTTATTGTTAACTTCATTATTGAATATGTTTGTGTGCATGGTTGGGGGTGGGGTGCATGTGTGGAGGTCAGAGGACAATTTTACATGGGTTCCAGGGATTGAACTCAGGTGTCCAGGTTTGTGCAGCAAGTGCCTTTACCCCACAAGCTCTCACTGACCCATCAGTCAGTATTTAAATACATTAGTCAAGGAACATGCCATAAAGAAGCTGACTCTTAAACAGAGTTTTACATAAGAAAGACAGTGCTATATAGAAAAGTAGTGTCTCCAAAGGAGCCAAGACAGGAGTTTACTTTGTGCACACATGCTTTGTGTGTGCGCATGTGTGTGCATATGTGTGTGTGTGAGAGAGAGAGAGACAGACAGAGAAGAGAGAGAGAGAGAGAGAGAGAGAGAGAGAGAGAGAGAGAGAGAGAGAGAGAGCGCACATGCATGTATGGCATGTTTTATTAAACACACACCTAACTGCCCTAGATTGATATCTATAGCATGTAGTAGCATAAGCAAACTTGAGCCTCTTCTTACAGATACGGAGGAGATTTAGCAATTGTTGGAAATTGCTGCCCCTAGTTGTTTTGTTTTCTCCATAGAAATTAGTTCAATGTGTAATTAACTGTGAGCATAATTAAATTATTTGGGCAGTAGTTTAAAATAGTTAAATATCTACTGACTTTATATATTCATAAGATAATGGTACATGCCTGTCATGTCTGTGTGTGTGTGTGTGTGTGTGTGTCTATATGGTGTGTGTGTTTGTGTATTGTGTGTGTGTGTGTGTTTGTGTTTGTGTTTGAGACAGTCTTGATGTATTATAATAAACTGTCCTCAGACTCAGCAGTCTTTCTTCCTCAACCTTCTGAGTGCTAGGATTATATATGTAGGTATTAAGTCTATGACTCCACCTCTGGTATGAATTTAATTTTTATTAGTGTTTGAGAAGAAATAGAACAGATCATTTAAGAGTGGCGTAGACTAGAAACTCCTCCCAGGATATGAGGAAACACACACTCTATTCACAAATCTCATAAAGTCTTCTCAGTCTTCTCAGTATCTCCAAAATCAGGTTTTGAAGTAATTTATTTGAATATGAGTAATTTATCCCCAAATGGTGTTTATTTTATTTTTATTTTGTGTATATGAATGTTTTCATGAATGTACATGTCTGCTCCACATATGTTGTGTGCCTCATGACTTCAGAGGGTGTTGAGTTCCTTGGAACTAGAGTTACAAACAGTTGTGAGCCATGATATAGGCGCTGAGAATCAAACCCAGGTCCTCTGGAGCAGCCAGGGTTCTCAACCACCAAGCCAACTCTCCATCCCTCAAATATAGGTTTTACTGATTACAAAGGGAAAATACTGGTGGGGGGATTGACTGGGTAAAAATTACTACTTTTCAATAAGGATAACTTTTTCATTTTATTTTGTATGTTATTCATATGAATGTTTTGCCTGCATGTGTATATGTCTGTGCACCATGTGTGTGCATTGCCCATGTAGACCAGA
Organism: Mastomys natalensis; assembly: GCA_021653895.1. Lineage (NCBI taxonomy): Eukaryota > Metazoa > Chordata > Mammalia > Rodentia > Muridae > Mastomys > Mastomys natalensis. The sequence continues at coordinate 743,821 of JAJTUV010000928.1, read as the reverse complement.
AGAGGGCATCAAATTCCAGGGAACTCAAGTTATAGACACTTGAGTGTCCTGGTTGTTCTAGAAATTAAACCTGGTTAACTGAAAGAGCAGTCAGGGATCATAGCTACTGAACCATATCTCCAGCCTCAAATATTACCTTTTAGCAAGTCAATCAATATGTAAATATGAATATATATTATAACATCTACTCATTCATGCATATTTGATGTTTGTCATTATAGGCGTGTAATTGATAAATCCAATGTTGAGAAAAAACTAAAATAAGCTTATGGTATCCACTTTTCTTTCTGGAAATTTCACCATACATCTGATAAAACTAAGGACTTTACTATATAAATGTACTTTATACAGTACCATTATCATATATGAAAAGTAATAAAGGTAATAGAAAAACCATCTAATGAAGGCTCACATTTAGATATCCCTAATTATGCCAAAAATGCCTTAAGCAATCTTTGTATCTCCACATCCATTCAAGATTCATATTTTCATTGGTGGTTATATTATTCATATCAATTGTATTAGCATCAGTTTCAGTTAACCTAGAAAGAAAAACTTTCTGGGCTAATTGTCTTATAAAATGTCAGTGTTTTAAATTTATCTATTTCATTGTGGTTTCATTCAGGCAAAACTTGTGGCCATACTATGAGTGATAATCACTTCTGAACATCTTATCAAGTGTCATGTGTTGTCAGGGTGTGCTGCTGGTAAGTTTAGGCTTTGATGAAGGAGGTGGACATCCGATCTCTCCATTATGAAAATAAAGTGCTCCTGTTTTTGTTACTGCATTCTATAGGGCATCTCTTCCCAACAGACTTGCTGAGTAGTGTCAGCATCCACTGGTAACGTTCTTCAACTTTCCTAGTGAGAGGGAATACAAAGTGCCACTTTTCCAAAGTAACCATTCCCTCCCACTTTAGGGCTGAGCACAGTTAGAGTCCATGACCACCATGGTGGGCACATGGCAGCAGGCAGCCATGGCACTAGAGCAGTAGTTGAGAGCTCACATCTTGAGACACAACTACAAGGCAGAGAGACAGGCACTGGGAATGACATAGACTTTTGGAACCTCAAAGCCCACCCCCCATGACACACCTCCTCCAACAAGGCCATATCTCCTAATACTTCCCAAACAGTTCCATCAACTAGAAACCAAGTATTCAAGCAAGTGAGTCTGTGGGGACAGACTCATTTGTCATTTATCATTTCTCATTTGTCAGCACAGCCACCAACTGCAAATATAAGATGCTCTAAGAGATGCTTTGGTCTGTGAGTAGAATGATAAGTCATGAGAAGCTGGTGTCATATTATGTCCGTTTAGCACTGTAATAGTAGTAGATTCTCTCCTAGGGCCTATGATCTGTCTTAGTCAGATAGTTGTGCCAAGTATGGGTATATTCTTGTAAAGAGAAACTTAAATCCCATCAGGGAGTGGTCAATTGTCCCCAGGACGTTTGTGCCACTGTTGCAGTGGACATGCCTTGCCAGGAGAGACCTGTAGCCCAGTCTTCACAGCTGGACGTCACTGATGCTTACAGGTCTCTTCTGGCAGCTCCTTAGCATCCTCTAACACTATGAAACTTGTTGGTAAGAAGGGAGCTTCCAGGTCAGTACCAGCTTTAGTTTGCCATGTTATGTGACACAAATATGTGGTGTCTTCAGCAATTGTGTCTTATCATAGATTCTAGAGGGTAAGCAGGAGCAGTGACAACCACCTGTAATGTCTGGGGTCTAGAGGACCTTGCTGGGAAGCAGCTCCAAAAGTGACTGGTTCCAGCACTGGGCTTCCTGTGATGTTACACTGGGATATCTGGTAGGGTCATGCTGAACTCCTCTCTCTCTCCCTCCTTTCTCTCCTCTCTCTCTCTCTTCTCTCTCCCCTCTGTGTGTATGTGTGCATACATGTGTGCTCATGTAAGCTTGTACAGTAGTAGGTTTACATATGTATTTTTTGAAGTGTTTGGTGTTAGAAGCCCTTTCCCACCCTCCCTCCTCTACCTTACACCACATCCCAAACTCCAGTCCAACTCTTCCTGTTCCATTAACTTCCTTTGGCCCTTTATAACAGTGTATTCTGTCTCCTTTTCCTTGAAAGCCCCTCCCTCATGGCCCCTTAGTAATTTTCTGACCTCTATGGATATTCCAAATGACACACACATATCTAAAGTGTCAAAGCTAACGTCCACAGTTAAAATGGGTCGCAGCTCTCAGAATGACTGTTTAAAGCTTCATCAATTTACTTGAAATGTTCACAATGTTGTTTTTCTTAATAGCTGAGTGGTATTCCGTTGTGTAAATGTACCATATGTTTAGTAAAGCTTCAGTAGACATGGATGGGCAAGTGTGTCTCACGGGAGACGGAATGCTGTAGGTATGTTCTCAGGATAGATATGAGTGGATCCTATGGTAGACTCCTGAGAAACTTCCACACAGTTTCTATCATGAATAGATCAGTGTACACTCTCACCAGCAGCAAATGAGTGTTCTCTTCCCACACCCAAACCACCATTTGTTTGTTCCTTCTTCTTCTTCTCCTCCTCCTCCATCTCTTCCTCCTCTTCCTCCTCTTCCTCCTCCTTCTTCTCTTCATCTTCTTCCTCTTCCTTTTCCTCCTCCTCCTTTGCCATTCTGACTTTGGTGAGATGAAATCTCAAAGAAGTTTTAATTTGCAATTCTCTCATGCCTAAGGGCGTTGAGCACTTTTGTTTCTCAGTGATTTGTATTTCATTTTTTGAAAACTCTGTTTAGTTCTGTGCTACATTTTTAATTGAGTTATTTTCTCTTTTTTTCCAGTTCATTTTATATTTAAATACTAACCCTCTGTGTTGCTGGTATAGATTTTTATCAGTTCTATAACTGCCTCTCTATTTGAGTCCTTGGCCACATAGAAATTTGTTTCATGAGGTCCTGCTTATTAGTTGTTGGCTGTAATTCCTGAGCTGACATAGTCCTGTTCAGAAAACTCCCGTGCCAGTGAGTTCAAGCATAGCTCCTACTTTCCTTTCTCAGGTCAGGGTGTTGGGCTTTTGTAGGTTCCTATGGAAGGTTGTGTTTTCAGTTTAGGTAGAGAACTATATTGGAGTATCGCTGAGGATTGCACTGAATCTGTAGATTGCTTCTGGAAGGATAGCCATTTTCATAGTATTAATCCATGAGCATGGACAGACTTCCCATCTTCTGATATCTTCGGTTTCTTTCTTCTCTGTCTTAAAAGTTCCACTATACAAATCTTTCACTTCTTTGGTTAGACTTTGTCCACATTGTTGTTGTTGTTGTTGTTGTTGTTGTTGTTGTTGTTGCTGTTGGTAAGGCGATTGTGAATGGTGTTGCTCCCTGGATTTCTTTCCTGCTATATTTGTCCTTTGTATATATGAAGACTACTGACTTTTGTGTGCTAATTTTGCTTTCTCATGCATTGCTGGATGTGTTTACCAGTTATAGATATTTCTGGTACCATCTTTAGGATCATTTCCATATAGAATGAGATCATCTGCAATAAAGATACTTGGACCTTTCCTTCCACTTGTCCAGCTGCTCCAGCTCAGACTTGGGGACCGTGTCAGACAGGAGTGGAGAGAATATGCCTATCCTTATATCCTGTAGCATGGAACACTTGGCCTCTGCATGTTTCCTTGCTTGTGATGTTCAAGGTTCACTCTTTCCTGCCCCACAATTTTTAAAAATAGTTTTGATGCTACAAATGGATAATGGAATTCAGGAACTACATTCTAGGACTCAGCACACTGGCTGCTGTTGATGAAAAATTACCTCCCAGGCCCTTTCACTCCAGAATCATAGCTAGGGAGTAAAGGTTTTTTTGGTTTTTTTTGTTTGTTTGTTTGTTTGTTTGTTTGTTTTTCGAGACAGGGTTTCTCTGTGTAGCCCTGGCTGTCCTGGAACTCACTCTGTAGACCAGGCTGGCCTTGAGCTCAGAAATCCACCTGCCTCTGCCTCCCAAGTGGTGGGATTAAAGGCGTGCGCCACCACTGCCCGGCGGAAGTAAAGTTTTTAAAGTGAGTTTATAGTGAAACTGGCACTTCACGTTTAAATTTCATTCATATTTGTCTGCTTTGGCTTTTTTTTTTTTTTTTTTTTTTTTTTTTTTTTTTTTTTTTTTGGTTTTTCGAGACAGGGTTTCTCTGTGTAGCCCTGGCTGTCTTGGAACTCACTCTGTAGACCAGGCTGACCTCGAACTCAGAAATCCGCCTGCCTCTGCCTCCCAAGGCTGGATTAAAGGCGTGCGCCACCACTGCCCGGTGGCTTTTTATAACATGAACTTGTCATCTATCAAAACAAAGGTTACAAAAATTTTCTCTATTTTTCCATTTAACTTTGAAATAAAAAAGCCTTGTTTAGAAGAGATTTCCCCATAAATAAATAAAATAATTTAAAAAAAGATAGCTGGCCTAATGCAAAGGACAAAAGAAGAAGGAGGAGGACGAGGAAGAGGGAGAGGAGGGGGGAGGAGGAGAAGAAAAAGAGATTTTCCCATACCTGAGTGTGTCCACAGTACAGTTTACCTGTGTTCATCTAAATCAGATACCCTCATTTTTAGTAATTATCTGATGCATTAGAATATATAATATTTGTATAGATTGTGATATATAGAACATATTGGTATAGATTGTGACACATAGAATATATTATATTGATATAGATTATAACATATGGAATATATTGGTATAGATTGTGATATATAGAATATATTATATTGGTATAGATAGAATGAAACATAGAATATATTATATTGGTGTAGATTGTGAGGTATAGATCATTTTTTTCCAAAATGTCAATCTAGTTGTTTGATACCACAAACCAAAAATAATCTCCTCATTCTCATTTGCTAATAAGCACTTGAATCCTTTTAAAAATATTTTAAACATTTCTGTTGGTCTATATATCACCTCAAGACAGTAATATGCTGCTTCAGTTGAAGAGGCTTCTTCCCTCATTCTTAAATATCCTTTATAGGTTTTGTTTTATTTCTGTTTGGTTAATTTTTCAGAAAAATAAAACTTAATTTTTAGATAATGTAATTTAAAACTAGATAGCTCTAAATCAATGCTAAAACTAACATAATAGCATAATAGAAGTTCAGAGAGCATGATAAAAATTCAGTATATAGCTAATATCTCTTACATATTCAGACAAATTAGATGGTGATAGAGAATACACTGTTTACATGAGCGATGTCAAAGAGAGGAACTGTGACAATGTAAGAAATGTCAGAAAGAAAGAAAGAAAGAAAGAAAGAAAGAAAGAAAGAAAGAAAGAAAGAAAGAAAGAAAGAAAGAAAGAAAGAGGTGATGCTTCTGAGATGCACAACTAGCTTAGGAAATGTTAAGGCAACCCTTGCTCTGTGACCAGTGTAGCACTCTACTGTCAGCTCTGCCCAAAATAATATATGAATTTAATAAGATTTCAGTTAAAATGGAGGTTCAAAATTCATATGGATCCTGAAAGAGTTAGAAAAATCTTGATGGGGAAGAAAGAAAGAAAATTGCTAGATGCCACTCAAATGGGAAAACGGCCTAGTGAACCTTAAATTGGGCATCTTAGCTGAACTGAACAGCTGCTCCTGACCAAAGAATTTGTGACAGTTTGGTAGGACCCTGCCATCTGAAGACACTTCTTTCTTATAAACTCTACAAGGCATGTCATATTGACATAATGTTTTAAAAATAAAATGGACATAATAACCAAGTGTGTTTCTTTCCCTTCACAGCATTTATCAGCATAGAAAGAGGGCCTTTTGTGCGTCAAGTTGATCCACCACCAATGGTAAGTAAGGCAGTCTGTCTTCCTTCTCTGTCCTCCTCTCTCTCTCTCTTCTCTCTCTCTCTCTCTCAATTGTTAAAACTAGTAAGAAACTACAGCATATATCTGGCTAATGACATAAAATGCCATGTTGAAAACTCTTTTAACTTCTCTTTTCCAAAGTTCTAGCCCTACAAGAAAATCAACTTCATGTCTTCCAATTAAAGAAAACCTAATTTTTGCCAAAACATAGGAAAATAATATACAATCTCTTACAGCCACACATTTATTTTTTAGCCTAAAATAATTTATACTTTTAATAATGTAAGTATATAATATAATATTTGCACTTAAAATGAATTATTTTCTAGAATAGTGTTATTTAGAATGGATATTTTATAATAAAAGACTTCCTTAATCATCATTTCTCTTAAAGGTTATTTTTGCTATCTTATTATGGAAGTGAATTTTTACCTTTTATTCCTTTTCTATTAGTACTAGACAATAAAAGGCATTTAATTATAATATGTATTATAGTAACATACATAAAATGGTATTCCTTTTAGTCTCTTAATGTGCTTATATGAAATAACCTAAGTAACTAAATTCTGGTGGGCTTTTCATAAGATGATATAATCTATGCTACATCTGTTTTCCCAGTCAGCGTGGTCTTCTCTCCCTAAAGAGTTGCAAGCTCTTCACATGACTCACTGCTTTCTATTGTGAGAAACAATTTTAAATGAAATAGACAATATTGAAATGTATTTTGATATTTTCTTAATAGTTGCCTCCTAGAAAATTAACATCATTTTTTATTTGATTGTTTAATGTTTTTATGAGTTTTGACAGTTTGGTATGTATGAGATGGTAGTCACCAAAATAATCATAAAAAGTATTCAACTATAGGACTATTCAGCTTCCTTTAGTGTGTGTGCGGAGACAGTAGCCACAACGTTGTGCACATTGTATTCATTTGTAAAATTAGAAGCTTAATTTAGGAAATTTGTTATTTTAATGTATTTGAGTAAAGTACTCAGTCCTTAGATTGCTTACATACTGTTATTTTAATCTTAAAGGCATTCCTATGGCACCTGTGTCTCATTTCTGTTTCAGTCCATGTTATTAACTGTTGACTATCAGAGGCCTAATCCACGAGAAATCAGGAGCAGTCGTGGTATTCATGGTAACGGTAATCCAACCATGACCCTAGAACAACCCTAGAACACTGTGGTGTTCTGATGCTGTTGTCTTGGGCGCCTTCTCTCCTGGCTGGTCATAAGTGCTAGCTCCTAAGTATTCATACAGTTTTTACCCTGTAGAGTCAGTACATTTTCACATGCCTGTTATGTGTGGAGACTTCCCAAACCTGCAGCTTGCTTTTTGTAGGTTTTCTGAGATAGGACCACCACTTTTCCCACAAACAAGATCTTCTCCGATACCCTGAGTCCTTAGCCTCTGATGTTTCTTCCAGTACAAGTTTTTCTTTTGATACTCTGGTTTTTTCTCTGATTTTCATATAAGTATAGTTCTGCATAACTTTTGTCCTTGAGCTCCTAAATTGTTTAAGAGACAAACATGTTTATGGAAAATATGAAGTAATGAATAGTCCCTTAAAATTATCAACATGAAATATTTGTAAATCCAAAGTTTTTATTCTTCTGGCCTGAAGCAAGCCCATGCATTAGGCCACTCTTTTGTGCCTAAATCAAAATAAAAAGAGATCACCCAAGATTTGAGAGTGGCTGTGCTGGGCCAGAAGTGACTTCTTGGCCTTGTCTGGAAGCCTCAATGCCATGGTACCTCTCTCTCCTCCCTCTCACTCCTCGTGCTCCAGCCAAGGCCTTGCAGAGTGCTAGATGCCACTGTACCTACTTACCAGTGAGGCAAGAGAGGAGCTGAGAGTTCTCAGGCCTCTGACCCCAAAAAGATGTGTTTCTTCAGTCCCAGGTGGAATTCTGATAGAGCTTTCAGTTAAATATGTGTTATAGGGGAGATTTCGCCTCTTATTTGCTGGTATTGTTGAGTCACATAAGTAAATACAAAGGAGCCTGAAAATAAAACTACCTCTGTTTCTTTTCTTTGCATTACCAGCCCTCTTTCCAGTTTACTTATTTACTTTTCTATTTCCATTAAATACATGAACTTTCTTTTTGTGGGGTGGGGGTTGTTTGATTGTCTATGGCATACATAATACCCCATTTTTACACTACCTTTAATAGAAATTGAAGGCTATGCCTGAATGGACTGATGGCTTCCATCAAAGTGACTCAGACCTCCCTTTTTCTTTTGTGTGCTGACCTGATGGTTTGCTTTGTCTTGTTTTAGAACTCAGGATTGACTCTGTGGCCTCCCAGGTTAGGCAAGTGCTCACCACGGAGTGCACTCCCAGCCCTGCACATGCTGAGTTCTTAATTTTGTTCACACCTAAGAGTACACTCCAAGTTATTTTTCAAGAAACGAATAAACAGAATGGAGATGATATTTAAGTATGCATATCTAAACTATCCCTCAGTTGACTTTGCTTAGTCCCGTTTTTTTGTTTGGGAGTATAATCTTTTCGCTTTTAACGATGTGATAGAAAGTGATCACTTCTGCCTCTAGCAGTTAGCCTGACATTCTTTTGTATAACTAACCTGTTATTGTCCATCATAGATTCTGTTTCATTTGTACCTAGTATCCTAGGTCTGACCTGATGATTGACACTGTAACTTTCTTCTTGTTGACTGTTCTGATGAGCAATACTCACTTGAACACTGTCCTGAAAATCAACAAGGCACAAGTTGGTTACTTTAGTAGATTAAAAGAAAATAATTAGATTATGCCCTTTAAAGACTAGTCTCCCACCTGCTTCGAGCTTGTAGCAATTAAGGATAAGTCATTAGCCTCAGATCTTTCAGAAGTCTTTGTCTGAAGTCTGAGAGGCAGGTGTAAAAGTTAGTTAATAATTAAGTCAGCAAAGGTGTGAGTCCTTTTTTGGTTTAAATGAAGGGCTTATTTGCAAATCAAAAAGAAACACCCACTAGTATAAGTAAATCTTCCTCGGGAACATAGTATAAAACATACCTGCTTTTAACATGTTATCATATGCATAGCATATCGTTTCATATTTTGTGGCAGATTATTATCTTTGCAGAAGACATTAAAACATAGTAATCTGTGCCAAATATGTACTTGCCTCTTAGTGACTGGAGTTTTATTTTTAATCTCTTCAATAAAATGATAATGCAAAATGCAAGTAATATTTGTTGACCTATTCTGATTAGCAACTTGAATTTTTGCAAAGTTCTGCTTTTCAAATCTTAAAGTTACTAATATGCATTGCTTTTAATTTGTTCAGTCATCCTATTAATGAGAACACATTGTCTTTTAACATATGGATTTGGAGTAGTTTATAAAATTACAGCTTTATTTCCTAAGAAGTTTATATTCACACATCTGCCACATGTTTAGACAGAACAGTTTGTCTCTTTAGGCTTCTACCTGTTGTGAAATACCATTTGTCAAAGTAGCCCTTTCATCAGAAGGATTTAAAGCATCCTAGCTTGACATCTAAATGTTAGCTCAGTTGTTGTTCTTACATTTGTTCTTTAGGTTAGCATTGAATTTTTATTGGCTTAACTGATAGATTTTTTCATAACTTACTAGTAATAAACCATAATGTTTTAGACTTATTTTGTTACTTTTGAAATATTTGAGATGACCATGGTGTTGCTTGGCCTCAACACTAAATTTGTTCATAAATCTACTAATTGAACACACAAAGTAAACTTTATTGTGTCTCTTTGGGATTTTATGATCTGTCTTATTCTGTAACATTTTGAGCCATTATCGCTATATTATTATCATTCTTTAGCCCTTTATGGTGACAAAATTCCTACATACTGTATTGTTGCACTTTGTGTAACAATCCTTACTTTTATACTTATATAAAATACAACTGTTTCACATGCAATGTATTATTTCTAGATGTATAATTTAAGTGAAATGTCTTGATTCAAAGGGATGCATTATCTTCTTCAATGAATAGCATTTTCCAGGAATTCATAGTATGTAAACAGAGGTGAACATGCCCCGCAAAACTCATAAACTAGGACCTGAGGCTGATCTCTTCCTGTCGGTAATTGCAGGGTGGAGAGGGGACGTGGAAACTCTAAGCTTTTATAACTTGTTGTAAAAGATCCTGTTTTCATTTATCAGTGAAATTTCCATTGAAAATCAAATACACTTGCTAAATAGGATCTCTTTTAAAACAATGAATGGCTGTTCACAATGACGTTCTTCATTAAGTATCCTCATCTTCTCTGTTGCTGTGATTATAAAGCCTGTGTGGATTTTCCCATTGTCACTTGCTGACATTATGATTTTCAAAGATTTCTCTCTTCTTTGTACTTTACTAAGTGTTTTTAGTCTATCAAAGTTACTCTAAAGTTTTCCTGTCTCTGAAGCACTGTAAAGTAACAGTGACATGAACCCAATTCTAAGGTGTCAGCAGATACACAGTGTACATGGGAAAATAGCATGGCAAACACTATTCAAATACCAAAAGTCAACCAACCAAACCTGCAATACACATCTTCATAAACTAGGAACAACCAAACAAACATGCATGTCTTCATCAACTAGGAACATACCTTTGACTGTTTCTTACACTCATAAGAAAGGTGACCTGTATACAGCTAAGTCAGTATAAGATGACCCGTCAGGCTCAGAGCAATCACAGAAGGAACCCCATGGCACCACGGCAGTCCACACAAGTTGAGTTCAGAACAGGCCTGAATGCTGTGTGAATTCCAGGACTGAGTCATTTGGAAACTCTGGTTAGAGTTAGTATGTGCTAAACTGGATCTTACAAGAGGGAGAGAGAGAATTTTGTAAGTGATAGGATGTTCTAGAGCAAGGTAACAGAGCAGAGATTACAGGAGGAAGCACACACACAGTCTGGCTGAAGGAGAGGAGGTGAGGTGGGAAGTGAGGAAAGGTTGCTTTGGAAGTGAGTCTAAAGGTCGTTGGGTGTTAGGCTAACAAATCATAATAAGATATTGAATTGAGAATAAGTGATTGAGAGACTGCTGCTCTGAGAGAATTCTACTTAAGCAGCCTGAAGTCAAAGCAGATGGCTGGGGTTGGGAAGGGTGTGAGTGTGGAGCAATCTTAGTTCACAGCGGAGGTGATACAAGCCTGAAGGAACTGTGCAAGAGAGACGGGACTACGGAGTTGTCCTTGACCCTTGCTGAATTTCATCGACCCGCTTTTTTACCTACTTAGTTTTACGTTTTGTTTTTTGTACTTGATATTAGCTTGAAAGTCAGCTTTGTGCAGTCTCTGTGGAATTGGCACATTTTATAGCATGGCTTTATGAATTCTCTGTTCAAAGCATTAGGAAGGCATGAAACAGATGGTGGCTACTGCTTTGGTCTTGAGCAACTTAGGGTTTTTCAGTCTTTTCTTTGAGATTGTTATTGAATGGTGTTTGCAGTTTTATTTTGTGTTTAACAAAGTTATAACTGCATATATTTTAAAACAGTATTTAGTGGTTAGTTAAAATTTATCTTTTGTAAAAAGCAATTAAATTTGATCTTTTAAAAAGAAGTATCGAAATATTCTGCAACAGAAATCAGACAAGAGTAGATCATGTTGTTAAAATTGCCTGGCAATTGTGGCACACACCTTTAACCCCAGCACTTCAGAAGCAGAGGCAAGAGGATCTCTGTGAGTTGGAGGCCAACATATCCAGTTCCAGGACAGCCAGGGCTACACAGAGAAACCCAGTCTTGAAGAAAGAAAAGAAAAGGAAAGGAAAGGGGGAAAAAAGAGGAGGAAAAAGGAAAGGAAAACAACATGAAATATTTATTTTAGGATAAGTGTAATCAAAGGGTATCAAACTAGAGACAGAGGACCCAGCTTTAGTGATAGAACCTAGCATTTGTAAGACCCTGGGTTTGTTCCCAGCCTTGGAAAGTAAAAAAATAAGGACTATCAGGGTAGTACTGTGTTGTCTGCTCTGACTGATGTTCAGACAGTAGGTTTCCTTTTTCTTTCTCTTTTTGACAAATACAAGTTGACCAGGTTCCAGCGTTCTGGATGCTGTTTGCTCTGCCGTCCTCGGCCTGTAGCAGAGATGGCACGACACCCTTTGGTAGATCGCTAGATGCTTAGAAATCATGATAAACTCCTTTAAAAACAAAGCTTATTCTGTGATTGTATTGGACATTAGAAAGCTTTCTGGCTGCCATGTCTCCAACTGCTGATACCTCAGTACACCGGAGGCAGGCTTCCCTAGGGATACTTTGGGGATTTACAGCATATTTTACCAAACATGTAAATGAAGCATGATTATTTTCAGATATGTAGTTGGAATTAACAGATCAATATATAAGGTCATCGTCATAACTTCGGGGGTTCTATAGACGTATTTTACTTGAAATAATATTCCTCTATGATTTGAAGAGTTTTTGAAAAGTTGTATAATACTTATCTCCAACATACTGGGCACTTTCTGTGTACCAAGCACTGTTCCTTTTAAGTGATTTCAGTTTTCTATCATAATTATATAAAATAAGGGTATTCTCATTGACATCGTTATTTGCCAAAGGAGAAACTGAGGCAGACAGTGTTTTAAGATCATCTAGAAACACTTTGTGTGTTAGCGAATTAAGGCAGTCATTATATAGCTAACAACATTAACTGTAAAAGCAGAATCAATCTTCGTTAATGAATAACTAAATCCCTGTGGTGTTCCATAGCATCAGACAGATTTTGTGGAAACCTTGAGTTATTCTGATAACAACAACAGTTAGTCCTGTAAAACATTTGAAAGTCTTTTTAAAGTCTGCTAGATGATAGTGTTTGTCATCTCTTCTGACCTGCATAACATCATGGTAGTGTGTAACGCTTCTGTGGTAGGTGAAGAGCCCCAGTGACAGGCTAGGCCACTGAGCACCATTGCAAACACTAAACAGACACAGCTACACTAGAGAAGGGTTGTGAAGATTTGGAGCATAGCCCAGTTCACATGCCTTCCTGGGAAGCTCCCTAAGAGAGCTGTTTTCTGAAATAGTTCTCGTAAAGCATTCTGTCAACCCACCAAGAAGTTTCAAGCAGATGATGATTTGAGATTACTGGATATAATCTAGGTGATTTCCTAGGAAAAGTGGCCTTGAGTTTTTCAGTAGCTGAGGGGGGAGAGACACATAAGTCAGAGTAATCTGGATGTGAGAAGGGGATCTTGGGGTTTGGTGGGAAGAACAGGGCCCAGAAGCTGTGGTTTTTCTAGTGCATAGGCACAGTCACCTGTGACCTTGAGAAAGGAAATTACAGACACCTGCTGCCCTGCAGCCCTGCTCCCCGCATGCCACAGACAGCTGTTTGAAGACGAGTGGGGGAATGAGAAGGTAGTTATGAGTGTCCCTAGTGAGGGAGAGGGATAGGCCTCCTGCACTCTTCCTCGAGGTCTATTTGGAACACTCACTAAAACACTTGCGTCTAATACCTAAGTGTGAGTGATTGGACAGCTGGTATTCTGATCGTAACTATCATTTTCCTTCTATGCAAGAAAAAAATCTTTATAATCAATATTTAGGGTGTTCTCATTTGAGAACCTACAGAAAACAAAACTAAAAATAAGCATTGCTCAATACTCCTGTCTTCTCTGGGGCCTTCCCATTCTCTCCACTTTTCTAGCCCAGTACTAAGAGCCAATTCATTCCTACAAACAAACCCTTGGTGATTATTAGGCTCATGTAGTTTCCTGGTGTCTCATACATGTTGCTCTCTCTGTCCATTGTAGTCTACGATCTAACTTCTCGTGTTTACTTCCTGGCTAGAAGCAAGAGTCCCCTCTCTAACATTTTTGAAATTTTACCAGTACTGTTGCTTTGCTTATCATAAGCAACTTTACCTCCCATAACAACTATTTGAGTTATAGCTATAATTATTTATATAATTATTATATATGTAATTAATTATATAGCTTCATTTTAATATGCTTCCCATTGCATAAAATTTAGCCTCTTATTACATTTGTGTCTTTGTGTGTATATATGTATGTACGTATGTATATATGTTTGTCTCTGAGCTGGCTGGCTTTCAAGGCTACATTGGCGCTGCCAAGGAAATGTTGTGTGTAAGGCAGGTTAATGCTTTAGGAAAGTTACTGTTGTTTTTTAACCAGATTTAGCAAATTTTATTAAATACATAATCCTCAAATTGTTACAAGCTTTTGTATAGTTTTTAGAATTTTGGCTACTCTCCGAAGTTTTTGACAGTGTTCATGCTTTTTTACAAGAACACCGTGTTTTGTATTATTCCACATCACTAGAAGCTCTTCCCTACTCCTTTATTTTGGAGGTCAGAGTCTTCCATGTCTCAACTGCTATTTTTTATTTTCTGTCCTGTCATTTAACAGATTTTTCGGTAAGCTTGAGAGTCTCTTACTCAGTAGTGTCTATCTATCCCTGTTTGACATAATAAGAATTAGATGCCTAGCCGGGCAGTGGTGGCACACGCCTTTAATTCCAGCACTTGGGAGGCAGAGGCAGGTGGATTTCTGAGTTCGAGGCCAGCCTGGTCTACAGAGTGAGTTCCAGGACAGCCAGGGCTACACAGAGAAACCCTGTCTCAAAAAAACCAAAAAAAAAAAAAAAAAAAAAAAAAAAAGATTAGATGCCTAAATTTTTCTGTAAGATTATTCAGTTTTTTTCTGCTATATCTTTATCTTCTTCCCTGCTACATCAAATACTCACATTCATGTTCATGAATGTATCTAAGAAAGTTAAGTCCTTTTGCTTTAGGGCTATGGCAAGATAGTGCAAATGGAAAAAGTATGTATCCAAAGGAAGTTGCTCACCTCACTGCAGCTACGAAGCAAAGAGGTTAGAAAAGAAAATTATTGTATCCCATAATTCCTTTTGAGGGAAAACTGCCATTGTGTTTCCCTTGTTAGAAGCTCCATGGCCCGGTAGTATCACAGACTGGGCTGCCTTTGCATTCGTGCTCCAGTTACTTTCCATAGAGCCTGCATCTGTGACTGTAACACTGGCCATTAGGTTTCAAAACATTGATTTGGTGGGCACAGAAATTTATAGGATGGCTTTAGTCATCGTGTTAAAACTAAGCCTTCGAATATAAAGTGCTTTAGTTTTGAACCCCAAAGTAAAATTCATTAGCCTCCAATTTCATTTGTTAGAGAATTCTCAAAATGGTCAACTCATAGGGATTTCTCATTACTAATTATTATTAAGGGCTTTTCTGCTGTAAAAATTGCACCCATCAAGCAGAAGATTTTACAACTTGTATATGACCACAAATAAGGCCAAATCATTATCCTGTATATTAGTGGCTTCAATTTACTTTTAAGTCTATGAATGTTGTTCTTTTGGAATAATTATTTGAAACATGCAGTAAAATTCTACAGTTGAAAGAAGTGTACCAAATACTGTTACACAAACTTCTCATTTTAAAGTCATGCAAACCAGAACTCTTCTTTTTTTTTTTTTTTTTTTTTTTTTTTTTTTCGGTTTTTTGAGACAGGGTTTCTCTGTATAGCCCTGGCTGTCCTGGAACTCACTCTGTAGACCAGGCTGGCTTTGAACTCAGAGATCTGCCTGCCTCTGCCTCCCAAGTGCTGGGACTAAAGGTGTGCGCCACCACTGCCCGGCTCAGAACTCTTCTCGATTCCTAGTTTTATATTCTTTTGATTTACTCATGGTTATTGTTTTATCAGAATATAATTTAACCCAAATGCTTTCAAATACTTCTTAGATAAAATGTGTCTAGTTTTGTGTGTACCAACAGTATAAAACATGACAGCAACAGAGTGTATCCTGTAAAGACAACAGCTTTGTGCAGCTATTTGCTTTCTTTATCTCTGATTCCTTATCTACTATTATCTAGATAAGATTAGTTAAAAGTAACAGGACCTAGATTACTTTTTACAAATATTCTCAAGGCTCTCTCATGTAGTATTCATATAAATAATTAGAAGATTGGTTCTGCCATACTTGTCTAGGAATTTGGTGTGTGTTTACTCATTCTTCTTATGAAGGAAAGTAGAATGCAGTGTCACTATATGGAAAGGGATTATATAACTCTTAATAATACGTTTATATACAATTCAAGATTTATCATTAAATTTTCTTTTCATGTATTTTATCCTTTTATTTCTATTTTAATAATAAACAAACAATATTCCCTAATTAGTACTAGAAACAACTTTCTCAAAGTCTATTTAATTTTAAGATAAATACTAAAAAGTACTTTAAATTTCATCTTTTATTACTTAATTGGTAATAACCTGCCAGAAACCATTATAAGTACCTTTACGTATTGACTGGATGCGCATATGCCCATACATAGGACAGAGGACCATCAGAGAGTGCCCAGCATAAATAGCAGGACTGGGAAAAATTCCCATTTTTGATAACCGTAGTAGAAAGGCATGGGTGGAATGATTAGCATTGTTGTATCTTGTCTGTGAGGCTAATTCATCTGTAAAGTTGTCTCTTAAATTATTCTGACAAAACTTAAAAGTAGTCCTGGAAAGTGTCAAGATGAGTATGTCACTGCATGGCACAACAAGGTCCAACTCACATTCAAGGGATACAGGAAGAACCAACTCATTTGCAAAACAAAATGCACATTTTGTTGTTCTCGGGGTGGGGTAGGGGCTACAGAGTTGGTAAGTAAAGCCATCAAACATCATTCTCTGGAATTCTGAAGGCAGAAGAGCGAAGTGAATAAATGAGGAAAAGTATGGAGGGGTAGGAGAGTAGACAGGTCGCACTGGTGATGTGTTGCACTGGCTTCAGGCTGACAAGCAGAGGTCTCAGTGATTATGAAGCCCTGTTTCAGGAGAATGTCCTCAGATGTAAGAATTTATTCAGCATAACTTGGCTTTCTGAATTGCCTGAAGACATTATGAATATTGACTATTGATTTTGTTCTAGATAAAAGTACAAGGAACAGCCAGACTGCAGAACTTCGCTGTTCAGTGTTCCTGCAAGGGTCATTGAGACTCCTTTAGAGATAGCCATAAAAATGTTTAATTTCTTGAAATATATTTCAAAGAAAACTCTACCTAGCATTTTATAATAATCAGAATAATTTTTAAAAAAAACAAAACTGTATCCTGTAGCCACTGCTGTTAAAACTGAAAAATGTATGCATCAATAATTAAAGTTTAAACCCCAGTTAAGCAGTACACACCCATAATCCAAGTTTTTTGGGAGGTCAAAGCAGCAGTTTAAAGCCAACATAGGATACATAGTAAAACCCTGTCTCAAAAAGCCCCCGACTAGAGCTGTAGCTCAGTGGTAGAGCTCTTGCACAGCACATGTAAGGCTCTATGCGTAACCCCCAATCCTCATGCCTCTGACAAAAGAAGGAAAAAAGAAAGGAGAGAGTCAGACAGAGCAAATGACCAAGCTAACTCAGTCCTACCATTAGGGATGCTGGGGCAGGAGGATCATTTAAGCACAAAAATTTGAGACCATCTTGGGTGACATAGTAAGACCTGGTCTTAACTAACAGACAGACAAATAGAAACAAAACTTGTGTGTGGCCCTTCACTCAAGAGTGTGTTCAACCAACTTGCCGCTGAGAAAGAAACGAAATTCTGTTTTGAATATCTACAGTCTTCACTCAGGGTGGCACCGAAGTGTACCCATATAAATACTCTGCCTTCCAGCATAATATTCAATTAATTGTATGCAGCATTCAACATATTATTGTGAATAGACTATTAAATAACGTTTCTAAGTTAGGCTTAATATGAATTCTTAAGGTATATTTACAGTATGTCAGGATAAGCCGTGCTACTGGATAGATTAGGTATATTAAATGCACTTTCCAGTTAATGATAGTTCAGTTTATAGGTCAAAGGCCATCTGGATATAAACAAAGTGGATTTTATGAAGCCTTTAATTTCCTAGACCTTATATTACCAACTTGAACATACTAGCACATATCTTTAAACATTTGTTATGGAAAGATTTCATAATTACTGTTTCAGCTCAAGAACCAAATCATACGGCAGAAAACAATTCTGCCCTACGTATATGCAGGGGACATACACACACACAGTGTCCTACATACATGCAGGGGACATACACACACAGTGTCCTACATACATGTAGGGGACATACACACACACAGTGTCCTACATACATGCAGGGGACATCCACACACAGTGTCCGACATACATGCATTGTGGTTATACACCAAGTGGAATGTTACAGAAGACAGTCACTGAGAACCTTCCAAACAGACTGTTTACGTGGAGGCCTGCTATAACAGGAGAATGGGACAGATACTGTTCACTGGGGACAAACCTCTTGTTAAGATTTTGCCTACTGTTGTTTGGTTGGTTGGTTTTTTGTTGTTGTTGTTCCTTTTTTTTTTTTTTTTTTGGTTTTTCAAGACAGGATTTCTCTGTATAGTTGTTGTTGTTCTTAAAGTTTTGCTTGAACACTCAGTAAAATCTTGTAGCTAGAAAGGTCACGATGTATTTATAATTTACTGCCAAATTCAACCAAAGAATACATGGTTTCAAATGAGAAGTTACAAGCATTTTAGATATGAACACATCCTGAATTCCACACCAGTTTCTCCTGAGCCACATACTATCTGTCATGGATTTACAGCATGAGAGAAGAGTCTAGCCAAATATCAGACTCCGTTTCCAGAATGTAGACTGTTGATGTGACAGGCACTCCATCGCCTCGCTGTGTAACAAGTCTGTACATAAATGTCAATAATACCATGGTGGCATGCTCCAAGAACTATCCCATTAGAGCATGGGCTCTCAGCCTTCCTAACGCTGTGACCTTTGAATACAGTTCCTCATGTTGTGGTGACTCCAACCATAAAACTGTTTTCGTTACTACTTTGTAATAATATGATGTGCTGTATTGGATAGTAAGAAAGCATCCAATGGGGTCTATAATTATTAGCGGTATAGTGGGCAGTCTTATGAAACCCTGTCTTTCAAGAGATTCTTTCATCAATGGATGCTTATGAAAATTTTGTGAAAACTAAATGTCCATTATTAGTATATCTATAGTTATCAGTTATTGATATATTAATGTCAGTTATTGATGTATTAATAATATATTAATGGTACGTGTTAATGGTAGCATATATATTATTACTTTGTGAATTCTAATTGTGAATGGTCCACACGATGACATAAACCTGATGTGAGACTTTGTAAATGATACATGTACCTAAGACTGAGTCCCTGCTGTCCTTCTGAAGACCACACATGGCCACTGTAGTCCTGTGACATATGTCATCAGACTCCCAAAACAAACTTATTTACCCTAGTTTCAGTTTCCCTTGCTTTTGGCTGACACAGTGCTGAGCTTCACCATATTGAACTACGTGAGGGTTTCTCTTTCCTGAACTTAATCAATAGAGGCACATACTCATATGTTTTGCCTAGCTAATTTAATTATCCTCTATTCTCCTACAGAACCTACATGAGGTACCTCTTCTAGAAATGATCTTATTAACCACTGCTGGTGGAACATCGTGCACATTAGGACTTAAGTGAGACTCCATCAACCTAGTTACAAAGGGCTACCATGGTGTGTTTTCATGATACAATTATGCAACATATACATTTTGAAGCCTTGTTTAGGAAAAGTGGTAAAGTAAGCATATTTATACACATACATGTTATGCACATACTCACATACATGTCACTATGCCCCACTCTATACAGTGCGCCAGATCTGGGTGGACTGAGCTCCCTCTCAGATGCTATAAGGGGCTTTTAAACACCTCTGCCACGCAACAGCACCATTTTGACTTACGGGTTTTTTTTCCTTTAAAGAAAACCAAATCAAATATAAGGAGTAGTGTAATAAGACAAAGAGGAGGATTGTCTTAGGACCTTTCCTCTTAATTCTTGGCTAGCAAAGATCAGCCTTTAAAGTTAAGTCAGGAGATTTAGGTTGTTGGTATAAACAACTGTTTTTCAAGAGAAGTTTCTCTCAGAAAGAGACTTGAGCAGTTAACTCAGTGATGATAACAGAATTATATAATCACATTGTCCCATTGAGCTTTTCCTTTTTGTAGTTGATAACCTGCATTTTTTTCTTTCAGATGCATCTGCTTAGCACAGAGAACAGGACCTAAAGGAGTATTATAAAGTGCTTAAGGGTGTGTTGTGGGGTTTTTTTTTTTTTTTTTTTTTTAATTTGCTTCACACTTTCAAACTTTAACATCTGGTATTTTGAAGCTAATCTTGGTGTGTTGAGTGTTCTTAGACATTTCTCAATCCCACAGTCTTTTATCTTGCTTCTCCTGCTGTGTTCCCACCACCCCTGATCCTATTAGCAACCCCTGAGACAGCCTCAGACTTGCCCAAAGTCCTGCTTTGGTTTCAGCTGCTCTTCTGCAAGAGGAAGTGAGTGTTGGGGCTTTTTCTGTGGCACACTTGTGATAAAGCTGTGGTGGTCTTATCTCTCTCGTAGGTAGTGGCTCTTTATGACTACACAGCGAGCCGATCAGATGAACTAACCATCCATCGCGGAGACATTATCCGAGTGTTTTTCAAAGATAATGAAGACTGGTGGTACGGCAGCTTAGGAAAGGGGCAGGAAGGGTTCTTTCCAGCTAATCATGTGGCCAGTGAAAGTAAGTGCATGCTGTCTTCCTGGTACACTATGATATAACTAAGCCCAAGATTTGATCGTTCTCTACCCTTTAAATGTATGTATTGTTCAGATGATCATTGCTTATGTTTAGCATGGAACATTTTTCCCTCATGGTGGGAAAAACTGAAAAGGTGCCACACTAGTGTGCCAGAGAGCTACTCAGCTCTGAGGTTGGAATATGTGCCAACCGCCCTTGTCATGCCTGGAGAGCCTGCAGCAGTTGCTTCCTTCAGCTCCTTCTGCACTAGGTTTTGTCAACTCTGCTCCCACCACAGGGACTCTTGGTTGACTCGCATCATAAGAACCTCAGATCCCTCAGCTCCCATTCTACCTGTGTACACCTCAGCTCTGGCCAGGTTCCCACTGCAACAGGAGTGAAGGGGGGCTGTTCCTTCTCAAGTTTATTAAATGAAAGAAGAGAGCACAAACAGTTTCTAATGAGGCAGACATACCATTTGAACGCTGAAGCTACAGCTACCTCAGAGAGCCTGAGGATGAGGTGAACTGTCATGGAGGAGGGGCACACAGTAGTGCTGCTTCTTCAGAACACATCCTAATTGCCTCTGCTGGCCTAGTGGCATGCTGCAAAGCCCAGCACCCTAACTAGGAAACTTCCAGCCCATGCCCAGCTTATACTGACCTATGGGGCTTTGCCTTTGAAATAAGATATTGGGCTGCATCAGCTAAGCCTTCTTACACAGACACTGATGTGGTGTGGTTCTGATTTAAAATGAAGTAGGAAGCACTGTTTTGATAGTTATTGCCTTTTGTTTCCGCAAAGAATTATTTATTCCTAATAGTTGATTTTCATGTTAATCTTTGAAACCCTGTTTAAAACAAATTATGGCTGAACAAATGTACTATTAATTCCTGGCTTAAGTTTCAAAATTTGAGAGTAGAGAATACTTTTTTAAAAATTAAAAGGAGGAAGAAGAGTGTCTTCTTTGATTGCCATGCTAGGCTTCATCTAGATGAAGTGACTTCCCTTTAATGTCCCCCATTTACTGCCCACTGCTCCTTCCCAGAGCTGTACTCTGGTGTCTCTCTTGCTGCAGTTCCCTTCCTCAGCTTGTCTGTTGCCTCAGCAAACTCCTCCCCTTAAAAGTGCCAAGGAGTGCAAAAAGTACCCACTCTTCTCTCCTACAACAGAGTTTTTAGTTTTCTATTTGCCCCTGGTTTGTGTATTCTCTGAGGAACTAGTAGCTTGTAAACTCTCCTAGATGTGCATTCTTTGGCTAAAGAAAATGCATACTGGAGAAAGCTTTAGGCAGACCGACAGGAAGATGTTTTAGGAAAGGTAACTCCCAGGTAGACAGCTTTAAAGTCCTTTCCCACAAGCTCAACACTTGTAACTTCTTGCCGGGCATAAACATCCAAAAGGCCCTCAGTGGTTCAGTTCCTGAGCCAGCTCTGGTGCAGGCCACAGCTGAGCTGCTGTGTGCACTCTTGCTGGAGGATACCTGTGACTGAGTAGGAGTTACAGCCTTTCTATCAATACCAGTGAAAGCATTACAGATATGCTTTTACTTGACAGTATAAGAAGATCACATCCTGCAGAAATAAACCCATAGGCTTGCCTTCTTTATAGGCCACAGACATTTGATCTGCAATGAGCTAAAATCTAAGAAAACTTATTTTCCTTATCTAGTAACCCTCCTGCAGTGGTGGTCAATGGCTTTGCACAGAATTGTTTCTTTAAGTCATGGCCGTCCTGCAGTTGCCATTTCTTACTGTGTCCTAGAAGAGTCACCACTGTCTGTAGTCACCCCTTGTGAGAGCCATGGGGGTGAGAACAAACAGGAGGAGGACCTCAGAATACTTGAGAGCACAATAGCCAAGTCTCCCAGTGCAGCAGGTGCTTTGCTCTACCTTTATCCTGCTTGTTCCCTGAATTTACCAAAATGCAACTGCATTTTAACATTAACAGGGAAAATGACTCTCAGCAGCATATCCGTTCTAAAGATAGTGGGAGAAATTGTCCTTGATCCTTATCTAAAGCCACAGATGCAAAGCAAATGTAAGAGAGTTTATAATGAACAGAATATGTTCCCAGTGTTCAGCTGGACCAGCAAAATAAAAGAGGACAGCAGTTTCTTGCTACACAGCCTGATTTTGTGTTGTGAGCCCTGGAAAGAAATCGCCGTCCATTTCCCTTACTCACAGCCAACACCCTTTTTTCTATGATAGACAGAAAATAGACGAGTAATGCCAACCCATACCCACATGAACGAATATCTCAGAATCTTAATTGTACAATGTCAGTTAAATATATCTTTGGAATTTCTCAATTCCAAATTATTCTTAATTAAAATAGATTTTCATTTTAGCCCTTGAAGATTCCCATGTGGCTTTTGACACACATGCACTTCATGTAGATTCAATAGCTTATGTAGATTATCATCTTCGATTAAAAGGATTTTAAGTTTAAACCTTAGATATAATCCTAACTCCATGTTTATTCATCCTCTCTTCCCCAGTTCCCCTTGCAGGCATAGTCCCACCTGTTCCTCAGAGCTTGTGCTCCTTCCTCCATTCAGGACTTCATCCCAGATCACTTTCTTTGCTATTAGCTGCCTTTCATAGGCCAAAGGTTCTCAACCTGTGGGCCTCATCACCTTTGGAGGTCACCTAAGACCATTGGAAAACACAGATATTTCACTAGGAATAGCAATAGCAAAATTACACTTATGAAGCAGTATCATAAAAACTTCATGGTTGGGCTCACCACATCATGAGCAACTGTATTAAAGGGTCACAGCATTAGGAAGGTTGAGAACCTCTGCGAGAGGTAGACAAGAGTTCTTGAGAAGAGCGATTGTGTTGCTACCTAACATAACCTCGCCTACATTCGGTTCCTGGTAACTGTGTACTGAGAGCAACTAAGGTAAGCATCTGTGTGACAGCACAGTAAGGGATTGATCCCTTCTGCCTGTCTAAACTCTTCAGTTAAAGCTCTCCAGTCATGATCAGTGGGTCAGACTACAACCTTAACATCAAAGAATCGAAGATCAGTGTCTTTACATTTTCGTGTCTGCCCTCTGTTATAGTTTGTTCTTGGGTGGAAGAACTGCTCCTAAATTTAATTAACTGGGTTCCTTCATTAATTCCAGCACTGTATCGAGATTCACCTCCAAAGGTAAAGGAGCGCTCCCCTCCTTTAACTCCCAAGGAGAAAACAAAAACAGGAAAGCCTCCAGCTTCTCAAAAGGTGCGTGTTGTCAGGAATGGGTGCTGTGTGTATGGTGCTTTGATTTGTTTTTAAATCTGTATAATCTTTATTTTTCATGCTTATGATCTTCCATTGTTTACATTGTTACTTTTTTTGGTCTGGGCACCAATGAGAAATATATAAAGCGAACATTATAGCCATTTTCCAGATAAGGAAACCAAGGAGGCTCAGAGAGGACAAAGTCCTAAATCCCTAACCCACAGCCTATGATGGCACAGCCCAGAAGTGGAGCTGTGACCTTAGGTGCTGCTGTCTACTCCACAGGTGCTTCTAGAAGGAGCCTGTTGATGCTAGACGCGTCACAAGAGTCCACAGAACACAGATACTCTAGCTCTCTAAGGCAGTTCCTTTCACCTCATAGTAATTGAAGACATTTTCAGCCATTCATAGCCAGAGAAATGCCACTGCCTTTTAAGGTCTGTGCCATCAGAAATAGTGGTCAGTATTGTTCTGATGAGAGTCGTAATTCATATGGGTATTGCTTATTAGATCTGTTCGATTGTGTGATGTTAGCTCTTTCCTTAGGTCAAGAAGCCCATTATTTCTTGACTATGAAGAAGTGTGTGTGTGTGTGTGGTGTGTGTGTGTGTGGCACATATATAAATATACATATATATATAATATATATATATATATAAACAATATATGGTGTGTGTATCATTATAATGCCATGGTAAAAGGTTTTGACAATTGAACACTGTATCAGTGTGTATTCAGCATGTAGTTACATTGAACACTGTATCAGTGTGTATTCAGCATGTAGTTACATTGAACACTGTATTGTGTATTCAGCATGTAGTTACATTGAACACTGTATTGTGTATTCAGCATGTAGTTACATTGAACATGGGGTCAGCATGTAGTTCCTTAGTTCTTCCATACTGAACAATCTTTTAGGCCCAGATGAAGCTGGCATAACAAGGCACTTGCCTGTATGGGTTTGATGGGCTGCTGGTAAGCCACCTGTGAGCTTCAACAGACTCTTGGAACTAGAATGGAGGTAATATGCATGATGTTCCCAATGCATAGGCAACACATGGGAATAAAGCCTTCCATTCTGTTCTGGGAAGGCTAGGAATAGTTGCCAAGGGGAAAAAATGCATGGCCTGAAGCTTCTAGGATTTCAAAAGTAGTGCTATATGAAGTTAGGACAAAACATTCCCAAAGATGGGGAACTTGAATAAGGTATGGTACATTATGATTGTGTCTGGGGAATCGAAGCTCAAAAGGGAAAAGTTAAAGAAGAAATGCAGACACTGGGCCACAACCAGCCTAGTGCCTTCTGCTAACATGCTTAGATTTTATCCTCCAAACAAGGGATCCCCTGAAGGAGATGACCCAGAAAATGATATGAAAGAATTTCCATGTTAAAAAGATAATTATAGTGCTAGCACAGGGGGTTAAAGTAGAGGCAACTATACTTAGCATGCGGAAACTAGTTAGGGACACATGGAAATGAAATACACAAGACTCAACTAGAGGGGAGGCAAGCCAGGCGTTTCTCTGGTTCAGTGACTTAGTGACATTAGAGCCTAGGATAATGCTGAGGTCACTGGGTTACTATGTAAGCAGGTGACAGAACTACAAAATGGATGAACTAGGAAGATTTGGGAACATAGAGATGAGGCAGGGCGGGCAGTAAGAGCTGATGGGCTCAGTTTATATTTCAGTGATCCCAGGTACAAATACTCACAAGCATCCAGAAATGCAGAACTGGAATTGGAGAGAAAATACAGCTCCAAAGCCACATGAAGAGGAATTAGCATCACCAGGGCACTGACAGGAAAGCAGAATCTGTGGTCAAGGCTATGGCCCTGAGTAAGGTCTGTGGAGTCCAAAGAGACTCTTAAGTCTGGAAACACCAGACAAAGGACATACCCACAGCTGAAGGTGAAGCAAAGAACCTCTGTAGACATGTCCAACTGCTTGACATTGTGACTCTGCCTTATTGTCTATAAAGTCCTGGTGTAAACCACACAGTCAGGTTACAGAAAGAAAACAAAATCACAAACACACAAACCTCTAATGTTTTATTTAACAAGCTTACAGTCCTGTACTGGACCACCCTCATAGCTGTCCTCTGACCCATGGGCAACAGGTTGAGGGTGGTCCACATCTGCCAGCCAAACAGTCGGATTATTTGGTACTACTGGGCATTTGGTAGTTGGGTGCACACCAGGATCAGAGGACCAAACAGTATAACCACTCTCAGAGTGTCACTTCAGAGAAGAGAGACAGGAGGAAGCAGTTGCTGGAGAAAAACCAAGTATCACGTTATTTTTCAAGTATTGAAGAGACACAGACTGATAAGCTGTGGAGGCAGATTCAGGACACGATAGATTATGAAAGATGCAGAAGAGTTGTTTGATTTTAGAAAAACAAACTGATAGCTGAGTCCTGGCATAAGCCAGGGCTTCTCAGCTGATAGTGATTTTACCTCCCATTTGGCAGTATCTGGAGTTTTTGTTGTTACATCAGCTCTAAGGAAGGGGCAGGATGCTCCTGGCTTCTCCACAGTATTTAGAGCTCATCACTTATCCTTCTGCAACCCAAGAGAGAACTGACTAGCAAAATATGTCACAAGTCAAGCTTAGAGCAGCATCCCTTTCAAATGGAGGGAGCAGAAACATTGATTAAAGTCAAAGTCTAGAAATAAAGAGTGAGAAATTTCCTGCATGATTTACCAGATGGGAGAAAACAGAAGGAAGAGAAACTGGCAGACTTAGAAAGCCAGGTTCCCATAAGGCCACAGGAATACCCATTTAGCAACATTGGACTTAAGAAATTGGGCAAATGCTTGTCTTAGTTTGGGACTGTTATAACAAATATGCAGTAGTTTATAATTAATGGCTTAAATAACAAATAAGTCTCACAGTATAGAAAGCTCAAGATCAAGGTGCTAGTTAGATGTGGTGTCGCTTTAGGGCTGACTTTCTGGTTTGCAACTCCATTGCAACGGCATGGGGCAGAGGAGACAGAAGAATCTATCTTGTGTTCTGTTTTGAAAAGGTACAAATCCCATTTTTAAGGCTCTATCCTCATCACCTCATTACCTCCAAGAACCATCATGGCGAGGCTTAGAAACTCAACTCATCAAAATTCTATATGAATTCCCTAAATAAATTAATGCAATGAAAATATAATGTTAGCATGAGGCAGCAGTGAGGCCTTTGGTTTAGTATGAACTGCAATGAAAGATGATGCCTTACTGGTGTCCCCAACTTGTCACCATGCTGTCCATTGAAACTAAGACCATGTAACTCCCAACTCAGTGTATTCTTCCCATTTATTCTGTGTCAGCCAGATGCTAGGAGTTATCCATACTGCTCCTGTGAAATTGACTTTGTCTGTTCTCTTCCTGGTGCCTGTGTTCCCAAGGGACCACTTACTTAAGAAAACTCTCATTGCCTGTATCCTGTTCCTTAGATGGACTCAGTGCATAGCTTAGACTATAGTTGATGTTCCAGTTTTGATCTCCATGCTGCAAATGTACCTTTATATTCACCTCCCAGCAAACATTCATCATACTAGCTCTTCAGATGAGCAGCTTAGCCCAAAGTCTGTTCCAGGTTCATCTTGCTAACATCCAAATCCTAATTCTAATATAGCCCAAGGAAACATACAGTATGCAATTAAAATAGTTTAAAAATAGAATAATTAGGCTGAGGATGTAGCTCTTAGTTGAACAACACTTGCCTAGCATGCACAGATTGAATCCCTTGGATTGAATCCCTGCAGAAGCCAGGATAACTCACACTAACACATAGAGCAAGTGTCCCTGCAGAAGCCAGGGTAACTCACACTAACACATAGAGCAAGTGTCCCTGCAGAAGCCAGGGTAACTCACACTAACACATAGAGCAAGTGTCCCTGCAGAAGCCAGGGTAACCAACAACACAAACATATAGAGCAAGTATTGCATGAGGAAAGGATCCGTTTAGGACAGGAAATAGGACAACCCCATAGAGAGGGTGAAGTGCAGATAAGACTGTAAAGTTAAGGTGATTTGTCATATATGAATCCGTATGTAGACTATAGCCCTACAAGGGATCAATTATGTAATTCAGTCGTAGAGTACTTGCCTACTATGTAAGACACTAATTCAATCTCTAGCTTTTTAAAAAAGAGCGTGTGTGTGTGTGTGTGTGTGTGTGTGTGTGTGTGTGTGCTCCTCTGAGGAATTTGTTGCATGTGTATTAGGCACTTTGATGATTCCTGGAGAGAGTGTGTATGAAATGAACTGTGCTGATATAAAAGGGTGTCCCTGATAAACATGTTGTTGCCCCAGGCACTACAATGCCTTGAATGCTCTGAATCTGGAGGCTGACGGCCAACCTTGAGAAATGCAGAACAGAGCTTCCAGTGCACCCTGTTAGTTGTATATCTTAGTTATCAAAATGCATAAGGTTTGATTTTATCAAGATTCCATGTTATAAACACACCATAAAATGCATCTGAGACTTAATTTTATATGCAAGCCTTTTCTCATTATCATTATAATAAGCCTTTTAAAGAACTTGGGCAGTGACTAGAGTTTGTGGAAGATCTGATTCATAGCACTGGAGCACTGGAGCCAGGAGTGAGGCTGCCACTCTTGCTTGGCTGCTTCAGTGTGCACATGAACAAAGCAGACCCATAACATTGGAAAGCATTCATGCAGATGGCACTGCTGGTTAGGGGTGTGGCCCCCACAGTCTCTAGCCACCCTCTGTCCCACATGGTTACCTCCACAGCCAGGTTTTGTATCACCATGGTTTTGTTGTTTTTACATCCCTGTTTAATGTTTGTTTCACTGTGCCTTCTTCACGTGGAGCTTGCAAGAATTGTATTCTATATGTTTTAGTTTGGGTTTTGTTTCTGGTTTTGAGATGGTGGCCTCACTGTATTGCCCAGAGTAGCCATGAGCTGCTGACTTGAGGGATTCTCCCGTTCAGCCACACACCAACACACTCAGCTTTATTCCCTAGACATTTAAGGACAAAGGGAAAGAAACCTGCTTTAAATCTACTTATGTTGAAACTATACAATAACAAGCACTAACTAGTGTGCCTTCCTGTGGCTTAGCAGTTAGTTCATCCTCTCAGAGCTTCCCAGTGGCATGTGGAGATGGCAGTGGCCAGCAGCAGCACTTGTTGCCAGCATGGAGGAAGGCACGCTGCCCCAGACTCACCTAGGACTTAGTACCAAGATGTGCTGCTTAATCCATATCTGACACAAAGAGAAAGGCTGGTGCTATCCGGGAGTAAAGAAACCTGGAAGCTTTGAAAAAATGATTCTAGACAACTTGCTCTTACTTTTCATTTGTCTCTTAGACATTTTAAATTAGTTACACTATAAAAGTAATACATCCCTATTCTTATAAAAAAAATATAGGATTAAAAATAAGTCTTGTACACCTGTAATCCTATTGATTCTAAAATTTTCATGATCTCCTAAAGTGTTCTGTGCTTATAAGCATGCATAACCTCATTCATGTTGATTTATCTTAATGAAATTAGAATTATACTTAATGTTCTTTTTTCTTAACTAGTAAGTCTTAGACAAATTTTTTTATTAATATAGAAAATTCTATTTTTAGACCTTTAGAATTACTAAAACACCCAGAATATTTTTAATTCATAAAATGCTATGTTGTGGTGTTGTTGAATTCTAGTAAATACTCAGCTTTCTTTTCTCTTTTACATTTTAAAAAACAGTACTCAAAACTGAAAAGGACCATGTATCTTCTCTAAGTGGTTCAGCATTGACAGTACATATGTGGTTTTGTATAGCTGCCAAATTTAGTGAAACTTATAAACAGAAATACTAGACTACATCTGAAAATATAGCGCAATCACTGTGATGCTTTGGGCATTACTTGTAAAAACTCATAATAATTCTAAAAATATACATTGTAGCTTATCTTCCTGTATAAGAAATGTAAACACATTTTCAGTGTTTTCCTGGCTTGTAGAGTAAGTAAGAACAATCTGGTTTAATTTAAAATGGCCAGCTTCTAAACCAGAGTGCAGTCTATATTATATAGATATTATACATTATATGTAATAAAGTATATCTGATATTCAGTGTCATCTGTTTTGTTTTTGTTTTTTTTTTTTTTTGTATAGTCCAAAGTAAAAACAGAGAAGCACAATGCATCAGATAGTTCCATGGTAGTTACTGTACACACATGCATACACAGACACACACCACACACATATACTCACACACACCACACTCACATACATACTATACACCACACACACACTACACATACCACACATACACACACATTCATACACATACCACACATACTCACACACAGACACACACAGAAACACATATCATACACATAATTTTACACTAGAAATTCTATCAGCCTCTCATAAAAACATTAAGTGTGTAAAAAACATGAAGCTTTCAATTTTTATTTGTATCTCTTAGTCTTCAGAGAAGCTTATAATTGTGCTGTATGACATTATTTTCAAAAATCACTTTATATAGCAAAAAAAAATGTTTTGGTCCTATACCAGGGTAAATTGGAATTATTATTCTTAAACCATAAGAATATTTCATTTTTATGTTAAGTACCCAACAAAGAAACTTTTGCAGTAGTAATTTTTGACATGGTATCGAAATACATAGAATTCAGGAACACTAAATTACTGAATTGAAAATACAGTTATAATTATTGCCTCCTTCCTATTGCTAAAGAATAATATCATTTTGCTTTTACTTTAGTAATTCTGAGAGAGAAAATGTAGTGGTGTATCTCTCTAGAATTTGCTCCAAAGCTTCAAGAATATTTTATCTCTTATCTGAAAAGAACTAACTAAAAATATAATAGGAAATTCATAAACATGGGATGAAATTTTACCTCATAGTTTAAAAAATAAATATCTAGGAAGTGTAGTACATCCAGGACTTCTGTTTTCCTTAATATAGCCAGGACTTGTTATGGTAGCTTAACTATTGTAGCAAAAATGTATCTGTTCTGTACTATAAGAGTATCTGCTAGTCTATAAACAGCCTTCCATAGAGCAAATACAGGGAACCCCAATGACGGACAGTAGAGCCAGAGTAGACCCGGTGCCTCTCAGACTGCATCCTCCACACTGAGGTTCTCAGTGCCACACAGAGGAACACCACAACCCTCAGAGAAGGAGGCAAATCTACAAAGGAGGAGTAAGGTCTTTCCTCTCATGTAATGGGGTTGGTTTGCAGCTGCTTCTCCTTCTGCACCTGCGCCCCCACCATGTGTCTTTTTTCCCTCTGATGGATCCAGGATCCGCTGGCCTCCACAGGATGATAGATCCAGGATCCTCTGGCCTCCACAGGATGATAGATCCAGGATCCTCTGGCCTCCACAAGATGATAGATCCAGGATCCTCTGCCCCCAACAGGATGATAGATCCAGGATCCTCTGCCCTCCACAGGATGAGGCCATGCGTGCCACAGTCTGTTTTCAGATTATGTAACCTAAGGTAGGGTCAAGACAGTTGCCAGGAGCTCTGGGACAGAGTCCATGTGACAGTCCCTCTGTAGTTTGACCCCAAAAGTAGGTTTAGAAACACACTCCCTGATGTGTTTCTTAATTCTATTAATTACAATTATATTTAAAAAGCATGTGAATTGTTTTCCCATCCAGCAACTCCTAATTTGAGCCTGAACTTGGCATTTATTACATTCCATTTCATTGTGCTGAGCTTCCATTAGAAGCTCAATTTATAGAATAATATAGATTCCCAGTGAAAAATCTTTCTCTTTAATTGGGACACACAAAGAAGTCTGTTTAGGGCATTTATCCCAATAACTATACAAAAATGATGTCACAGTGTTCTCTGCTGTTGTCGGTGTTGCATAGGGCCCTGGACTCTCTGACAAGACAGCGTATACTCTTCAGGGTGATGTCTTCAGGGGTAATCTGAACAGCAGTAACATTTCTCTGAAAACCTCTCAGAGATCTAAAATGGAAAGATGTGATTTCAAGATCTCACTCCCAGTCAGTCTGTGGGAAATAAGCCTACTGTCTTACTTGACAAGCAACATGGCCGTCCTTGGGAGCTCTCTGGCCCCGTACTGTGTGCTCATTTGGCAGCCTTTCTACTTAAAAGACTCTCACCCTCAGCACTGTAGCCATTCTACAATAATGCATCTGCCTAGGGAGATGCTGCACACTGGTAGGGCTGGGGTGGCTGCTGCTGTTGTTGTTTAAAGTTTGAGACGGGCAACTTTGGTATCTGGCTTGAACCCAGCCACCCTCTACCTCATAAGCCGGCAGGCCTGTTTTATAAAATGTCTCTTTAACCTATCGACTGCTGCTTGTTTCCCGTGCTTGAGGTTTTGGTGTTAGTTTTAGCAAAAACCATGGAAAATTAACTACATGCTAATGTTTTGCTTATTACTTAGCAGTCACAGCAATGCAATCAATGTTAGTACTGATTTAACAGTTTTGAGTACTTTTGCATTGTCTTTTAGGAAACATGAAAGGGAGTGAACTTTTTCTTATTTAAGAGTCTTTTTTATTCAGATGAATCATGAAGTAAAATGTCTTTCTCAACATATTGAAACAAATCTGCTTTATCACTTCCTGACTTAAACATTTGGCACTGAGTGAGCCTTCTCTGTTTCCCTGTGTTGTTTCCCTATTATGGTAGGTGTGTCTCATAGCCACCACCTACATGCTTCATATCTTTTTTTTTAACTCCCCGCCCCCATGCTTCATATCTTAATGCAGAGAATTTCCTTATAGTCCATGTGACCTGATTTGGGAAGAATTGTCTCCTCAGGATGGAGATTAGGAAATAACTCCTGCTCAGAAGAGGAAGAAGAAGGCCCAGTGACTCTTCTGTTTTCAGGAATTGAAAAGGAATGGGGCTCAGTGGGGGAAAAGAGGGCTCTGCTGATAAAGGCAGTTTCTGCCCAGCATGACTACCTGAGCTCAGTCCCTTGGTCCCACATAGTCAAAGTAGGGAGCTGATTCTGGCAACTTGTTCTCTGATCTCCACATTTACTCTCTGTAATACACACATCCTCACAACTCTGTGCTCACTTGCACACACATAAAATACATCCTCACAGCTGCGTGCACACTTGCACACACACATAAACTACATCCTCACAGCTACATGTACACTTGCACACATACAAGTAATTGACACACTCTTTTTAAATGGAGGGTTACTTTGGTGTTTTCTACTGTCTGGCTTGCCTACAATCCTTTTCTGTGCTTCCCAAGCCAAGTCACTTAGTCCACAGGAAGTCAGTTCATACAAGCACCATTATCTAGCATAAATTGCACTTGGAGTCTGATTTGTCTCATCAGTTTCCTACCCTGGAGTAACTTACGTGTCCATTTTTGCCACATATGTTCTGTGTTTATTCATTGTTTTTACATCGCCACCATGTAGAGTGTTGGGCTATGGTTACCTGCCTCAGTGGGGCACAGTGTCTTGTCATCTTTCTGTTTGTTCCTTTTGACTAGCTACCACATTCCCTAACGCCTCATTTCTCAATGCTACTCCTGTCCTCAAGTTGACTCTGGCTCCTGCTTTCTGCAAGAAAAAAAGAGACCCTCAAGTTTTCATTCTGGTTCCCTCTGTAAGTTCACCCTTTCTGCCGATATTTTGAGAGATCAGCATCTCCTTGTATAGAAAACTCTGATTATTTTCTGCTTTCATTCTCTGGGTCCTTGGGTCTTATCTGAGGACTCCCGTTCTCACCCTGACATCTGCTTTGGCATCTTCTCATTTGTTTAACACTTTTAAGAATGCCCATTATTTTCTCAGACACTGAAGGAGAATGGAGTCTGAATGGTGATGGCAAACAAATCAGAAATAATCGCTGCATTATTGCCTAAAGAATGGAAGTGACATTAGTCATAAAGTCACAAAATTAAACATAAGCAATAAAAGATAGTGACAGGAAATTGTAGGGTCATTTGTGAAAACCACAAGTTATCACTGTGGAATGCCTTTGAGACAGGAGAACCAGCCTGTGAAGGTCCTAAGATGGCCCAGTGCAGCATCATGGCGGGAGGCTGAGACAAAGGAGAAATGACAAATAAATCAGCAAAATCTCAGAAGCCTTCATATGGCAGCTTAAGGAGCCATAGTTTATCACAAGTGTGGGAGGAACCTTCAAAGTGTGTAAAGCAGAGAGGTGACATGATTAAATTGCTATTTCAAAAGCTCATTCTCTGGCTGGAGGGATAGCTCAGTGGTAAGGCATTTGCTTAGCCCTGGGTTTGATCCCTAACAACTACGTCAGAAAAAAAAATAAGAAAAGAAAAAAGCAATCTTGTTCTAAGGTAGAGGTGGGAGGTGCCTGAGTAGTAGACCCTGTAGTTAGCAGCCTTCAGCTAGTAGATGCATACCTCCGAACTCAGGGTGAGTTAGATTCTATTGTGTCAAAATTCCTGAAAGAAAGAATTTTAAAAGATGAAGGATTTGTCCTGGCTCACAGTCCCTGGGTTTCAGCCAGCGGTCTTCAGGTTCCAGTGTTTGGGGACCAGTGGTGCAGGAGAGCATTCTTACAGAGCAGGCATGGTGAATCAGATCTGCTCACCTCCTGGTAGGCATAGAAGCAGAGACAGGATGAAAGAGGGACTAGAAATAGGGTATACCCTTCTAGGGAGTATCCCAGATGGCCGTCCTCCACCAAGGCTCCTCCATACTGATCACAGTAATGCCATTAAATTTTATGTCAATCACCATATTAATCCACCAATGGG
Source organism: Mastomys natalensis (assembly GCA_021653895.1). NCBI lineage: Eukaryota > Metazoa > Chordata > Mammalia > Rodentia > Muridae > Mastomys > Mastomys natalensis. The sequence goes on along the minus strand of JAJTUV010000928.1, from coordinate 709,467 downwards.
AAGCATTTTGTACCCTAACTGTAACAAAATCCACCAACAAAAGCTCACTCTTGAATCTCTGGTGAGACTGGAAAGGGGTACAGAGTACTTAGGTCTATAAACTCACTACCTGTTTCCCTGTATGCCAAAGAAATTAAGACATGGAAATTTGTAAAGGAGAATTAATTTATTTATAATTTGGCCAAAACAAAAAGGAGAATATCTGAATGCCTGAGGCCATCTTACAGTTTAGAAAGCCAGGAAACAAAGGCCAGATATGTGTAAATGTAGCTGTGAGAGTTCACAACATCTTGTTCAAGCTGTAGATGGAAGGAGAATCTTAAAGATCCCCTGCCTTACTTGTTGGTAAAAGAAAAGAATAGGAAAGAGGGTGTGACATCCTATCCATCCCTGGCCTGGCAGAGTTCCTTGTCCTTAGAACCATTTGTATGGAGCGAGAGCCCTTTGTATGAAGGTTGGCTTCAGACTTGACTCCTGTGTATTTTGCAGACATTCTGATTTTGCAAGTTAAAGGGTGATGGTTGACAGCCAGGGTCAGGAGACAGGTCTCACTCTTTTAGAATATGCCCCGCATCAAAGTTTTGCATAAATGCTTCATACACATGACAGAAGATCCATTAAAGCTATGTCAGACATGATTGGGAGATCTGTCCTAATTCCGAACAACTTCATTTAACTTTTTTTTTTCTGAAACTCAAACAACAACTTTTAAAAGCTAACATTTTAACACGACAACCCAAAGATAGAGCAATTTGTCACATGCTAAAGACTGACACAAAGAAAATGCTGTTTGCTTCTTTTCATTCTATAATGAAAATGTTTTGGTTCTGTAAGTGCAAAAAATTGTATGTTTGTAGTAAAAACACAATTCATAACACAATCCCCTCACACCTGAGCTATGATCAGACAGTACCTGGCGCTGTGAGGCAGAGCACAAAGAGGGTAGCAGAACAGAATGTGTGTGCTATGGGTTGTAGCAGCAAGGCGGCTTGTTGGAGGATGCTCAATACTGCACACGTGCGTGATCATGACGCAGGAATGCTCAGAACACAGCACAAGTGTATGCTAACAGAATCACCTCAGACTCCGCTCCCATCTGACTTTGAATTAATATTTGTCCATTCCACAGCAGAACTTTTCCTGTTCCCAATTTTTTTAATAGCTCCTACATTTAGTAACAGGGCTGTGACCCACAGTTTAAAACTCAGATCTGCACCAGTGGCAAGGGGGTGCCAGGCCATACAAACCTAGTTTTTACCCAGAATGATTCTACTTATACATGTTGGCACTTGAGGCTTCAAATAAAATGGTACTGAGAATTACTTGTACTGTGAAGTCAGTTCTAGGAAACGTGGCGTAGCCCTCCAGCTACTCCTGTATCCTTGGTGACTCTGGGCCTCCATTTCCTCATCTGTAGACATTAGTGTGAGTTGTGGGAGCTTATGCATTTATGCTGAGCCCACTTGTAGTTAACAAAGCCCCAAGAGAGGTTAGTTAAGTGGCTTCTTGGGGCCACACACATTAATAACAGAACCATCCACCCCTCGTTGGCAACCTCCCTCTCTTGTATCTGTGCTCTAAAAGAAAAAAATATATATATCCGACAGCGTACAAATGAGCCATTTGAGATGGTAAATGTATCAGTGGGCTCATAAGAGCATGTAAAATAAAGCTGTACTGTCTCAAAGTCTGCCTCATCTGGTGCTGGTGTGCTAGCTACAGCGTACACTGATTGAGTATCCATGTGATTTCACATCCGGTCCACAGTTTGCACACGTGTCTATTCCGGTGAGTTGTTTGCATGCCCATTTCTCTTTTGCAAAGCTGTTGTAAGTCATTTTCTTCCTGATAAATCACCACATAATCAGCGATGCCATTTTAAATCACTATTTATCATTCATTTCATGTGTAAGCCTCATTGCATCCTAACCTGACAATCATCCCAAAGAGGCTGTGAGGGTTGGGAAGCAGGCATCTGTAGGCTCCTCCTACCATTCCTCATCCTCGCTTTGCTCATCTTCCTCTCTCCATCCCTCCTCTCCAAATCAAGGGTGTCCATGAAGAGGAAATGAAGTCACAAAACAACTGAGAGGTGTGTGTGGAAAGGAGGGAAGGAAGGGCCACCATGCTCCTTGGCCTCCCTGATGGTGGGAGGCACTTGTGGGCTGATTGTGTTCTAGCCGTGGGGGCTTTTGTTTAAAGATAAAATAAAAGAGCTGACAGAGACAACTCCTTCTTCCCCTCCTACTGCCTCCATGAGCACTTCCCATATGGCTGCTGCTGCTGAGACCAAGGAATGAGTGAGTAAAGGTTTAAGAGTGAAGTGTGAGTCCTAAGTAAGTAAGAGCTCTTGCGAATCAGTGTCAAGACAATGACAGTCGGGTTCCCTACTAACTGAAGATTCATGGCATTTGAATGTAGCCCAAGCTGCTTTGCATCATGGAAAAAAAGAATGAGGTATACCAGTGGCAGTTATGAAAGAATGAGGTATACCAGTGGTAGTCATAAAAGAATGAGGTATACCAGTGGCAGTTATGAAAGAATGAGGTATACCAGTGGCAGTTATGAAGGAATGAGGTATACCAGTGGCAGTTATGAAAGAATGAGGTATACCAGTGGCAGTTATGAAAGAATGAGGTATACCAGTGGCAGTTATGAAAGAATGAGGTATACCAGTGGTAGTCATAAAAGAATGAGGTATACCAGTGGAGTTTATAAAAGAATGAGGTATACCAGTGGCAGTTATGAAAGAATGAGGTATACCAGTGGCAGTTATGAAAGAATGAGGTATACCAGTGGTAGTCATAAAAGAATGAGGTATACCAGTGGAGTTTATAAAAGAATGAGGTATACCAGTGGTGTTTATAAAAGAATGAGGTATACCAGTGGCAGTTATGAAAGAATGAGGTATACCAGTGGTGTTTATAAAAGAATGAGGTATACCAGTGGTGTTTATAAAAGAATGAGGTATACCAGTGGTGTTTATAAAAGAATGAGGTATACCAGTGGTGTTTATAAAAGAATGAGGTATACCAGTGGTGTTTATAAAAGAATGAGGTATACCAGTGGTGGTTACATACGAACACAATGGGAAACATGGCATGGACAATGTCTAATCTGTTTTCTGTCTTTTATTAAATTTGTTTTTGACTTGCATGCACACTGTGCATTCTGATTACTATCCCCTTCACTCTATTCAATGTCTACAGATGTAAATCTGAGGGTACCCTAGCATCCCATTCTCATAAGCAGACTGTTCTAAGTGGACTCCTAAGACCTGTCCAGGACACCACTGGCTTACCAGGGAGACTGCTTGTTTACTCTGGTCAGCTCTAAAATACGTGCAGACAATGGGGATCAAATTAGAGCTGTGTGTCTGCAGTGGTTTTACCGTGCTTTATAAGCATACAGATTGTCTTGGTCAAATGCTGGCCTTTCTTGGACAAACAGGTAGAAATGATACTTAAACCTTGTAAAGAATTTTAAAAATTGAAACCTCCCATTTAATTCAGTTAATGTGTTTGGAGCGTACGTGCTCGTGAGAAAGCTGGGGGAAGTTCTGGGAGGATTAATGCTGAGTTAGATCCTTTCTGTTGCTCGTGCTGTGGGGTGAGAACAGGTTAGGGATTTAACAGTTTGAACTACTCTTAGAATTCAGATTGACTATGAGTATGTATTTTTTTTCTCAGTACGTTTTACCTGAGTCTTATCAACTATAGTGGTGACGGCATATCAAGGTGCCGTTAGTTCTTATATTGTTGGGGTCACTTGCTACAGCACCCACCTTTCACCCCTGCCTTGTCTGTCTATAATTCTCACCTCAAATGTTTGATTTAAAGCCACTTGATAGTAAATACATGACCATAATCAAGAAAAGCAGTTGTCTTAAAATCCCTGTAATAAGCACAGTACTGCTTGTTGGAGGTACTTGGTGACAAAGTTCTCTGAGGCACACTCTCCAGAAGTCTGATCGTGAAGGAGGGATCTGGAGGCACAGTCAGCGTCAGTGGAGAGAAGACAGGAATACAGTAGTTCTCAAGCAAGGCTGAAAGAAAAGCTGTGTCCTTTTCTTTCATCTAGTTTTTCATTTTGTCTTCTGAATGATTTTAATTTAAATACCTGTGTAGACATCTTTCACCTGGATATTATTCAGTAGTTTGCTGTCTTATTTTGAGTGTCGAATGGATCTTTTCTATAATGTCAGTGATTTCGATTCAGTCTGTTTCATGGCAGCGCTGGGTGGATTTGTAAAGTACTGTGTCACAGTCAACTCCATCTCCTCACTGAACTTTGGGTTGGAGCTAATGCTCCAAATTCTACAGGAAGTGTCTAGTACTTGGAATATAAGTTGGTACCTCCTCCGCAAGTCTGTATTCGATCCTTCTCAGGGTGCCATTAGTAAAGTAAGATTCACTGAGCAAATCTGTAGAAGAGCCACAGTGTTCAGCTTCAGAATCTTGTTTCAGTTCAGTTGACCCTCACGTAGAAAACATGGAAGGGCTGACAAGACCAGAGAGAAAAGCAGTGAGGAAAGACACACGTGGAGCTTAAATAACAGATGCCACACTGAGCTAACCTAAGCTCACACACAGCCTCTCCCTTCATTTTTCTTTGTGGGTTTTTTGCTCTTGTTGCTAATGATTTTGTTTGTTTAGGAAGGGTTTTGGTTTGCATGCCCATCTCTGAAAGGTGATCTGAAGAGTGCACCCAGGCGGTACACTAACTCCTGGTTTCCATAGGACTGAGTGTGTTACTGGGATAGACTTCCAAGTTCAGGACAGGCGTAAACATTCATTTCTGTTCTCATTCAGAGCTGGTAGGGACTCTGTGGGTGCTGACCCAGTATCCCTCTTTCCTGTTTGACTTACTGGTTGCTTTTCTCTCCTTCTTCACAGCAGTCGCTCAATAAGGACAGGTCCGTGGATTCCCGACTGGGTTCACAGTCTGTGGAGCAGTAAGTACCTTCTCCTTTTGGATCATTGCAATGATAAATAGCAGTGTTCTGTTTTGCTCTGGTTCTTAAGGGTGATCTATATCCCCTTTTCATAACACAATTATCACACTACAAGTTAAGTTTCATATTACTGACTTATGAAAGACTTCAAGAATGTGTTAAAAGCCAGAGAAATAATGTTATATAAATATCAGCATACTAGACATCAGAAGACTTATTTTTATCTTTCATTTACTTTGTTTGAGTAATGTTTTGAAATAACATTAGCTGAATGCAAGCACGTGGTTGGTTAGGTAAAACTAAATTATGAAATGTCTACTCTGAGGCTTTACAGGGAGAATAGCCAGTTCCCAAGATGTTCCCCATCAGAACGTATGTGCTCTGTGTCACCAGCGAAGCATAAATGCAGCATCCATGACCAGCACAGGCATCTGCTGACTCCTCCTGTGCCTACAAGTGTGCACACAGATCTTCCCTGCTGGGCTTCCTTCCCATGTGTTGTTTCAAGTTAAGATAAACTACATGCTTCCATGGTTTCAAGGGGAATTCACATCTTCCACTTCAAAAGTTCTTATTCAGATGATGAGGATTACCAAATCAAGCCATGCAATATGCTATAAGACAATATTTTACTCCACAGATAAGAGATATGTAATTTTTAAGTAGACTTTAAAAGTCATGGAATCATAAGCTAGAAGATACCTTCTAATTCTTCCCACATCCCCTCTGTGCGAATGCCATAGGGCCACACTGTCAGTGCCTAAATTAAAACCTCAGTCCCCAGACCCTCACCACTGGGCTTGCTTGTCCTTTCTCAGCTATAGTCTCAGCCACAGTTGCCATGGAAAGATATTGTTACTGGAATGCTTGGGGCCTGGGGGAGATTGGCTCTTAGTGATTGCCAAATGATACAGGAGAAACTGGGGCCCCTTCTTGGGGTCCTTGGTCTCATTAATAAAATAATTTAAGAGTGGATTTGAACGGAAGTCAAAGACAATGTCATTATGGTTTAAAAGGAAACCCTAGGGCAGTCACACTATAGATCTCAGCAGCTTCAAAGAGAACCGTGAAAAAAAGAAAGAAAGAAAGCCATCATGGGGCTCAGCAGACATAGTAGACAAGCAGCCACACGGTTGGGAAAAAGACTTTACACAAAGCAAGGAAGCTCAACATGTTAGGGAAGCTGCTTCGAAACTAGATTTAAAAAAAAGAAGAAAAGGAGAAGTTATACTTTTCTTCACAAATCCATACAGTCTTACAAACCTGCATAGCTAAGGCATGGTAATCTGCTGTGCTGTTGGATTCTTTTTAGATACTCAGAAACTGGCTGAATGTAAGGAATAAAATACAGCATCATTGTAGGTCACAGTATCTTTCTACTCCCTCCCGAAGGATGTAGTTTGCAGCCCCCCTTTCTCCCCTAAAATGTCCTGTTTCTAATAACTTTCTTCTAGGCTGTTACTTTAGTTACTCATAATACAAATTACATATTAGATGCAAACTGAAGAGAAGCAAATGGTCATCGCAAGAGAAGAAGAGCTAGCCTCCCTCCGGAGGGGCCAGGGGGCCAGGCTTCCATTGAGCTTTCAGAGCTGAACATTGAGAGCATTTACATTGATACAGAAATGAGGCAGGAGATTGAGACAGAAGAGAAGCCACTCAGATATCAAGGATCGATTGGGAGGAGACTAGTGGTGGGTGGGGTGGGGATAATCTAGTCACTAGTCATCCTAGTGAGTTGTTAGTCCTGAAGAATATAGGATTGGAGAGTTTGGAGCAGTTGACAGTTAGAAGTGGGGACCAGGAGACCCAGCTTGCTGCATGTGCATGGTTTACCTGAGCCAGAATAAACATTTCCACATCAAGAACTTAATTCTGTTCTGACCCAGCTGCTGTGGCTGTGATTCCAGGAGAGAGTCAGCCTAGTGGAGAAAATGCTGCTGCTTGTTTTCTGCAGGAGGAGCTGTGCTAGGCACACATCGTGTGTGCCTTTGAGTGTGCTGAGTATGTCAAGGAACACAGACGGAGTGCAGATCGTTTTCCACATAGAGATCTGTCAGGCACCAGCATGTTCTAGGCACTGGGGGTACAACAGCAAACCCAGAAAAACCCTTGTCTCAAAGAGTTGGTGTTTTATTTCCTCATGTGTAAAACATCTGTGTCAGAGTGTGCTACACTGTCAAGAAGAATCAAATATGGGCAGAAGCTAGAAATAGGAGCTGTAATAGTTATCTTATCTTATGGGAGCATTTTCTTAATTGAGGTTCCCTCCTGCCAGATGACTTTAGCTTGTGTCTAGTTGATATGAAAGTAGCCAGCCCACCACCCAAGGTTGTCCTTATGGGTATCACATGTACCCATAAGTACATACACACCAACACACACATTAATATACACACGCACACATACACACATACTCACACATATACAAACATATTTTTATAGGTCTGGTTTTGTATATACGTGTGTATTTGTGACACTTTTAGTGAAATAAACTTAGTATACAATAAATAACATATTATACATTTCAGATTTTAAGAAAGGTAGACTCCATGAGCCATTACCACAATTAAAGAATTTCTCCTTCTTTTTAAAAATATCTTCCTTCTGTTTCTTCCTTTCTGTAACTACCATCCCTTGACAACCAGTGACCTCTCTCCTTCTAGAGTTTCAAGTTCCACAACTGGTTTGTTTATTACGTGTTAATAGCTCTTTGAATTGTCTAGATTGGAACCACTACAAATATCAGTATTTGTATACAAGCCATTGTACAGACATGAGTCTTCTCTTCTCTTGAGTAAACAGTTAGAATTGGGATGACGAGGATTGTCTTCATACATTTGCTCTGTATGATCTCACATTTATCAGCTTACCTGTATGCAAGGTAGCTGGGCTTCCTTACCAGTCCTTGATATAGCAGACTGTGATTCCAGTCATTAGAATTCAAGATGTATCTCATTGCTTAGAATTTGTATATCCTTACCCCTAATTGTGTGTGTGTGTGTGTGTGTGTGTGTGTGTGTGTGTCCCCGTCCATGTATATTTTATTATTTATTTGGTAAAATAAATAACTGTTTAATGTTTTACATATCTATTACTTTTTCTCCGTATAATCCTTTACTTTGGGAGGGGGCAGTGCCTGTGTGGAGTGGAGCTCAGGATAACGTGAAAGAGTCAGTTCTGACCTTCTACCATAGGGATTTAGGGAATCAGACTCGGCTGTCACCTGCTGAGCTAGCTCTCCAAACCTGTCTTTACTAAGCTTCATGGGTACATTATGTCTTCCAAATATGGCTTCTCTTCCTAACTTTCACATGGTTGCCTTCTCACTGTGGCTTCATATGCCCTCTGTGTGCACACATGGAGAACCTGTATGCATGTGCTCCCAGACACACATATGGAGAGCCTGTATGCATGTGCCCCCAGACAAGCAGATTCTCGTGACTTTTCCTTCTAAATCACTGGTATGGTTCTGTCTGGATAAAAACATATGAACTTACTCACTCTCCCTAAAAGTCCCAGTGTCCAGATGCTCACGGGAGAGCCAGAGCTTGACCATGAGTACACATGTGCAGTTTGTGCATGATCTTTGTCATTCCTGCTGATGGCCTGAGTTTTAAATTCCTGCATCTTTTTAAAGCCCTGTTCAGGATATTCTCACCTTTCATACATGTGCCCTTCCCCAAGCCTTGCAGGCCGGCAACACATACACACTCTAGAGAGAAGACTAGTCTGTCTCTTAGTTCCTGGGTTTCTCTCTTTTCATGTTCCTGTGTTCTTTTTCCTTACATGTAACATTGTGCTACAGGAAACCTCAGTGTGTGCCTAGCTGTCTCCCTGCACATGCTGTTGCCTTCTGCAGTTGCTGTGTGCAAGCTCACTTAGGAACCCCTTCTATCTCTGTCATTAAGAACAATCCTGTAGCAGCATGTTTGCCATCTGTGTTGATAAAACTTTCTGGTTTTCCCTATGCATCTGTTTTTCAGAAACAGACAGAATTTGTTTAGTTCCTGTCCCTTCCCTGTGGCTAGGATGGAGCAGCTGTCTCCCAGTCCTTGGGATAATCCCACATGTAACTCTGCCCAGAGGTTTCCTCAGGCCCTCCCACCTGTCATCTGTGTCCATCTCGTCCCTTCCCTACATCCACGCCTTATCTAATCCACTCCAGCCACTGACTTACTGGCTTCTCACTTATCCTCTTTCCTTCCTATAGCTCTGAGAAGGGTAAAGATCAAACTTGGAGGACCGAGGACACAGAGCGGATATGGAGACAAAGAAAAGTGAGCCGATGGTCCGCAAAGTCACCCTGATAGAGGTAAGAGAAAGTCAGCAGAAAGTTACTTCATCACCAAGAAAAGACGTCAGACATCCTGGTCAACAATGGCAGATGACAGAGAGCACCTCTGGTGTAAGCACTGGGAGGGCGAGTTGGGAGTCGCAGCCACGAGGCCTAATGGCCTCCGGGAAGTGTTGGTGGACAGTCCTGGTAGTGTAAGTCAGCCTGAAGGGAAAGACCACCAGCATAGTCTTTCTCTCCAAAACCTGGGCTGTGAGCAGAGAAACAGACTGTACAGTAACTAGCAGAAAGCTCTGTGTGGAGGTCTTTATACAGAGAGAATGACAAGAATACCTGCAAACTGAGAGGACAGAGCCACTTGAAAGCCTATCCAGGTGTAGGGGGAGGCTTAGGGTCCCAAGGAAACAAGCCTGATTTATGCTACAAACTGGACAGTGGACCATGCTTACCTCGGAGATAGGCCTTGGGGACATGGTAGCAGGTGGGCAGGGAAAAGAAGTGGAGGGAAGTCTGTCAGACATCTTGTTTTCTCTGTAGGCAGAAATTTGTTACAGCCCTAACTGTACTCACATGCATACATTTGGTACTTGCTAGAAATCAGCTCCACAACTTTTTTTTTTTTTTTTTTTTTTTTTTTTTTTTTTTTTTTGGTTTTTTGAGTCAGGGTTTCTCTGTGTAGCCCTGGCTGTTCTGGAACTCACTCTGTAGACCAGGCTGGCCTTGAACTCAGAAGTCTGCCTGCCTCTGCCTCCCAAGTGTTGGGATTAAAGGCGTGCGCCACCACCGCCTGGCTTCCATAACTTTTTAATTAAAAAAAAATAAGTTAATCTACTTGTATAGAAAACCTAGATGAATAAATCATCCTGGGAAAGGCTTTTTATATAATCATGATATTAGAATTAGAAAACATTTCTGGCTTTTCTCTGGGTTTTTTATTGTTTTTGCGGTGTCGTCGTAATGGTTTGTTCTTTGGGGGAAGGGCAGCTCCTGTTTCCTAGACTAGTCTCAGACTCTTGGGCTCAAGCAATTTTGCCTTAGCTTCTGAGAACATAGCTGGGCGGTGGTGGCGCACACCTTTAATCCCAGCACTTGGGAGGCAGAGGCAGGCGGATTTCTGAGTTCAAGGCCAGCCTGGTCTACAGAGTGAGTTCCAGGATATCCAGGGCTACACAGAGAAACCCTGTCTCGGAAAAAAAAAAAGCAAAAAAAAAACAAAAAAACAAGACTATAGCTACATGCCACTGTGTCCAGTGTCCAGCTTGGAACCATTTTGAAACCATTGTTTGGATTTATGGAATGGAAACTTTAAGATCATGCATGTCAGCGATGAAAAAAGTGGTGCCGGAAAGATGGTTCAGCAGCTGGAGCACCTGCTGCCATTTCCCAGCAGGCACAGCAGCTTACAGCTGTGTGTAACTCTGGTGCTAGGACCATGGCATGCTCTGTCCTCCTTGGATACTACATGGTGTGTATGCATACATACACGCATACATACATACACATACATACATACATACATACATACAGGCAAAACACTTGCACCCATAAGATAAAAATAAATTGGTTTTTAAAAAGAATTATAGACCAATAAAGTTTTAAATACTGGCTGGACTGGAAAAGAATGTTACCTAAAGGATTTGTACCTAAAGGATTTGCTCCAAGAGACCATCAGGGAAAGAGACATCACTAAGGGAACTGGTGAAGAATGTATAAGAATAAATATATTTGGTAATAAACATGAACAATGTTTGTTAGCAGTGACAAATTCATGAAATGAAAAGTAAAAAGCAAAATTAGACAATTTTCCACTACAAAAATGACAGCAAGCTTTAAAATATAGGAAATACAATTTTTCTGAGAATACAAGCAAGTAGGTTAACCTCTTAGACGTGTGTCCCTGTGTACAATCCATTTGTTCTTCATGGATGCACGCTTGCTAATAAGTTTGTTTTTATTTCCATAAAAGAGAGCCTGTAAGGGTGTACGGTTTTCAAAGTTCTTACATAGCTAGATGTGGTGACGATTGTCTGCCAACCCAGTTGCTCGTGTTCAAAGCATTACGAGCCCAAGGTTCTAAAGCCGCTCTGGGTCAGCTGGGGAAACTCATCTCAAACTAAACGTGTCCTTTCCGAACAGTGGGAGTCACTTAAACGACAAGTCGATGCTTAAGAGGAAATTTTAATTCAGCCTTTATGAGGAAAGCACTGCTTAAATTATCTCTGGCTCAGTATGCTGCTTCAGCGGTTTTGCCTTTTAGTGGAGAGGCTGGTGGTTCAGCCCACCTGCATCAGGACAGTTGGGGGCTGTCGTTTCAGTAGATGCTCTTCTGAAAGGAATTTATTAAATTGTGAAACATGTATGTAATTGATTGTCAGGTACTCGTTATTCATAGGACACATTGTTTTGTTGTCATATGTTTTTGTCATATTGTATATGAGTGGAAAGATGTAATTGATAAGTCTAGAAGGTAGGTATAAATAGTCAGCATGTGTGTGCTCTTGAACATCGTGCATCAGCAGGTGTGAACTTGGTATCTCTGTGTGTGCCATTGAGGAGTGTGCATCAGCAGGTGTGAGCTCACTAAATGTTGAGGCTGTGGTGATTTATTTTTCATTTGTATCCATTTATTTTCTGATTTTTTTTTTTATTCAGCATTTTCACATTACTTCAACATTCCCTTCAAAATGAACATAATTTCAAAACTTCTAACAGATCTATTCTTTCTACACAAGAACCCTAGGTTCAAGGTCTCCTAACACAAAGTTCCCTAAGTGGAGTGTTTTTCTCCTCCATGTTGAGGGCTCTGCCGGGATAGCAAGTGTTTGCAGTGCTAACAGGCAGCCATAGCATACTGCCATTTTCTGCGCCCCAGCACTTAGCGTGGGACTCAGCACAGAGACAAACCTGTACAGGTTCAGTTCCTTCTGACATAAGGCCTGGCCTGCGACTTGGTGTCGCTGCTTTACACAAACATCAGGTTTCGTATTCATTTTCCTAATCTTTCTGTATAGATCTCCCTTTCTCTTTTTGTTTCACAGCCTCTGTCCTGTATTAAGCTGTGGCTACTCTGTATGAGCATACCTCAGAGGAGGGGCTTGGATTCCGGGTAGTGTTCTTTCGAGGAAGGGTCTTCCATGCTCTTAGCAAAGCTGGGTTGCCTCAGCTTTGAGGCCCCATTCTGTCTGCTGGCAGCCAAGTTGCTGGTGGTGCACACTTGACTGTCCCTTCTGTCCCTTCTATCCTAACCCTGCCTCCTGCTCACAGGCAGTCTGAGTGTATCATGCACACTGTTCCTTCTCTTGACATCTGAATCATTTCCCTCAGAGACTGTTGCTGCTTCAGCTTTCTCTCAACTTCTCTCAGGGTTTCCACTCTGGAGTCTCCCCTGGTGTCTCTGTTTACTTGTCACAGCTTGGTCCTCATCTTCTGCACTGTGGAGCCATCACTGATCTCTAGCTGTGGCCTGTCACCTTCCTTTCTGTCTTCCTCCTTGTGCCACCACCGTGCATCCCTCCCCTTCTGTCTGTTGTCCTAACCTTTCTTCTCCTCTCTGTGTTTAGTAGGCTTTAGGATCTCTGTGTGATGTATCCCTGCATCTATTTGAGCCTCTACGCTACTCTTTCCCTCTTATCAGTCCCTAGCCGGAAGTGTTACACCCACTTCTTATACACACGTAATAACAGAAATGATTTTTTCTGACTCCTCCTGTTACTCTAGTATTTTAGCATGTTGTGTCTGTTGCATTTTACACTTAACCAGCTGCTGTCACGAGCTTCACATGGACCAGTTTCTGCGCTTCTGTGCGGAACAGGAGTTTAATCTGTATACTTGCATTTAACAAATTTAAAATCAGGAAACACGAACTAATAACAGAATTTTTCCAAACCTTGGATGTAAATTTTTTCTCATATGGAAAAAAAAAATAACATAACCACATACTTAAGGTAAAACCTCTTTTGAAAACCACAAGTGTTTGCCTTCCTGGGAGAGCCAGTGGGGAATGGCTAGCCTCTGCCCTTGCCTGCCACGGTGTGTCAACCGTTGCTTTTCTCAAAGGTGGTGGGTTGACCTATTGCCATTGTTCCAAGGCTACAGCTTGTTTCTAAGGACAGTCCAGTGCTCTGGCTTCTCTGGTTATAGGGATCTCAAGAGGTTTAGGTCAGAGAGTCTTGTGCCTCTTGAGTGGTGAACCCCACTGTCTGTCACACACTCGCTGCTCATGCCCAAGGTGGTCTCTAAGAAAGCAACATCTGCATGCTGGCTCTTAATTTTTAGTAATAATTTAATTTGCTGTATCCCAGAGTTGTGTCTAGATGCATGGTGATAGCTATTGATCCAGTGATGGCCATGGTGATCAGTGATAGCTATTGATCCAGTGATGGCCATGGTGATCAGTGATAGCTATTGATCCAGTGATGGCCATGGTGATCAGTGATAGCTATTGATCCAGTGATGGCCATGGTGATCAGAAGCACAGCACACCTTGTCTCACTTGTCATAGAGTTTGAAAAATATAATTAGCCCAGCTTAAAATTTAGACCCAGCCATAGAGTAAATGAGAGAACCTTGATGAAAATGGTCTATCTCTTTATAATAATAAAACTGAAATGCCCTCACAAGAATGCCCCCGCCCCGTGAAGGGAAGGACTTTGTCTCCTGGAAACTGCTTCCTTTAACATCTTGCTCAGTTTGGAGCTGCCACATCTACTCTTGAGAAATTTACTTTTTTTGCTAATGTTAGCTCATCAGTACAACTGCTAATGATGCACAGAAATGTGACCAGTATAATCAGGGGCAGCTACATGATGACCAATATATTAATGTTGTTATATTAATGTAGCACTTGCATTAATATATTAATATTGTTATATTAATGTAGCACTTTTAGTTAGCGTGTGAGGTGTTGCTAGGTTTCTTACTTGTGTACCTGCTCCGGTTGTAGCCGGAAGACATCGCCCATTACCTTGTGTGCTTTTCTCCGTAGTAAAAAGCTGGAAAAGAAAGAAGCAGCAGCCCGACGAGCGCATGGGACATGAAATCCATGCCATGAGGATTTCTCTTTAGATTTTGGGTGAAAAGAAGCAGTATTTATTGACTTTATGAAAAACCTGAAGCAAAGTTAGCTCTTAAAAAAAAATCACTGTGGTGTTTGGGCTTAATTGTTATAAACCATTTTGAGTGTTATTGGTCAAAGTGTTGTACTTGTGCTATTAGTAACCACATCAGAATTATAGTGCTGCTGCTGGAAAAGCCAATAAAGAAAACCCCAGAACTGCTACCCAGTAATGTGAATAACTGTGTGCACAGTGTTGGTCATTTACTAAGCCATCATCCCATGTGGCTGTGGCCATGACGTGGCTGTGTCGTAAGCCATCATCCCGTGTGCCTGTGACCGTGATGCTCTGCTCAGAGTGCAGAGAATCTGCTTTTGAAGTTAACTGTGTGTAAAACACAAGTAGCTTCTGGATATTGTGTATTCAAACAGCCCCAGTAACAAAAGCATTAAAAGAGACAGTTTGCTTTTAAGAACTAAATGTTTATGTTGCCCTTGAGTAAATTATGTGTGTAACTCAACACGCCTAAACTAAGAATGATTTTGGCTGGACTGGCAATAGTGTACCAAATTTATTTTATTTTTAAAACAGAGTTCATATTTAAGAATATAAGTAATTTATGGGTGTAAACTGTTTAATGATTATTTTAGTCTGAATTTTTGTTTTTAAATTATTACACAGCATTGTTTATGTCTTTATTTCCAAAATAGCAATGCCAGTACCATACAGCCGTAGGTTGCAGTTGGCTATAACAGTGTAACTGCTCCATCTTGGTTTTCTCTTGACTCTCCCCTTCCTTCAACTGCACGGTAAGTCTGTCAGTAAAACATTTAACCCCAACAAGGTCAAACCTGTGGTAAGTTACAAAAACTTATTTACCGAAGCAGACAATTGATCTCATTGAAATAAGAAGTGAAAAACACTGTGTTGAGCACTGAGGTGTAAACGTGTCCAGATGTGCCGATAGTGTCTAGTACAAATGTGTTTGCCTCTTATCCCTGCACATGTTGTAGAAGCTTAAAATGGTAAACATGATCCTGCCGTGCAGAACCTTTTAGAATTGTTGTTATTACAAAAAGGAGATTTCCAGCACATACAGGGTGGCACTAAAAACCGCTTAAGCCCACGGCTCTCAGCACCGAAGTCTCTTGTGCCAGTGCCAGTGCTATGATTGTGGTTGTGTGTGTCTGTGCTCCCGGTGCATTTGGGCCTGCAGCTGAGTCACTCTGAACATGCATCTTTTCTGTCTTGTGAGTGTACTGCTTAAGACAATTAAAAAATAAAGGTGTGTTCCTACCATTTCAGCTTGTGGGTTTTTTTTCTTTTTTGCATGTGTGTGCATGCGTTTGTTCGGTGTGTGTGTGTGTGTGTGTGTGTGTGTGTGTGTGTGTGTGTTATTGTATGCGCGCGCGCGTGTGAGTATTTAGACATGCTGGTGTGTGTGCATACAGCTGAGTGTGGGCCCTGTGCTGAGGTCAGCCATCTTCCTCACTCATTCTCGCACTTCCCTCGGCAGGGTGTCTGCAAACCCTGAGCCCACTCCGAAGGATCCTCTGCCTTCTGAGCCTGGATTACAGGGAGTCCCCTTGGCCGTCCTGCATTCATGCTGGCCACATGATTTGAGGTGTATTAGTTAGTTTCTCTGACGTTTTTAGTTTAAATTCATCAAAATGAATTTCAATAAATCAAAATTCAAATCAAAACTAATGAAAAACCATATTGGAGGAGCTGAGCCTTTGCTCAGATCTTCATGCTCACAGGAAACTTTAAAAGGCTATTTTTATATTGTAGCTACTGAAGGCAAGAGCAACAGATGTGTCTTTGTACCAGGCAAAGCAGGCTTTCCTCAGGCTGGCCAGTCTAAGTGTAAGGTTACATTCATGAAAATACTGAGAAGTGTCTTTGGCATACCCTCGAGACATCGGTCCTGGACTACACCCTGCAGGAGCTAAGACGCACAGTCACTTGGCTCATGTGTTTTAGTAACTATTTGTACCTTATCATTACTATGAAATTATTGGATGTTATCACACTATTCAGATGAACACTGTGACACTATCTCTGTATCATGGCGTCTATAGATCAAAACTATATTGTGAATAATAGTTGCAAAACTTTAATAATATAATAAAAGCCCAAGATCTTTTTCCCATGGCTGTGTGGTAAGCATGTATGTACACATGCTTTCATGTGGTAAGCATGTATGTACACATGCTTTCATGTGTGTTGCTGTACCTGTGTACAGCTGAAACACCCACCCACTTGATTTTGATCATGGAATATTTATAATATAAATGTAAATTTTTGACATAAAATATACATTTTTAACTGAAATTGATATTTTAAAGGGCTAACACTTGCTACATACAAAATTTTGTGCATGGTTTCTGGCACATAAAAACATGTTCTTGACTTTATGTATAAGTGATTGTAAAATTTTATTTGTGACATGTCTTCAGGAATTGCAGTACAACTATATCCTGAAGTCACCATGTTATAGGTAAATATGTTACTTCTGTCACATGTTAAGTATTTTTTAAAAGATAAGAACAATATAAAAATGCTAGCAAAAATTAGTGATGATTTTTTTTATATATGTTTAATTGATTTCCATCTGAGGTCCCTATGTGTTAATAAAATAGTACAAATATTTTTAAATTGACATTATGTTAACAGTTTTTTACCCAATGGAACTTGATTACAGAAAATATTTCCCAGATTTTCACTTTTTTTACACAATCTCCATTTATTTTTGCATCAGATCTTTGAGCTACACAAAACTTTCCTGCTCTACAAATAAGTAATGCAAGGCTCTGAAAGTTAAGTTGCTTGTCCATGTGCACACAGCCTGTAAATGCCCATGCTGGATGTACAGCGAAGACATGGAGTCCATCGCAAATCCTCACATGCTTTAGAGGACAAAACTTGTCAGCATTGTCCCTACATTTATGAGTGACTGAAGCCACGCTCCACCCAGGTCTAGACATTTGTATAGACCTGAGTGAGAACTTGCTGAAACTCGTCATTTGTGTGTCCTATAAAGGTCCTCAGGAGCACCTCACTCCGCACCACACAATCCTTACGTCTCCTGAAGAAACGGGTTCTATAGAATCAAACTAATTACATGTACAGTAACATTGTACTCATGAAACAGAAAAGCCGCCATTCCAGTCATGTACAAGATAATAAAAACATCAAGCAGAGTGTCAATCACAAGGCTGTGTTGACTAAGAACTCAATCTATGGATGGACCCAATTATCTGAGGGAGAATGGAATGTCAGCATCACTTAGGGTTAACAATGGGCTAACTAGGCAAAAGCAGACAGCTCCTCTCTGCGGAGACCCAGGAAGTAAAGTCAGTAATGAGGCACTTCATTCATCCTATCCTTCTGCTCTATTTATTAAACTGAATAGGAAATACTTTAAGCTAAGGCGGGAACTGGAGAACATAAAAAACATTTGTTTTGTAAACGCAAAGAATGTGTCTTTGGATCCCCTTCACATCTAAGGGCAGGCTGTGAGCACCTCCCTTCCTCATCTTGCTTTTCAACACCTCAAAGCTCACACTGTTTATGGATGGGTTAGTTTTGCCTCAAAAAGTTGAAGAGGTGTTTACTAACAATCTACAGTTTTATTTCTCCAATCTTAAAAAGGTGACGTGTGTCATAATTTGTAATTCCCTTTCCAACTCTCATTGTTTCAGTCAAAATGGCTTAACTCCTAGCATACCTCAGTGTAAAGGTCACGGGTAATGATCAGTGTGCCTGCGTGGTCTAACTCATTTCTTAACTCATCATTTGGTTCTTCTCCAGAATGGAGAGAGCTTATCATACGTGAAAATGTAAGAGTGACATTCTTATAGACGTAAACTCACAACTGCCAATCGAGGAACAATTTCTCAGATGTTCTTGGGATGGAGCTGGATTGCTTAATAAGAGTGGAAAGGGGGATAAACGGTAAGACATCGAGGAAGGTAACTTGTTGAAACTGAAGCTTCAAAACAAAACAAGGCAGAAGACTGAAGGAAGCAGGTTCCCTGGAGAAAAGCTTGGTAGATTCAGTTCAGTTTTTGGTGTTTTTAGCAGAGAATCAGTTGGCTTTTTTGCGGGTGCTAAATTTGTTCACAGGGATGTGGACAAATATAAATGCCTCACATAATTTTTCTGAACTCTTAGTGTAAGGTTTAGTGAAGGGTGGCTAGGCAGCGGCACTGCTACCCAGCCCTGACTGCTACCCAGAAAATGATGTTGAGAGCTCTATGTTGATGCAACTAAGTATCTCATGTGGTAAAGGAATGTCAGTCAAATTTATGTACTTTAAGAACATGAAATTCTTACTATACTTATCATGTGTGCAGGCAGACTACATAATAAACTAGCCTATAGCAGCTGTAAATTTCTGAGGATTTATCTAACCACAAATACATTGAAATGGGGAAATGGGTCTATATTAAACCATGCAAGATGCTTCTGGAGCCTGGCCATTTCTGCAACATCCTGTAATTAATTTATCATGACAGGTCTGGCAAACTGAAATATTCACCGAGCTTGCAACAGACTGTTAAAACACTATAGTGGTTGCTGACACGCCAGCATGCCAAGGGAAGGTAGTTTTAGTTCCCAAACATGACTTCAGTGTACCCTGTATCTGGGATCAATTCGTCTTCCTTTCAATCTCAAAAATATCTGGAATTTAGAAATGATATGGGTGTGTCAATCTTCCTGAGGGGGACAGCTCCCTAGCAGGAGAATGGTACCATTTGCTCAGCCCTTCCACACAATGAGCTTCATGCTGGGATTATCTTATGGGAGATTTGAATCAGTTTTGGAAGCCTCTTGGAAAGCTCCTTTTCATGTGAATAAGGTTCACATAACCACCTCTATTTGTATTACACTCTCTTCTGAAATTTGAAACTACACTGAAGTGTGGGTATTTTTATTGTTACAATGGATCCTAACAAGGGGATCTGTTTCCTAACAGGGTTATAGAAGGATCTCTGCCTGATTTGATACAGGTGGTATCATGATGGGTAGGAATGAGTCCGAAGGTGGAGATGGCTGTCAGTAAAGTGCTTGCTGCAAAAGCCTGAACATAGACCCCCCCAAACCTCAGCACCCACATAAGAGCCACGCCAGGTGGATCCCAGATTAGTGAGGCAGCGTGTCTCAAAATAGGAGGTGGACAAATAATTGAAGAAGACATCAATCTCCAGCTTCTACAAGTGCACACAAGGCTGAGTACACACATGGCTGAGTGCACACATGCACACACCCACAGACCAGGCATACATGCACACGCACAGAATCCATAGTAAAAGAGGCTCTGTGCTGGGAAAGTGGAGCTACCAATTCTGAGAAGTGGGAGTTACGCTGTACAAATGTACGGAACTTGTTCATTTCCTGGGAGAATTCAGAGTTCTTCATTCCATGGACAGGAGAACCAGACCTGCTGAGAACTTGGTATCTCAAAGTGTCAGTAAGAGGGAAAGGTCCCAGATGGAAGAGGTTAAGATGGATCTTGCTCAGTGGGAAGAGGTAAGACAAGGTCACAATAAGTAGAGGAAAAGCTTTTGTGTCTTCAGCTCCTCTGAGGACCTCCCTCCAGAGCGCATCTAAAAAACCTTGGAAATGAAGTAAGAATCTGAGGGTTGTTCAAAAACAACCGTGAAGATATATTTGGTTTGTTGGGTTTTGTCGAGTAAAGGTCTTACTATGTAGTTCAGGCAGACGTCACACTTGAAATCCTCCTGCCTCAGCCTCCCAAATTACAGGCTTACAGGCCTGGGCCACTGTGCTTTAACACACTGCAACTAAATACTTTGCCCACAGCTCTGTGACAGGGTCACTCTCAATTGAAACTCCAGTTGTTTCTTAGGTAACACCCGTATGTATGTATGTATGTGTGTGTGTATGTATGATTATGTATGTATGTATGTATGTTGACTAAGTGAGCCAGGGCTCAAAGTGGGAGACATGTAAATAACATAACAGCCAGGAGAGCTGATGTTTCTACATACATGTAGGATAATTTTTTGTTTTTAACAACTGGATACAGAGGGTGGTTAATTCTATTTGCATATCAAGAGCTTGAATCAACTATGTTGCTAAATACATTGATAATTTAGGACACTCTGCCTGGGGATGTAGTTCACTGGTGGATCACTTGCTTAGAATACAAAAAGTCTAGGGTTCAGTCCCCAGGGCTGAAAACGTAAGTAAAATAAAATAAATGTAGGACCCTTAAAGATTTTTTGCACATCTATTTGCTTTTAGGTGTGCATACATGCTTGTGTGTGCATCGGCATTTACTTATTCAACAGCTGATTCCTGAATGCCTGTCTGTTCTAACATTTGAGAGGAGCTAGATACAGTTGAGCCACGAGATTCACCTTGAAATGCCCTCATGATTACTACCAATGCCACCACAGAGTGGTTTTTTAGAGAACTGTCCTATGCATTACCAAACTTGAACCCCTTAACAGTCCACATCAGGAAAGCATTGCCTGCCCTCCCCACCCCACCACAACCCCTGCCACCCATGTGTTCAAACTAGTCACAATATTTTGTGACTTACTCAACAACTACTGGCCAGAACAAGGCCCTCTCCCACACTCTCCATTCTTTCCAAACAGGAAAGTTCCTTATTGACACGTGGAAAATACAAAAATCAATCATTGGAAGAGCCAATCAATGCCCCCATCTCTAAGTGGCAGCAAGACTTGTTTACACGTCTGTCTTTTAGATTCAATTTGTTGTCCCTTTTTAGTCAGTCGGTTATAAAAGGTTTATAAAAGGTGTTTCTTCTTAAAGTCTTAAACTTGAAATGTGAACTTGTAACAGAATTCAAATAAGGGCATTTCTAAATGTTTTAAGTTACTTTTTTTAGACAGAGGAAGAAGGGGATAAAAACTCGAGTCCCTCCTCCAAAAACATTAATTTCGCATGCAATAACACTGAAAATAAAGAGGCCATGAATTTGAAGGAGAGGAGAGATGGGTACATGGGAGAGTTGATAGGAAGGAGAGCGAAGGAAGACACTAATTAAATTACCATCTCAAAAATGAACAAAATATTTTTGTAAAAAGTCAAATTGCTTCCATGCATCATATATTTAAGGGTTGGGGGTCTGAATGGAAATGAATTATACTTGCTGTTAATTATTTTGTTAATGAACAACAAATTCCCATTTGACCTAAGACATCATTAGATCAACTCACCAACTTGGAAGGACCATGGCACATTCATAAAATGAAATGCTGTCTTAAACCTCTTCCCAGACCCACTCTTGATAACACTATTGCTAAGAGCATTGGACTTCTCCTGCTGGCTGGAGACCCTGGAGCTCTGCTCCTCTGGTATTCTCTTGTATCACAGGACACTAAAATGAAACACAGTCACCCTGGAGGTGACAGCAGAGAAAGAGAATTGGTCAGTATCTGGAGGCAAGGTGACCTGGAGCCACCTCACATGGCAAACACAGACCTGGGTGTTGAGCCCTGAGGAATCTCCAGTCAGGGCTTTCCTGTAGAAGCCCACTGTTCATGCTTTAGGAAGGCCTCCAAAGACACTGTGCTCTAGTGCCTTGAGTTGCTCTAGTGCTAGAGGAGACCTTTTTACCAAAACCTCTAAGGGGATAGGGCATTCCAGTTTCATCTTGATTGTCACTAAGATTCCTAATTAGGACACAGGAGAGTGACTTCTCCCTCATTCTTTTACTCATGATACTGAAAGTAATATGGTCTTAAAGAAAGGAATGATATCATAAGGTCATTGTGTGCCCAGAACTTACTAAGATTGCACTAAGATTGCATTAGTAGGAGGTAAACATAAATGCCAACTCACCTGGATATGGATCCCAATAAAGAGGCTAAAGTACAAGGACAGAGAAGTAGCTCAGTGGAACAGCACTTTCCTAGCATGTATAGGGCCTAGGTCCAAAGCCAGCAATCAATCAATCAATCAATCAATCAAGTGAAATGTAATACCACACCAATAATATAACTACATCAGCACCCACTTCTTAGCTCCCTAGCTAAGAGTCCTTAGATTTTTAACTATGTGTCCACTATCACAGGATATTATTTTATGTTCTTTCTTTCTTTCTTTTAGACAGGTTCTCACTGTGTAGACCAGCTGGCCTTGAATTCACAGAAAGCCGTGAATGCTGGGGCTGAAGTCATGGCCACCACACCCAGCTCACAGGCTCTGAGGAGAGCCTCAGTCTTAGCTACACCTGCCCACGTCACAGCCTCTCCCCTTTGCAGTTCTCTACTCTCTCACACACTCTTCCTTTCTTTGTCTCTTCTCCCCGACACCAACCAGTGGTGTCAACAGAGTTAACAGTTAAGTCCTTAACAGTCTTATTGATGGCCACATCAGTGTGCCACCAAAGCTAGGACTCCACCTGGGAACCCACCCAGTGACCTTGGATAGCACTCCTCACACCCCTAGAACATCTGAACAATTCCTTATTTACATAAAAATATGACCCTCAAATGTGGATATAACCCTTTAGGCCTTTTGCTTTTTTTTTTTTTTTTTATCGAGGCAAATGAGCCAGGAGGTTGAATTAATTTGCATGGCAATTTGCATTTATTTTCATCCAGGTAAAAGCCTTCAAAAGCTGCTGGACTGTGTACATCGCTCCCTGTGAACCTGAGATCCTGACTATTCTGCTCTGGGCAGGTTTAATAGTTTTTTAAGAGAAACAACCCTAGACCCATAAAAACTGGATCTGGGTCTCACTGCAAGAATTCAGGGCCCTGTGAGTTTATATTTTGTTCATCCAATGAACCCTTTGTAACCTCATTGTTTTTAATTTTTCGTGTGTTTTAATATGTGTGTGTATGGTTGTATCATTTACCACCTTAGCAGCTATAACCATTAAAAGCACAGAAATCACCACCATTATCCAGTTCTCCGTCTTCTGTGCAGTCATATTTGAGCACAGAAAGGAAAAGTATTTATTATTATAATTATCCATAATTATGTGTCAATTTTGATTTTTTTTTAAAGCTAGCATTCACTGAGCATAAGCTAGTTAAAGGGGGAAAAACTTCATTGCCAAGCACCTCACCCATATTACCTCAATTATCAAAATAAGCTTACAAGGAAAGTATTATTCCCACTTCAAAGCAAAACTGTGCTTTAAGATTAGAAGTGCATCTGAGATGTCGTGGCTCTCAAGCTAGAGTGACAGGATTGGGTTTCCAGTTTGTCAAATTCCAAACTTTACTTTTTCATCATTAGATTGAGTCTGCCAAGTTGACTACTCCATTTTCCTTAAACATAAACTTGATTATTTTTAAAATGCTCATTCTAACACATTTGATAAAACATGACATTCTACTACTGAACACTGAGTAAGAAACTGAAACATTTACTATTTCCTGAATTTCTGATACCTCTTGCAAAAACCAGCCATCTGCAAAACCAAAACAGGTTAATCAAAACTAATCTTGAGATCGCATCTTGCTCTGGAGACATTGATTTCAGCCTTTAACTCGTTAGTAAAGCATCCCTCAGTTTTCCCGTCATCGGAAGGCTATCTTGGTGCAAAGAGATGAGTAAAAATAAGAGGTCTTGCCAAAGTGTTTCATGCCCCCAAGGAAATTTATCTGTTGGGGTTGATGGCAGCAAAAGATGAGGCTTAGGTATAAAGTTTTTCTTTCTTCATGGTACACTCCTATTACTGTGTCCTGAGGATACAACCCCGTTACACTCAGTCCTTAAGTCTGCCTCAGCCAGGGGCAATAGTCCCCCAGTGTTCATTTGCTGCTTCCCTGTATGATGGAGACTCTTAATCCCAACATTTACACAGTATGCCAGTTAATAGATACTGAACAGAGGAAGACCCAGGTCCAGTCGCTGGCTTCCTATATATGAACAAACTGCCTGAGGATGAATTGTGTGTAGAGATTGTAATGTGGAAAAACACAACAAGTTCACATCCTGGCACAAAGATGACAAATCCATGTGTTCTCTGTTTCCTATAGAAATCTGTCTCTTCAGCTCTTTCCCCTTTCCTCCCTCTCTTCCCTCCTACCTCACCCTCTACCCCCACCCCTGTTCACCTGTATGCTTACCCTCTCTGGAACTCGGCTACAACAGCCTGCCAATTAAACTCTTACATCTCCTGTATTATATACACAAAACCGTTTGCGAGGCTCTCCTGACAGAGCCTTGTGCCTTGTAAGAGGTGCAAACAAAAGCAAGACAAACAAATGACTCTTGAATCGCCCTGGGTTCCAGGTGGTTGGAGAGACTACACAGGCACCTGAGGTTCAGGTAGGAGCAGGATTGTTTCTAGTCCAATGGCTGCGATCCCATCTCCTTCCATAGCAGACAACTGAGAACTGACCAGCACTCAGTGTGCATCTGGGGAATGAAACAACCAGAGGAGTTGCCTGCCCGTCTACATGTTAGCCTTGTCTTCCTGGAGGCTACCATGCACTCAGATTCTTACATCTTCCCTTCTGAATATTTCACTCCAGGACTAAAGGGGGAACCTCAACTTTTATGGTGGTTCTTCTGAACACAGGGCCTGTACTGTCTTGTTTTGTGTCAACTAGACACCAGGTAGAGTCATCACAGAGAAAGGAGCCTCAGTTGAGGAAATGCCTCCATGAAATCCAAGCCGTAAAGCATTTTCTCAATTAATGATCAACGAGGGAGAACCAGCCCACGTGGGCTGATGGTCCAGGGTTCTATAAGAAGTCAGGCTGAGCAAGCCAGGGGGGCAAGCCAATAAGCAGCACCCCTTTACAGCTTCTGTGTCAGTTCCTGCCTCTGTGTTCCTGCCATTTGAGTTCCTGCCATTTGAGTTCCTGTCCTGACTTCCTTTAAAGAACAGCAATGTGAAAATGTAAGCTAAATAAACCCTTTCTTCCCCAAGTTGCTTTTGATCATGGTGTTTTGTCGAATCAATAGAAACCCTGAGACAGTGCTCAAGAGCCTCTCTGGAGGTAGCCCTCAGGGAGTCCACACACTAGGGCACTGGGTGAGGAACTCCTGTCCCTGCACCCCACCTGTCGCCAGTACTCTTGTCACTGACTGCTCTCCCAGTTGCATGTGGTGGGATGTGTGTAAAGCATGACATTACTCCCAGCCACAAACAGGGCTTTAGATCCTTCCCCAGATCTCTCTGACCTGAATCAAAAAAGAAAACAAAGTTGAAAAGTGAAGTGGGCGTTAAAAAGGTGAAAGGGGGTTTCACTTGCCATTCCTTTTTGTGGAGAAATTAAACCTTTGTACCACTCTCCTGAACATTTCCCTTCGTCTTAATTCTTAATTCTTCCAAAATTCTTTGATTTGAAGCTTGGTTTTCAACAACTGGCAAATCAAGTAAGAAATCCATTTCCTTATGGCTCAGCCCAGTAAGAGAGCCAGGGTGGGGAGCATGCATCCTTATTCCCAGTATGGTAGGGGACCCCATTCAAGATTTATGCAGAACTTCAAAGGTTGCCCCTCCCTGCACACACCTCCCCTAGTGTGGGGTGTTCTTTTAACCCCCCCTCAACAGAGCGAGCTTTCAGGTGAGCATAATTGTGCTTTTGTCTTGGACTTGGCTCACCCTACTACCCTCTTCTTACTTTGAGATCCCCTGGCCTGAAGCCCAGGGCGGGGCTTTGCCTTCATACTGTAAATAATGGTAATTACCTTTACAAACTTAAAAAAAAAAAAAAAAGTTTTCCCAAGGTCAAGAATATCCAAAGTCTAGAGCATTGCCATTATCACCCTTGTGTGCAGATCTCTCAGAATGAGGGTGGGGATTTAAAGAGTCTCTCCCTCTTGGAATAGCCAAGTGAAGAGGGGTGTGTGTCCCCTGCTCTGTTTCTTGGTGGCCTCTGCTCTGTCAGTGCCAAAGCTTCCACATTACAATGGTGACATCAGCTCACATGACAATAGATGTGACCCCTCTCACACAAGTAATCGGGATTCTATTAAAGCAGAAGCCTAATCTGGGGATATGCTTCACTCTGACGGAGGGCAGGAGGTTTGCCTGCCAGGCCTCAGGTGTCCCTGAAGAGGCATCACTCCCACAGACTCAGCCTGTGTGTGTGTGTGTAGTGCATCTGAGCCTTGCCTCATTAGATTGTCACCATGGTACCGCCCAATCTTGATATTTTATTTCACGAACAATCACTACAGGCTTTTATCTATGTCTAAGATCAAAATGATTAATGAAAATTCAATGTTTTGTTTTTGATTCAGTAGCTTTGGGCTGCAGAACTACATTAAGTCTCATTTCCAAAGGTTTGATTTATGAATGGCATAGAGTGCTTTGTCAGCCACAAGTTTCCCTTGATTGTTTTACTCTATAGATTATCTGGACACGTATCTCCCACCTGGCTCATGCGAGCTCTTTTCAAAGGACTAAATTAAGACCAAGGACACAGAATGGTAGCTCCTGAGCAAATGTGATCGATGGAAGTTTATCAAGACTCTCAAAAGACATGTCGGAAGTCAGACTCTCACTGCTTGGCCACAACAGGGAGCGATGGAGGCATGGTCTGTGGTGGCTATGGTATAGTCTCTGAATTAAAATCAAGATTGTTTATTTTGTGCTAAGGAATGTTTTATAATGCACTGCCAAATGAGAAAACATCTGTGATACTAACAGCTTGCTCACAAGCCACTTTCCTGAGCTCAGGTCCCTGGTGAAGAAGCCCAGAAGATGTGGGTTATCTCTGAGCCCTGCCCAGCTCGGGGCCATTCTCTAGTGTCCGTATGTATCCACAGTACTTCCCACTCCCCTTCATAGAAGGCTCAATGTTTAGGAAGCAATTCCTCCTATGCTCTTGGCTTTTTTCCAATGTTTAACTTTTGAGGCGTTGGAGAGTTCCCAGCTTTTGCATATGAGTTTGTCTAAGACTGAGCTTGCCCCCATTTTACCCCTCTGCTCATTCCCACCCTGATCACCTCAAGCATCCTTTCAGGATGCCAAGGACAGTAGTCTGAAGATGATCCATCTACCAGACTCCTCACAAATTTGGCCCTTATGTGGAGGACTCACAAATGCCCATGTCTCCACACACCACACAGCTGTGAAATGTAATCTCAGGTAAGGATGCCTGGAGCCTTGCAGGGACACAAGCAAACTTCAGAGCCAGTGAGGCATCCCAGCATTCTCTGGGGCACTTCTAAGCCTGGCTATGCAGTTGTGCCTCTTCTCTGCTCTGGCTCAGCCTGCAAAGTAGCTTGTTTGATGGTGAGGAGAGCAGTTGCAGCAGAGGAATCAGATTTCTAGGTCAGGTAGCATCAGGCACATCGAGCACCAGATCGCGGCCCACGGTCTATCTTACGTAGGTGTCTCTTAGTTAACAGAAGTACATCATTCTGATCAGCTTGTTCCTCCAACCTTAAAATTCTCCTTCAACATTATCTTCACTCCTGGCAGGTAGCACTGGTGTGACACCCTCCTCTCATCCACCTGGAAGGAATCTCTTTTGAGACCTGAAGTGGGAAGGAACTCTTTGAGAAGCACAGGGCTTTACCATAGTGCATGTAGGAGAAGAAAGGGTTAACTCTGCTGGGTGAAACACTGTCAATCACTGGTGCCTGCACCCGGGACAAAAAAACAAGCTGCACCTGTACCCGGGCAATTTAAGAGATTCTGGTCAGCTCCGTTCCCGGGTGCTTTGTTCTGCCAGCTGCCTGTGTGCTTTGGGTGCAGGTGGAAGCATGGACTTTGCCATCTATAAAAAAACTTAATGGTGAAGATCAACTTCCGCTTCACCTCCCCAGGGATCAAAGTATCTGGCTTTCTTTCTCTCTCTTCTCTTCTCTCTTCCTTTCTCTCTTTTCCTCTCTCTTCTTCTTCTTTCTTTCTTTCTTTCTTTCTTTCTTTCTTTCTTTCTTTCTTTCTTTCTTTCTTTCTTTCTTCTTCTTTCTTCCCTTTCCTGAAAGACTGATAGAGCAAAGCTCAGAAAAAAAGTGGTTAAGCTATTGAGTCTCCCGTGGTCTCCCCAGGAGCAGATCTTTGGTGGGTGCTGTTTTTTAAATTCCCTGCTTAGAGGAGAGAAAGGAAACAAGACAAAGAAAGGCAAGTGGTGACTCCTGCCTTAAAAGAAATGGAGGTTCTTCTGAAGGAGCCAAAGGACAATAGCCTGGGGAACCTCGCAGCTGCCCCCACACACATGACACTTAAGATTCTGTGGCTTCGAGTATGAAGTGTGCACTTACCGTGAGCCATTGCCTCTAGGTAGCAGCGTCACAAATATATCTGGCCATAGTACTTCTCACTACACAGTTGTCAACCAGTGTAGTATGTGTGTGAAAAATGAGTAATGAATCCCCAAGCATGTGCCTTGCCAGGTGTTGTATTAATTAAAAAAGAAATTATCATCACATATGCTGGCACTAAATTTGAATTTGGACATACGGTGATTGTTACAGGTTGACTGGGCACTCCCTGAGATTCATTTGGTGAAGCCCTAGCCCAAGAACCTCACTATGAACTGTTAAGATAGGTCCAGCAAGGCAGATATTAAGTTAAAGTTAGGCTATCGAGTGGGTGTGAATCCAGGTCTCTTGTTTGTTTTGTTTTTCAAGACAGGGTTTCTCTGTGTAGCCCTGGTTGTCCTGGAATTCACTCTGTAGATCAGGCTGGCCTTGAACTAACAGATTTGCCTGTCTCTGCCTATCAAATGCTGGGATCAAAGGTGTGGGCTGCAACACACCTGGCTCTACTATCCTTTCATGCAGAGGAAATAGGAACACACCAGGCAGACAGTACAGAGAAAAAAACCACTTGAAGACAGCCAGACAGCAGAGCCCACAAGCCTGTAAGAGAGGTCTCACAAAAGAGCTACTGACGCCTTGATCTTGAACATCCAGTTCCCAGAGCAGCAAAAAACAAATGCTTGGCCGTTGCTTAGGCTCCTCTGACTGTAGACTCCTCTGCATCAGCCCTACTAAACCAATACGCATCGAGCCAGACAGTGCCCTGGAGCTGGATGAACAGACAGTTTGTTAAAGAACTCAAAATCTCATGTGCACACGGGCAGGGGAGAAAGAGAGGGCCATGGCAACCCTTAACCTTGCCTGTGTTTTGGGAGTCCACCAAAGACCAGCATGTCTTGGGTGTTTCACTACAACACTGTGGCCGTTATCACGACAAACAGTGGGACCTCACTTCAACTGAAAGAAAAAGAAATCCAGTACTGACGGTGTGACTAGGGAGGGAAGGCATCTAACAGATCAGACCTACAAAGCTAACAAGCAAAGAACTATCCAGCGCAGGCACATGGAGAAGGTGTGGGCTTCCTTAGCAGCTGAAGCAATGGGCACGCTGTGAGTTCTTCATAATCGTTTCATAGGTTGTTTTCCTGGAAGACATTGGCTATTTCTTTTTAAACTGGCTGCCCCATAGATTAACTGCCCCTGAGGAAACATGTGACAATGTAGAAGCTGCTTCTTGGGGTTCATCAGGTTAACACAGAGCTGGGAGTAGCTTCTAGGCATGTCATTTGCTTAGCTAAATCCTCAATCCCCCAGTCTGTAGGAGACACCGAAGGACTCTGGTCTGAATCTTTTCCAACTCTCCTGGAACCTTTACTATCCTTGGGGCTTTTCAGCATGGTGACTGGGGGCAATCAAGCTTTGTGTTTCAAAGAAATATACAAGAGGCTGAGTGTGGTGGTCCATGATCCCATGCACGAGAGAGCCAGCCAAAAGGATAAGGAGTGTAAAGCCAATCTAGAAAAGTACAAGTTAGGGGCTAGCCTGAGCTATACGAGATCGAGTCTTAAAAGAACAAAACTAGATGCAAGACTTGTATGTCAGACAGAAAGAGCCTGGGTTGTATGACTCGGAGAGCAAGCTTCTACCTACACAGGCAAGGATGCCTGTATGCACAGAAATGGAGATGAACAGTGTGGGAACTGTTCTTGAAGTTCCAGCGCTCCTGGAGGGAGGTGTGCAGAGTTCAGGCTGGAGCCCAGATGAGGAACGTTAAATAGAAAGGCCTTTGGAGGGGATAGGATAAGTAGGGCTGCAGAGTAAAGTGTAAGTCTCCCAATCAAATCTGAATTTCAGGTTATTTCAGGGATGTGGTGTGTCCCATGCAGCATCGGGAATGTATGTCTGTCACACACCTATAGTAGAGAATCTGTGATGAGGTTGGGAGTGGAGGGGAACGCCTGAGCCAAAGGGAGGCCAATCTCTAAGTTTGAGGCCAGCCTGGTCAACATTGCACATTGTAAGCCTGCTAGACCTAGATAGTGAGAGGCTGTTAAAAAAAAAGAAAGAAAGAAAAAAAGAAAAAAAAAATCGGTATCTCTGACAAAATTCAAACTTGTCTGGCTGCCCTGAATTTTTATTTGCCAAACCTGGCAATTACTATCTGCATGGCAAACAGCAGTTTCAGTGGGAAGGGAAACAGAATTGGCTCCATGCTGGTGGAGATGGGCCGAGAACTGAGTCATATTTTCTGGGAAACTGTCCCCATGTTTTGAGGTTGGAACTGAGTGATCCTTCTATGTGGTATGTGGTTTCAAAGCCAGCAGGTTACAGCAAGACCAGATAATCATGCAGTCCAATCCTCGAATGCTCTTGGCTTGTTAGTGTTTCCTCCCCCTTAGCCGCTAGTGACCTCTCTAGTTCCTGGGCTGTGTCTTCTGGGTCAAGCTAACAAACTATAGAAAAGTAGAAATGCTAAAAGGAATCAAAGTCTGGAAGAGGAAGGAGAAAACAAGGTGAGCAAGTGGTTCACTGGGAAGCTTTTCTGGAGAGCAGATGCCTTCCCTAGGTGTGCCAAACTGCCACCGACTCAAAGCTCCAGGTTAGGCCACAACAGGTACCTCTCCCTTCAGCGAAGTCACCTCTAACTCATCAACTGACAGATGAACAGGATCCTTGATTTTTGACTTCTCAGCCCCTAGAATAATTAGCAATAAAAATCTATTATTTGTAAGCCACTCAGTTCACGATATTTTGTGGTAGCAGCCCCTAAAACTCAATATCTCCTTGAATTAAGATACCTGTCCCTACATTGCAATGGGACCCAGATGTATTCTGTTGAACAGCCCTGAGTCTGTCATGTTGCCTTGCTCTATTGTTCTCCCAGAATAATTATAACCTGCTTGGAGAATGTTTTAGTCTGTTTTCTCTAACTACAACAAAGTACCTGAGAATTAATAACTTATAAAGGAAAGAGGTTAATTTGGACTTGTTCCAATTTCTGGTGAGCAGTCCCCGGCTGCATTGTAGCACAGCAGGAACACAGAAGGACACCGGGTACATGTGGGAGACAGAAAACATCACAGGTATCCCTGCCTCATCTCTTGTTCTCACAGTCACCAGCCCAGCGTCTGAAGAGTGGGAACCTGTGTCTTAAGGAAAGCACTGATCAGGGACTGAACCCGAGACCTAGTCACTCATCAACATCAGATCACTCCTCAACACTACAATGACAGGAACCAAATTTTAACCTGTGTTCAGGAGCCAACAAGGCAGATCAACTGGACTTTGAGCCATTCGGAACTCAGGAACCATAAGATGATCCAGAATATTCTGTGGCAGAGGTCACCAAACTGTGTCCCACAGGCTTGATTTGGCCTATAACCTGTTTTGTGTGTGTGTGACACCTGATTGAAGAAATCTAAATGATTGATGAAAAACTTGGAAAGAACAGTATTTTGTGACTTGCAAAAATGTTATAAAGTTGATTGACATTGCCAAAAAGTATTAAGAATTTGTTAATTTAAGAAGTCGTAAGGGGACCAGTGCTTACCCTCATTATGTGAATATCTGCCTGGCTTTTTTATTACCCAAAATCTGAAATATTTATGACTTAGCCTTTTACCCCCAAAATCAAGCAACCCAGTGCTGTGTTGTCCAGAGGCCTGGTGTTGAGCCATGCCATGCATTCTTTCTTCCTCCCCAGACGCACACTTTTTTAAGCTTAATTTTCTCATATAAAACTTGTAGGTGGGCACTCAAGAGGACTATGGGTTGGTTTTCTTCTTTTGACAGAAAGGTTTTTAAATAATTCTTCAATGGCTGAACATTGCCAAGTCAGTAAGGCAAGCATAGTTGGTTTTGGTTTTGGTTTTCCATGGTGTACTAAAATTGTACATTAACTCTGTCTCCTGCTTTTATTACTAAACATTCTAATTAGGTCTTACCCACTCTATTGATACAGTTCTCTGTTTCTTTTGTAATTTTAGATTTTTTTTTTTTAGTGTGTGTGGTATGATACGTGCATGTGTATATATGTGTGTGTGGTACGATGTGAATGTGTGTGTGTATGTGTGGTATGATGCATGTGTTTGTGTGTATATATGTAGGTATATTTGTGTATATGTGTATACAAGCCACACAGTACATGCGTGAAGGTCAGAGGACCACTCTCAGAAGTCAGTTTTGTTCTACCTTGTGGGATCCAGGACTCAAACTCAGGTCCTCATGCCTGTGAAAGCACTTCTGCCCACTGAGCCATCTTGCTGGCCCTATTCTTTCACTTAAAAAAAAAGTTTCTTCAGGTCTAGTTATGGTGATATGAGTCTGTAATCCCAACACTTGTGATGTCAAGGCAGGAGGATTTCGAGTTCAAAGACATTCTCAGCTCCATAGAAAGTCTGCAGCCACCCTGGGTTACATGAAATCTTATCTCAAAAAGTGATTTTTCTTCCTTTGCCACTACTTCTGTCCATTCTTCTCTGATAAATGGAAGGCACATGAGGAAGATGCATTTCCTCAGTAAAATGAAGGCTTTAGATGTGGCAACTATCTGGTCATTACCCAGGGTCTGTCCTACCTTTTCCTTTTTCTTTTCTCCAAAAAAGCTGAAGTGAGCTTAGAATCTGTTCAATGCCACAAATTTTCCTATCATTACAGTATAATATTAATCGAGTTTACATTCATTTCAGAACCATCTTCAACTGGCCCCTACTTTTCCAACTTTCAGCCCTAACTCCATGTCAAGCACTCAGCTTAAGGACCTACTGACTGATACATACTAGTTCTGATGGTGGAGCTGCCTTTTGTTTTGTTTTATTTTATTCTCGTTTTTGTTTGCTTTTATATTTGTTTTTTCGAGACAGGGTTTCTCTGTGTAGCCCTGGTTGTCCTGGAACTCACTCTGTAGACCAGACTGGCCTTGAACTCAGAGATCCTCCTGCCTCTGCCTCCTGAGTGCTGGGACTAAAGGTGTGTGCCACCCTGTCCTTCTGGAACTTCCTTTTGTAAAACTTCGATGATTCCTCTAGAGGAGATAGAAATCCTTTGCGAAGTCAGGGGTGGCATCCTGGCTACAGTGTCTGGGGACTTGGAATGTCTTCCTCTGGCTGTCCCAGCTCTGCCAGAAGTAGCAATGTTCCTCCCTGTCTGAAAGTGTCTTTTTTGGGTGCCGTTTACTCATTAAGCAACCATTTGTTTTTCTTAGTTAATTTTCCAAACGTAGTATAAGCTCTTTGTGCCAAGCCAAGACAGTGGAGTTACACAGAAAGTCATCCTCCTGCCTCCTGGCTCACTTGTGGGCTTGTCAGAGGTGACAATAGAGTTTCATTCACAGATGTCCTTGTATTCAGAGTGTATTCACACTTATGTGTCTACCTTTTACAGAACTACATCATAGACATCACTCAGCAACTGTAATGAGTATGTACAAATCTAATTCCCATGGCCTTCTCGCCTGGACAGCCAGGACTGTTGGAGGAGAGGCAGGAAAAGTAGTAACTTTTTTACACACGATGGAAATGTCTACAGAAAGTTTGGGCTTTCTGAACATTTTCTGAATTCAGAGTGATCATGGCCTGCCTCAAGTCCCTACATTTAACTGAATGAGAGGTTTTCTCCATTGACAGAGAAAAAGGAGTGAGATGACTCATTAGGGGCCCCAGCCAGGAAGGGACTGTCATCTCAAGCACTCTGCTGCAGAATCTGTGACTCCGAATAGGCATCCTTCAGCCCACAAGCTGTAAATCCTCCCGCAGCTCAGGCAGCTGGGAAGGGGTGGTTGGGAGTAGAATTCTATGCTACCCCTTCTCAAGGAAGCGCTGTGCACACCTAACCTGAACTGTCACAGGCAACAGCTCTAAGGGCAGCCTGTTGTCAGTGAATACTCCCACTGGAGTGACCACGGCCATGACCTGTCAGCCCTTGTTCCAGTGTTTATCCTCCTTGTTGTCCTGCACCCAGTAAACAAACATCTTGAGTCACTTGCTCCGCACCGTGGCAAGGACACACACACACTTCTGGATTACTGGAGCAAGATCCACCTTCAAAGTGCTCTCAGACCAGAAGTCTGAGTGACAGTGTCCAGGGTATCCATGCTTTATATACTATACCCTTGCTCGTCATTTAGAAACCATCTCAGTTATCAGATTGGGGGTTTCACCGTGTTTGTGGCCAGGTAACCCTCATTTTACACGCTAACAGCCCGAGGTGCAAGAAATAATCACTTATGATTTAAACTGCTTCTTTAAATGAAAAAGTAAAAGTTCTCAATTTAATAAAAAGTGAATAAAAAAAAAATCTGTCAACCAAGATTGCCGAGAACTGTGGTGCAGGGTCCTATCAGAGAGGGGCTACATTCACATAACTTTCATTACATCACTATAGTTGTTCTATTTTACTGTTAGTTGCTGATCCCTTACTGTGCCTAAATTATAAGTTGAATATTATCACAGGTGTGTGTGCACAGGGAAAAAAGTGATCTATAAAGAATTTGACACTATTGTGCTTCACAGATCCCCTGGGGACAGAGACTGAGGAATGTTGTGTGAATATAGCTTTCTAGCTTGTGTCCCATTTGTGCCTAAGCATTCTGTTTCTGAGGTTTAGGATGGGATATTGTGCAGCCGGATCCTGTGTGCAACAGGCTTAGGGGCCACTGCCATGAGCCTCCACCTGGAGCAGGAGGAGTTCTAGGAAACTTTTGTTTGAGAAAGCTCTTATTGGGGGCAGGGGATGGTGGGTTGATGGGGCAGAGATTGGAGTGGAAGGCTGAGTCATGAGAACTGATGGGGCCTTAGATATGGGTCTGCTGAGGCTTCCTGTGTGTGCCAGGTGTGGCAGCCTCTGCCATCCCTCCTGGGAGGGGCTGGTATGCGACCATCACTCTTTCTCTCAACAGTGTTCTCCCTGGCAGCAAGGTGCCTTCACTTGTCATTTGGGTTACCCATTCTGAAAGGAAAATAGAAACCAGCTTTGATCAGCATGCCCTCTCTAGAGGACGTGTGTGTGTGTGTGTGTGTGTGTGTGTGGTGTGTGTGAAGAACCTTCAGACCTCTTCCTGACATCCAGCTCCCAGCTCAGAAATCCTGCTTGCTTCTAGCTTCTCATCCTGCCAGGAAGCCAGGAAACAGTGAAAGCAGCGGCCTCCCTGATTTCCAGTGAGTAAGACAACATCAGCTTCAAAGAAAGGACTTCCCAAGTCTTCTTCCCCAGCTGAAATGAAATGCTCATATGTTCTTTGACTTCTCAACAAAGGAAGGAAGGAAGGAAGGAAGGAAGGAAGGAAGGAAGGAAGGAAGGAGGAAGGAAGGGAGGAGGGAGGGAGGGAGGAAGAAGGGAAGGGAGGGACAGAGTGTGGGAGGAAGGGAGGGAAGAGAGGAAGGAGGGAGGGAAGAGAAGAAAGGAAGGAGAGGGATTAGAAATCCCACTGCTGCTAGCAGGCCAATTAGAAAATGAAATTAATTAAAGTTGCAAATAGGCAAACACTCTAAGGTGTTTTCCCCTTGGAAATGCATCCATGTTCTGTTTTTGAGAAACAAGATGTAACAATTTCTGAGCAGGTAAAAGGAATCATCTCAGAAGCTGTGGCCTCCACTCCACGCACCTCCCTTTTTTAAGTGTGGGCAATACCAGGAAATGAACCCCTGCACAATGTTTGCAGTAGATCTTCCTATCTCCCCCATATCTATCCAGTGTCTTGGGTAAACAGGACACAGAGTACACCAGGCCTCTTCCACAAAACCTCCTCCCTACATCCCAAGTCCTTCATCATCTTTTACAGACAGAAAACAAAAGAATGTGCCCCAAATTCAAACAGCAAGTGCCTGCGTATACAGAGAAATACTCTTGACAGGTGAGGGCTACTAAACATCAAGGCAAACTTGTGCTTGGGGAGCGTCTCCTTTGTTCTCAGGTTATTGCTGTATAAATCTCAAGTGCACGTGTGTAATGTGAAATATACAGTGTCCATGCTGCACATACAGCCACAGCAATATAAGTAGCATGTAACCTGCTGACATGCTTAGAAGTACTACGCATAAATGCTCGGCTCACAATGGAGTGCTATACCTCGATGTAACATTCTCTCTACCCCTAACTCTATTCTATTTGACATGCTAATTGTCTTTCTTTTTCCAGAGTCCCAGCATTTGGTTTGGAAGAATAAGGCCAAAGATTCACATTGTTCCAACCGTGTGGCCAGCTGCTGGCTTTACCACAATGAGCCTCATTGTTGAGTAAATGGAGTCCCTCAGGTGAATGTAATTATGCAAATCCTTCCCTAACTACTAGCCTTTCCTGGCCCTCTCCCCAGGCTGCCCTGCCCTGGGCACACTGTCACTTCCAATTACCAAAGTCTCACTTGTTTTTCTGAGTGTCCTCCCTACATTCCGGGTCCTGATCCCCCAACCTGCTGCTGACTCTGCCCCTGGAAGGCCTGCTAGAGCTACTGGGTGCCTCTGTGGATAGACCTCCACAGCGAGGCCGGTCTGCACTGGGTGCCAAGCACTGGAATAGATTCCCTTTCATCCCCTGAGGCAGCTCTACCCTTGACTGACAGCAAGCCTTACCTCTAAGGTCTGATGCTACAAAGAGAGATGAATGATGTGTTTTTATTAAAGACCATGGAACTGGTGTAGATTCATGATCTCTCTTCTCTCTCTCTCTCTCTCTCTCTCTCTCTCTCTCTCACACACACACACACACACACACACACACACACACACACACACGCAGAGGGAGGGAGGGAGGGAAAAGGGAGGGAGGGAGGAAGGGATTACAACCCTATGTGATTATGCCATTTGACTCTACTGTGACCCCCATCTATAGACATGGAACACTGAGCTACAATGCTTATTTATTGACAACTATAGACATACTTAGAAATAAGGAACCTAGGCAAAAAATCTCTTGAAAGTCCCCACCTCCCTTGATTTAAATGAGTCACTGTGTGCTGGGGGTCATTTTTTCCATGTTTTTGGTTATTTCCCAGAGTCACTGAAATAGAACTCCACTTCAATGCTTAATAAATACGTAACTGCAAGGCCACAGTTAAACCAATCTGTATTTACTAAATGGCACTACCTATTTGGATTAAAGAGTGCTTTCAAACAGCAGTCTGTAACCTGCATTCTTTACCTACCACCAGTAAATGTCCAGAGAGAGTTGCTAGGAGGTATACTGCAATGGTAGTGAACCAAATAACATTTTTCCGATGAAAATAAAATACCCACAGAGCTTAGAAAAACCACAAAACTGCAAATCACAGATACATTAACTTAGAGCTCAGTCTTAATGTCAAGCTGACCTTCAAAGGATGGACTATTTTGGATCCAGAAGGTACCAGTTTCTGTAATATGTCAAAGTAGGCATGAGGCTGAGCCTTGGGAGCGAGCGGCTAAGACATCACACTCACTGGGGAAGAACTTGCCTATTCCAAAGTAGAGGCTGTTGAGGTTGCAAGGCTTGGTTGTTCCTTTATTCAACTCAAAAACTGTGTGACTCCAGTGGAATGGAACCAAAAAATGTCGGAAGGCACGTGGGCATGGGGGGGGAGGTGAAGGGGGGAAAAGGTGAAGACCATTGTATGTGCTTTCAGCTATCCAGAAGTTAACACTTTAAAAAGAAGAAGAAGAAGAAGAAGAAGAAGAAGAAGAGAAGAGAAGAAGAAGAGAAGAGAAGAGAAGAGAAGAAAAGAAGAAGAAGAAGAAAGAAGAACCTGGGTTCTCGTAGTAAGATCAGGTAACCTCCCATAGTAGGCCAAGGAACATTAAGTGTAGATGTACAAAGAATGAATTGATGTACCAAAATCTACCACAGCTGTATTCAAAACTGTTAAAAGTTACTTATGACATGTAGGAAATAGAGAATGGATTTCTCTAACTAAATTATTGAATCATATGTGTATTGTCATATTTAAGTGTTCCTAATGCAGGCCTATGACACACACGTTTGATCCAAGTGGTCCCGTAAGACGGAAAATTTGGTATTGCCTAATGGTATAGCTGTCTTATCATGACGGCCCTATGTGTTTGCTCATGTATTTGGGGGATAGGGAGAATGCTGGTGTAAACTCACCTACTGTGCTGCCAGCTATATCAAAGTGTAGCACATACAATCATGTGTCACATAATAACAGATGACTAGGCTACTAGGTTGTTGTTTTTCTTTTGTTAATAACATTTTATCATTGTCTTAGACTGTACTATGTGAAAACCAAGTGTGCTCTAATACAACATGCTTCTCCTACTTACTGCATTCTTGCTTTAAGAGGCCACACTGAGTGAGTGACCCACATCTTCCAGGTTAGTGCATGAACACAGCAATGGTCTTGCCTAACAATTCCATCCCAGTTTGCTTTCTGTTGCTGTGATAAACTATGCCCAAAAGGAATGTGGGGAAGAAATGGTTTATTTGGCTTACACTTCCTCATCACCAAGGCAGGAATTCAGGGCAAGAACCTAGAGACAGGAACTGAAGCAGAAGCCACAGAGGAACACTGCTTACTGGCTGGTTCCCATAGCTTGTTCAGTCTGCTTCCTTAAACAACTCAGGACCATGTGCCCAGGGGTGGCCCCACCCACTGTGAGATGGACCCTCAATCATTAATCAACAGAGTACTCCACAGCCTTGCCTAAAAGTCAATCCATGGAAGAGTTTTCTCAGTTAAGTTCCCTCTTCCTAAATGACCCTTCCTTGTAACAAATTAACAAACAGGAAAAAAAAAAAAACCCTAAGTAAGTTTGTAACAAATTAACAAACAACAATAACAAACCCTAAGCAGTACAGATGCATTTCTCAGTTGTGATTTTATTGATCAGGTACTTTACTAATTCCTTAAAATGATCACATAAAGAGGAAGTTATTCTGTCTACACTACAGAAAAGGAAATTGAAGCCTTCAGCCTACATCAAGGAAGAAACAAGAAGTGGCTTGGCTCTCTCTTGCTACAAAGTGACAAGGGTCCTGTTGTTAACAGCCTGGCAACCATGCTGAGCCTCCCTGAGGGACTCTGGTGCACAGGACCAGGGAGCTGGGAAAGTTTGGGACTGGTAGGGTCATGGTGAAAATTTCAGCAGTCACAGATCTTTCCTGCAGTCACTCCTGGGAACATGAACACTGGTCTATTATTCTAGACTCTAGAATCATATTGGATTTTAAAAAACCACTTTTTAGGAACATGATTCTACTTGGAACTTTTTATTTCTTAGAAATACATAGTATCTTACATAAATATTTACACCATGAGGTAAGAGGGTGATTTCTAAAAAATTGAAAAAGTACTTTTATTAGTTAAAAAGAAAAAATTGCCTTGGTGAGGCTAAATAGGGGATTGTATTTGATAACCTACATACAAAACACAAGTTTGTATCCATGTTGACTAATATAGGGAGAAAAAAACAGATTATTTTTGTTCTCATATAACTCTTCTTCAGGGACAAGGGACCTGTAGCCACAACAGATTAACAAAATAAAAACACACAATTTTACATTCACAGTCCAAAGAAATGTTTGTTCCTAAATTTGGCAAGTGCCACTGCTTGATCCATGTTGGTTCAACTCTCCAAAAACTTGTTGAAATATAATCACTGCTCTGCACTATTGATAAGAAGAAATCTAGGGTGGAGGGGACATTAAGAGGCAACCAGGGCTTTGCCAGCACAAGTAGATTA
This sequence comes from Mastomys natalensis, assembly GCA_021653895.1. Lineage (NCBI taxonomy): Eukaryota > Metazoa > Chordata > Mammalia > Rodentia > Muridae > Mastomys > Mastomys natalensis. Next base: position 669,312 of record JAJTUV010000928.1, on the reverse strand, counting down.
ATGCATTAAAGGGTGTCTTAGTTACTTCTCTATTCATTGACAAAACACCATGATCAAGGCAACTTATGAATGAAAGCATTGGATTTGGGGTTCCAAAGATCCCATGGCCATCATGGTGGGGAGTGTGGCAGCAGGCAGGCATGGCACTGGAGCAGTAGCTGAGAGCTAACATATTGGTCCACAAGCAGGGGACAAAGAGAGCTAATTGAAAATAGCACTGGCTTTGAAACCTTGAGGCCACTCCTAGTGGCATTCCTCCTCCAGCAAGGCCATACCTCCTGATCCTTTCCAAATGGTTCCACCAAATGGGGACCAAACATTCAACATATGAGCCTATAGGGACCATTCTCCTTCAAACTATCACAAGGGTTGGTGGATTATTTTGCCAGCAGGTGTTGGGGGCCCTGGACCACCATCCCAGTTAATGAAAATTGTGAACTGCCTTTATGAGAAACTGCCTCCTTTGGGAGAACCTGACCTTTGACCAAGGAAGGAGCTCCTGTTCTGTCAAGAGCCTAGCCCAGGAAACTACCCACTGTTCCAAGAGAACCTCAGGAAACTACCTGCTGTTCTGGAAAGATTAATCAGTACCAGATTAAGAAAAGACTTCCTCGGATCTCAGGTCTCAGGAACTTAAAGAATGTCTGGCATTTCCTGGGGGCTAGATGGCCCTGGGCAGGGGACCTTTGCCCTCCTTTCTTCCTTTCGACTATATATTGTAAACTGCTCCCCCATTAAACAGAGACCTTGACAAAACTTCTGCTTGGTCTTAGTCCCTTCTCTTGCCCATGTTATTTTTCAGGTGACGTCCACCTTGACAACCCACAAATAACCAAGACCCGCAGGTCGGGTCAAGCAGGTTTGCTGTAAGTGCCGATTTAGCTAGTTCACTGGGTCAATGTTTGAGGTTTTCATAAATAAGAAGGATAATACCAAATATAATTCCTTGACCCTGACCCAGAATCTTGAGCCAAATAATACTCTTTGCTTGGTAATTTATCAGTCTGTGGAATTGTGTTATTAGCAACAGAATATGGATTAAGAAGAGGCCGATGAAACAGCTCAGCAGGCAAAGTCACTTGCTACTGAGTTTGAGCACCCAAGTTCTATTCCCAGGACCCATGTGGTAGAAGGAGAAAACAGACTCCTCAGAGATGCCCTTTGACCTCCATATGCACAGAGTGACATACACAAACAAATAAAAAGTACAAATGTGATTAGGAGAAAATGGGCAGGACTACAGAGATGGCTCAATGGTTAAGAACACTGGCTGCTCTTCAGAGGACCTAGATTCAATTCCTAGCATCCATATGGCAGCTCATACCTGTCTGTAATTACAGTTGCTAAGAATCTCACACTCTCACATAGACATACACTCAGGCAAAACACCAATGCACATAAAATAAACCATTAAAAACTTTATCCCTTAAAAAAAAAAGCTATCAAGGGCAGGCAAAAAGGGCTATAAGAACTTTGATTTCTGCTTTGACCAAACACTTCAGACACTGATCCCAGGGAGAATTCCTATCCTTCCCTGACTTGGTCTCACCCTCAAAGACACCCCTAAAGTCAGTAGGCTCCAGAGCAAGTGAAGTGTCTCATATCAGGCCCCACATCGAGCACTAGAAACTTTAGGGTGAATTTTTTTCTCTTCCATCTTTCATTTTAACACATGGTCCCATAACAAAAGACAGGTAAACAAGAAGGTATCCTGTGAATTTTTTTTCATTAGGTTTTTATATGACTTCAGGAGAATCTTCAGAAATGCTGAATCTAAGAAACAGGGAAGCGGGGTGTTTATGTCCAGTCTGATGAAGCAGGCAGATGTGAAGAGGCTTGAGCGGACAAAGAAGCAGACCTAACACAGCTGAGGAGGCTGCACACGGCCTGTATGTGTTCAGATAGCCTCAGGTCTCCTGCATTTAGAAGGAGCTTTCTTCTGTTTCCTCATGACCATATTGGTAGTGTGGCCCAAATCTCACCATTCTGTATGGTTTTAAAGGATCCATGCCTCGTGTCTGGTGTTGTGTGTTGTGTGTGTGTGTGTGTATTCATATTCATGAGTTTTGCCCTGTTTTAGTTGACTATTCATGCCAGTTTCTCAGAAGGAATAGATTCATATTGTGGTTGTTTAGTTTTGGTTTTGGTTTTAGTTGTGTGCTTTTTTTTTTTTCTTCTTCGAGTCAGGGTTTCTCCGTGTAGTCCTGGCTGTCCTGGAACTCACTCTGTAGACCAGGCTGGCCTCAAACTCAGAAATCCTCCTGCTTCTGCCTCCCAAGTGCTGGGATTAAAGGCCTGCACCACCACCACCCGGCTGATTGTGTGCTTTCTTGAGATAAGACACCACTATGTTTTCCAGACTGTTCTCAAACTCTTAGACACAAGTGATCTTCCCATGTAGCTTCCCAAGTAGCCATAGCTACAGTGATTCACCAGCACACTGGGCAGAGAGTAAAGTTGTGACTAAGAGCAAAATCCTCTTGGCCATGTGACAGTGGATTACTTTCTCTGTTGCTGTGAAATGACACTAGGCAAGGCAGCACAAGGGACAATGTGCATCTGGGCTTATGATTCTGTGGGGTCAGAGTCTGCCATGGGATGCAGGCATGGCAGCAAGAGGCAGACTTGGAGGCAGGAGCAGGAAGCTGAGACACTGCATCCTTAACAGCAAGCTTGGAGCAGAGAGAGCAAACTAGGGGTAGCTTGAGGCTTTTAATCTCAGACTGTGTCCCAATAATAATACTAATTAATAATAATAATAATATAATAAATAAACTTTAAAAGAAAGTTAAGGGTTTATCAACTGTCCATATGAGTGCTTTTTAAAAAGGGAAAGAGAAAAGCTAAATCTACTTCAAAGATTTTAATAACCCATCACAAAGATAGTCTTTAGCAGCTTCAGAAACAGGAGGCTAGAAGTAGAAACCCTTTTCTTGGGTTGTAGTCCTGGGGATGGGTCCTGAAAGACAACAGTTGCCCCTCACAGGTTTTCCCAGTTGTGGAGGTGCGAGCAGGTACAGCCCTAACTCTGACATCTCTCCACTGGCAAAGCTGTCAGCTTCCAGCACTGCTGCCTATTGATGGCAAGCCGGAACCATGACACTGGGGCTGTCGGAGGGGATTCTTGACTGTCGGGGTGACAGCAATGCGGAGCTTAGAAATGACAGCAGAACAATGGGAAAATCCCGCCGTGCAGTTATTAATCATGGAAGTAGGGAAGCATGCCCTCTTATGTCAGCAGTGAATGCTTGGAAGGGGGGAGTGGGGGGGTTAGCTCTTGGCTCCCTCCTCTGTCCAGTCCCAGCACCTACACAGTCAGACAGGTGAACAGTGGACAGGAGGGAGTGCAAAGCTCTTCCTAAACTTAAATGTCCCCATTTTCTTAGAAAAAAAAAAAAAGTATCTCTATGAAGGTGGAGTACACTGCTACCAGATGAAGGACACTGCAGAGTTCTGTAGACTGAAGTGGCAGAGGTCATTTTCTGACTGAGATGATTAACATAACAAAGAGCCTGTCCTGACTCAGGACAACCTTCAGTGTTGATTCAGATTTCTTTAGGCAGAGATTTACCGAGCACACTTCTCCTGTGTGTGCAAATATCTCGACATAAATACATAAATAAGCAGAGTAGTTTATTTCTTTTATGTTTCCCATGATTGTGTTTGTTATCCCTACTCCAGGGGTAACATCCAAGGGTAATTCAAGATGTTCCTCTCCCTGTGAGCAGTGAAGAAAGAGGTTATGTGCCATCTGGAAAAGCTAATGTTTGCGTTGTTTCTGTCCTCGGCCCACCGGAAAGAAACTTGCAAACACATTTGAAAGACAGACCCCAGTTCCTAACTCTCGCTTGTGAGCAGGTTCTGATAGCTTGGCTGTCCTGGAACTATGGAAGGTGCTCGATCAAATCGCCTGTTCTGCCTCCAAGCTGGATTAAAGGCGTCCCACCACGCCCGGCCTTGTTAGTTCATTTATGAACTTGCTTTCTTTCTGTAGCTCTCTGAATGCATATGCAAAGTAACCTGCTTTCTTGTTTTCTGAAGAATTTTTCTTGTTTTCTGTGGGCTACAGAGAACTTCAAATGGGCGCATGGCCAACATACTGTAGAACAGGGAGTATTCCTTCCTTGTCTCAGAATCTTAACTTCTGCCCTTGTTTCTTTCTTCCTTTCTTTCCATATTAAATTCTATTGTTTCTTCTTTATTTTGTCTGTTGTTTCTGCTTACCTGAACTGGGATACCAGTGTCAAGGCAAATACAATATTTTATTGTCTTTACTTGCATTGCTGAAATACTTTCTCAAAATATTTGTAGCAGCCAGTCTTGTTGGTTTACTTAGAATGGTGTTAGCATTCTGTTAAACTCCACCTCCAGAGTTACCTGGCAACAGCTAGGTATGCTCCTCCCCAAAGCTACCTGGCAACGGCCAGGTAGCCCTGCCCACTATTATAAGAAGGCTGTCTGGTCCCCTCCTCTCTCTCTTGCTCTCTTGCTCCTGTGACCCACTCGCCTGCAGGTTCCTGTCTCCCCTTCCCTCTTCCCTCTCCCCTCCCCCCTCCACGTGGTCATGGCCGGCCACCTCTCTCTGCTCTCCCCTCTGCCCTAAATAAACTTCTCCTCATGGAACCCTCTGCCCTGGCATCCTTCCATCCAAACCGCCGTTTTTCTTTTTTTAAAATAACAACAATGGTGCATGGGCCAGGAAAACGAAGACATCGGGGACCTCACAACGCCACCGCCACCACTGCTACTCCATTCGGACTTTGTCTGCCGCTACCAGCCATCACCGGACGTGTAAGTTAACATCCGCTGCACGCGCCCGACTGCAGCGGCTCCTCCGCCACAGCCGTAGCAGCTCTGTTCCTGCCGCTACCAGACACCACCTGCACCGTCACTCCGATGCTGTTCCTGGCACTGCTGATCGCGTAAATTTCCACCACGTGAACACCGACCGCTTTCCATCGCTGCCCCAGTACAAGTCCCATCTGCTACGAAGCACCACACGGTTATTGGTAAGGAGCTTCCGGGTGCAGGAGGAACCCCAAACGTTTGTGCAGCTTGTGCAGGTCTGGCCAGCGCTCCCTGAACTAAGGGGTTGACTTTCTAGACGTTGGCACATTGTGTGAGTTTCTCGAGCTCTGACGGCTCCTGGGCCGATTTGCTTCTGGTGGGCTGAATCAGCCAGGGCACTTGGGTTTTTTTGTGACGACTCAAAAACTCCGATTTGTGCCCGCTGCTTTTCATTATTGATATTTCAATTAGGACGCTGATTGAAAATTAATAACGACTGTCACACAATGGGTTCAGCTTCGTCTGTGCCGCCTCAAACTCCACAGGGTTGTCTATCCCGCGGTCTAGTTCACTGTAGCTGCCTGCCAGAGCAGGAAGTCCCGCCCTGCTGCAGCTGCCACCAGCACACCTGATTCGCAGCGCCTGCCAGCAATACGATCGTTTGCCACTGTTATCAGTTTTCTTATCCTGGTCCTAGCCATGCTGACTGCATGAACTTCCACTGCTGCTACAAACTTCCACCACGTGAGCTTTGCCCCTAACACAATGCTCTCCCCTTCAGACCATCTGCTGACCCCATTACTTTGCCATCTCCGTTCTCTCTTGTGGAACTTTGCTGACCACCATCTACCTCGACCACACACTGTCTCCTGTCCACTGCCTGTAAACATTGGAGACCAAGTGCTTCTCTCCCTCCAGATCATCGGCCCTCACCTCTCTCTCCCAAATGGCAGGGTCCTTTTAAGGTAATCCTCGTGACCCCTACAGCTGCTAAACTTGAAGGACTACCTCATTGGGTCCACTTGTCTCACCTCAAGCCTTTCATCCCTTCATCTAAAATTGACTCCTCTTCATACACGTCGAATCTAACAGGTTGTGCTCTCTTAAGCTCCAGAGAACACCCGAAATCACCCACCTTGTCCTCAATCTCAGAAGATGAGACCCCACCCCAGCAGCTGAGCTCAACCTCACTGACTAGACACATGTTTCTATCCAGGTCAGCCTTTACATCTAGGTGTACGAGGTTCAAGATACACTCAAAATAACAAACAGTCTCTCCAAACAGGACCAGGGAACTACTCCATAGCCGGATGCCAAGAACCAATCCGGATTGCCACCATCCCTAGACCTGTTATCCCATTTAAATATTATGTTCTCTATACTTGCTTTCTTTTTGCCCAGATAGAAGAGTACTAGTCTTCTCAGATACATATGCTAGGTCCATGGACCAACCACTTCTACCAACACTGCAAGACACTCGCTTCTACATCCAAGGCCCACAAGATTCCAGCTGTGGTGCTTCAGAACTGATGGGTACCAGGTGTCCTGACAGCTAAAGAAGATGGTCTTCGCCAGTTCTCCCAGGAAAAGTGCCACTTTGAGAATGTGAGAACCCCTTGGGCCATCCTCCTGATATTATTTTTAACCAATTTATTAATCAGTTCCTGTTACAGGATTATCAGCTGCTGTCCACACATCTATGGAGCAGGCCCTGATGATGAAAGTCAGCTACTCCCTTCAACGGACTACGCCCCTACACAGCAGGAAGCAGTTTAAGAGACACGACGCCCCAACTCCTCTTTCACCATCAGCTCCCCTTCTCCCCCCTTTTTTCCTTTCTTTTTATAATAATAAGAAGGGAGGTATGTTAGCATCAAGCCCGAACTTTGAGTGACGTCACATTTAGGTGACATGCGACTTCTACCTTGTTACCAAGACAACCGCCAAACCTCCCCACAATTCACCTGTTACCTGCGGACGAATACGTCACAGGCGATATAAATATTCAGGGAAAGCGACAGCTCCCTCTCTCTCTCTCTCTCTCTCTCCCATCTTTCTCCCCACTTCTTCCCCCATCCTCTATCCTAATAAATCCACTTCCCCGTGGGATCAGCTGGTCTGTTGTGGTCTACTTTAAGCCGAGCACCGCTGTAATCTGCTGCCGTAACCCTTTAAATGGAGTCAGGAGAATCCCAAGTCACCCTCAGCTAGGTTCTTCCTCAGCTTGGGCTACAGAGAACCCTGTCTCACTATACCCCCAGTTCCCCTAAAACAGTAGATGAACCATACCCCAAACTCCACATGGCTCGTCTCACAGTTTAAATTGATATATATATATATATATATATATATATTTTTATTTTTTTTTTTTTTTTTTTTTTGAGACAGGGTTTCTCTGTATAGTCCTGGCTGTCCTGGAACTCACTCTGTAGACCAGGCTGGCCTCAAACTCAGAAATCCACCTGCTTCTGCCTCCCAAGTGCCAGGATTAAAGGCATGCACCACCACTGCCCAGCTGCCAAATATATTTTTAATATGGTTCAAATCTTGAAGTATTTTTATTTACTAATTATGTTTCTCACTATGCAAATTAGCTATCTACTAGGCCTTTGCTTTTCTTTCCAATTTTAAACGTCTTTTCTTTCCAACTTTGAAACTCTCTTGTCTTAGAGTCTTTTCCTGTTGTTATGATAAAATGCTCTGACAAGAGTGACCCACGGGAGAAAGGGCTCCTTTGGTTCACAGTTCAAGGGTGCATCATGGAGGAGAAGTGGAGGGACTTGAAGCAGCTGGCCACACTGCATTCACAGTCCAGAAGCAGAGGGTAGCGAATGCATGCTGACCCCTGCTTATGTCCCTTTGACATTGACACAGTCCAGGATCCCATGCAGGAAATGGTACCACTCACCAGAGGGTGGGGCTTCCTGCTGCCACAGGCATGCCTACAGGCCTGTGTCCCAGGTGATTCTAGGGTCTGTTAAATGGACAATTAGCCCTGACCATCACCTGTCCCAACTCACGTTTGTACACATTTATCATGTGTGGTAGCTTTGGAATATGCTAAGGTATAAGGCAGTGCTAGCTTTCATTTTAGCTCTTTCTTTTCTAGAATATTCTTTGATGTCTTTGCCTCTTCTTTCTTCTAAGTAAAATTTGAAAGCATCCTCTTGGGTTTGATGACAGTGCTTTCATTTGAAAGACTCTTTCTTGAGCTGCCTGGGACAGGTAGCAAATGATTAGTCAAATATTCTGAGTCATGCTGGACTAAAGAATTTTGCTCAGAACAGCCAAAGCCTGAACTCAGAGGCTGTCACAAATTATAGCCAAGAGCAAGACTCAGTCCATGTCTAAGGGAAATGTCAAGATACAGGTCCAAGTTTACTCTTTAATGGAGGAAAAATGTTAGGGAAAGAAGAAGCAAAGAGCAAGTCAGGGAAACACACTGTAGTGGCCCTGGGAACACTGCTGGACTCTGCTTCCTCCTGGTAGTGGCAGCAGTGCTGTGTGGGTCTGGCTGTACATTCTGTCAAGAGGCAGCAAGCTTTTATGACTCTGTGCAAACAGTTTGCATCAATTTACCCAAGCATCTCTCCAATGACTTGTGTCTGGAAGATTGTGTAGGAATCTACATTGGTTCTTGATGACACTTGTGCTGTTTCTTCGGTGCATAGCTTTGAGTGAGTTGAAGAAATATTCTGCAATATTTTTTTGGAAGCATGCTCCCTTTGGAACCAACTGTGGAGTAATACTAATACTTGCTATTGCCATATTTTTCACTTAACTTTGTGTTTTAATCAGAAAGACACGTGCCACTCTCAATGAGGAATCAAGAATTGTCAACAAAAAATATGAATGTGTAAACTATTTTCTGAAATCCAATTCCAGATAAACAGAATGTGTCAAACAAGTTCCCTATGTGCAAACAATGCTCTGTATTGAAATATATCCTATCAACACTTTCTGAAATTCTTTAGAATTTATTCCCACTATGAATACTTTTTATAGGTGGCATCTCCATGAGTAAACATTTAAAAGGACAGGTAACATAAAGAATGTGGTTCTTTCTAATTCTGCCTTCCAGTGTTAGCCCTCAACAAGAAGTTGTTCAATAAGCCATCAACGCTGTTTGTTGGTTTGCTTTGAAAAAATGCTTCTTTGGGAAACAGCTAAAATGCAAGATTGTAGGTCAGCTATCCATCAAATCCATTTGTGGGAACTTCTCATCCCTTCTATCACTGGCCTAGTTGGTATAACTGTCATCATTTACATAGGCAATGTCACCACTTTGGCCACAGTTGACTAGTCAAGAGCAATCAACCAGGGCTATGTAGCATCCTAAGTTTTGTGGATACTGATCATAGTGTTTGATCCTGCAAATCGTGTTAGTGACATTCTTGATCCTTTAGTCCTCTGGGGATACTGTGTCCGAATACTATGCTTTCAGCCTTGGAACACTGAGCATCTGAGAGCTTGCACCTGTGACTTCCATGAGCCTGTCTTAGACTACTTGAGATAATTTCCCTTTATGCATCACCTGAAGCCAGAGAGTCAAAAGCCCCAGCTACTTACACTTCTCAGTTTGTCATTAGTCAGTGATTGACCTGGGAATCCAGAAGCCCAGCAAAGTTGCCTTTGTCTGGAGAAGCTCAGCACACTATTAACACTTTAGAAGTCTCTTGCAGAATCCAACCAAAGGTGGGGTTTTACCAAAGTCATACATTACTTAGCAGCTCCCTTCCTTATCTTCCCTGCATCCCCTCCAATTCCTTCTTCCTGATAGCCTTTCATTATGCACACACAGCCTCATCACAGGCTTTGCTTCAAGTGAATAGGACCCAAACTAATAGTGGCTGAGCCTGGGTTATTGAGCTGATGGCCTGGAGCTATGAGACCAGGATAGAGGTTTGCAGCTGCTGATGGTTTAGAAGCCAGAGATGGATAGACCTACAGACTGAAGCACAAACAACCTTGATGGTGCTGCAGGCTCTGCCTCCAGGTGTCTTTGAGGCTATCTCCTCTCCTACTCTTCTGAAAATGTGGATTTACAGAAATGTAGCTAGATTTCTGTCAGTTGCATTTGAGAAAATCCTGATAGAGTTAAGACTAAAGCTCCTAAATGTTGTTGACCATTTCATGGGAAAACAGCAAAACACTAACCTACAGTCAGCATTGTGGTTTTAGATATATAGTCCCCACCTCAAGACTCATCAGTTCAAGGCTTGGTTACCAGCTGGTCAGCATTGAGGATTGATTGGCTCCTGATCTCTTTAATGAACAGTCTACTGATAGATCCATAATTCGAACTATTGAGAGATGAATGAACGTTAGAAGGCAGCAGGCATGGGGCGGAAGGTGAAGAGGGGAGGGAGGAAGGGAGGTAGTTAGAGGAAGTAGATCATAGGGCTTGTCCTGAGAAGCCAGGCCTTGTCCCAACTACTTCATCCCATTGTTGCTTGGCTGTTCTCACACCATGGTTCCTGACTGCTACAAGACGAACAGCCATGTTATCACAGCAATGAATTGCTGAATCACACAAGTCACATACAACTTCGCACAGAATTTCAGGGCTTCACAGCCCTACTCCTGGAATCTTTGTTTGTTTGTTTCAGAACACGCTATGTTAGCATCACAGGCATACTGGTGATTTTATAAGAATTAAACCCTTTGGTGTTGCTCATCATGCCTCCAGGCAAAAGCTAACCTAGCTGGGGAATCTCAGACATTTTCCAAAAAAAAAAAAAAAAAAGGAAAACAACTTTGAAATCTCATCTTCCTCCAAATAAACAGTTACCCCCTCAAAATAAACAAAATTACCCCTCCAAATCGTTACCCCTTCAAATAAACAGTTTCCCTTCTTCAAATAAATAGTTAGAAAAAAGCAAATCACAACTGATCAAAAATAAATAAATAAGCTTTAAAAAACACACTGCCAAGCTGAGAACATGCACACAATTGTGGAAATGTCTGTGAGCAGGAAGTTTACGGAAATGTGGGCAGATAAACAATCACTGGCATCACTGGGCACCCACTGCGTAAGCAACACCAAGCTGATTGATTGTTGTGTCCCCTTATTAAGGAACTAACTGTTTGAAGCATTGAAAGTTCTTAGAACCATTGTTGGGGTCCAGGAGTTGCTCCACAAACCACACAAACACTGATCTCAGTCAGACAGGGATGGTTTATTAAACCTAAGACTGATAGATCATGGTCGTAGCTCAGAAATCAGGGGCTGAGGGCTATGACCCTGAACACTTTTCTTTGTCACCTTATAAGGGCTAAAACCACGAAAACCACAGTGAGCTCATATGCAGGTGCTAGAAATTCTACCTGGTGGCCTACCCTGACTCAAGTCATTTTAGACATAACAGTTCATATTGACCTTTAATTTGATGGCCCCTATGTAAAGCTTTGTGGAATTTCTTAAGATTAACAAACCTCATACAGAACACAACAGGGTTTATGTGATCAGCATGACCCTGCTCTGAGTCAAGTTACTTTTTGGTATCAATGACTGGCAGGCTGTAATAACAGCAACAATATGAAATAGCTGGTGGGCATGGAACAAAATGGCTACAGCTATGCTGTGGAGACAGCCCTCAGCACCATGACTTATGCTCTACCCACCCACCCCCCATTTTATATTTGTCTGTCTTTCATGTGTCCAAAGGGGAAAGCACCATTTGTCTTAAGGCAGTTAGAGGGATCCTGTCTTGTCTCCATCGTGTGCCCTCGGTGGTCTCTCCTCACCTGGCAGTACAGGACAGTGTGTCTCAGGACAGGGTGGATGCACACTTTCTCTCACACACAGTTCCCACCCTTTTCATCAATTCTGACACAGCGCTTAGCTGCCCAACACATTCTTTGCTCTAAAACCAAGAGCCTGTGGGTGTGTGGGCTCAATGATGTGAGTGGGAGCCCCAGAAGCACGTGCCTTCAGCAGAAGCTGATGCTGGGGACAGGGCAGGGATCCTGCAGCACCCTCGATGCAGTGAGCCGGCCGAAAGGCAGGGTTTTCCCCAGAATCAAGCTGAGCAGGTGGAATCCAGGTCCTGCTTGGCGGGGTTTGCCCTAACCAACACTGTACTAATAGGTAGAAACAACACAAATCCCTTTGGGTAAATTTTGGGGACCGAAGAAGCTTATGTCCATCTGAATATGCTATCTTTTGCTACATGGATAACAGAAAACTTGTGTTTTTCCTAACTTTAAATTTCAGTTATCCATAGGGATATGTTCTGAGACCCACAATGGGTGCTTCAGACAGAAGCAAACCATATATAAATATATGGAGCCATCAAATATATATTTGCAGCACCTACAAACCTAGGTAAGGTTTAAGTGATAAATAAATACAGTGGTAATAACAACAACATACAGTAATTTTTACACTATACTGTAATAAAAGCAGTTCAAAATGTATGAATTGTTTATTCCTAGAATTTTCCTATTATCTTTGGCCTGTGGGTGGCTTCAGGTAAACTTAAGCTCAGAAAGCAAAGTCTAGATAAGAAGGGAGACTTGTATATTTATAAATGCAAACATCTCACCTAAAGGAAGGAGAGAAGGGAAGGAGATATTAAATTTGCTAACTGTATTTGTTAAGGTCGTTTGCTAATCACAACTCTCCATTGTAATGAGTCCATGTTAAACGCAAACACTTCCTCCATAATTAATGGCTCATATCAGCTGAGCCATTTCTCCACCTCTTTTAATGATATTTTAAAAGATAAACTGCTGAGCATGTGATTACATTGATAGAGTCTGTGATTCCCAGTTGTCAACTTGACTATATCCGGAATGAACTACAATACAGAAATGGAGGGCTCACCTGTGATCCAGATCTTGAGCATAGTGGCCATGAAAAGCTTAGGACCAGGCAAGGAAGTACACACCGTTATTTCCAGGAGACAGAGGCCAGCAGAGCTCTGAGTTCAAGGCCAGCCTGGGACAGAGCAAGTTCCAAGTGAAGAACCGCTTAGGTCCAGGCATAGTGATACTCACTTTTAACCTGGGCTATCCTTTCTGCTGAAGGCCTACATAAGAACAGTGGAAAAGGGAAGTGTTCATTCTTCTCCTGCTTGTACTTACTTGCCAGCACATCTATTTGTATCTGCTTCTTCAGGATTCCAGCTTATACAGAAGACCAGCTGAAATGCCAGCCTCGTGGGACTGAGCAACTACTAGATTCTTGGACTTCCTATTCACAGCTGCCAATGGTTGGGTTAGTTGGACTGCAGACTGTAAGTCAGTCCAATAATTTCCTTTAATATATATAGACATTCCATAAATTCTGTGACTCCAGAGAACTCTGACTAATACAGAGTCCAAAACTGGCTGGTGCCCTTCTATCTTCTCTGCAATGTAGAAGGTGGAACTCAGGGCCCATTCTGGGATGCTTAACTGATATTGTGATGCTCAATTGCTCTGAGCTCCATCAGTAGAGACTGTACTTCTCTTCCTGCCCTTGGGGAGCTGTACTAACCCTCACCAAGTCCAAAAACAGAAACTGAGCAAGATACAGACACCTGAAGAAATCCAGAACTGTGGGTTCACAAAAGACTGTTGTTGGCTGTTATTTTAACAAACTGAATTAAGTCTAGTAGCTCACTTCTATAATCAAACATACTCAGGAGGCTGAGGCAGGAAGATGACTATAGGTTCAAGGCCAGCCAGGGCTACATAGTGAGTTCCAGGCCAGCCCAAAACTCTGTCTTTGAAAAGAAAAAAAAAAAAAAAACTAATTTTGAAATATTTTGTGCTACATTACTGTAGCTCTGTTCCTCTTAAATAGGGGGTTACATTGTAAGTCCTTCCTGCTTCTAGTGACATTAAATAGTGGCCTGGGACAAAACTCTCACAGAGATTTTGCAAGTGTAGTGCAATCCATGTGTATCAGAGCATGCAAATTATCTTATATAGTTATCTTATAAGACAACTATAGTTTCCACAAACTTGCACCAAAACAGTGCACATTTAGTGAGATCTGGATAAAGCATGGGCTTCAGTGTTGGACAATCACAAGAACATACCTAAGGATGAAAAACATACCAGCAATCAACCAACAAACAAAACTTAAATGCATGATGAGTTAGTTTCAGGGCCTTCAGGTCAGAGGGAATTTTATTGAGTCAATGTCTAACCCTTCAGATTTGTGGTCATCCAACACTGAAACCCATACTTTTCCCAAATCTTAATAAATGATTACTAGTTTGGAATTTAGATAGTATATTTCATTAAAGGCCTTCAAGATACTATTCATTTGTTGTATAACATCTTTTTAATCTGGACAGAATTGAATGGCAGAATCATAGTAAGCCACTTAATTTTTTTTTTCTTTGTTTGGTTTTTCAAGACGAGGTTTCTCTGTGTAGCCCTGGCTGTCCTGGAACTCACTCTGTAGACCAGGCTGGCCTTGAACTCAGAAATCCGCCTGCCTCTGCCTCCCAAGTGCTGGGATTAAAGGCATGCGCCACCACTGCCCGGCCAGTAAGCCACTTAATTAAAAAAGAATCCTATTTCCAGTCACCTGCGTGTTTAACTTCCATGTGTTTCTAATCAGCTGCTCACTTTTCAGTGCTCCTGTATGTAGATTTTTTTTTTCTCCTCATTTTAGAGTTTTTGTTTGTTAGCTTTTATCTTTTTAAGTTTCTCTATGCAGCCCTGGCTGTCCTGGAACTCCTTCTGTAGCTCAAGCTGGACTCAAACCCAGGGATTTACCTGTCTCTGTCCCTTGAGTGCTGGGATCAAAGGTGTGTGCCACCATGCCCGGCTCTATATTTTGAGTCTTGTAAACATTCAGAAAAAAAAGGTAAAGTCAAAGCAGACACACGTACACTCCCTGTCTAGATGGCAATTAGCACTGAACTGTAATTGCTATGTCAACTCATTGTCTTCCATCCATGACCATTCATCAGTCTGTCCTGTATCCATCTGTACTGTGACTGCTCAGTAGCTGAGGATAAACACATGTGAAGAACGCTGCAGTGTGAGCAAAGCTTTGGCCCTTCCCCTTATCACCAGGGTCTGTAGACAAATCCACGGACGATCTGAAACATCAAGTTCAAAGGAAGGATGCCAATGAAAGAATCGACTGCCCTCAGAGATGACTTAGGCAGGATGAATGGAAGCCTTACCCATCTGCTCTTAGAAAGGATTGGCAAGAATGTCACTACTGTCTGCTGGCCTAGAAAAGGTTCCTTTATTAATTAATGTTCTAATTCTGAGTCATAGTTTGAGCCCTGCTCCCTTTTTATTAAAAAAAAATTACTTCTGGGACTTCCTTCTCAGTAGTGATAAAATCTAATATAACAAGGAGAGGAATCAAGGACTTCTGGGACATAGGATGACAGAAACCAGCCCTGTGACTCTGTCAGTGGGTCAGGTGTCCAGGATAAAAGTTGAAGTGTGATGTATAGAGATAACAAGAGCAGCCAGTGCAAGCAGGGAGATGGAGAGGAATGGGACAACTACAGGAGTTTGGAAGTAGGTTCTTTAAAGACTACACTTCATCAGGACAGGGACCCAGGAAGGTAAGGTAAGGGATGCAAAACAGGAACCTGAAGGCAGGAAGTAAAGCAGAGGCTGTGGAGAAACACTGCTGGTAGTTTATTCCTTGTGTCTTGCTGAACCTAGTTACTTATATAACCCAGGACCACAGCTCAGGGAGGGCACAAGCCACAGTGGCCCGGCCCTCGCTCATTAACCATTAATCAAAAAAAAAAAAAAAAAAAAGTGCACCACAGACTTGTCTGTAGTCTAGTCTGATGGAGGCAATTTCTCAATTGATGTTCTCTCCCAGATTACCATAGCTTGTATCAAGTTGACAAAACTAACCAGCACACGAGTCGAAACTTGTTTATAGATGAGAAAATATAGACCCAGAGATATGAGGTGCTTATCCACAGATACACAATAAGGTAGAGGGAATGCTAGCCTAGGCTAGCTTATGCTAGCCTATGTTAGCTTATGCTGGCCTTTGATCTTTCCATTTATTTACTGAGCACTTACCTTAGACTGGGTCACGCAGTAGAGACATAGGCTGGTCCCCGCAGAACAATTCTTATATCTAACTCATGAGTCATAGTTTGACACATAGTTTGGTGTGCCTGGACAGTCTTCACAGAACCCTTCTCTGTTTCATTATGAATGAAAAGAAAGGAGGAGATCTTCTCTAGATTCTCTGCTGGAATTGTCTAAGTTCTTCCTTTATTTTATGGTATCGATTATACCACTATGGGTTTATAACTGTTTTGATGACAGAAAAACCAGTGAGTTACAGAGACTTCTAAAACATTAAAAGAGACATCTTAGGTTTTTTTTCCATTTTATTGAAAATAGATTATTTTCTCATACAGAATATACTAATGACCATTTCCCCTCTCCCCACTCCTCTCAGGTCTTCTGTCCTATACCTCCCATCTGTGTCTCTCAGTAGAAAAGAACATGATGATGATGATAAAATAACAAAATAAAATATAATAAGATAAGAAAACCACCACACTGATATTGGACAAGATAAAATATCAGAAGGAAAAGAATCCCAAAAGAAGGCACAAGAATCAGCGACCCCTTGTTAACACAGACAAGAGTCCCATGCAAATACTAAACTGAAAGCTATTATATATATGCAGAGGATGTGGTGCAGACATGTATAGGCCCTGTGCTTGCTGCTTCAGTCTCTGTGAGTTGATATGTGCTTTGCTCATGTTAATTTAGAGGTCCTTGTTCTCCTGGTGCTCTGCCTCCTCTGTCTCTTATCCTCACTCCTCTTCTATGGGGATCCCTGAGCTCTAAGAGGAGGGATTTGATGGAGACATCACACTTGGAGTTGAGTGTCCTAAGATCTCTCTCCCTGTATAATGTCTGGCTGTGGGTCTCTGTATTTGTTTCCATCTGCTGCAGGAAGAAGCTTCTCTGATGGCTGAATAGGGCCACTGATCTATGACTATAGCAGACTATCATTAGGGGTCATGTTATCACTACCTTTTATGTTTTCTTACTATAGATCTCTGGTTTATCAAGCCTCTGGTTCTTGGTCACTTAAACTGTGACAGATATGGGTTCCATCTGGTGGAGTGAAACTTAAGAAAAGGCACATTTTAGATGTAAAGAAATATAGTTAACAAAGTATAAGCCTATTTTTTTCCTTAGTATGTTAGGGGGTGTTCAAGAAAATAATCCTGTCTATAATCATGAATATTGTACACACTATATACTTATATGTACTTAGTATATTTGTGAGCTGTATATACTCAACTGAACTCTGCCTTGCATTGGAAGTACTCAGTAAAAAAAGAATTTTTGAAAAAAATGAGTGCTGGGTTCTATCCCGACTAGCTGGATGGGTTCTCCATCCGCAGTCAGATCTATTTAGTACGATTAGAAAGTGGCAAGTACTTATGTTTTTAAAGAGATCAGTCAAATGAAAACAACCCTCAACTCTTTCTTACATCTTCTCCAAACACAGTGTAAGGTGACTCCTTAAAGCTTGTAGGTTCATCTGGAGGAGGTGTTCTTGGTCTAAAAATCCCACAGCCTGTGCTGTGCATTCCAATGTCTTTGGACTACCTAAGTTTTCTTTGAGTTTTGTTTATCTTTGATCTGAGAACTTCAGTATGCTTTGTAACTGTATACAGGATTAAATACTTCCTCCATTTGAACAGAAACCCAAAGCACAGAGGTTTAGGTAAACAAAGGAGATCAACAAGTTCATTACAGCCTGGTTTAGAAACAAGAATTTCTCTGAATGACAGTTGCTTTGTTTTAATGTCAAATTCATCGATGTATAGATTCCCTTTTGATAGAACACGGGCAACAGAGCCATTTGATAAAAGAAGCCCAAATGTACTATAAATGAAATTATGCTTCTTGCAATTATAAAAACCAGACAAAAGACCTAATTACCAACACTGGTAGCAAACTAACCCCTAGAGTTAAAAAAAATCCTTCCTATAGCTGTGAGCTATGTTTTCTAACATCCTTTTGTAGATCAATGGACATTTTCATTATAAACTTGCGGAATGGTCAGATAGAAAGCTCTGGTTGTGAATTTGTTCACAGGACAGGATCTTTGTAGTTCAATCCCCTCAGTCCTCCTGTGTTGGAGTCACATGGAAGCTGTCAAATACATGATGTAGTTCACACAGTACCCATCCCCGGCTTAACCTCCCTCTACCAGTGTTCTAAGCCTGGTCCAATAAAACCCAAGACCCACTGATTATCGGTGTTCTGGCGTGAAGGGCAGACTACAATATAACATTAAGTTGAAATTTCTTCAGGAACAAATGCTGGAAAGATTCCTTAATCAGTGAATATAAGAATCCATCCAAATATCCAAAAATAACCAAGGCATACCACATAAAAATTCAGTGAGAGGTTTGGCAGAGAAGATTTGAGATAAAGTAACGGCTCAAAGTGCCCCACTTCTAAAGGAGAAAAGTGTTCTGTGCAATCATTTCTTCCTGATTCAAATTCTACTTTATGGATTATAATACTTGAAACAATGTTTCATGAAGCACAGATCAAAGTTGCTGGGGTTTTTTTTCCCAGTTAGATTTTCTAGGATTAAAACACATCCTTTTAAAATTAGGCAGCAGGAAACATGCTATGAAACATAAGTTAACTGGCCTGAAATTTGGACTCTGATCATCTTTCCCTACGAACCTGAGGATTAATTTTATACTATATGTGAATAAAGAATTTGAACAGGATTTCTATAAGTCAGATATGAATTAATCATTTTATATCTCTATCTAAAAGCCTTTAATAACCCCCCATATCGCAAAGGACAAAGTTCAAACCTTAGTTCACAGCCTCCTATCTTTCGCCTTTTTTACTAGATTTCCCTTTCAGTTTCTCAAATCTTGGGCCCTTTGCCTCTCACCTCTCACTGCTGGGAATCATTTTGCCTGCCCTCCTTAACAGCATATAGTAAGCACTTAACCAACCCTGCATCACTGCTAATACCACTGGCGATAGATGAGAACGAGTGTGTGTAAGATACACTCCACTAGACTCCAAGAGGTTGAAGGCAAACTGTATTATTATTTGCATATATGTTATCTAAGAAGGATTCCTCTATTGTAGAACAACTGAGAATATTAGGAAGGAAGGAATATTTATATTTGAATATATTTAACTTGCAACCAGGGACACGAGCCTCAGAAATCATTCATTCTTCACCACTGAGCAGTGCACGCAGTTCTTGTTTGCTCAGATGACCTAGTGAAGCATCTATGGACAGGTGCCACAGAATCCAGGCTGTCCTGGAACTCACTCTGTAGACCAGGCTGGCCTCAAACTCAGAAATCCTCCTGCCTCTGCCTCCCAAGTGCTGGGATTAAAGGCGTGCCACAGAATCTTAGAGATCCATGAAAGCATTTCCTGTTTGGCATCATCTTCTTAATGTCTATACTTTGATATCCAGTATAAGTAAAATGAAGGTAGGAAGATGACATAAAACTTGTGTAAAGTCACAAAGATGGTAAAGTCTGAATTACAACCAAATTTTATCAGACTCCAGAACAGATGAGGCAATGCAGGGTCCTAACACAAGACCCTGGTCCTAACAGAAGTCCCTTTGGAACCTTATTCCTTGCTATCACCTACACCTACCAGTCCTATCTAGGGACACAGGACAGCTTGGTCCTCTCAGTATCTCTCCCATTCTTCAGACGCCACTTTACAGTGACTTCAGAGCAGCTTCTCATTTAGGTAGTAAATATACTACTTCCATGTATTTGCTACCTGAGTTTTGGTCACAGAGTAGGATCACTAAAACATGAAACAAAACAAACAACCAAAATAAACTAGCAAGAGTTGGGCATACTGGCCCATGCCTGTAATCCCAATGCTTGGGAATTGGAGGTAAGAAGTTGAGGAATTCAAGGTCATCCAAAGCTACAAAACAACTTCAAAACCAGCCAGGGTTACAGGTGATCTTGTTTCAAATAAGCAGATGAACCACCCATCCACCCATCCACCCACCCACCTACCCACCCACCCACCAAAATAAATCAGGCCCTTCTGTCATGTGAAAACAGAAAACACAACAAAATGGTGGTGTCTTCTATGAAACAGGAAGTATGCTCTAGCCAGACACTAAATCCACCTACTGGACAGTGGTCTTAGGCTTCCTAGCACCCAGAACTATAGAACAATACACTTAAAAGCACTGGATTATAAACCACTGCCTTCCTGAAAGTCACTAGAAATATCTGGGTAGTAAAACAGTCATTCACAGTTGCCTTCCATGTAACTATGATTTACATATAGGTAAGCGTTTATAGAGTCAAACCCTCTATAACAGGGCTTCATATGCTCAGTTCTTGCCTTTCCACTGAGCCACACCCTTAGGCTTCTCATTGCTAGTCACATTCATCATCTCTAGTACTTACTTTGACACACTGAGATTGCCAAGTGGTCATCAAGGTTCCATTTTCTGACAAAAGCATCAATTATGCTCCTTAATACTCAGAAAATGTGTCACTTACTACAACCATCAAAGATTATAAACTGTTCCTAAAGATTAGTCATTAGATCTAGCACATCCTTGGGTCAATGAACACCTACTATGTTAAGCATATGAAAACTCAAATTTGGAGTTTGAATTTGAGTTGTAAAAATCAATCAGTATTTGCCCAGGGGATACTGAGCATTGGACCACATTGGAATGTCTGTGTTTGCTACTTTTCTTCACTGTGATAAAATATAGAAGCAGCTTGAGGAAAGAAAGATTCTGAGATGTTAGCCCATTATGATGGGAAAGTGGAGCAGTGTACATCAGAGTGGCCGGGAAGCAGAAAGAGAGAGAAAGCCTTCACCTTACCAGGGGTCATGGCATCTCTCAGTGTCTCCTAATTTCCATGACTGCCTCCTTCCATTAAGCATGACCCTTCAGTACTCACAGCCTACCTATATGTGTTTAAGTTCATGAATACCTGTGTGTGTGGTGGAGGTGGGGCAGATGCATGCCACAGCTCATCTGTGGAGGTTGGAGAACAACCTTGGCTGTCAGTTCTCCCCTCCCACCACGTCTTGAGACAGCATCTCTTCGTCGTTTGCCATTTCCTGTGTTGGTTTGCTGGATGGATGCCAGCTTCCGAGGATCCACAGGAATACTGAGACTATAGATGTGGATGCATTGTCTGTCTCTATGGGGCTTCTGGAGATGGGGACTCAGGTCCTTATTGTCGATGGTAAGCACTTTCCAGGCCGAGCTGTCTCCATAACTCAGATAGCAGCACGCACTGCTAGAGTGCATTTTTCAACTCAAGAGCTTCTGAGCCTTTGTTTGACATAGGCTGGAATAGTCTTCCAACTGCCATTGGGACGGTTCTGTGGACTTACCTTGGTTTGTCTTTACTTTCCCTGCAGTGATGACTCTCCATGTACAAAGTTAGATGGTAAGCACATTTTTTTTTTGAAAGAAAAGATTATTTTGAGTTTGTTTCATCTTCTCGAATATGTAACTATCACTCCAAATCACAGAAACGAGAGACATCAGGAAGTATGTAAAATAAGAGGATAGCTTTATTTTGCTACAAGGCAGTAAGTACACTGTCATTTCAGAAGTTCAAGGCCAGCCTTCTTGCAAATGTTCTCAAGGCAGAAACTGGCTATTGTCTTCCCCACAAACACAGGAACCAAGAGGCAGTTGTGGGTCCGTACACTTAGAAACCTACAGTGAATGCTGATTGAACTCGGAAATTGCCCAAATGGGTAAACATTCAGGCTGAACTCAAAACAAAACATACGACATAAACAACACAAATCTCCCAAAAAGAAAAAGAAGTGCAATGCTTTTATAAACTGACAATAACAAAAAAAAAATTTCCTAAAAAAACGAAAATGTACAACAAATGCAAAATTCTCCCAAATAAGTTTTCCAATTACAAAAGGAAAAAGGTATATATATAAAAATAAAAAAGTCTGGAGTACTAGTGCATAGTCCGTCATCTAACACCAAGTCTCTTTTTTTCTTCTAAGCTCTACTTCCTCTGACACTAACTAGCAGCGTGTCTACAGGCTAAAACCATAGCAGCGAAACACAGTTCTCCATTTGGCATTTACAAAATTAAATTACTAAATAAAAATATAATTTTTTAATAGAACTATTTCATACAGTAATAATTTTTCAAGCAAGCTGACAAAAAAAAATTCCCCTCATGAAATGGTTTAGTACAATAAAGGTATTTTCAAAATTATTAACCATGAATGAGTTATTATAGATTCCATTAAGTATTACTTGGTATTTAGCTGACATTCATAATAATGCTTTTGCTGGTTTTTTAAAAAATATCTCTGTGTATGTTTAGTGACTGAGATACATGGAATACTGGGATATTTCTTTGTGTAAATTTTTTTAAAAAATTCGCCATAGTCAAAAATACTGATCTGTTGGATCCTCTAAAAATACAAATAAATCATTTTATTTATTTATTTTAAAAAAAATCTGATTATGATATTAACAAATGGTTACAATTCTTACCTAATAATTTAGGTAAGACTGCTATTCATTAATTTTTTTAAAAAAGATCCTTTTTAGTTGGGTGAAATGCAGGAAGATTTCACACAACTGAAACGCACTTGGTGCTGCTCTCAACTGTTGTACCACAACAAAAATAGGTTCTTCTCTCAGTCATGGAGGGCTCCATGTTGAGGAACGATACGTTAAAAGTCAACTTTAAGTGTTCTGAATACCATAATGCTTTTCTGGAAATGTCTCACATGACCAGAGTCCGAGCTGAGAACGCATTCACATAGTTCCGAGCCTGACTGGAGGCAGTCATCTGGTCCTCTGTCTTCCCACAGGATGCTGGCTCCCAGGCACCACCGCAGGCCTGATAGGGGAGGAGAAGGCGGCAGAGTCAGTCAGGTCAGGAAGCATGGGCTTCCCCACCCCGGCAGGACAGCCCAGGACCTGACTGCCCCGTGGGAAGTCGTCCTTGCTGGGAAGCCTTTGTCCCTCAGAACTGAGTACATTGTCGTAAGGTGTAACATCTTGTTCTTGGAATGCCTTCTGCCTCCTAGGCAGTTTTACAAGGTTGGAGACAGGTTTTGGATATCACTGTACAGATATCTAAGGCAGGTTTCTGGGCCTTTACTCACTCCACAGATTTGATGAGCCATTGAGCCAAGAAACTTAATTTCTTTTTTCTTTTCTTTTTTTTTGGTTTTTCGAGACAGGGTTTCTCTGTGTAGCCCTGGCTGTCCTGGAACTCACTCTGTAGACCAGGATGGCCTTGAACTCAGAAATCCGCCTGCCTCTGTCTCCCAAGTGCTGGGATTAAAGGCATGTGCCACCACTGCCCGGCATTTAATTTCTATAATGTACCACTACCAGATAAAACTTACACACGCTCATACAAATACCTAAAATATACACATATATTTGCATACATGTGCATTTCAAAGTTAACTTTATTAGCATGTACATTAGCACAGCTTCCTTTTTCCAGTGTTGAAGGTTAAGCCCAGAGCCCACACACTTGCTAGGCAAATGCTCTACCACTGAACTACAACCCCAACTCCTAGATTAGCTTAACTTTTTCCTTTCCTTTTAGACAGAGTCTTATGTATCTCAGGCTGATCTTGAACTCACTGTGTAGCTGAGCTGACCTTAAACTTCTAATGTCCTGCCAACTTCCCAAGTGCTGGGTCAGGGCTTAATGCATGGCAGAGATGTAGTCTACCCACTGAGTTACATCTCCAGGCCCACTTTAGCTTAATTTCAAAGGACACATTGGAAGTCACAAGATAAAAGAAATAAAGAACAACATCCAGACACCCAGGACAGTACTGGGTCCTATGCATACACAGTCACATGTACATAGTACAGACACACCATGAGGAAGGTTCCCACAAACTTTAGTTGGACAGGGAAACGAAGAAGTGAGGTTTAGAGGGAACTTGCCCAAGCCCAAGGCATGGTGCACATACAGCGGCTTGAGCTCTGTTCTGCTCGCTGTACCTCCTGGTTCCTGCTGTTCCTTCACGTCTACTCAAACTGGAATATGTACAATTTATGTCCCACTTAATTCTCAGAACGATTTACAGTGTTCATAGCACAAATACAACAGTGATTCTAAAGTAAAGAAGTAGGACTGGAGAGATGGCTCAGTAGTTAAGAGTGCTGACTGGCTGCTCTTCCAGAGGACCCATGTTCAATTCCCAGCACCCACATGGCAACTCAAAACTATCTATAACTCCAGTTCCAGGGCATCTGACACCTTCACACAGAAATACATGCAGGCAAAACAGCAATGCACACAAAGTAGATAAATAAGTCATTTTTTTGAAGAACAAACAGCAAGAACACTAGGAAATGGGTGTGGAGACAATATGAAGTTGGGGAGTGATTTATACAAAAATATTTATTGAAGGGGACAGTGTCTAGTCAGAGGTGAATTGTCGCCAGGACTCTGAGCTCCCCAGGAGTCACTTCAGAGAGGAAGACAAGCATAAGCCCTCAAATCAAAATGAAGTCAGCAGCTTCGGTAAAATACTGTTTCTGGTGTTGACATCTGACAGGAATTATTTTCCACAGAACAAAAGACAGACCATATCCAGGCACAGTGAACCACAGCAACCCCACATTTAAGGGTCAGAGGTAGGAACCTCAAGACTGTGGGGCCAATCTAAGCTACATAGTGAATTCAAGGCCCGCATGGGCCACATAGCTATGCTTTGTCTCCAACAACAGGGCTTTTACTCTCCAGAACCTCACGCTTCTTTTGAGAGATAAAACACACATGTGCTTTTATACCATGTAAAAAAGGTATGTGGAAGTTTGTGGTGCCACAAGCAAGCGAACAGGACATGGGACGCTGAGAACACTGTTTAAGAATGGCCAGAGGGAAAGGGTAGTAGGGGTGGGGAGTTCCGATTTGGACAGCATTGGTGAGAAAAACTATGGAGAAACAGGATGTAGTGGTTGCAGGGCATCATGGAATGGTCCTTACACTGCATCACCATGATCCTGTCACATGTAACCTTCATAAAGAACACCCATGGAGTGGCCACTCCAGTAGTACCCCACCTAGGTCACACAGCAGGAAGTTACACACAAGCAACATGCTCAAGATGACATCACTAAGAAATGAGGGAATGATGATCTGAATGAAGTGGAATTTGACAGCTCACACCCCTAAGCATCGGGAGGGAGATGCTGCTTCCAGCATACCTCCTATCAGGAACACAGTAGGGACGTTGATAGGAAATTCAGGGGTTCAATCATCAGGACCTTCTTCTGGTGTGGAGTGGACCATGGGGGTGTGGAGTGAGAAGTGGCATGCTTGTTGCTGAATAGCTATGACAACCTTGAATAAACACTGCCAGAAGGATGCTGAGGTCCCCCTTCTACCCCTCATCCCCACTCTCCACTCTCCCATCCCCGCCCCCCCCCCAGTGACTACACTAAAGTTCCAGTGACTTTTGGTTTGCAATGCTGTGTTCAGACTTCCTAGAGTCACAGCCTCTTAGCTCACCTGGCTGCCTCCAGATCACAGTCAAGTGCACACGTGTGCTATAAACATACAGGTGCAACTTGAAATACTCCATAGCGAGTGGGTCGTACAGACTTTCAAGGGACAGCATGTCACAGACCAAGATGGCAGCCATTCTAGGTTGACTTCTAATGCAAAGTCACACTTGATATTTTCCTAAACAATAAGTTTAGTTACAAATTCTTTGAAATGGTTCTAAATCAGCAGTTCTCAACCTGTAGATTGCAACTCCCGTGGGGGTCAAATAATCCTTTCACAGGGGTCACCTAAGACCATGGGAAAACACAGACTCATACTTTACAATTCAAAAAGTAGCACAATTAGAGTCACAGAAGTATAGACAAAAATAATTCTGTAGCTGGGAGTCACCACAACATGAGGAAAAAGGGTCACAGCATTAGGAAGGTTGAGAACTGCTGTAAAATGAGTATTTCCCTAGATTCAAGTGCTCAGACCAAACATACATCTCTGAACAGTGCTTTGGTCCACCCAAAGCCCCTACTGACTTGCTGGAGCTAAAATTTTCCAGTGGAGCACGGAAATATAAACAGACAGACTACATCACCTAAAATAATACAATTTAATGTTTTATCTTCAGTTACTGAGTTAGTGCTTGTAATCCTTACAGCAAAATATGATATATAATAATTAGTGGTTGAGAGACAACACATCGTCCACATAGGCATATGCAGTGCTTAGAAGCACTGACTAAAGGAGGAAGCCTACTGCAGTATCTCAGCATCTAATCTATCTGCAGTATCTGTGATACTGTGGATATAGATTTAAAGTTACAGATATATACAATACCAAAACCATGTATTTGCAAAAAATGGAGAAGGAACGAAGGAAAGCAAAACATACCGAAATAAAAAAAGGATTATTTCTAGTTTTCTCTAAGAGTTTTTCTACTTAAAAAAATGAAATTTTCTACTTGGCTTGACTTAATACAGAATACAATTCCTGCATGCAGATTAAGTGTCTTAAAATTCCACAACAATACAAGTTATGTTTGCTTTTATTCATGACTCCTGCTGATGGCCACACTCTAATCCATCTTTTGTAGTATTAGGTATGTCAGGTGACTCTTAACTGTCCATGTCTGTTCGGAGAATCTTATCAACTTATCAATTTGAAAATGGTTGTGATTTTGACAAATCTCTGCATGATCATCCCTGGATTAACATTTTGTCCTTCCTCCTGAACTAGATATTTGAGATGGAGTACTTTTGTGGGGACTTTTAAATAATCAGGTTCTACAAAAGAGAAGCTATAAAGATCAAATTCAAAATAATTAAAATACCCAGATTCCTCAGCACATGTCATAAGCCTCAGAGCCTAAGGCTGGTGAGAGGTCTCAGAACACCTGGTCCTTGGTGTGTATGCAGCAGTGTGTAGTAAGCTACTGTGTGTAAGAATCACTGTAGACAGAAAGGCCAGCTAGCATGAGCTAAACAGCTCTCTGTGAACTAGGAGAGCATAGAGCAGGGACATCCCACAGAGAATGTAATAAACTGAATAGAACAGGTACCAATGATGAGAAAGTAGAGCAAGGTCAGGTAGTCAGGCACTACGGTTCAAAGCAAGGTGGATAGCCCGAGAGTAAAGGGTTTACTTTGCAACTGGAAGAACCTGAGTTGAAGTTCCAGAAACTGTGTTTTAAAAAAATGGGGATGGGGAGGGGAAGGGGGGCTGGCATGGTGTGCACTTGAAATCTTAGCACTAAGAAGGCGGGGACAGGTGGCTCCCTGAGGCTCCCTGGCCAGCCAGCCTAGGTTAAGTATTTGATAAATTCCAGGGAGTGTCTCCAAAAAAGGGTGGACAGAATCTGAGGAACAATACCCAAGACTGTCCTCTGTGCTTCTCCCAAACACGGGGGTGGGGGGGGGTAGAGGAGGAGAGAGAGAGAAAGAAGGAAGGAGAGAGAAGAGGAAAATTAAAGAGACAAGATCAGCCTCTGTTTTTCCTTAGGATCTTGAACCCGGGGCCCTATAGCAACTTCTCAAGCATATGATAGCTCTGACAAACCAGATTAGGTGTCTTTCTGTCAAGCATATGATAGCTCCGACAAACCAGATTAGGTGTCTTTCTGTTAAGAACTATTTTTGAACTCTGTCACCCCAATCTCTGTGTGTTCCTGTTTTCGAATCCTGCATTTCTGTCTCCTTTACATTTAGGGAGCTTCCAGACACAGCAGCATCTGCATGTGAATTCTTGCTGCTCCCAACCCCTGGTGTTCTGTAGTTGTCATCCTGTCTGAATTCATTTAAATGTTAATAAACTCCTACCCTAGATCCCCCGGCAGTGGCCTGGAGATTCGCCTTGCTTATCCTGTAATGAATCTTTCAATGCCGCTGGCCAGAAGCGAACTATAAACAGTCTGCCAAAACTTTAACTGGGATATCCTGCTAAAGCACTTTGAAAAGAAAAAATACTCAGACCCTTTTGCAGAAGCAGAATAAATGAAAGATGACAAGACCATGTCTACAGGTAGTTTTCTGCCAGAACTAGACTATCTCAGCATTTCCTCTGGGCTCCCCTTATGCTGAATAACTGCATTATTACATTCACAAAGCCACCTCACACAGTATTGGATGAGGTCAAGCCACCTGGGAAATTCTATTTTACAATGTGAAGACTTTATAGGACAGCAAGATGAACCTAATATATATATTAATATATATATATATAATAATATTATAATATATGAGTACTATCTAATAATATTTATATTACTTTTGAAAACTAAAGAATCCAGAGTAAGAATTCTCTGATTCTATTTAATTCACCCAAACAAAAATACTACTTATCTTACCCTGAATGAGATTCTGAAAGTCAGAATTCCTTCCCACAAGGACATCTGTGTAAAATTGTATTCATAAAGGATGCCATTAAGAAAATCTTAATTGTATCTTAAGTCAAGAAGTTGCTAAGGTAAGACCAATGGGTACCAAACTTCAAGGTTCCTAATTGAGGGGATGGATAATGCAGGTGGTGACAGGATGCTCCCTTCCCATTAGTGCCTCTACATCCAGGCTAAATTAACAATGATTAATGCACAGGAATCTTTTGCAGATATGTGGTTTGATCCAGATGTCTCTAGAGGTTTTCTCTCTAACAGGTTTATAGACACCTTAATAACTCCTTAATAACATCCTATCGCTTGGAATACCCAAGGTTTTGGAAGAATAGAATAGCTCTTTCTTTGGACATCTTCTAGTACCTGATTATCAGTAGTCAGACAATTGTCAAATTGTTCTGAAGCAATTGACCTTTCCAGGCCTCCTTGGTGTTTATTTTAAATATCATCAAAGCATATGAAGAGTTTATGTCTTGGAACAACTTGGGCAGAGCATATTGACTCAGCTCATTAGAGAGCCACATTTTGCTTGGCCTCTCTATCCCAGAGATATACACGGAAAGATTACTTAATTTATGTCACCAATTGAACTCAGGTCACTTAAACACACTTCTGAGAGTGACATGGGTGGGAAAATAGTGACCAGAGAGAATACCAACAATTGGAATGACATCCTGGGATTAACACCAGCAGCACAGTAGATAAACAGACAGAATGTACACTGTGTCCATGTCTGTCTTTCTGCTACCCACACAACAGCAGGCCATCCATCACCTGCTTCATATCCACTGTACCAAGGGGCCTGACTCTCTGGTTGGTCAGCTATCTCTTTTAGTGACCCACTGACATGGTTCTGCAAGGTAGAACAGGGAATTGTAGACGTAATTCACTATAGTGTAAAAAGACCTGGCAATAGTGAAACCTCCTTACTTGCCCTTTAATTAATTTATTATTTTTTTTTTAGATATGTTTAGATTTGTTTTAATTACAGATGAACTCCTGATCTTCCAGAATGCTGAGATTACAGACTTTTATGACTACACCTGGCTAACATGGTGCTGGATCAAACCTAGGGCTTCATGCATGCTAGACTAGCCCTCTATCAACTGAGCTATGTCCCTTTGAAAGGACAGAGGCTGTATGCAGTTTTTCTCTGATGATGAATATCATGGGAGCAGACTGGCTTTTGTGCTGCCATCTTGGATACATCCATCTGATCCATTTGATCTTTACAGCAATCTTAAGAGACCAGTGGAGGACATACCGTGGTCCTTAATCCATAGATAAGAGCAATTTAATTCATTTCATTTACTTCATTTAATGAATTCAAGTCATCCAAAAAGGAAGTGAAGGAGCCCAGAGCAGAGCCCAGGCTCTAACACCCACGTGAGAATTCATAACACTTCTGAGCAACACCAGTCATGAGGAAAGGGTATTGTTCAAAGAGTATGAACACTTATAAACAAGTGAAACACAGATAAGCACAGGCTGAAACACACAGAACGAAAAGAGGAGAAGAAAGAGTCTCAATTTCTGCTAACACTCTATTAAATTCTTGAACTTTTGAGGACAGGCTTAAGTAGTAAAGACTTAAGAAATGTATTCAAACTCACTGTATTTTTTTTTTTTTTTTTAAGAGTAAGGCCCTGACAAACCAAATCAGGAAATTAAAATTTAAGGCTGTCATTCTGTGGTTACAAAAAAAAATCCAGAGGAGAGCGAGTGAGTAAAAACTGCATATAAACACAGCTTTTGCCCTCACGTTTTAAGCAGGAATAAAAATGAATTATACTGGAAGAGAAAAGTAAGCGCAGGCAGCTGAAAGCAAGCATACGGTTTTGAATCTGGCACCAGAAGTGTCCACCATGAGAAAGGTTTATTCGTATAAAGCATGTTTTTCACCCTGTAAAGGAAACTGAGAGCACACAGGAAGGCAGGCAAATCCTCCCCCAGCTTTCTCTGGTGTCTACCTCAGCTCTGTCAGGGTAAACTGAGAGGCCGGCACTGGTCTCCCACAGCAACTCTGA
Organism: Mastomys natalensis; assembly: GCA_021653895.1. NCBI lineage: Eukaryota > Metazoa > Chordata > Mammalia > Rodentia > Muridae > Mastomys > Mastomys natalensis. Next base: position 639,136 of record JAJTUV010000928.1, on the reverse strand, counting down.
CTTTCACGCTCCAAACTCTCTCAGCTTCTCCATTTGTTATCATTGCACACACTTCTAGACTCCAGCCTGCACCCCATGTAACCTGGGGAATAGGCTAGGTACCGACAAAGACACAATGAAAAACTCACACACACACTGAGCCACTTGAGAGGCACAGATACCAGTAGGACGTGTGCATTTGCTTTATGGTTGAGAATTACAAAAACATGTTTAATAGAGAAAGAAACCCAACAATTATGCTTAATCAGCTTTAACAGATTGCTTCTGAAAAGTTCACAGTGGCTCAGAACCTTCTTATGCTTCTGTTTAATCAAACAAGTAAAATAGACATGTTTCTTTTGGTTAATAGAGAAATTAAATTAAATTCTGGGAATCAGAATATTGAGGAATGATTGTTAATGATTATGATCGTTATGTGGTGTTCTATAGGAAAATGTCTATTTTTAGACTCTGGAAATACATTGGAATAAGATGTTATACTGCCTGGGCTAACATTAAGTAGTTCACAAAAAGTAGATAAACATGGCAAACTATTAACAGCTGCTGAGATCACTATCATTTCTATGTCTCTGTGGTTTGAAATTTATCATAATAAAATATAATACATCTAGTTTCTTGTATTTCACATTTCTCCCACCCTCCCTCGCTTCCCCTCTCCCTCCCTCAGTCCATCCTTCTGTCCCTCCTTCCCTCCCTCTCTCAGTCAGTGGTTCTGGGGCTGGAACCAGGGTCTTCCACATTCTCAACAGTTGCTGCACCATCATCTAGCCCTCCATCCCAGCTTCCCAGATTTCTAACTTTAAGATGTGAGATGTTTTACATCTATGCATGTTTATTCAATTATAGCATACTCACTAGAAACACAGGTATAAAGCACTTAGCATGTAGACCCCGGCATGATAATAACTGGTTTGTCTAAAGAGCTATTCTCATGATCAAGTCTGTGATTATTAAAACTGAGTTTCATTTCATTTGCAATTTATTACACTAGATAAGTGGCAAATATTTTATATTTTATAAAACATTCAACTTGTAAAATATTTGGGGAATTGTACTTTGTTGTTTCAGTTAAAGGCTGGGCACAATGAATTTGCAATCCCAACACTCAGGAGGCTGAGTCAGGAGGATTGTCACAAATTTGGGGCCAGCTTGGGCTATACTATAGTAAGACCCCATTTCAAGAAAATAAAACCAAAATAATGAAAAACTATGCTATGTCAAAAATATCTAAATGATTTGGCTAAAGATCCACTTAAAATTTAATTTATTTTAAAAGTACAAAGGAGAAAGTTTTAGATTATATGAAATGTTCTTTATTCAGCGAGAAGGCTGACAGTGATTGGCAACTTGACAAAATGGAATCACTCTGAGGGGCAAGCCTTGGGAATATCTGTGAGGAATTATCATGATTAGTTAATTCAAGGAGGAAGACACACTCTAAACATGGACAGTGCTGTTCTCTGCACTGGGGTCCTGGAATGCATAAAAAGGGGAAAGCAACTGGGGAAGGTGTGACCAGCTGCCTCAAGCTCCTGCCATGGCACCCTCCAACTGTGGGCCAACACAAGTCCTTCCTTCTTTACTTTGCTTTTGTCAGATATTCATTTCACAGTAAAACGGAAAGAAAGTATCCGAGTCAAACTATTTAATAAATGCACAGTATGTTCACCAATACCACATATGAGAGAGCTGCCTGATCAGTGGAAACACTAGAAATGGCATTATGTTTCAACAAACAAAATCACCAATGCAGGAAAAACAGTGGATCTCCCTATTCGCCCACCTCAGTACTTTTGTAGTTCAGTTACCTGGGGCAAATGTAGTCAGAAGATGCAGAAATAAACAACTCATAGGGTTAAAACGTAATCTTACTCTATGAGTTTATTATCATGCTTGTTGTATCTCATTATCAATCTCTTACTGCCTAGTCTATAAATTAGACTTTGTGATAGGTATGTAAAAACATCATATATGTAATGTTTGATATCAGCCACAATTCAGGTGCCACTGTGGGAGGGAAAAAAATTATGCCCTCACAGGTAAAGAAGACTATAGCAAAATATTGTGGGATTGAGACAAGAGCATTAGGGATATGTTAAAATATTTAGGATCCCTCGATTCATCTTTTAATACTCACATAACAGTCTGAAACATTTTTAGAAATCACATGTGTGTCTATGACTTCAGAGGCTAGATGCTCCTGTTGATAGTTTTAGATTATATGATAGACTAGTTTTCAAAATGTTAATAGCATTAAAAATAAAAGTTTTTATTAAAAAAGCTGGAGAGCTTTCTTAGTGGGTAAAAATATTTGCTGCAGAAACCTGATCACCTGAGTTTGGATTCCTTGAGCTCATGCGAAAGCCAGAGGCACTAATGCAAGCATATGTCCCCAGTGTGGTCACTGGGGTGAAGACTCACCAGTCCCCAGAGCTCAGGCACCAGCAAGCACAGCTTACACGGTGCCAGAGACCCTGCCTCAAAGATTGGAAGGTAAGGATTGACCCTTTTAGTCAGACAACCTACTTTTTATTAAGTTTTATATCTAACCCACGTTTGGCTCTGAATAGTTAGGCCTAACCACTGTCTGGCAAAGCTGAAATCTGATAGGATTCAAATTTAGGAGCACAGTCATGAGTTTTCAATATATGAAATAATTACTGTCACCAAATATTCTCACTGAATTTACTCTGAAGTTCTGAATGTTCTTTCTTTCTTCTTTTCCTCTCTTCCTTCCTTTCTCTTCTTATTTTTAAAGACATGTTCTCACTATGTAGCTCTGCTGCTCTATGTATACCAGGCTGGCTTCAAACCCAGAGATCTGCCTGCCTCTGCTTCCAAAATGCTGAGATTAAAGACATGCAACCTCATGTCAGGCTACACGTCTCTATACTTGTGAAGACACCACATGCTTCAGTGCAAGGCTTTCCCTCTGCAGCAAGGATGAGCTCTGGATTAAGTAGCCTTCCTGAGTCCCACTAGGCCTGGATGAAGTGTGCTCTCTTCTTCACCTTCCATACTTTTGAGGTATTCTGAGGTCTCTCTACATAGGGCAATGGAAGACTGAGCGCCTCAAGAACTGACTTTGCATAAGTACTAGCCTTCTTCTCCCATACTTTTTCTATCTCATCTTTCATCAGAGCAGTTAGTGCCTGAGGAAAGCTACAGGACCCAATCCAACTGAATTAATAAATATCTGTGTCTACAGCTCATCCAGTTGTCCTAAAAGATGACAGCAAATACCAACTTGACTTCTCCATGTCCTGTGATTGCAGCATGTGGTGTCTTCAGTAGCAGAGTCTTAACACCACAAGCAATGGCAGTAGCTTGTATTGTTTCGGAGTCCCTAAGATACCTCTGACCAACAACTAGTGGGGAAGTACCCCGCACTTAGCACTGGTCTTTTTATTCTACAGCTTATAAAATGAGTATAATCCCCTTTGTAGGGTAAATTAAATTATATGTTATTATACAGTTTATAAAATAGTGGGATTCCAAGTGGCTTTTCCAAACATCCTTTATGTTAGCTGTCTTTTTCCTAACCCCATCCTCTAGCCTATCCTCCCATCCCCCCACACACTTAAACCTCCCTTCCATTATTCCTCATTTTCCCCTTCACCTTTGTTCGACTATTCCCCTCCTTAAGATCTTTCTTCCCAGCCAGGCAGTGGTGGCGCACGCCTTTAATCCCAGCACTTGGGAGGCAGAGGCAGGCGGATTTCTGAGTTCGAGACCAGTCTGGTCTACAGAGTGAGTTCCAGGACAGCCAGGGCTACACAGAGAAACCCTGTCTCGGAAAATCAGAAAAAGAAAAATAATAATAATAGTAAAAAAGATCTTTCTTCCCTCTCCCCACCAATGAATCTTTTCCAGCTTCCTCGATTATACAGGCCATCCAAATTAAAAGCACAAATATAAAGATTCAGCAATAAAATCTGCATGATATGTTTGCCTTTCTGGTTATCACTGACCAGGAAGCTTCCTCCATACTTGCTGTTTTCACAGTACCAGAAGATGCTATGCAGGCTGCTGAGAGGGCAGAGAGCTCTCATCAGTTTTACCCAGCTGTGGACACTGTGAACTTCAATAATAACCCATGTGACAAGATATGCCCATAGAAGTAACAGAGGCACAAACATTACAGAGGTAACCAACCGTTTTCTTATTGAACTTATTAAGACTTGCTTCATAGGAGTTAGCATATGCCTGCAAATTTGGCCAAGAACCCATGGCCAGGGAGTTCATAGGCCCCATTTGTAAATCTACTACTATTATTTTGCTAAATGAGAACAGTATTAAGCTGGCTTCTAAATTCATATCTCTCCATCTGTACATTAGTGAAGCTCTCAGACCTCATCAGATACTTTTCTTGTTTTGCTGGATGATGGCTAAAGCAGAAACTCACCACTGGTCAAGCTGCAGTCAACAGGTTATTGGAACACAGAGAATATATGACTGAGAAGTCCTCAGCCACAATGTAATATCCATATCACAACCTCTCTAAGACTCAGAAGAGGGGTAGAAGATTCTAGGGCCAAAGATGGGGGAAGTCTGAAGCAAAACAGTGTCTTCTGGGCATGACAGGACCATGGCATTCACAAACTCACAAAGGCTGCACAAGATCAATCCAGTCAGCACTGTAGCATGGAGTGGGAGGGGTTCATGAACCCTTACCCTCAATTGCAGAGCTATGGACAGTTGGTGATTTTTGGGGGAGGGTAAGTCAGTTTTCTTTAAGGCTGTGAGACTCCTGGCAGGTTGAGCTTGCTACAGTGGATGGGTCGCTTCCAGTATTATGGATAGCACAAATTAGGTCAGTAGGTTATTGAACAAAACAACGACGAAGAGTACAAGAAGCGGGGGATCAGGGATCTCAGAGGAGGTAAGGAGAGGACTTGGGGATGAATATCATCAAAACACAGCGCATGAAATCCTTAAAGAATTAATAAAGATGTTTTAAGTGATAGCAAATAACACAAATACTTTAGAAAAGGTTAGACTTTAAGATTCTCACAACTTGGGGTGAGTAGGAATATCACAGTGGCTGTGACAGTCCTATAAACAGAGAGGTCAGCTCTCAAAGGCTACCATCATTTACATCATCAAATAGGACTCCTTACTTCTAACCAGGCTATCTATCTGCTTGGTAGAGTTTCCCTCTGAGTAACAATGGGGAAAGAGAGGGGAGAGAATTGCAGCTGGCCTGGAGCTAGGCTATTTAATGTTGGGAACTGCTTCAACTAATTTGAGGGAACAAATTTGCATTCTTATTTACACTTGGCTCAGGATTACTTTGGAATTTGTTGTGTTTCATCAATACACACCTACTTCAGAGTTACAAGGGAAATCACTTTTGATATTAAAACTTGATGGCAGATGGCCCACCGACACTGATGGCTGCCTTTTTGTTCTCATAGTCAAAGGCATTGCAATTATTTTCTAGCTAATTTCCCATTTCATTAGAAATTTAGTCTCTGAGCTCTTGGTTGCTTAATGAAAGAGCATACATAATAACATTCTGAACAAAAAATAAACTACACAGATACATATTTTAAAGATTGTTTAAAAGCAGAAGGAGATACGGATACAGCCTAGGGCAACACATGATCTCAGTCTCAGTTACAGTTAAAAAAAATGTTTCACTTCATCATGTTTGGGGCCCCCGATTGAACAAGAATTTCCAGTGTCTCACATGATTAGTAACAAAAACACCATAGGCTCACTTCTAGACATTAAGAGGTTGTTTTAAAACATCATTCCTTTATGTATAAAACACTAAAAACAAAGTAAAGTAATGAATTTTCAGTTAGAAAATTTTAAGACACCAAATGTTAGAACAGTCATTACCTGCAAGGGACCCACCAGGGGCCTGTTTTTAGGTCCAGTAAAGGCTTTGAGAACATTGTCTTCATCTTCTGATACGGTGTCATTAAAACAGAGCTCGTAAGAATATTCTAAAGGGAAAGGAATCATTTGAAATTTAAATAAGGGGGAGAATACAAGAATGAACACAGACCTAACTCTGAAGAGATTACCATGAGCACACATTAGCAAGAAGAAAGGCAAGTATCCACCAGAAATTTTATAGTCTGTGAGCTGAAAGGAGCCAACTCTATACAGACTTGCACATCTCACTGCTACAAACATAACCAAAATGGTAAAAACCCTGTAGGGTCCCACTTAATTCCAAGCGTGTAGCACATACTATGTATCTATTAAATGAATTTAAAGAGATGTGCTAATGAGAAGTTTTTATGTTATATATTGACACAGAAGCGTTTGAGATCTACAAATCAACAGCAGGATTCTACAAATGGTGAAAGCACGGTGTCTACAAGCAGACTTTCCAAGTTCTAATGCAGCAGCACCCAGTTTAAGTATATAATATTGAGCAACCAAATCCCCAAGTTACCCAACTCACAGTTGCTTCAATGAAAGTGAAAATGTTACAATGTTATTTTGAGGATTACACGAATTAATTCATCTAAAGCCCATGAAATGGTACTTAACAGTAAACACACTAAGTATTAACAATTTTCATTAGCTCTGGTAGTCCATAAGATGTAGGAGACGCTATTCACAGATAGACTGTGACACCAGAGCAAGGTGATGGAGCTTCTGCTTTGCATCCGTGGATTCAGGATCAAAACACTAAGACAGAGAAGTGCTATTAACACAGCATTTATACAATGTGAGAGACGAGTTAATCTAAAACCAATGTAAAGTACACAGGAGGATCAAATGGGGTTATATACAAATACTGTGCCATTGTAATTATGGAACATGAGTATCTGGTATCGGGCCATTCTCCTGTGGCTATGTAAGGACCCCAAGGCTAGGCTCCTAGAATGCCAAAATTTGCTACACACCATGATTGACTCTATGCTAGACACCGCATGGAACCAAACAACACATTGCTTAAGTAGGAGGAAATACAACATTTAGAAGACGAATAAAGCAAATGCAAAAAGAATCATGTGGGTCTGAATATTTAGAAACCAGGTGTTCTAAAGAGTGAGTGTGAAGGCACTGGGTCCCACATGTCACACACGGGACTCTATTGACACATGATCACAGAAGAGTCGGTGCTCCCCTGATACTTACTGGGGCATCTGCCACAGGAGACGCCTGAGCGAACAGCTGGGTGCTCAGACTGTTCTCTTCCCAGTGGTTTGAGCAGAAGAAATTTCCCGCTTTATCAGTTGGTGACTCCACCTAGAAGCAAACAGAAAATGCTTTGTATGGAAGAAAGACTTCCTGGAAACATTTATTCTTGGGCATAGATTTCTACCCACTCTCGCAAACACAAAGTCTTGCATGAAAGGAAGTTCAGCCTCCTTGGAAATGCCTCTTCCCAATAAGCTAACACTTTGATTTTTGATGGCTAAAATTCATTCTCTTGAGCTTGCAAACTCCTGTTCTCTAAGGGGTTCATAGCACTCAGGGTAACTCGAATCTACATTCTCTGGAAATGGTCACTTTTAAAATAAACTATTTCTTGGTGCTTAGACAACAGGAATGAATCTGGCATCTATTTATCTGTTGTCTGCCTGTCTACGCATTCTCTCACCCATCCCCCTCTATTGATAAGCCAGCCTGCCTCCATCTTAGGCTTGACAGCCATCTTACAGTAAAGACAAACTAGATCATTCCTGTTTATGATTAAATCTGTTTCTTAAGTATTGGGTTATGGTCCACCTATAACCTTGCCTACAAATGGTTCTATACTACCTGTTCCAGGAAACAGCAACCATGCTTTTTGATTCAAAGGTTATTATGACCACCTTGTCATGACTACGGCTTTGTTTTACGAAGTTGTTCTGACCAACTTGTTATGCTTGTGTTTGGCTCCTGTAATCCTGGCTTTTTGCCTGCCAAATCTCCCATTTGGAAACCCTCTACTCCTGTACTATAAAAACCCTTATTTTCCCCATATCCAATGCTAATTTCCTGCCTTACAGAGAGATAGCCTGTGCACACAAATAAAAGAGTTTGCTCTAATTAATTTGATCATGATTTGGGTTGGTAGTCTTTCTCTTTGCATCTGTGCGATTAATACTGTCAATTAATCGTCAATAAATGTTGAAAGAAGAATATAAGCTAAGCCTGCACTCTTCCCTTTGCCCTTCTAGCATCTTTCTGTCTAAAGAAGTTGATGGGTGTGATTTCCCAGAGGGAAGGCCTTTCAACTTGCTTGCATGAAAGTCTTCCTTGAAAAGTGTCACTGTCACTTAGCACTGATGTCAGGCAGTTCAAAGTACACAAAGCAGCCAGGGGAACTGACCTCTTGCTTGATTTTCTTCAGTAACGGTGGTCCATTCTCTTGAAACTCAGCAACAATTCCAGATTCGTCAGATTCCTGCTTGATCACATCTTGTAGGTCTTCCACTACATGAGAGGGGGTCTGAGGCTGAGGGAAGAGTGGATATTTCTGGATCAGAGGAAACTTGTCTACATGCATAAGCCCACTAAATCTAAGGACCTTTCTTGAACTTACTAGCATCTTCAGAGGACCGTATTTAAGTTCTTGAGCTGCAAGGGCATGTTTGAACGGTGTGGGAGTTCTGGGAGAACTTTCGAGGATTGACCTTTTGATAGCTGGAGTTCTAAACCTAAAGAAGAGAACAAGCAAAGTCTCAATAAAGAAAAAAAAAAGACACGACTCCCTTACAACGCCGTCAGCACGGATGGACGACTGGCGTCAGCACGGACACTGAGAGGCTGTAACTGACAAGGAAGGAGAAGCTCACTGACCATATGCATTCACTGAGGGATGCTGAATCTGTATTAAGTCATATTGCAGATCTACAAATTTTTCAAACTATTACGCCCCAAGACTAAGAGCACTGAAGTAGTTCCTGACTTTGGAGAATGGGCCTGAAGACACTGGTAATGACCCTGGGTCTGTACAATGCCAGCAAGCATTGTGATATTTGGTATCATTTACAAACCAGTCTTATCTACAGCTTCAAACGGGGCCAAAGCTAGAAAATATGTGAATGTTTAAAACTTTGTTTCTCCTTGGAAGTAATAAGAATGCTTTTCGATTACTTAATCATCCCTGGGTTTTGAAATACATACATATATACATGCATCTTCATTCCTGTGAGTATGTAAAAAGATCCTAAAATATTCATTATAAGAAGGAAAAATAAGATTAAAAATATAAACCATGTACCGTTCTCAATTTTATTCTGAATGCTTCAGTCTCTTTTGTTTGTTTTTAGTAATGATATTGAAAAACAGTGGAAAGAAAACTGTCGGGGGTATTTTATGAGAATTCTGCATGCATATGAAACATTAAAAGTACTAAAAAGGTAATTAGCTCATTTCTGACTTTCTGCCTGGTTAGTCGTAACATACCCAGGATGTATTCATTATGGGAATGCACAGGACACATGCAGTGAATGAACACATTACATACATACAAGGGGTTTTATATTAATATAAATAAAATAAACATTTTCTTATTGAACTGAGACTTACATGGAATTTTCCTTCTGGGTTTTCACAGTCTGGTCTCGATGACATGGTGTCAGTTTGTGACCAATGAGAGGGGCGGAGGATAAGGTAGGCGCATCTAAGCTTGAGTTGTCATGGTTGCTGGAAGTGTTCAAGAACTAAATATGAAAAAGAAAGAAAGAAAGAAAGAAAGAAAGAAAGAAAGAAAGAAAGAAAGAAAGAAAGACTTTGATTAAATAACAAGTCTGTGATCATGCAATTTGAAGCCAAACTCAAATGGCAAGCAAGTATACTCTAGTGACTCATATCCCCAACTATGACAACGTTAACAACCATTCAGTGTTGACAAGGATATTGACTTACTCTACCTGAGTAGCCAAAGTTTGGAGATTTATAAGAAAGAAAATCTAGAGGGTCAAAGCTAAAACCCTTATAAAACTCAAAGAAAATCTTGTCTGTAAATGACACTTGTCATTTAAGAGAATGATATGTGCTCTTGAGCAACATTTTAAAAATTATTATTTTCTTTTTCTTTCATATTTGGTTTGCTTGGTTTAATGATCTAATACCCTAGACTAGTATTATGTAAGGTTTGCATTATGTGGGAAATTATCCAGTTAGAAGGTATATCTGTCAGAATCCTGAAGTTCCTAAGGTAACACAGGTTTGGGAAAGACAATGGGTCTTATCTCTTGGAAAGACTGATGAGCACAGTTAAGGGCTCTCAGGGAAGTCAGGCATAGTGGCTGCTGCCTGTAGTCACAGTTATTTGGAAGCAAAGATATCTCCTGAGCTCAGGAACATGAGGCAAGAATAAAAGACTATCTGCAATATGAAAAATTAAAAAAAAATCCAAACAAACACCAAGAAAGCCTGAGTTAGCATTTTCCAAACTTTTATGTCTACTTAGATCATTTTTCCTGAGACATCTATTAGGTCTTGCAAAAATGATTTTACAAAACACAGTTTAGGAAAATATGGAGGGGGAACCCACCTGTTTGGGGAATGGAGAGATTATTTCTCTATACTTAAAGTTCTTTTAAAAAAAAGTCCAGAGATATGTGTAACTCAGTGGTAGAGCACTTCCCTAGCACACATGAGGCCCCAGGTTAGATTCTAAGAACCACAAAAAAGCAATAATAGTAATAAAATGAAGTAAAGTAAAACAAAATATAAAACCTTCAATAGATATAACTGGGAATTTTTTTTTTGTTTTGTTTTGTTTTTTCAGACAGGGTTTCTCTATGTAGCCTTGACTGTCCTGGAACTCACTCTGTAGACCAGGCTGGCCTTGAACTCAGAAATCCACCTGCCTCTGCCTCCCAAGTGCTGGGATTAAAGGCGTGCGCCACCACCGCCCGGCCGGGAAAAAAATTTTAAGGAGCCAAATTGTCTCTTAATTATAATTTAGAAACCTGTGGCTTCACTAAGCATTATAGTGTTATATACCTTAAGAGCACTGTATGAAATAAGAATATTCTTTGGCAAACAGTGCCCTAGTAGAATATCATAACAAAATTTAAAAGACTCAATGCTGAAAATGTTAAATTATTTTGGGAAGCATCTCTTTTTCATCGTGTCCGTAAACATTCCCACTTACGGAAGGGGCATAATGGTTTCGTTTTCTAGTTGTAATCCAAATGTTATGTAATCCTAATTTGGTTCCCTCCTCCCCAGGGTCAGTAAATACTTAGTAGTCAATGAACAAAGAGGCAGAAAACATGTTAAAATTTGAAGAGGCAGGATGACATGGGAAAAGAGGGGAAAAACGGAAACGTTAAGTTGTAGTAGAAAGGGAAATGGAAATACATCTCATGCGACTATCCATCCATTTTTCAAAACACCAAGACTTCGAGAGAAAGAGATGCGACAAAATCACCAGTGGGCCTTCAGCCAGCCCAAATGCTAGGAAGCCAGCCACCTTTACCCCAGTGAGATTCAATGCAGAATTAAATCCGCCAGGACGGCAGTCATTAATCATTTGTTCAAAAGATTAGTTTCTAATTATTAAGGCTCGGTGTCTGCTGAAAATTAGTAACAGCTGTGCAGAAATTGTGCTCTACCTGTGAGGGAGAGAAGGGTAGGCTTTTGACAGGGGAGCGCTTGGGAGTTGAGCTGATGACGTCAGCAAAGAGGGAGGAGCTAGAGTCTCCAGCGGCTAGGGGCTGGCCTGGCCCCGCCTTTTTCGAAGGATGACCAGCGGAACCGCGCTGTGCCTCGCAGGGGTGAGGCTTTGGCTGGGCCGAGGGAAGCCTCGCTCAGCCCTCGCCTGGTCACCCTCAGGCTAGGCTCTCCTGCAGGTCTAGTCCCATGGCCCTCTCTTTGCTGAAGCTGGAAGGCTTTGCCTGTGTGCTGCTGGCTAGGTGAAAAAGCTGCCGCTTCTTCAGAGAATTCAAAACTGCTGAGATCACACCATGAAGAATCCTGAAACAACGTGGGAGGCACAGAGCTCTGAGATGGTATGCATGTGACAGCGCCACCATCACCCGAACACAGCACTGAGCTATGGATGCTGCATGCAAGAAACCACTGGGCCTGCCTGCCTGCCTGCCTTCTAGCTTGGGGGATCACAGGAGTCCATGAGTTACCTTGCACATCTACTTTGGGAGCTCAGGCACTCTCTTTTGCATGCAATTTAAAGCAAACAGAAAACCTTTCTAGATGATACATTGTGGCAATAGTTGGACCTGTCCTGTGTGTAGAAAATAGATGCTTTTAACCAATTAGGAGGCCAAGAAAATGAATTGAGTGACTACTGAACTCAAATTTGTTTCACTCAAGATGGTTTATTTCGGTGAACCTATGAGACTGTCAATCAATGTTCAGTATTCTGTAGACACCTATGCCCTACCCTTGAACTGAAAGCTTAAGGCTACGAAGCAAACAAAACCAAAACAGCAAAGAAATTTTTCTAGAGAATCACAAAGAAGTAAACAAAATACAAGAAATTCTGTTAAAAATAACTCAGACACAGTTCTCATTCTGAGCCCTCTGTGCTAAGTCAGAACTTCATTATTCACATTTGGAAGGGAAAAAAAATAATGAAAAGCTGCCTTTTGTGTGGGTAGTCTACAAAATCAGACTGCTGAGAGAAATGGAATCGTCAAAACTAAAGGTCTTTAGCTTTACATGAATGTAGGCCCACACCATATTTGCTATAGAAAATGGCAATGATTTATGATGCACCAGCTCTCAATTCCTCTTCCAGAAACATTAACATGCCTTAGCAATTCTACTTACAGAATCTATAAACTGGAGTGTTTCTGCAAATTCTAAGAGGTTCTTAACATTGTCCAGAATGGTGCCCTGGTGGACGATCATGCACCTTGCTGGCGAGGCACTTTCTTCAGGTAGAGAGCCAGGATCTGCAGGCAGAGACGGAGTGGCATGGTGTTCTCCCAAACAGGAAACAGGTGCACTGTCTCCATGAGGTCTGGTCTGGTCCACAATGGAAGTGCTGTGCCACCCGGGGTAGCTGCAAGTATGGTTCTGTGTCTGAGGAAGGGGGTGTGTAGAAATAAGGATGAGGAGAAGAAAGGAAGAAGAAACTTAGCAACAATGTTGCACAAGGTATCAGATGCTGTTGAAGACAAGATAAAAAGTGGTTGCTTCATCCAAAACTCAGGCCTGCCAGACAGTTGTCAAGATGTTTCCTTTTTGACAGCTTTGCAATAGCTCTCCAATTAATACCTACAGGATTGCTTCAGTTGCTATGGTTTTAGTCAAATGTTAAACATTGGGACTGCTGCAGTATACAAGTTTTAGGTGTCTTAGAGACCCATTGGAGTTTAAGTTGCAAATGGCTCCTGATTGCTATGACTTAAGAATGGCCCTATTTGCATGTTAAGCCATTGAAAGGATTCAATGGTTAGAATTGCTTTTATCTGTACATATTCTGTTGCTTCTACTTTTTTTTTTAAGGCTATAGGCTACACTGATGCAAGGTAGGGCTGCAGAGTATATGTGGTTAGGAAAGTAGATCAAGTTAACAGAAGTCCCCTTACAATGTAACAATGCAAGAGGAGAAATTGCAAAATAGTAACTAAAGTTCAAAAGTGGTCGAACTAGCACAAGCACATTATTTTATTGTTTAACAACAGCAACAGCAAAGGACGTTTCACCTGAAGAATCCCGAGTGAGTATCACTCTTCACATACTTCTTGGCTAAACTACCAAATCTCCAAACTGCAAGCTGCTTTCTCAGTTAGCTGCCCATTCAAGGATTCAGAAATGGTCCACACAAGGGCTAGAGCTGCACCTCGGGGGCAGTGTGCTATATAGAATGTGTGAGACCCTAGGCTCAACTGTCACTACAAAAACGAAGGGAAGCTGGTTTGGGAGATGTCTCAGTCTGAAAGGTGACTGCCATACAAACAGAAGACCCTGGGTTTGGTCCCCAGGCACCCATAGCTGTTCAAATGTGTACCCCCAACACTGGAGAGGTAGAAACAATGGCCATTAAGACCAGCCAAATGGGCAAGCTCCAGGTTTCATGAGACCCTGTTTCAAAATATAAGCTGGATGGCTAGCAAGATGACTAGGCAGTTCAAAAAGAAATTGATCCCCAGAGCCCACGGTAGCAGGAAAGAACTAATTCTGGAAAGTTGTCCTCTTACCTCTAAGTGCACACAGCATGTGTACACATGCAGACACAACTACAATTACATTTTTAATGTGGAGATCTATCAAGAAAGACACTTGGTATCAACCTCTCTGGCCTGGATACATGTATGCACATATATCTGCATGCATATGTGCACACACCTATGGGAACATGTATGTGTTTACACAAAGACATTATCACTACTAATTGGTGAGCTTACATACATGCAAACAAAAGAGAGCCAACATTTAAAGAAATGGGTTTGTGTGTGTGTGTGTATATATATATATATATATGTCACTTTTTAAAAACACATATATACTAAATACACTTCAAATGGAATTTGAGGTTGATATATAAAAAAGATATATAAATACAGGCTACAAAGATAATAGTAAAGGAATCAAACAAACAAGCAAAGCATGGACAAAGCTTTGTGCTTCGTTAAAATGTAGATGCTGACGGTCACAAGTGGGTAGGTACTGTGGTCCTATTATAAAACAAACAGCGAATTCCAGTTCAGTTAATGCACATTCTGAGACTAACAGACTTTTATCAGTTATCAGTAGCAGTTTCTGGTGTTTGAGCACTGTTAGCAGATACACAGAACTTGGATGAGACAATCTTTAGAAGAGGAGACACAGGAGAGAGAGGAATACTGAGCAAAGCTGCCCATCCCAAGGTAACAGTCTTACTGGTAATGCCTGCTGTCCCTTCAGTTCATTCTCTGTTGACATCAGGAGCAACTCCAATTCCTTTATTCGCTTTTCCTTCTCGGGGTCTTCATCATTATAGTGTCTCTAGAGTTTCAAGTGAAGCAGAGAAAGACAAGGTCTGAGCCCAGAGAGCTTCCATGTGGAATCACCTCACATAACTCACCACTACCTGCTCAAAGTGATATGGGACTTAAGGCAACAAGGGGTAAAGCAGAGGCTAGAGCACATGCTCACAGATTCATCAGAAAATTCCAGAAGCCACCAAGGGTACAGGCTAGCCCAAAGTAGGTTGGCAAAACTGTTAGCTTTTCTTCCTATAACAAGGTATAAAATACGTGTGTACCTCTCTCAGCTAATGGGTTTGCTGATCAGATGATCTCACCTGGATGGCTGCAGCAGCTGGCTGAGGGACATTGACTATATTTACATGCAAGGCGACAGGGTATGGAACGTGACTGGAAATCTAGACCAGGAAAGCAAAGCAAAGACAAAGTCATTCTTACTTAACAAGTGCTTTGGGAGACTCAACTCTCTAAAGTTTTGCTCTGGGACTTGGTCGATAAAATTCACAGAATGACATAAAAAAGAAAAGAAAACAAAACAAAACAAAAAAACTTCTCTAACTTGACAGTTAGCCAGATATTTAAAATTAGCTAACTAGTTCAAGAAACATAGGAAGAGAGACCCACACGGTCTGTCTATCCCAACAGAAAACATTCCTCAATCAGAGAAAGGAACAATGGGAAAATGTTCATGGATGGGTGAAAGATTTGTCACCAGGGTACTTTTCTTAGAATAATGTTCCGTTTTAATAAAAAGCACAGAAGCTTTTATGATAATTCATTCACCGGAGAGCTTTCTGGAAATTATGTAGTCAAATCTTAGAAACAGATAGAGCCAAGTGAAAACTACTCATGAATATGTTTTACATAACATTTGCATATGATCTGTGAATCTTGGGTGAGTTTTGTCATTTTTTTTTATCATCGGCTCTATGATAAGCTCTTCTTGATATTCTCCTCTTTAGACTTTGTCCCCATGAACTGTAAGAGATTTCTTTCACTAGATATGAATGTCTAGAAATGAGGAAGAAGTGATACCAACCCAAGTGAGGATAAAGGGAAACATCACCGAATTAATATCACAGTACTGCCCTTAACTATGAGTAAGAAAGTAAACATTTACTGGATGTATACATCAATTCATTTTCTTCAGATCATTGACAGATCAATGAACTTATAATCTCCCTTCATATTTCAGAGTTTAGCTATCTTCTCTTTATGACTTTAAATGTAATATTACATCAATTTTTTGTTTTGGAAGAGAAAACTATCGGACTATGCATCTATCTTCGTCCACCCACTCTTAAGACTTAGCAATATACAACTACATTTACATTCAAAAACTATCTGTAAATCAGGTTTGGAGTAGAAAACTAGAAACAAATGACTTTGATTTCTATTCAGCACTACTTCTATGTGATGGACAAACTACTTCTCATTCTTGTTTCCAGAAACATAAGTCAAGTGATCTTCCCCTTATCTCCCACAGTGGGTCTAGCTGAAGGCCATCTGTGACCATGCAAAGTGTAGACTGTAAAGTATTTTTATGACCCAGACTGACATAACCACCTCTTTCCTCCCTCTGTGTTCTTGGGAGTGGCTTACGTTTTGTGCTTCAGCGATGTGGTAATAGGGATATTCGCTGTTGACTGAGGACTGGCCAGTTGGAGAGAGCTGAGATGGAGATGAGGCATGAGCAAACCCCATCAAATGATTGTTCTTCTGGAAGCTGGCCACTGGTGTCTGGCTGGCTTTGGAAGGCTCCTGCAGGTAGCCTTCCTGTTCCACCTTGCGACGCATGGTGGAATTCCAGTGGTTTTTGATAGCATTATCAGTCCTGTGTAGAACCGTACCACATAAAAACTTTATAAAACTTTTAACTCAGATTACAGTCAATTGACAGAAGACTGTTTCTTAAAAAAAACAAAACAAAACAAAAAAAAAAAACTTTAATTTCTGAGGTTCCACTTTTATTTTCTCTTTTTGATTACTGTGTTCCCACTAACTTTCTTTTCCTCTTTTTAATGTCTTCGTCTTTTCTACCTTGCCGCCTAACTGAAAATGCAGACTTCTCTTGTTCATGTGATTTGGGATAATTGAGTTTCCTGCAAATTTTATTTTATCATTTTGACTCCTTGATAAAGGCATGGGTTCTCAGTATTCATGTGCCACTGGACTTTAATAGAACTCAGAGTCCCAGCTGTTATGACGTCCTTACATTGTGGCTTAGCAGTGTTGATACACCAACAGCAGGGACTCAGCCAAGCTTGGGAACAGCAATGACAAGCCTCAGTACCTACTCGTTACCTCTCATAACCCTAAGCACAAAGTGTGAGTCAAAAGCCCCTCTCCCCCTGTGGAAGCCAATCCAGACAAAGGGGAGCAAAAGCAACAGTATTCTCTACCCTCAGCAAGACTCCACAGGACACTAGCCCCAGGATATTTTCTTTCTTTTGGGAGGAGTAGGGGCTGTTTTCCTGAGACTGGGTAACAGTAGTCTGGCTGGCCTTGAATTCCAGATGGTTCTGCTTCTACCTCCTGAATGCCGGGATTCCAGGCATGTGCTACCCCATTCAACTCCCTAGTACAGCTTCCAACTGCAAGGTGTTCTCACGAAACTCTTTCCATTTCCAGAAAAAGTTTCTTGGCTTTAAAAAAAAAAATTAAGTAAAAATATTTTTACTATTTCCATGGGGGTGGGGAAATGTGTGTTTAAAAAAAAAAAAAAAAAAGAGGAAGTTCAGTTGCCCCTTAGTCTTTAGAAAAGTCAACAGTATATCCTCTGAGGCCACATGGAGGAAGGACCTCCTTTGACCAGATCCATGGCTTCTTAAAGCTCTCAAGCCACGAGGGAGGTGCCCTATTGGTGCAATACTTAGGAAATACTAGATAAGCCATCCCTGGAAAAAAAAAAAATCCTTTCCCCACTTTGGGGTTAAGAAGCTCAAGAATAAAAATACTTTTAGTATCTTTTATTTTAAAAGTTATAGTAAACATATTTATTCAAATAGATAAAAATCAATCCTGTAAATGAAGTGGGTCAAAGGTGAGTTTTCATAATTATCCTACACAAGGCATCATTTCCCGACCTTGTTCTGTAAAATGAAGACGTCACACTGAAATTAGTTTAAAAAAACCTGAAGTTGTCATAATAATTCTAGACATATAACCTTTTGTTAGTCACAGGAAGAAAAAAAAAAAAACAGTAATCAAATGGTGAATGAGGTGAATGTAGGTGTCTGGAAAACGGAAATTGCTAAAGTGGAGGTGTGACCAGTGATCGCTGAACCGGCTGGATGGCCGCAGCCCAAAAGCACTTTGTGTCTGCGCTCCCTTCTAGGCATGTGGAGTGCTTTAACTTACAGAATACCTTACATTCATTTTACTAGATCCTAACATTAGCTCATGAAATCCGGTATTTCACCAATGGAGGAAACACGGTCAAGGAAAGCTAAAAGACTTGGCTGGAGGCTCACCACTGAAGTGGCAGTAGAGTAGTCCAACGGAACAAACTCTTGCCACCTCTAAAAGCCAATGATTCTGGTTTATCCGACAAAATGCTTATAATTGCTAGAATGTAATTCATTCACACACATAGAGTGTTTAACGACCATTCCCTGGTTCTTCCCAATCAATATATTTGTTGATCAATTATTACCGTCCAGGCAGCAGCTTTGCGATTTCTGCCCATCTGTTTCCCAGTCTCTTGTGTGCCTGGTAAATGATTCTGTCTTCCTCTTCTGTCCAGGAGGTTTTCTTAACTTCTGGATTCAAATGGTTGTGCCACCTCTCCCGACATTGTTTTCCAATTCTCCCTTTTAAGTGCTTGGCAATAACAGACCAGCGCTTCGGACCATATTTCTGGACAAGCTCTATCACCTTCAGATAAACAGAAAAATAATTTGTGTTTTAACGTTATGGAAAGAGTCAGCATCATCAAGATTCAGTGATACAAGATCTTCAGAATATAATCGGAATTGCTCCCACGGGGTGAGAAACCGGCTTTAACGATACTCTTCACTGCAAGTCCCACATCTATGGAGGCAGAACTTACTCGCTGATCTTCTTCTTTGGTCCAGGGACCTTTGATGAGCTCAGGGTTCAGCACTTTCTGCCACCGGTGTTGGCACTGCACATCGGTCCGGTTCTAGACAAAGTACACAGCATTGTGAAGAGAAGATGTGAAGAACACATGAAGACTTTGTTCAATAGGGATTACATGTGGACGACACATAGTGAGAACATCTAAGAGCATTTAGAGGTGTGTACAGAAAGCCCACCAATCTATCCCACAGTGCCCACAGACTAGAGAATATATATCCAAGTTGCATCTAAGATTGGAGTCTGAAGGGCAGAGTCTGCCACACGCATAGAAGGAGCATCATATTACACACACATATGCCAACATGACAACCTTAACCTCAGTCTGTGGTTTGTACCTCTGTGGCTTAAGATGTGTTAGAGATTCCACATTGCCAGACCTCAATAAAAATCCATCCTAAAGAACTGAAGTGCCTCCTTTCAAACCTCTCAGTGTGTTCAGGACCACAAGCACTTTATATTTAGAAGGAGTGAAAATAATAAAACATTCTTGATTTCTTAGACATTATAATCTCAGAAGAAGAAAGATGGACATGTAACTGATTACCACCGGAGGCTGAATTTATCTGTAAGAGGAGACCTAAGCGCTGTTGGGGTGAGGAGAAAAGGACCCCTTACGATGAGGCTCTACTTCCTTCAGAGGCATTCAAGAGCTCGTGACACAGCCTTTGGAGGCTGCTCAGAACTTTTAACTGGAGAAGCAAGAGAGAACATTCTGTGGGGTGAAATCAGCAGGAAGAAAAGCCCAGAGGAGAAAAAGCAGAAATGAACACAGCCAAACCTGCTTGTGGGGAGGAAGCAGGAAACAGAACGGGCAGAGGAGGGAGAACAGCGGAGCTGTAAGGAGAGAGACTGGGCCAGGTCAAGGCAGCTCACTCACTGTGTAAGAATCTGTTTCCCACTGCTGGGATTTTGTTGTTTTTATTGGTGCAGGAGACCAAACCTGGAGACTCAGACGCCCTAGGCAAGCAGAGCAGTTAGGAATAGCTGCCATTTAGGAAGCCCCCTCAGCCAACAGTGTTTGAAACTGGTGGAAAGCTGAAAGAGTACACATGGTAAAGCCAAGTAGGAAACTGCTGTGTAGAGAGGGCAGGGCGGCCGCCCTGTGAGCAGACAGTAGGAATGAAGCAGATGCGAAGGACTGTAAAGAAAGCCTAGGCTCCTGGCTTATCATTGAGATGGAGGCTGGAAGGGTATAAGTCGAAAGGCATTCTAGAATTTTAAACCCACATGCCAAAATGAGGTTGTTGATGAGAATGGGGAATTTAGAAGCTAACTTGGAGGAAATACCAAGTTTAAAATTCTACCCTGTAACAACCTATCAGAACATCAACTTATATTATCAGGGTCTTTTAAAACAAAACAAGGAGCAATTGTTGGAAAAAAAAATCAAAATCCCTTGATAGTAACTCTAGAAACCTCAATTATATGTTGTGTAATCAGGTATAGAAATTAGGGGTGGCTCTCTTCCTTTTACCTCTACATGAACAAATGTGTAGTATTTTCATAAACTCTCCTAGAATTTCTTAAATCTAGTTGAGATTTTCCATTCTCAAGAAAGAAAGAAAGAAAGAAAGAAAAGAAAGAAAGAAAGAAAGAAAGAAAGAAAGAAAGAAAGAAAGAAAGAGAAGGAGGGAGGGAGGAAGGAAGGAAGAGAGGGAAAGAGGGAAGGAGGGAAGGAAGGAGGGAGGGAAGGAGGGAGGGAGGGAGGGAGGGAGAGGAAGAGGGAGGGTAAGTGAGCATCTAACTCACGGGCAGATAATTGGCGATGACTTTCCAGTCGTCTGTTCCATTCTGCTCCACCAGCTTTTTGAGCTTCTCATCCTAAGGCAATGTAAAGACAATCCTAGGACATCAGTCGTTTACTCAATAGTTCTGTCCAAGTTTAATAAATAAAGGAACCAACCTCATGATTGGGGGACGGGGTGGGGTGGGGGCTTTTGAAACCACTCAAATAAAGCCAATATTAATGTAATGTACTGAGCATAGATTTATTCACAGGCACACTAAAGTTTTTACTTTGACATAGCTGTTGAGTAGTTCTATAAACAGATTTCTATTGTCATTTATAAAATAGGAATGGTAGTATCAACACTGTTATCTGGAGATTACACAATCCCATTATGTAAAACAGTGAAGTCTGGCATGTGTTAGTGTTAATAGATGCTGACACTTACTGAATGGGGGAAAATGAATTCCAGTGTTAAACTTAGTCACCATTCAACCCAGAAAAAGATAGGACCATGGATGAGACAATTTCCCATTGGTTCATCCTTCTTCATATGCAAAACATGAGATATTTGACATATTTATCTCAAAGATGTACTTAATGCAGTAATTAGGCTCTGTATCAATATGTTCAGAGTTTATGAATGACCAAATCTGTCAGAACACAAAAGACACTAAACATTCTCATGCTGGTTCCATCAGCTCATACACTCATCGACATGCTAGTTCATGCACACCTTTGTAAACACAGTCTTCATAGGTTTCTGCAAAGATACCATTCACACATAATGACAAGACAGACAGAGTCTGGGAATCCATAGTTAACAATAGAACTTCTGTACTCCAAGGGAGCATTCATGTGCCTGACCCTAATAGACAGAACACCCATCCCCTAAGTGCCTCCCTGGAGTCCTTCCAGCTGTTCTCAGGAGCTTTTAGCACACAGTCAATGTCATAGTTCATTAAAGAAGGAAGAATCCTTTCTTCATACATTAATGATTTTGCTCTAGAAAGTGGGCATATCTTTGCCTGTTGCTGGTTGTCTTCAGAATAATCTTTCACAGACATAGGTCTGTGAAATATCATATGTAAAGAATATTAGATGAATATATTACAACACAGTGAGTTCTATGACTGCTTGAGCTTAGAAAATAGCAGTGCATTAATTTATTCAGAGAACATTTATCATGATCCTACATTTTAGCAAATACTTTTGGGTTCGAGGAACACAAAGATGAAGAGACACATTAGTCCTAACCTTCAAGAAATTTGCAGTGTGTTGGGAAAGACATACATGTAACAACACCAGTAAAGCCAAGCATGTGCCCAGTGGCATAGGACCACAGGAGGGTGCATCCAGCCTTAAAGATGGCAGCCAGTAATAGTTTCACGGAAGAGGCAATGTGTAAAGATACAATGAAAAAGTGTAAGGAGTAGTGAGACTCCAGAATGAGAAATAGACAGGCAAACTATAAAGGAAAAAGGAAAGAGCACTCAAGGAACAATAAACGGGTTGGGAACAGAAAGCAGAACAAACATATTGGGAGGGGAGAGGGTCAGCATTCTGTACAGCATGTCAAGATAACCTCATCAAGAGTCTTCAGATGAGCACATGTAGCTTAGCTGAAATTTCAATTTTCAACAGTTACAGACTCTACATATTTTCCCTATGTTTTAATAAAATGACAAGTTACCTCTTCCCTGGTCCACCTAGTTTTCCCCAAGTGACGCTTTCCAGATTTGGGCAGCAGCCCATCGTAGTCATGGTCACACATCTCAATGTCTTCATCATCTTCATCACTACTGTATATGCTGCAGAAATAAGAATGGACACACATGGGCTGAAAGCAGAGGATCTAAACTACTGGATTATGAAACGCACACAGAAACTCTTCAGCAAGCTTGTTAAAAGTCTACAGAGACAAAACCTTGCAAACTTGCGCAATGAGGTTTTTCGGCATTCTGTTGCTGTAGTGTTTGTAAACTGGTTTTTGCTGTTACTAGTATCCACAGAGACACCAAGAGCCCTGGCATTTTCTACTGTTCTGCATGTTTGAACCTGTTACTGTTAGATCAGTGACAAGTTACACATCTGGCAAACTCCCAACCAATCGACACTTGAGTTTAAAAGTCAATGTTAAGGACAATGAGAAGAACAAGAAGCCATGTCCTTTCTATAAGCACACTCTCAAACTCTTTGGCATATGGCAAATCATTTCAATAATTTCTGAACACAACAGACCAACAAGTATGTCTCAACAGTGCTGGTAGTCTGTTAAAATAAAAAACCAAAACAGAATACATTCAAAAGCATTCTTGTGATCATCTCCTAAAGACCATGATGCTAGGGAAAAAAAATTAATCTGAAAGGGTTTCAAGACCTGGGAAAGGATACTGCCCTCAAACTGTTTTGCGATTAGCATAAAGAACAAATCATTCAAAACTCAAAGTCTGCTCTACCCAAGCTGTGCTTGTGTTTACAAAGCTGTCTCCAGAGTAACTGAGTACATTACCAGGGCACTAGCTATTCAGAATCCCACTTACTCTTGTTTTCTCTGTCTCTGACTGAATGGAGTCTAAAATATCTTACAATGTATCTAATTAAAAACCAAGGGGTTCCCCCAGATGAAATCTACAGGTTAAAAAAAATTGACTGTTTTCAAAACAGCCTTTTCTATTACTGGGTTGAGTAACAGTGTGAATTTTTATGGCAGCTGAAGGAACTCCAAACTTATCAATCATGTATGGAACAGAGTAATTCTGCAGTTTAGTTTTTGCTATCATTCTCTATAAAACTTAAAATATGAAGAATTATACACTGAACAACTGCACTAAAATTCACCATTGTAAAACTGAAAAACCCATCAAATCCAGACCAGTAAAATGATATAAGATAGCATCATCATGAA
Organism: Mastomys natalensis; assembly: GCA_021653895.1. Taxonomy (NCBI): domain Eukaryota; kingdom Metazoa; phylum Chordata; class Mammalia; order Rodentia; family Muridae; genus Mastomys; species Mastomys natalensis. Next base: position 615,555 of record JAJTUV010000928.1, on the reverse strand, counting down.
AGTTATGTTAAAAAGCAAACTTACATTCATAATAGGATTTGTCTTCCTGAGCTAACTCACTAAATGTCTATTTCTAGCCCCCTAAAAGTTAAGCAAAAGTGTTTACCAAACACTGGGATTTTCATCATCTAAAACTATTATTCTGAGCAGCAAACTGAAGAAACCATGAAGTTAAGGCTTCATGGTGACAGGATGTGATCTAACCTTAAAATAACACCACCAAAAAAAAAAAAAAAAAATCCCAGTAAACTTTATTCATGATCTGCAATAATTTTTTTCCACTTGGTGTAAATCCTAACAACCAAGAGCAGTTTTGTTTCCTACAGTAAGCAGGAGGCAGTAAATAACTTCTGAGCAATAATAATTACAAATTTCGCCTTAATACAGAACATGGTGTTATGAAGAGAAAAAAAGTTATGAGCCAAGAACTGTAAACCAGCGTCTTTGGGTGACAATTCCCTTTCGAGTGAAGGAACTTGGGAAAGCTTGCAGGACGAAGCATCCCTTTGTGAAGTATCAGGGATACCAAGAAAGCCGACTGGACCTGAGAGTGGAGCCCCGATTTAACTCATTAGATTCGCCTGTTAGGCTTGTCTAGATCTGGAGGTGTCACTTTCAGCACAGTGAACATTTTCAAACAAATAATAAGCGTTTTCTCTCTGGTCAAAACTTAATCTAAAAACAAGCAACATCTTCAGTCGCCCACAGGGGGCAGTCGACGGTCAGGTGAGGGAGAACTGGGCTCACACAGGGCCAGGGGGTCTAGAAGCAAAGCTCCACCAGTTTTAGTTCTTCTGCACCTAGTTGTTTAATTTGGACAAATCTCCCTCCCTCTCCGGATCCCATCTTACACATTAGGGCGGGGATTCTATTTATAAGGTACTTTCCAGAGCGCATGCCTCCACTGTCTTCCGTGCCTCTTAAAAAGCAAGCCCTGGGCAGACGTGCAAAGCCAAAGTCTGGGGGTGAAATATGGCGTGTGACTCTTGCAGATCTCGAAGGGCTATGAGAGGCAGCTGGGCGAGCCCAGGATGCTGTCAGCTTTGGCAAGAGGCTTGCCTTTGAGCTTTGCATGCGATTTCCTTGCTCTAAAATGACCTGGTCGCCTCGGTAGCATGATTAATTTCGACAAAGGACCTGAAATAACTTTTCCTTTATCTGCTCCGACAAGATCTCAGACCCAACAGTCAAAGGACTTTCAAAGGCTGATTTCAAGCTAGATGCTCTCGACTGTTCCACCTGCGAGAGCTGGTGTGGTTACAAGAGTACAACTATGAATGTTAAATTCTATCAAGGAAACAAACCGTGCAAAGAAACGAAAAAGAACACTGGGGGGGGGGGGGGTTGGGAAGAGGGAGGGGGACGGGAGGAAGTGCCTGTGGCCGCTACATGATTCTAGAAAAGGGGTTCAGACTCATTTCGCTGACCTGGTTAATAATCCCTGCCGAGTTGACGCTCGCCCTGCAAGAAACGGCTCTGAGCCCGCAGCCGGGTTTCTCTTCCCCCTGAGTCAAGTTCAAGGCTCCCGCCCCTCCCCGCCGCCTCCGCTCCCGGCTACCTGGGAGCCGCAGGGAACCTGCGCGGCCACGCCCCGTGCAGACTGAACCTTGGGGCAGCCAGCCGGGGCGGCACCTCCTCGGAGCACCCCTTCCTAACTCCCTCCTCCTGCTGCAGGTTTCAGCTTTCTGCAGAACAGGTGACCCGGGCGCTGGCGGTTTAGGTCCCAAAAGCGAAAGGCGAAACTTCTTAAAGGCTGGCACTTAGGCCGGCGCGGCGGGCCCCGGGGCCAGGCACTAGGAGCCAAGATCCAAGGTCTTCCCAGTTCACCCCCTTCTTGTTCCGATGCCCAGCGGTTGCCGCTCCCCGCCTGGCCCATCCCGAGGGTGCGCTGCAGGGCCCACGCCCACGCTCCTGCAACTTCCCAGAGCCCGCGCCCTGCAGGGCCAGTACCTGATGGCTCAAAAAAAAAAAAAAAAAAAAAAAAGATTTAAGTTTAGCGAAAATCAAGCCACGGGTAAAAAGGCTGGCGTGGATAGACTTTGTTTCTGCGGACATTTTTTTTTTTTTTCCAGAATCTTCCTTAGCGTCTCGCGGTGGCTTTGCCAGAGGCAGGCTACCTAAGGCAGCTGGAGCAGAGTGCTGGGAGCAGCGGCGACCTCAGCTGCGTCCACGTGTGCGCGGCCCTGGAGAAGAGCGGCGACATCGCCCCGGGTGCGCTGCAGCTGCCTTGGGTGCCGCAGGCCTCCAGCACTTTGCGCCCAGGGGCGACCGCCACCGAGCTAACTCCCGCATCCGTTGCTCTCTGGGAGCCCTGGCGTGTCCTCCGGAAATCCCGAGGCCGGCCGGACTTGAGCGGCCAGCAAATGACAGTTCCGACAAGCTCTCTCTCTTTCGGATCCCTCTTCCCAAAGGTGGGGCCAAAATGGAAAGAGAGTACACACATCTCGGCCGGTGCGGTGACATGTGCGACACCGGCGCGTGCAATGTTTGCAATAGAAATAAAAGCTTCTCCCAGAACAAATACAAGAATCTTCAAAAACAGGGTTTAAAACAATCTGAAACCCATTTTGTACCCCTAAAATCTTTGCAGCTGCCTGCCTGTCAGCTGACGCCTCTCTCGCCTCCATAATGAATGAATGAAATTTAAATAAACTACCTGCAGCCACTAAACAATCTTATATCTGCCATATGCTCTTCAAGTGCAAACACACCTCGATGCATGCAGCAATTAGGCTGCGACTCCCTCGCCGACAGTCGGGGCATCAAGCCAAACACCTGGTGGGCTCCTCCGGTCTGATGGAACCGGTCAGTCCTTTGCTGAAAAGTGCCGCTCCCCCCCGCGCGCCCCCAAAGAGAAACGTATCCCCTAGCAACTTGCAAAAAATAAATAAATATAAGAAAGAAAGAAAAGGAAAAGAAAAAACGCGCCTTTGGGCATGCTTCCCACTGTACCCGTGCGCTTCTCACAGAGTTTTCCATTCATCCTTCTCCAGAGTGGCTTCTGCCACCAAGGTACCGGCTGACAGCCCCGCAAACCAACAGGGAAGGCATTCCCACCTGCTCCCGGATGCCTGGATCCCGGCGACGCCTAGCCCGAAGCCGCCCGCCCAGGCTCCTCATTACCTGTGCCGGGGTCTCCGGGCCATGGCGAGGCGGGCCGGGGCTCCGCCAAGAGCCCCGGGGACCGCACCGGTTGCCGCCTCCCGCTGCCCTCCGCCTTGCCTGCGTCCTCCCCCGGCTGCGCAGCGGCGCTCTGCACCGCCGGGGCGAAGTTTCTCCGTAGAAAGGGGAGGAGAAGGAGGTCACCGAAGAGGAGGAGGAGAAGGAGGAGAAAGAGGAGGAGGAAACAGGTTGATATTAAAGTGTAACTCTGTAAACAGATGCCATCAAACAAAGAGGTTTGGACACTCCCCCTCCCGCCAAATCTGGCGCCCCTGCAGTGCGCACGCGCCCTGCCCGCCTCCGCGGTCGCCCGAGCTGCAGCCCGCCTGGCCGCCGCTCCCATTCGCCTCTCGCGCCGCGGAGCTGCTGCTGGCGCGCAGCGAGGCCGGGACGGCGGGCGGGCGGGGAGCCCGGGCTGGGGAGGGGCGGCCGGGGCCCCGGAGGCGCCTTTTCCTGCACAAACCCCGCTCCTTGGCCGGGGTGGCGCCGGCTCACACCGGGTTCGGCTGTGGCCGCTTTCGGGGATACGGCAGCCGTACCGCGGTCTCTTCTCTCCGTAGGCTCCAGGACTCCCGAACCCCAAACAGCAGCGCTTCCACTCAAGGGCACCTTGATGGGGGCGGGGGACACTCCTGCCTTCAGGGTTTCAACTGCGCCTGGACCCCGACGTACCCGGAGCTGAGAGGGTGTGGGGTGACTGGTTGAATAGAGTGTGAGCATACTTCCCCAACCCCCAACGATTTTCTTTCTTTTTTTTTTTTTTTGGCTAGGTCCAGTTTTTCATGTTTTAGTTTTAAAGGGACATCTTTAATTCACAAGTAAGCGACAACGGATACTTAAGTACAGTCAGCCCTGTGGCTACAGCCTTTGACAGATAGAGCCCCGGGCTCGTTTTTCACTCCCCCTCCTAGATCCTGCAGCCCTCACGCCACCGGCGTTTTGTCACAAGCCCTTCCTCCCTCACTTAGGCACACGCCCAGCCCACCCACCCCAGGCGGTGCCCACCACGCACATCTGCCACTGCCGAGTGCGCTCGGGTCCTGCATCAAACACCTGCTGGACAAATCCACTGGATCCCAAACAAACAGTCCCTAGCAATTCTCAGGAACCCCCACTTATGCACACCTGATTTTTTTTTTTTTTTTAAATCAAAAGCCAAAACAGTGGTTCTCAACTTGTGGGTCCCGACCCACTCGGGCAGATCAACTGGTTCAGTTATCCTGCATATTTAGTATGTCCGATATCTATATTATGAATCATGAGTAGCAAAATTAGTTATAAAATACTGACGGAAATAATTTTATCTTGGCGGCCCGCCACAACATGAGGAGCTGTATTAAAGGGTCGCAGCATTAGGACGACTGAGAACCATTGAGCTAAACAGTAAGGACCCTGTTGGGTGTAATTAGAAAAGTTTACCAGCCACAAGCCCGCGAAGATATCCCTGTTACTTTAGCTACGGGCTCCCAAAGGAGCGATGTGCTTAGTGCTGAATTTATAAGGATTGACGAATGGGGATTTCAGGGGACTTTTAGTGTTACTTCTGTTTATAAATCAGTACCCTTGGGGATTTTTCTTTTCATTCTCAATACACACCAATTTATTTTGCCTTTAATCTTTTAGGAGTTCAAGACTTGTGCTGACTGGGTGTGTGAGTGTCCCAAGTGCTTTAGGGGTTCAAACATAGCTCAGAAAGCTTTTTTTTTTCTTACTAAAAAAGCATGTTCTTACTGAAATGAGTCATAATTTTATTAAATTGTTGAAGCAAGCTGGGTTTCAAGACTTTATCTGGTGTTTGAAACATTGCTTCTTAAAATTAGCTATATACTTTAATCTTTATAAAGACATTTCAGAACATACACTAAGGTTCTACAATAGCTTCTTCAAGAGAGAAGAAAGCAGAAAGTCACTGTGAGATGCTTCTGCATGGTTACAAGTCTCTTGCAACTTAATACACATTTGAAGCCAATACTTATGTGTAGAGTCTGTAATGAACTTTCTGTGCCCCAACAAAAAGTACGTACAAGTCTATGACAAACGTCTAAGAAAGACTCACTCCTAGAGGGACTGCAGTCTGTCTGGTTGTTACTCTATGCATCTAAATGGAAGGATTTCCATTCCTGAGCCTCTTGAGTCCTTGCTAAGGTGGTTGATTTCACAGCCTTCTTCAAAGAGTTCTTAAGAAGCACAACCATATTTTATGATTCTTAAAAAAAAGAAAAAACTTTTAAGTAGAAAAAAATACTTATTTCATCATTTCTTTAATGATTTTGTGTATTGTTTATTCCCCCAAGTGTTTTACTGTATAGTCTTACATCTCCCTCCTGTGTCAGAGTAGTAAGTGTGGAGGACATGCATATACAATAAAAACACGGCACTGTCATTTTACTATCATTTGTGATTGCTACCTTAAGCTATGGAAGAAAATAACTAAATGTCGCTATCAAAATTTCTGTCTGGGTGAAAATGTATTTCTAAAGATGTTTCAGAATGCATATTGTGGCTGTGTTTGCACTTTTCTCTCTCCACTCATAAGTATGGCAAATGCATTTTTGATAATGACTTTATGCATTTTGTCACTGTCAGTTTTTATTTCTTTATGTTTATAATCTCCTAAGGCAGGTATTTTCTCTGTGGCAGGAATAGATGCAGCTTTTGGTTGGGATGCACTGCACAGGGAAGAGAATGTTTCTGTAAAGGACGAGATCTTAGAAGGAAATGTTTTATGGTTTGATGGTTATACTGTATGTTTCTCCCTTACTCTGCCTTCTCCTCTTTCTCTCCAAAACCCTAATAATGTGCAACAAAACAAAACTTTTTTAAAAATACTGAATGCTTGTGTCCTGCGGTCGTGTTGATCCACAGTCTTGAAGGGCATCAGAGTCACTGAACACACCCAAGAAAACCTCTCCCACAGCTCCTGTTTCACTGTTTGGGATGGCACCAGATAACCTACTTTTTAACAAGTGTCCAAATGCTGTCCCTGGGAGAAATCTCGGAACCACTTATGACAGTCTTGGCTGTTTCCGTACACTCATTTCTTTTTTTGCTAGATTTATTGCATAGCCTTTCATGTCTCCTGGGCCCAGTGTTCCTGGTCTCCATAGCTCAAAGTTATTCGTCTTCACAGTAAAGTCAGTGTCAGTGACCAAGAAGGCTGTGACAACCTGTTTGCCTTCCTATGGTGGGAATTTCAGCTCCTTATCTGAAACACAAAGGAAAAGGAATCTCTGGTCCCTTACAGGTCATTGTGGTTTTCCCTTTCATAAGAACAAGCTTCGGAAGCATTTTTACTTTCCTCTTGACATTGGAGGAAGGCTAAAGGAAGAAATGCCTAGAAAAGACCTGAGTCCCTGGTGCTTTGCTTCTGATCTTTAATAACTCCAATCAACATCTCAAAGACGAACATTATCAATGTTAGTTACAGCCCTGGGTCCAGGGGTTCCATGTCTCTACCACCCACATTTTCCACCCCCTCAACCCAATTTGACTCACAGCATTAAAAGAGAAATAATTACAGTAAATACCAAATGGTTAAAGTACAGACAATTCTTGGTCCTGTCAGCTAATGAAGAGCAGCTGTGGCATATATAATTGAAATCCATAGGTTTGAGATAAACCTCATGTTGACTCCCAGCAAACCTTTTAATCTTAACATTGACGGGAGCACTGCCGTGGCATGGTATATAGAGCCTCCAGAGAGGGCGGTGGCCAAGTGCATTGTTATCCTTAAATTACGGAATTAGACGTATTTTGATTGTTTCTACTGTTTTAGTTGGCTTACTGTCCTCCTTTGGACCAGGTGACTGGCTTCTTTCAGGCTCTTTCCACGCCAATCTATCTGCAAATGTGTTAAATCAACATTCCAACATTCTAATAATATAGCACAGTTCTAATAATATAGCTTGTCCATTCAGAACACATATACAGACACACACAGAGTCACAAGGGAGTGAAGGAGGAAGGGGAGGGGGAGGGAGAGGGAGGGAGGGAGGGAGGGAGGGAGGGAGGGACAGAAAGAGAGAGATCTTCAGTCAACATAACTGGACAGCTCCATGTTCTCTAAGCTTCGGAGCCTGCCCTGTGATTTATGATTAAATTCTGTCTAAATCACCCTCCCTTCTTCTGGTTTCCTAGAAAGACTCGAATCTTTGATTCAAGACTCAGTTCAAGCATGAATGAAAAAAATGTCTGTTGCTTGTTATGGGACATGTAAATCAATGGAATTAGAGAATGCGGCATACATAGAGCCTCTAAGAGTCAGAAGAAGCTCACTGAATTATAGCCTGGACCTCAAGAGAAACAGTATCCTTGGGAGAAGAGACTTGTGTGCTAGGAGTGGCAAAGAGGAAAGCATTTTAGATTTCAGTCTCTGGAGTTTGTGGTGTGTCCAGCAGGCAGTAGAGACTCAAGCCTGTGCTGGAGAGAATGAATCAGGCAGGACTGTGTTGAAGTTCAATCTCAGCAGGGAGTTGTCAGACACAATCATTTACGAAAGTAGAGCATAAGTCTGGAGTGCATCTCAGTGAAAACTACTTGTCCAGCATGTGGGCGGCCCTAGGCCAGATGCCTACACAGAAAGAAATCAGTAAAGACCTTAGAAGTAAATGTAGCTTAAGAACATTCAACAGTCACCATTTTCAAATTTGCTACATTTTCTTCTGATGCACTTCTATGATGGCAATAGTACACAACATGTTGTCTCTTTCTAATTTTGTATTTAGCATATTGTCTTAGCTTGAAGTTGACTCTGGCTTATTTGCACCACAGGAAGTAGTAGCACACTCTACAGGTAGGGTTGCTTCCTGTGGAAAAGTCATCATTTGTTTAACAAGCCCTTCCCTCACTAATGCTGTTTTTAGGAGTTTGTTGGTATGAAGGCCAAAATTACTTCCTATCACAAACTTGCTAATATGCAAACCATACAGAGAGATGACAAGGGGAAGTCTTAGAGAATATGTTGAAGGTTTACAGAGGGTTAGAAATAGAGGCTAGGTGAGTATAGATACGTAGATTGCATGGAGCTGGGGAGGGTTGAACCCAGGACTCTGCATGCAAGGATGTGTACTATCTCTGAGCTACATCCCCAGCTGGGAACTTTTCATTTAATACAGTTTTTTTTTTTTTTTGGTTTTTCGAGACAGGGTTTTCTCTGCGTAGCCCTGGCTGTCCTGGAACTCACTCTGTAGACCAGGCTGGCCTCGAACTCAGAAATCCGCCTGCCTCTGCCTCCCAAGTGCTGGGATTAAAGGCGTGAGCCACCACCGTCTGGCAATTTTTTTTTTTTCCCAAAAAAAGATAAAAAGCAAACCCCTTATCTCCTACCTCATAGGCACACACACTTAAAAATAGTGTGTGTTTGTCCTGTGGCCCCTAAGGGAAATGCATGTTTTACAAAACAGTGTGGACACAAGTTGAGCAGATAGCAATTTGATTAACTCATATAATCCCAGAAGAACAATCTGGAAGTTCAACACTGGCCTGTGTAACTTAGTGAGTGCCAGGTCAGCTGAAGCTGTGTTTGCAGGTTATGTCTCAAAAACTGAAACAAAACAGAACAAATCAAGACAAGAAAAACCAAAAGCCATGTGTATTCCTATCAACAGGGATTCTTCTGTCTACATATGTACTTTAGGAGCCTTGAATTGCTTTGTGCCCTATTTACAGGGGACATACCATAGTTTAGAAAGCATGGAACAGATGACAATGGAGGCAATACTCTTTCTTTTTTGATAAACCTGCTTTGCAAAATCACCAAGTCCTAAAAAAGGAGAGAGAGAAGAGAGAGGTTACCTCTGCAAAGTAAATTTTGGGACTTGCTCAGAGCTTTGAAAGATGGGCTTGGGTAAAACTTGGTGATTTCGACACTTTTTTCCACCATGATAGAGTCTTATCACTCCAGAGGTGGAAGTCAAATCTCTTCTGCCATAAGTCACTTTTGGTCATGCTGTTTTATCTCTGTATCAGCAAGGTGACTAGTTATACAGTAGTAAAATGTCTCTAGTCTTTCCCATTCTCCCTATGAAATACACAGGCCTTTCTTGCACCCTTGTGTACCTGACCGTGTTCCCATAGCTCCTATCACTGATAAACACATATAGAGTATGCACTCAACACTACACTCTGTGCCAGCCATACACTTCTGAAAAGAAAGAAACAAGCCTTTTGTTAGATGATTCACACACATACCTACACACACACACACGAGCACATATACATACACACATGACACATGTATATGCACACACATTGCACACAAATACATGAATACACACATACATGCACAAACAGACACAACACACAGACAACATATATGCACATGCATGCACTGCATGCATACACACATACATGTGCATGCACACACACATACACACACACACACATGCATGACCTCTTTTCTATCCCTGAACTACCTCCTAATTACTCCCCACCCTATGGCCTCTCTCTCTCTGCCATCCAGTCCACATCCCACTACTTGATGAATCTCATTATAAGCACTTTCAGTAACTTAGTCATCTGGGTAAAGACCTATAACTGGCTCCCTAATGTTGACAAGATAAGATCTGAACTCCTTAACTTGGCATTCCCTGTCTTGAGTTTGCTTGGCCTCCATGCCTACACAACCTTACCCCCAGGGGTGATGATATGTAATTATTGGGATGGCTCATGCTCCAGCCAATCAAATGGTGTTTAGCTGTGGCCAGCCTGCAAAGCTTCTCTGGGGACACTGGCAGAATGCCATTTTGCCTCACAACCAACTTATCTTGCAGCCTTAACTCCCCCTCAATGTGTCTGCAACCCCTTATCAAAACAAAACAAAAAAATCCTTGGCACTCTGAGGCCTGAGCACTTACAGCATGCCTCCAGCTGGAAATGCCTGTCCTCCACCTCTCAGCTTATGTAAGTGCTGGCCATCTAAGACCTAGAGCAACTTAGAGGAGGCTCTGTTTTGGCAGGGGGAGTCCACAGTGGTAACTGGAGGCCAAAGCAGGAAACCCAGTGATCACATCTTCAAGTGCAGACACAAAGGAGAGAGAACAAACTAGAACTGGCATGAGACTATAAACTCTCCAAGCCTACCCGTACAAGTGTACTTCCTCCAGCAAGTCTATACTTCCTAAAGGTTCCATATCCTCTCCAAACAGTGCCACCCACTGGGGACAAAGTGTTCAAATACCTAGACCTGTGGGGACATTGCTCATTCAAGCCACCATGTTCCCTGAAGCCCAGTGTTCCTCCTGAAGCCTTCCTGGGATTCTGGAATTCACAGTTGAGCCTTGAATTTGAGTACTAGACTAATCCTATCTTTGCTGTATTCTTACCCCTTTTGAGGCAGTGGCTATATAGCCTAGACTGACCTCAATCACTCTGTGAAGCCAAAGATGACCTTGGATTTCTGATCTTAGGCCTCTACCTCCCAAGTGTTCAGATACAGACATGCCTTACCATGCCTGGTTTATGCTGTTCTGGGGATCCAGCCCAAGGCTTTTTGCATGCTGGGAAAGCACTCTATCACCTAAATCACATCCCCAGCCTTCTTAACCTCCTTGTGAGTCTGTTTATTTACTTCTCTACTTAATTTTATAAATGTTCTTTGTCAACATCCTCGGGAGTCTTACTGTAAGCTGGATGGCAGAAGTATCCTACATAAATCTTTCTACACACTTAGTTCCTGGAATGTGAGCACAGAAATGTTTGTTGAGCTGTTGACAATTGATTGGGAACTAGTTGGGACTGCTTTTATATTCATTTATTTTAAACATACTTCTTTAAAGGATTTTATTTCATTTTAAAACTTTTATTGTTATACATTTTTTTCAAGATTTTTATTGTTTTGTTTCATTTTATTTATATTATATTTTATTTTATGTGTGTTATGGTTTGCCTGAATGTGTATATATGTATCACATCTATGTCTGGTGCCTGTGGAGGTCAGAAGAGGTGTCAGATTTCCTTGAGCCTGAGTCCTCCGAAAGAGCTTCTGAGGCAAGTCTGTAGCCTCTCATTTTTAATATTTAATTATGCATATGCCTGTGTATCTATGTGGGAGTGTGTGCAACTGAGTGCAGTTGCCTGTGGAGAACAGAAGATAGTTGGATACCTTGGAGCTGGAGTTATAGGCCGTTGTGAAACAGTTGACATAGGTGCTGGGAACAGAACTCAGGTCCTCAGTGAAAGGAGTACATACTCTTAACCGGGAGCCATCTGTGCAGTTCTATTTAAAACGTAACAATCGCTGGCCATTAACCATTGGGAGCAAGGCAGGTGATTCTGAGTCGAGGCCAGCTGGTCTACAGAGTGAGTTCCAGGACAGCCGGCTACACAGAGAACCTGTTGAAACGTAACAATGCCCTACTTTTGAACATTGCACTTGCAACAAGTTTGGGTATACAGTATCTCATCTAAGTCTGCAGGCCCCACCTCTCCCATCTCACCTCTTTCCCCTCTGGCTTGCTTTGGTGCTTGTAGTTAAACCCAGGGCATTCTACATTCTAGGCAAGAGCTCTACCCCTGAGCTTAAAGCCTAGTCCGCCATTGCAATTATTATTTTTCTGTTTCATACATTGTTACTGAGATTGAGAAAGATGAGGTGGTTTTCTTGATGGCCCAGATGACTAATGGCTGAGCTAAGATGTAACCCTTAGCTTTTTAATCCTAAATCCTAGCTCTATTCACTGCTCGTGAGAGCCTCCAGCGTTTATTTCCTTGTCTATGCATGCTTATAGTTTCTCTCAAACTGCAGGATCCACCGATGGCCATGCTGCTGTCCTTGGCAGAAGTTGGTAGGCTTGCAGTATGCACAGCACCACGCTGAGCTAAGGGCCGCAGCTTTGCCTCTCAGCTGTCTATCGGGCTCTGCCCTTTTGGCCGTGTGGCTTAGAAAGGGTTTTCTTTTAAGCATATTGTTTATCATATTCTGTTTCTGAGCTTTGGTCCCCCTCCTTCTCTGTGCTGCACAGTGATCTCTGTTATTCATTATAACATTTCTTTATGAAATGTTGAGTTTACTGTGATGTAAGCTCAAGGGGCTGTTCATTTGAAGCTAGTTATGAAAATTGATATGGGAATAAATGTTTGATTCCAACAACTGAAGAAAAGTTTCTTAGTTGTTCTAAAAATCCCTTTGGTAACCTTGCATGCTTCCTAATTACTAGTTTGTCCTAACCGCTGTGGGCTCTACCGCTGTTCCTCCTCTTCATTCAAAGTCTTAGAAACACGATGTTTTTTAACTCAAACAGTTCAAGAAGAAAGGAAGTTATTATGTATACTTTGGACCCTTCACATTAAGTAAATGACATAATTTAAATGTGAGTCCTGTTAGAACAAGGTGCACCATCATGCTGAATTTAAATTTATTTAGTAGAAACATAAAAATCTGTGAACACATAAAGCCAATACCGCAAAGTTGTGGTGTGTGTACATGCTACATCGGCTTACTAAGTAACAGAAGTGGTACAAATATAATAAAAATAGCTAGCTTAAGCCAGGCGGTGGTGGCGCACGCCTTTAGTCCCAGCACTTGGGAGGCAGAGACAGGCAGATTTCTGAGTTCAAGGCCAGCCTGATCTACAGAGTGAGTTCCACGACAGCCAGGGCTACACAGAGAAACCCTGTCTCAGAAAAAAAAAAAAAGTCAGCTTATGAAAACTTGTTTCCAAAATTATCTTTCTTAGTAAGTACTTATGTTAAATTTAAGTGTTTATGTTAAGCAAGCATTTTACTTTCATAAGTAAAATAAGCCTTTAAAGAAACTATTAAAGCCCATACAATCCTTTGCATGAAAACATAGAGAAAATTCTGTGGTCCTAACTCTCAGGGCAGAGGGGAGATAACCTGATCCTGTTTTAGCTAAGCCTGACAGACACTTTGCCATGGAAAGGCAGCATTTTGTTTGAAAACTTTTCCTAAGGCAAGATGAGAGGTGGGGTCAGGAGAAGTCCCAGGGCTCCCAGGTCAGCTGGTCTCTCATATGTAGCAGTGAGCAACAGAAAGAAAAACTCTGTCTCAAACAACGTGGAAGGCACACCAACCTCAGAGGGAGGTCCAGCCACTGCCACACTTGCTACACATGCACTTACACACACTGACACACATAGATACATGCCTGAATAAAAATGGAGAAATCTTTTGACATTTTCTTTTATTTCAAATAACAGAGACTTAATGACATCCCCTCAAACATTAGAGAACAAGGTATACATAACACATTATTTTTTTTAAATGAGTGACTTTTAGCATTACATTATTGCTGCCTCTCTTTCCCTGCAGTCCAGGTTGACCACAAACTCGCCATCCTATTGCCTCAGTCTACCTAGTCCTGAGATTACAGATGTACACCGCCATGCTATATTACATTCTTTTTTTTTTTTTTGGTTTTTTGAGACAGGGTTTCTCTGTGTAGCCCTGGCTGTCCTGGAACTCACTCTGTAGACCAGGCTGGCCTCGAACTCAGAAATCCGCCTGCCTCTGCCTCCCAAGTGCTGGGACTAAAGGTGTGTGCCACCACTGCCCGGCTTTTACATTCTTTTTAATCAACAACTTGACACATAGGAAGTAGGAGTTGCTAAGTTTAAAAGGATGGGAAGCAAACACTCTTACTGTAATATACTTAAAGATGTACTTAAAGGTATTTCAGCAGGTATAGATGGGAATTCTTATGCTGATAGTGTTGGCTGAGATTCTCAAAGCAGTAAATAGGCTTTTGCCAAAAAAAAAAAAAAAAAAAAAAAACCTAAACATGAGGTGGAGTTTGTGAGTGCAAAAGCTGGTAGTTTGACTTTTGCGTCATGTTATCTCTTCATTGGTCATTTTTCAGACTATTAGGAGCTCTTGCATAGATGACTCATTGAGCAGAACTTGCCAAGTAAAGTTTTGAAATTACAGCAGGCTGGCTTGTAGATACGCTCTCTGAGCAGCAGCAGTACCACCCCTTAGTAGGAACTTGGAGCCACCCTAAACTCTCTCTGCCCTAACATTTAATCAATGACAAAGTCCTGCTACGTTTATTCCTTTCAACTTTATCTAGTTGTGTCCCTCTTTTTTGTCCCCGATACCAACTCTTCCAGACTACACTCTTACCACCGTCTTGATGCTGAGCTAGTCCTCTCAGAAATCCTTCTCTTGACCATTGACACACAGGAAAGGTCTTAAGCAGGCCAAGTCATAATACCCAAGGTTCTTAGAACCTTGCTTGCAGAGATGGCTCTTGACCAGAACATCAAGTTCATCTGGGAATTTTCCAAACTCACAAACCTCTTCTGTTACCTCTGCCGATGTCTTCTTCACCTTAGTTATCAGTCTTTATAGGGCTATAAAGATGAAAGAGCTTTAATCTCAGCATTTGGGAGGCAGAGGCAGGCGGATTTCTGAGTTCGAGGCCAGCCTGGTCCACAGCGTGAGTTCCAGGACAGCCAGGGCTATACAGAGAAACCCTGTCTCGAGTCTCGAAAAACCAAAAAAAAAAAAAAAAAAAAAAAAAAAAGATGAAAGAGCTTAACTATTTTCTTTACATCCAAGATTCTTCAAAATCTCATATCATGCGTGCACAAGTGCCAAACCAACACTAAGAACCCTCCCTCCCCCAAATGCCATAAAGTTCTGTACCCAGGTACGTGCTTGTTTTGTATTTGTTGGTTTGTTTGTCTGAAATGGATCTGTCTCTGTAGTTCAGGGCGGCCCCTAACATTGAACTCAACTCCAGATCTCTGTGCTGCAGGTTCCTGAGTGCTGTGAGTTAGAGGAATGCCTTGCCATGTCCTGCTTACCTTGCTCATCTGGGTCCTCTGCCCATCGTTAGTGACTAATTTCTGCTTATTGCACTGGTCTCAACTAGAGGCCTGCTGCTCAAAATTCCTTCTTTGAAGACAAAGTAATTTCTTTAGTGACTGGCAGAATACCAGCTTCATGTCCAATGTGTCCTTGATCTCTCTCTCTCTCTCTCCTTCTCTCTCTTCTTCTCTCTCTTCCTCTAGAAGAGTGGTTGGATTAAAATTATAGCATAACATACATACTAGTCAATGTGCATAAGTCTCATTCAGTAGACATCACTAAGATCTGGCTATATGTATTGTCAATAGAATTAGGTGACATTGATTTGAGGGGTTACTTATAGCAGAACACTGTACTTGACTATAAGTACCCTAGAAAACTGAATGTAGGGTTCAGTTAACCCTTATGCAACCAGTCACATGAACTTTATAAACATTCCCCCAATGTTGGAGGCAGTCAGTTTCAGGAATTGAAATCACTGTTGTCCACTTATCCATTCCCTCTCTGCTCCCCTCTCTTTCCCCTGCACCTGCTAAGCCCCACACTCTTGCTTTCTGTTTGGTTGAGTCAAAGAAGCATCACTGCAAGTTACAAGTGATGGAGACTCTGGATCAATCTTCTCCCAATGTGCTCCAGTTTATTCTACTTTAGAATTTTGCTAAATCCTTTAACATCTTCCCCTGGGAGGGTGACAGACAGTGGCATAAGGGTAGGAGGTAGGTGTCTGATTTCAGTTTTGAGCACTCCCAAACAAAATGCAGTCTTCTCGATGTTTGAGCATCTTATCTTCATCCACACCTTAGAGATGGTGGCTATTTGCAGAACCACATAGAACTAAAGGAAAAGTCAGGTAGATAATGAGTCGAAGTGTTTTGGAGACTGAATAAGATACAAGAACATAAATAAGACTACAAGCTAATAGACTGAAACTCTAGACTACTAGTTACTACTTAGTAAGCGTTTCTCAAGTGTCAGCCACTTTGAACCACTGCTAATCCTTAAGGCATCCTGGCTCATTCAGGCAAATAAAATGGTTCTGTTTAGTTCGTTGTGTTAGAGCACACATGTAGTTTCAATACTCAGCATGAAGTACTCCAGAGTCGGAGCTGGATTATGAGGTCTACACCAGCCTGGGCTAAGCAATAAGACTCTATGAAAGAAAGGAAGGGGGGCGGAGAGAACAGGTAAGGTGGCACTAACAATATTAGTAACTTAGACAATTCATGTTATTACATAGTAGGAAAGAAATGTCATTGTCTTCTCTTTTTCTTCTTTTGAGATTTAGAAAATAATGTTCAATACTTAGAGTTGACATAGTGCTCTTCTGGCTATGTTCACATAAAACATTTTATCACTTCTTTGGAGAATAAGAGCAAATATTCACTCAGGACTTGTCATGTGTTTGACACCAGTAAAGACAGCGAGTCAGAAATGAGTGGCCAAGTCCCTGGCCAGTCAGGAAGAGCAGCCTGGGTGGTGGTTCTCAAGCACCCATGAGAGATGACGTTGTATTTAACTCTAGAGCAGCCGGCTAAGACGTTGGAGATGACTTGCTCTTTGTAAGCCGTTCTGCAGTGTGCTGGCTAATTCTTGTCAACTGGACACGAGCTGAAGTCATCAGGAGAAAGGCATACTTAACTGAAGGATTGCTGCCACCAGATTGGCCTATAAGCAGGTCTGTGGGGGCACTGTCTCCATTAATGATTGAGATGGGAGGGCTACGATCACCATGGCTCTAGGCAGGTAGCCCTGGATGGGGACAAAGTCTGGGGAAAGAACTGTAGGTGGAGCCCCAGTGAGCAGTGATCCACTGTGGCTTCTGTTGGGCTCCTGCCTTAATTTCCTCCTCTGACTACCCTAGTGATGGACTTTAAACTGTGAAATAAAATTAGCCCTTTCCTCCCCAGGTTGCTTTGGCCATGGTCTTTATCACAGTAACAGAAAGCAAATTAAAGCTAACAACCCAAACAGAGATAGTTTCTGTCTATTTAAAAATAGCCCTAAAGGAAAGGCAAAATATTCTTCCAATTACTGCTTTCTAAATTAACATATCAGCCTATTTATTATGAATAGTATGTGTCCATTTGTTTTCTTTTCCTTTCCTTCTTGAATCAGGGCCCCAGTTTGGAGCTCAGGCTATCCTAGAGCTGGTTGTGTTGGTTTGAATTTGCAGTGATTCTCCTGCCTCAGCCTCTCTACTGCTGAGATTACAAACATGTGCTACCTGAATATATGGTCAAAGTCTGAGATTTTATTCATTTTTGAATTGAGAACTTGGTTGTGAAGAGGCCCAAATTAGACTGACATGAAAAAAATGTATTAAATAGTACATAAGTCTCAGCAATTATATCCCAAACATTGAGCAAGTGTAGGAAGGAGCCCACAATAAATCCATGTTTCCATCTTTGCTCTGTCTGTAGGGAAATGCTGTACTGTGAACATTGTAAAATGTTTCAAAACATACTCGTTGGATACCACTGAGGTCTTTTGTTTGTTTGTTTGTTTTTTGTTTTTTCGAGACAGGGTTTCTCTGTGTAGCCCTGGCTGTCCTGGAACTCACTGTGTAGACCAGGCTGGCCTCGAACTCAGAAATCCACCTGCCTCTGCCTCCCAAGTGCTGGGATTAAAGGTGTGAGCCACCACTGCCCGGCCACTGATGTCTTTAAAATTACAATATCAGATTCTTATTTTCTTTATCATAAACAGCCATGATGAACCTATTTGGACTTGTGTGTGTTTCATTGAAGTGAGTTAACTCTTCGATGCTTATCAGGACCTCTGTCACAGTCTTGGGGGAAGGACTCCATAGCCAAGCAGGCATGTGACCTTAAAGGTCTGTGTACTCTGGTGACCTGGAAATTTGCTTCAGTGATGACTTCCTTAGAAAAATCCAGGTCCAGAACACTATATAGCAAGTGGTAATCACATTGTTTCTCTATCTCTGTAAAAGTAGAAGAAAAGCTTCATTTTTGATAGTGGTCTCAAACAGCCCAAGTGTGGGCTTCCAAAAGAGATCATGGTTTGCTTCTCTTCAGTTGAGAGCCCCAAGTACATCCGGAAAACTAAGCCCATCTCAGGGGTGGACTACAGTGTGCCTCTGGTGAGGGGCCTGTTTAGTAGTTACAATTGGAAGCGTTTATAAGCTGCTGGGGACTCAGAGACAAGGGAGGCCTCCCCCAGGTTCTCTCCTCACTTTGCAGTATCCTCTGCTTCTGCTGGGCTAGGGAGAGACTGTTTTATGAGTAACCTTTCACTTTGAGAAGACAAGATTATTTTTGGAGGGAATTTAATAATGAATTCAAGATAGAAGTTGGCAATCTAATGCCTGGTAATGTGTCTTCTGAGGGTACCTCACTCTGCCACACAAGCGAGGGTATTTCAGATAGATGAGGTTACTGAAAGAATCTTTGGAAAATAGTTCACTTGTGTGTGCACACACACATACACACACAAACACACATACACTACACACACATGCACATACACATGCATACATACGCACACATACACACATACACACATACCAAAACACACACTTACATACACTACACACACATATACACATACACACACCAACACACACACCAACACATACATACATGCCCATACACACCAACACACACATATACATACACACAAATACATACACACTCACAAACATATGCACACAAACACGCACACGCGCAGTCATGCACACACTCTATCAAGTGTTCTGAATATAACAAATGAAGGAACAATGAAAAAATGGAGCTATCAGCCCACACATTCTTAATACTATAAGGCAGTCTGCTTGAATGGCACTTACTTCAAACTATTGTCAGCTTCCGCTAATGTGTGTTACTATCAGTCATATTTCATTCACTGTGTTCTTTACCAGGCAGAGCGTTGGTCCTTGTACCCTGGAGGTAGGAGGTTGTTGAGTTCCAGCAGTTCAGTCTGGGCTACAAGGCAAGACTCTGTATAAAAAACAAACAAAAGCAGCAGAAAACATAGAAAGAAAGAAAAAGTTCTTGCTTAATTTACAATTTATCCCAGAGTTTCTGGTACAAAACACTCACCACCCAGTAACAATTAAGTGTGTTTTGGTGAGAGGAGACGTTCAGGAATGCTTGAACTTATGTGAAATTCAATAAACACACAGGTTGATTCCATTGTTTCTATTTCCATGGTGGGCATAGGTTCGTGAAATCACTGGTGGAGTGAGAAACTGCAGTCCTGTTGTTATGTGCCATTTTATATGTGACAGAGAATCAAACATGGGTTTAATTGTGCTTCGTGAACTGAAGATAAAAGGTAGGCATTCTAATCCAAACAACCTTGTTAAATAACTACAGAGTCCATGAATAAATCCAATGCAGCAGACATTAAAGTCGACTATCTGTTCCCTAAAAAAGTAAAAATCATATAGAAGATATAAAACCATATATTTTATGATTTCAAAAAACAAAATCCTATTTTTTCTTCTAAAACTCAAAAAGGTCTACTTCAAAGAATTTACTTTTAAAGTGTAGATGTTGATTTCCAGAAAAAAAAAAAAAAAAAAAAAAGATAAAGACGCTCAGGTTTTGTATAAGAACAGTTAACCTTTCCACTCCCAGAAATACAGATTCAACTAAAGAGAATCAGACTTTAGTCATAAACCCTTCTTTTCTGCACTTGAAGAACTGAAAGGTTTCTCTGTTATTTCTGAAGGAGGGGTTTCCTGTGTGTCTCGCGCTCTGGGGATCCCTCCTCCGTCCACTCCCTGGCAGTCTTCTTCACTTGGAGCCTCTTGAATCAATAAGGGCTCTGTGACTCTCGAAGAGCCATCCACATTTTTTCTTAACGAATGTCTGCAGGGTGAAGTTGCAGGTATGGACTGCAGGCCCTCAGGAAGAGGCAGAAGCTGCCGGAAGGGATGCTGTGCCGGATCCTCAGCTGTCTTTGTCCCATGTGGGTGTGTCTGGCGTTCTGCTCTTTAGTAATTTACTCCACAAAACACATTTTCCTGCTCTTTTACCTCGTGTCTTTAGAAAAGCAGCCTTTGTGTTATGATGTCTGGCTATGTGTACTGGGGCATTGATGTATACGTAAACCTTAAGGGAAAAAAGCTTGCTTGGTAGGAGATGAGAACTAGGTGCATTGTCTGTGTCAAAGGCTGACATGTCTTCTGTGGGTTTTCCCCTGCCTTGGCCTGAGCTGAGAGTGGTCCAGGGGGCGGAGGAGGGAGGGGCTTCCTCAGGCCCACGCCTGCAATGCTAGGTATGACCAGTAGGGAGGAAAGCACACTTGACCATTTTCTTTCCCCTTAATTCACATTAAAACTCCACACTCACTATCAATGTTTCAAACCATTAGGGGTGAAAGATAAATGTATTTTTTTTCTTTTATGCAGAGATTCTGAACTTTAAAAACAAAATCACAAATAGGGTTTTTAAATGGATTGTTAGTGCTGGATATTTTATTGTAGTTCAATAAAGAACTCTGTGTCTCCATTACACAGACTAATGACACCTCCAGACATATTTACAGTAATTTTCCCAGCTGATAGAGTTTAATTAATGATATAAGGACATAATTACATGTTTCAGTGATCTCTCACATATTTACAGGAACTGCTATAACTAGCTTAATTAGAGTAATTATGTAAATAGCTGATAATGCACAACAAATTACAGAAAAAAATATCTCCTAGAGTCTGGTGTGTATCGGTGTCTAAGCAAGCGTATAAAAGGCAAACATTTATGTCTGAGGTCTCAGCGTAGAGACATATGGCCTCTACCTTTTATCCTTCCTAAGCAAGGCGAAGTACAACTGCTGGAGATCTGACAGCTATTTTCTTCCTTCCTGAGTTCTTCAGCAGAATGGAGTTTCTGTCAACAATAAAATCTCTCATTTTGCCCCGATGCTGGCTGGAGTTTTATGATGGGTTTTATGTCGTGTGGGGCAGTGTCATCGCCCTAGCTGGGAACTGGAGAGGGCACTTGGGCTTGGCAAACCTCGTGCCTCTTTTCCATTTCTTCTCTCCCCTGTTCTTCATCTGGCAATGTCTGGTTCCATTGCTGTCATGCACAAGATATTTCTCTGGACCAGCCACGTTGGCTCTGAAGAGCAAGAGGAGACCAGCTGGAGTAAGGTTACTCCGTATCAGCTATTGTCTCCGTGGACTGACGTCCGCTTGCTCTCTCTCATTACTCTGGAGGATAACTGGAGTTCAGTCTGCACACTCTCCCATAAGACCTAAGAAAATAGCTGGAGAGATAGCTCAGCGGTTAAGAGCACTGACTGCTCTTCCACGGGTCCTGAGTTCAGTTACGTGGTGACTCACAGTAGTGGGATCCAATGCCCTTTTCTGATGTGTCTGAAGACAGCTACAGTGTACTTATATACATAAAATAAATTTTAAAAATCTAAAAAGAAAAAAAGGCCTAAGAAAATGTAAATGGGCTAAGAGAAATACTAACTGTTGGGAGAATATGGAGTCATATTTTAATTTAATTACAGCTGTCTTAAATTAATACTCTTGTAGGCTTGTACACTCATCCCATATCTACCTTTCCATAACCTCTTCAGTCGGGCCAGACTCTTTTTTTTTGGGGGGGGGGGTTCAAGACAGGGTTTCTCTGTATAAGCCTGGCTGTCCTGGAACTCACTCTGTAGACCAGGCTGGCCTTGAACTCCGAAATCCGCCTGTCTCTGCCTCCCAAGTGCTGGGATTAAAGGCGTGAGCCACCACCACCCCCCGGCTCGGGCCAGACTCTTGACTGCCCATGGACATATTCTTAAACCTATATGCTCACATCTCCTTTAGACATCAACTTCTACTGACATTCCCATTTAAGCCCCCTGTTAAATTTAGCTCCTGCACCAAGCCTTTAACTAATTTTATCTTCTAGGACTTAGACAAGATCAGGATGTCCAAGGCAACGCAACATCATCTACACTCATGTGCAAATGTGCCGGGCTACATTCATGGTTATTCCAGGACACATGCAGTCAGTGGGTTGTGCATACCTGAACTATGATGCCATTCACTATCATCTACCTTCTCTCCCAGCTGAATGGGAGTCTTCTGTGGACAGTATCCCAGCCCGCACGTGTGTGTTGTGTGTGTGTGTGTGTGTGTGTGTATGAATTTGTGTGCACAGACCAGAGAACAAACTTGGGTCTTATGCTCAGAATTTTGTTTCTGATATAAGGTCTCTCCTTTGTCCTAGAACTCTCTGATTATGCTAGGCTGTCTGGTCAGAGAGTCCTTGTAATCTGCCTGTGTCAGTCTGTCCAGCACCATGCCTGGTTTTTCCATATGGGTTCTGGGGATCAATGTTAGGTTCTTATAAGCATAATGGCAAGAGCTCTACTGACTGTACTCTCTGAAGGTGCAGAGTCTGGCACTTCCATATTCCCTATCTCATTTTCATGACAATGCTGGATTCTTATTGTGCTGGCTAGATTTATATCAACTTGACACAAGATAGATTCATCTGAAAGGAGGGAACCTCAATTCAGAGATCACCTTCCTAAGATCAGGCTGTAACTGAGCCTGTAAGGCACTTTCTCAATTAGTGATTGGGGAGAGAGAGCCAGCTCAATGTGAGTGGTACCATCCCTGGGCTGGCGGTCCGGGGTGCTATAAGAAAGCAGACTGAGCAAGCCATGAGGAGCAAGCCTGCAAGCAGCACTCCTCTATGATCTCAACATCAGCTCTTGCCTCCATGTTCCCATCTGGTTGAAGTTCTTGCCTTGGTTTCCCTAAATGGACTATGACTCAGGATATGTAAGCCAAGTAAACCCTTTTCTCCTAAGTTGCTTTTGGTCACGGTGATCCATCACAGCAACAGTAACCCTAACTAAGATATTTATCATCCATTCAGTAATTTGTCATTCATGGATTTAAGTCTATTTAATCAGGATCTTTGAATGTACATGGTCACCAACTAATAACAACTTTGCAAGGCTTTTAACTGTTACAGGGCAGCTCATTCCTTCCCCAGTGTCTGCAGCCACTAATATCTGTATCACATCCATGGGAAGTTCAATAAACTTAGGGAGTTTACAGACTATAGTGAACACAGGCGGGTAAGTAAATAATCAGTAACTCTTGTGATATATGTAGGGGAGGATGTACGAGTTATAGAAGTGCCTCATGGCTGGTAATGTTTAACTTGTAGAATGGACAGAGCTACCTGGGAAATGGGCAGAGAGGAGGTAAGATGGAAGAGTATCAGGCCATTTCTAGATTGATGACTTTGAAGAATCATTTGCCATGGTTTGATATGCTTGGCCCAGGGAGTGACAATATTTGGAGGTGTAGCCTTGTTGGAGTAGGTGTGTCACCATGGGCATGGGCTTTAAGACCCTCATCCTAGCTGCCTAGATGTCAGTATTCTGCTAGTAGCCTTCAGATGAAGATGTAGAACTCTCTGCTTCAACTGCACCATGCCTGCCTGGATGCTGCCATGTTCCTGCTTTGGTGATAATGGACTGAACCTCTGAACCTGTAAGCTAGCCCCAATTAAATATAAGACTTGTCTTGGTCATGGTGTCTGTTCACAGCAGTAAAACCCTAACTAAGACATCATCAATAACAACAATCCTGGGGGAAAGGAGGTTCTGAACTATGTGGAAAGGGTTTGGAGAAAAGAAATAATGTTTGGATAACTGTGGTCTTTGAGATAACAGTAAGAGATGAGAGAGGTAAGCAGTGTGTTGATTTTTCATTGAATGGAATAACCCTGAGCAATGACAATGGGGAAGTGTCCATAGATACCAGGATGCTCATACAGAGTGATTACTTTTCTGGGAGAATATGCAGAGTGATTAAATGAGAGAAAAGTCTCTGAGGCAAGAAGGGAAAGGCAGCAAGGAACAGAATAAGGTAGGAAAGCCCAGAGCTCCAGGTTCCCCAGGCCACAAGTTATGATAACTTAGAATGGATCGTTCAAAGTTCCACCACATAAACCTAGGGAAGATTTCCCACAGGTACAGATGAAGGCCACTGTAAGCATGACATTTTATTTGCACTGGAAGTGAGTGGATAAAATGTATTTTTTCTAGCTGCTGGAGAGCTTGCTCAGTGGTGAAAAGGATGCTACTGGGTCCTTCCCTACTTAGAGTCTGTTTTAGGTGTTCGTCCCACCGTGGTATGAGAGTCTCTTTCTTATAGCATTAGCATTTTCTGAATGTTTATAGTTCTGAAGCTGAATCTACTATCTGGACTTGTCTTTGACTTCCAGGTTCACGCAGGTACATGCTAGATGCCTAGTGTGTCTGTCTAATCTGACTCTTTCCATACATTTCCTTTCTTGGAAAAATTCTTTTCAGTTCGAAACCTTTGTGGTTACCCTTCGCTTCCTTCTTCATCATTCACCACTGAAGCATGTTGGCTTCACCTTTAAAAGTCACTCAGAATGTGATACCTCAGCACTCCATTGCTGCCACTCTGTCAAGCCTTAGCATCTCTACCTGAAATGACCCAATGTTTTCGGATTGGCTGACTTTAATCTATTCTTGTTTTTTTTTTTTTAATAAATTTATTTATTTATTTATTTAATGTTCATTGGTGTTTTGTCTACATGTATGATCCTGGAGTTACAGACAGCTGTGAGCTGCCATGTGGGTGCTGGGATTTGAACTCTAGTCCTCTGGAAGAGCAGCTAGTGCTGTTAACCACTGAGCCATCTCTCCAGCCCCAATCTGTTCTTCCATAAGGACTTTTTGCCATTTGACTCCCTAGTGTTTTTTTTCCAGGCTATTCTTCTCCCTGTGACCTCCAGTCTGGTCTTGGAACATGCTAAAGTTGCTTGTTCTGCTTGCTCATCTCTCCTTCTAAGCACATGACTTGCTCCTCTACTTCCTGTAGTCTACATTTAAGCTTCTCTTTTCAGGGAGAACCTCCTGGGCACCAGCAACTCCCTACATCCCATTCCCAATGCCCCTTCCTCACCTGCTTTGCTTTTCAGGACGTAATCACTTCTAATGTGCAATAGAATTGTGCATCTTTGTTCACAGTTCTTTATGTGTCCACTTAAATACAAGCTCTATACTTGCTATATATCTGTGATACCCACTTGCAAAGGGTTTGGGCCCAAATGGGTAACAAGCAATATGATAAGCTCAAGCACTAAATGAAGCCTCAATGGTAAAAATAAAACACCCATTCACAACAAGCTAAATGATGTCAGCTGAACCAAAGTCAACACAGTTGTATTCAGGTGGTTTGTTCCAGTGGCAGGTGATGGGCAAGAGTTCACACTGATTGATTTATTGAAAAGGAGATAATCAGTTTAGTATTCTCAAGAGTTAGAGGACAAGGGGCTGGAGAGATAGCAGCTCCCCTGGCAAGCATGAGGACCTGAGTTCAAGCCCCCAGACTTAATGTGAAAGTTAGGCATAATGCTGTGCTCTTGTAATACCAGCACTTGTTCCAACTTGGAGAGTTCCAGGCCAGAGACTCTGTCAACTAGAAAAGTAGATCATACCTAAGGAATGTCAACTAAGTTTGCCCTGTGCTCACCCACGTGCACAGCTGCACTTTCGTGAGTACACAGACACATAGACACTTAGAGGCACACAAGTTAAAGGTTAAGCTAGGCATAGTGGGGCACTCCTGTAATCCCAACACCTCAGAAGTATAGTCAGAAAGATAGAGTTTGAGGTTACTCTAAGCTGTACAGTGAGTTAGCGGCCACTGAGTTTCAGAAGACCTGGTCTCAAACATGACAAAGCAAAAAGAGTCAGTGATTATGTCATGTCAAAGGACAGAAATTGGAGATTAGAAGCTTTCAATTCATGTCAAATTATCTTAAGTTTTTTTGAAGTTGTATTCAGTTTTCCCAAAGAAGAAACTTAGCTATGTAGGACCAGAAACATAGCCAAGAAGACACTTGTGTGTATGTATACATACATGCATGTAAATGCACACATGAACACATGCACATGCACACACATATACATGCACGTGCACACCGAGGGAGGAGAAAATGGCTGTGATGTTTCTGTGTTTCTGGCTTATTTGAGCAAAACAAGGCATTTAGCTTTAAAAGCTAGTGACAGGAAGGGATTTGACTATGGTCATTCATGTTCAGAATGATAACATAGAGATATACTTTATTACCCTCAGAAGATATTTCCCTCTTCCTCTTCACATTTCTACCGCCTATTTGCCTAGAGAGGTCTAGGACTTGGAACTGAGGAACATGAGCTGATGCAGGGGCCTTCTAACGGCACAAACTGAAGTCGGAGACATTGAACACGGCGCTTAAAGAGGCTGTTATTTCATCATGAGTTTTGTAACTCTGTAGAAGATACTTGAGGAAATTAGTATCTTATACATAGATGGGTATGTTTTATTTCTTCAGCAAGGGTTTTGTAAGAGGGCTAGAAGCAGTTTCATAAAAAAGAAAAATTAGGAGCTTGCCATTAACTTGATGTCGTACTAGACAAACAGGAGTCTTCTTGCAGTCCTTCAAAAGACCCTCCCACATAAAACTGTTACCTCTCAGCCACTCTGTTTTCTTTTAAGAAGTGACACTCTGTCTTTCTAGGTCAATTTCTACACTTTTTTTTTCCTTTCTAAGCAGATAATGGAAAAGAAGTGGGAGTAAGTACCAACTTACTATCAAGTGAGCAACAGAGAGATAAATTTGATAAATTTGAATGTGAGTATGCATTTGTCACAGGACTTCTGTTGGAGGCTAGAATGCTTGCTCTGGGTTATTTAGGAGAACGTGAACGTCTTAAAGTAATGACAGCAGCAATAGACACTCCTTTCTATAATCCAGGCTGGTATTCAGGGCATGGGCACTGGCTGTATTGCTATAGTTGCATCTACAATCCAGACTCTCATTCAAAAGCATGGGCATTGGCAGTGTTGCTACAGTGGCATAAATATGTTTTTTCCTTTTATATATCTCATTCAGTTAGCAACTGCTTGCTTGTTGCATATTCTTGTAGCTTACTAGAATTAACTCATAGCACAAGCATAAGAAACTTTAAAACCCTGTACAGTAACAATTGAGAGATACATAGTTAACCTCTCATTTACTTAGAAGTCAAACATTTTAAATGATACTAATTCAATATTTTTCCCTAATCTATTCTTTGGTAAAGGCTTTAAAAAGAGAGTTGCTTTCTCCATGACCCACATCTGATAGTTTGAAACTCTTAAGATACAGATGAGTAAGTTTACACACACTTCCTGAAACTGTCTTTCTTTAATTGTAAGGGCAACGTGGCTGCAAATGGATATGTTTCCAGTTAAAGAATGTAAACACAAATACATGTCCATGTTTCCTTCACAAGTTCCCCAAATTCATATCTTCTTTTTCTTTCCTCCTTTTCCTCATCTTCTTCCTTCTTTCTCTCCTCCATACCATATTTGATGGCATATATAATTTGTGTCCTGATTTCTACATTTGTTCTTAAGGAAGGATTCTACATGTGTTCTTTCACGCCTTCTCCATTTTTTCCTACTTTGTGTCCATCCACTTAATACAATTGATGCTGGACTCTGAAGAAACATCACTCTCTCATTGTTATTGTCATTTTCTCTTATTTTATGATTCTCTCGAATAGTTATTCATTCATCAGCATATGCTAAATATTGGCAGGATCAGGGTAAGTGTACAAGAGTCTTAAGCTCAAGGAGTCAGAGCCAGGAATAAGGGGGCTGAGGATTATATTAAAATACATATGATCAGCGTCATCCGTAGCAATGTGTACGAGAGAATAATAGTAAAGAGATCAAAGGAAGGCTCATGCTGGAGAGAAGGAGTTGGTGATGCTATCTGAAAGAAACTCAGAAGACCCTTTGCCAGTGAGGAGGGAACAGTATGGTGTGTAAGAGTCCCTGCAGGGACAAGTCATACACAGACCATGAATGACCATGCAGGAAGTGACACAAATGAAAGGGGTGGGTACTTTGGAGAACTCGAGCCCATGTCTTCTGTAAAACAGACAACCATTGCTTATCTGTTACTGGAAGGTGTCATGCACATAGGCTGGCTGATGTTGGCAAATCTTCCATTTTTGACCAGAATATAGAAATTCTGTAAAATGCCTTAAAATCTTCAGACACTCAAAAATTCAAATAAAGCACACCTACAGGCTGGATGGATCCACTGAGCTCCACTAGCCTTCTTGGTCAGTATCAGTCTCAGATGGGTAGTTCTGAGTTTTCAAATAGGCATGCTCTGAGGATGGGAGAGTCGGCAGAAAATTGTAGAAGACAGAGTTGGAGGGGTGATCTGTGAGGTGCTTTTATGAAAGCCCTACTACATCAATATTAACAGTTTACATTTTATTCAAGAAGTGATTAACAACAATAAAAATGTTATTAAAATACCTAATCATGATAATTAGATTTATCTTAACTTCTAAAAACCATTAATTAATAGTAGTTACATTTTTTATTTAAAAATTTGAAATATACATTTCTATTCACAGAGGCAGTGGGCACAGGAGTATCTCTGGTGTGTGTGTGTGTAGCTACATTGTGTATGAAGTGTTCAAGAACAGATTGAGCCAAAGGATGACATTGTCAGTCGTCATCACGTGGGAATCCACATAGTGTTGTATAAATGGGTTAATCAGCCAGAACTTCCTGCTAAGAGTGTCTAGAAGCTTCCCATTCTGAACATAAAGCAAACGTTGGCCTTGACAAAATGAAAGGGAGGAAGGAAGAGAGAGAGAGAAAGAGAGAGAGAGAGAGAGAGAGAGAGAGAGAGAGAGAGAGGGAGGGAGGGAGGGAGGGAGGGAGGGAGGGAGACTGCGGGTACACACCTTTCATTCTTTACATGTAGGAGTCAGAGGACTACTTATAGGACCTGGTTCTCTCCTTCCACCATGTTCTCTCAGGGATCTCAGGTCATCAGGCTCAGAGCAAGCACCTTTACTTGCTGCCCCACCTACCCGGCTCTCCTTGGCTTGTTCACATTAGTATGATCTTTTCTCTATCATCCATACTATTTTGTCTCTTTGGATGAACATTAATATTGCTATTGGTTTACTTTTATTTTGTCTACTTTTCAAATAGGTTAAATTTATTGAGCTTCTTTATTTTGATTTTTTACTTTCATTGAGCTTATTGTTTCTAAGTTTTTACACTAGAGATTTACCTTTACTTCTTAGTTTTTCTTATTTTCTAATGTGGCCATAACTAGTGCTTATAAATTTAGGTGTAGTATTGTGACTATTCCTTCATTTATATGATTTTTAAAATCAATTACCTTGTATTTTGACCAGAGATTGAAACTAGGACTCTAAATTTCATACTTCCAGTTTCCTCATGGAGATGTAGCCAGGGAACATGATCACTATATTTCTTCCCTGAAATATTTTTTATGTTTACTTTGGCACTATATGGTCCAGTGTGTCACATGTTGCATGTGTCTGAGGCTTTGTTTGTTTGTTTCTCTGGTCTGTCTTCAGTAAGGGTTTGCTAGCCAGGAGAGATAGAAAGAGAGAGAGAGAAAAAGAGAGAGAGAGAGAGAGAGAGAGAGAGAGAGAGAGAGAGAGGAGAAGAGAAGGAAGGAAGCAGGTAGGCACTAGAGGAGTTATCACATATTTAGTGATGCAGCCCATACCTGTTGCACACAAAGTCCTGGATACCATCCCAGCTCTGCATAACCCACACAGAACAAAATTTGACATTCACAGGTTAAATCAAGGCATCAGAAAGCGTCTTTACCTTTCATATCAGATAGGGTCAGAGTTAGGGTAACTTCACGTCAGAGGAGTATGGTTAAGCTGTAGCCCAATGTCTACCTCTGATCATGGCTACTGATACTACTTTGGCCATGGTTGTCTACCTTAGGTCACCTCTACCACTTCCTTGTCTCTATTCAGTGAGGTTTGGTAACGAGGGGCTGTAAAGGAAAAACATCATTATTTTCCACCACAGCCTCTGGGCAGGCACAAGGCACTGTCATAGTGTATAGCAGTTCTAAGCCTAAGGGCAAACAGCGTAGTTTTAGGATATTAATCCTAAACTTGAATTTTGGTGATTTACAGCAAATGCGTGAAGGAACGTGCATTATACTGGTGTTAAATCAAATAGGATCAGGCATAAATTATATAAAAGTGTTATCCTCTGCCTACACACAGACAGTCACAGCATGCATGTAAAGCCAAGCACAAACACACACACATTAATACACAACACACACACACACCACATACCTTAGAGCTTTATGAAGGATCTCTGCCTTTCCACAGGCCCAGATTGACTTTGGGGTCACAAGTTAAATCAACATCTAAAATTGGACTCTGAAATTTTAGTTGGTATAGGTCTTAAAAATGTCACCTCAAATGTCTATGAGGCCAGGAAAAACAAAATAGAAAAAGTGACCAAAAGAGCAGAAATCTGGATTGTAAGCACGGAGACAAATTTCACAGCATCGCGATAAGCTTCACAGGATGTGCTTGGATACATCTTCTCCATCCTGCAGATAGTCTCTTTGTGAAGAGGGGTTGGATCTTGCCAGTGTGTACTAAGATTTTCATGAGAAATTATTGCTAACTTACTTTTATTGGTTAAAAATTACACTTTTAAAATAACCACACAACTTCTTTATACTCTGTTTCAGTGATAACAAATTCCTTATATTAAAAGACTGACCATATAACAGTCTTTAATTGGACATTTATTTTCATTAGTTTCCAAGTAGGGGATACTCACTTGATAACTCTAAAATGTGACACAGATGGTGGAGATGTTAGCTGTCTTAAGCACACCTGATGAAACAGGAAATCCCTGGCCCCTTGGACCTTCTGCGTGATGTCCACCGGTGGCCAGAGAAAGGCATGCCCGTGTCCACAGATATCCACATGAACCCAGAGCTTCCATTTCCACTTTCACCCAAAAACTAGGGTGCGGGAAAGATCCATAATTAGGGGGACTTTGCCACTCAGCTTTTTTGGTTTGCCAACTTCCTGGTTTTAACTTTCACCACTTTCATTATTGCTATCAAAGGCTCTATCCTGGGATCAGTCACAGATTCCATTCCTCCTGGCGTGTGTTTGAAGTGATTGTTTCTTCCTCTCTTCAGTTGTTCTCTGATACTCGGAATTTTTGTTATTTCTGTCAGCTCAGTCTACCCGCTTCCCCTTGAGCCCTCTCCACACTCATTCTCAGGGAAGCTGTGGTTCTTCCATTTCAAGCACCATGCCTGGCTTTCCCTTTCTTGCTGAGAGAGGTGAGCCATCTACTGCCATTGTTTGGTATGACATTTGACATTGGAAAATTCTAGTGTCAGAGCAAAACCAAGTTCACAAAAAATGGTCCTGAAATGCTGTTGTACGCATTTACAAATCAAGGGAAAATGGTTTTTCAAATGCTGGGGGTTTCCATTGTTTTCATTATTCAAGCAACACCTTGTTTACCACGAATGCTCATGGGGAGGAGGCCCCTGAGGTGATCAGAGCTCTGAGCAGAGACAAGCAACAGGCTTCATACTCTAGGACACAGTAGATCTAGGACACATGGGAGCTTTTAAGAAACATGGAAATGCTGCCCCTGCTCCTAAGAAATTCCAATTAAACGATCTAGGATGAAGCCCAAGTATTAGTACTCTTCAAAATTCCTCAGACGATTCCAATGTATTAGAGTTGGAAACGGTAAACGTTTCTGAGGCATCTTGGTTCTTGTATTGTGTCTTCTCCCATTTACTGAGTGAGATTGCATCTTTAGGTTTCTTACAAAGAAAATGCTCGTGGAATATGATCAAATCCCATCATTAGCCAATCGGAGCTGAAAAATTCCTCCTTAACTTCTTTAATTTGTCAATAAATTTGTAGAGTGAATCAGAGAGACATAATTTTATCCAGAGGTCTGATTTCTCTTTCTTGACTTTGTCAACTTCAGCTACTGTGTTTACTTCAGAGCTCTAACATGATGGCAGTAATGGCAGGCACCTCCCAGGTGTTGGCAAGGATCAAGTGCCTGCTCCTAGCACTCAGCCTCAAGCCTGGTGCCAGCAGCAGCCAGGAGATTCTCAGAGAGGACAGAGCTATTACTGAGGCAGGGAACTGCATGGAGTCACAGCTACAGTGGAATCTGTCTCCAAGGTGTCTTTTAAGTTTCATTCAGGTCTGGCTTTAAGTTGGTAATGAATTCTTTCATAAAATTACATTAAACTTTACTTAGTTAGTTCTTGACTTGTGATGCATAGCTAAGTAGTTTAACCAAATTTAACTTCAGTTTTACTGCCAAACTATGCCTCTACAACTATGACTAGGCCAGGGCACAGCCACATGACCAGAGAAGACTAAACTAAATCCTCTTAGATGCCTGAGTTACAAGCAAATGACAGTGGACCAGTATGCTACCTATAGATCAGGAGATCATAGTGCTGTATTTTTTCTTTAAAAAAGAAATCACTTTCTAACAATCTTTAAAGATTATTTTAAAGTGCCAAGAACAAACCTTTAAAGAAATTCTTTTAGTTTCCTTTTGCCGTCTTCCAATTCTATTTGCATGGTTTTATTCACCTTCGGTTTCTCAGACCAGAGGGGCAGATTTTGCATTTGATACTTTCGCTTATGCCCCAGGGTTTACCAATTGGACTCTGGTTGGTCAAGCCTTGAATTTCACAGAGGCCTGAGGACTTAGTATATAGGTATTCTGCAAAGGCCATTATTTAGCAGGGATATTGGCAAGCCGTTTCAATTTGCTAAATATCATGAGGATTATTTAAAGGTTGATACACTTTTTTTTTTAACTGATGATGAATTAGTATTCAAGGACTATAAATTGCATGTGTAGAATAAAAAGTTCCATTTTCCCGTAAATTTATTTATTTACTCATTTTACATCCTGGTTGCACCTCTCCCCTAATTTCTTTTCTTTTGTTCTAGATTAAATTGATTTTAACAGCATATATCCAATTAGATCACACAAGTACAGTAAGATAGAAAAAAATGGGATTAGGGAGATGACTCAGTAGGGTAAGAGCACTTGCTACCAAAATCTGACAATCTGACTTTGGTCCTTGGAACACATGGAAGAAGCCGTAAGCACTGGTGATCCCACATTCCCTTTTAAAGGGGATTGCAGAGGCAGAAGGATCTTCTGGGAACTTACATCCATAGTGCAATGGCAAAGACAAGACTCTGCTTCAAAAGCAAAGAAAAAGTATAGAACTACCTTCCAAAGGTGTTGTCCGACATTCATATGTTCACAGTGGCATGCATGTGTGCTGATTCTCTCTCTCTTTCCTCTCATACATATACACATGCCACACATAAATTAAAAAATTAAAAATTATTTTTAAAATATGGTAATGTAATGAAGAAGCTAACCATGACCACACAAGGCATTGTTATGCATCCTAAGATGTCTAAAACCTGTGCAGGCATATTGTGCATGCAGTTCTTTAGATATGAAGCATTTGCTGCAGAGTCACATTTGGAGCAGTCTGATCTAGAGAATGCTCCTTAAAGGTTGAGGACAAGGCTCAGGGGTCGAATGCCTGCATAGCAAGAAGGGCCCTGGGTTTTAGCAATAAGAAAACAAAAAAGAAAAGGTTTATTTTTATTTTTATTTATTTATTTCTTCAAAAGGTTAAGATTTTATTTACAAAGCTTTTTCTTGTTGTACAGAAAGTAAAAATGTTGTTACAATCAAGGTGTAAGTGGCAGCCAGGACAGTCAACTCACCAATCACAGCTGTCATGATACAGCAAGAGTCTTGCACGAAAACCTAACAATGTTTACAATTTTGTTGGAGTGAAGTCCCCAGGCTTGGTGGTGGGTTACCAAGGAGCTAAATGGAGGAAGGCAGAATGTCTCAGGAACTATTCTTTGGTTCTTTGGGTGGTGGGCTGTCCTGGGGCTTGTGCCACAGCTACCTTTTTAAAACAGCTACCAAATCCACGAGCAGTTCAACCAATACTCAACAGTTCTGCTTCTTGCAGGTTGTTTCGGGTCTTAATCATCTTCTCCTTCGTCATATGTTTCTCATTTTCTCTTTTCACCTTTCCCACTTTCTTCCTCCTCTTCATCCTCCTCTTTATCCTCATCTTCTTCATCTTCATCAACTTCTCCATTTAGGTCCAATTTCTTCTTCTTCTCCGCTGACTTCATCTTCATCATCTTCTCCCTCTACATCCTCATAAATGTTTTAAAATTAATTATTCTATTTATTTACATCTCAAATGTTGTCTCCCTTCCTAGTTCCCCCTTGCAGAATTCTTCCCCCATCTTCCTTCCCCTTCACCTCTGAGAGGATGTTCCTCCTCCCAGCATCCCCTTCTCTGGGGCATCATGACTCTGCAGGACTAGGAACATCCTCTCTCACTGAAGCCAGACATGGCGGCCCTTGTATGCTCTTTGGTTTAGTCTCTGGGAACTCCTAGGAGTCCAGGTTTGTTGAGGTTGCTGGTCTTCTATGGGGTTGCCATCCACTTCAACTCCTACAGTCCTTCTCCTAATTCTTCATTGTGAGGGTCCCCAACCTCAGTCCAATGTTTGGCTGTAAGTATCTGCTTCTGTCTCAGCTAGCTGCTGGTAGAGCCTCTCAGAGAGAATGTTTCTTCAACAAAGCATTCCTGGGTATGGTAGTGTTGGAGAAGAGAAGTGATTTTCACCTTCTAGCTCATGATGAATCAGCTTTGGAGAATGAGGTACGATGCCCCGATACTCAGTCAGTTGTCACCACGTAGAAGTTATTTGTAAGGCAAGCGCTGGGAACACAGCATAAAGAACAGCAGACCCAGCCTGACCTGCCAGAGCTTGCCCTCTAGGAAAGGAGACAGACAGTAATCAGATGATCAATTGAACAAGTGTCAAATTATACCTGTGACATATTCTACAAAGGAACAGGGCACGGTGCAACAAGAGTCTAGAATTAGGCACTTGACCTGACTGCTGGTGAGGTCAAAAAAGGCTTGTCTGTAAAAGTCAGAGTTGTGCTGAGAACAGATGGAGGAGCAGTCACTGACTAGATAAAAGGGAGGAATGAGCAAAAGGAACAGAAAGCGTGGCAGTCCTGGTGCACGAGGAAGCAGAGCCAGTAAAAGGAATTGAAAGAAAGCCAGGTGGCCGGGCCAGTCAGTGAGTGGGATAAGTGTGTGGAGCCACGGGGCACTGAGCAGGCCCATATTTATATCTGAAAGCCAGTCTACACACATGCCTTCCCAACTGCACATTTAGTGACATTTAGTTTGTGGGTCAAAGCTGGATAGGGTGGGTTTATTTACATCATAAGAGTTGGCCGACCCCTCTTTTCTGGGTCAGTTATTCTGTATTAGACAATGTGGAGCCACTAGAATCAGAATATGACATGGTCTAGATCTGAGATTTGCAACAGGGAAGATATATACATTGGGAGAAAACAATCCTGACTCCTGGTAACTATCAGACAGCCAATAGGTTTGAAGGATGCCACCTGGTATTCTGGCTTTAGCATCCAGCCCTCTCCTTTACTCTCTTCTTCCTTGGTATTATAATAAAAACTGGGGTAGAAATGGGTAGAGATTAGGGCTTGGAGAGCCCTACTAGGAGAGACCAGCAGTGAGGACTATCCAGAAAGTAGATATGTGTGCTTGGTGCTGATGTTGCTTTGAGAAGGGATGGTGATGAGTGATGTCCTGATGCTGGCTCCTGACCTGCTGAAGGTGAGTCAGAGTGGGTAGAGGACAGATAGCAGGGCTGCGGGATGCAGGGTGCATACAGAGTACCTACTCAGTGGCCAGCTTCCGCAAGAATAGAGGATTGAACAAGAGTTCAAACTGAGAGCCAGACAGAGTGTTGGGAGGATGCGTTGGGTCTCTGTGGGGAAGGTCTTGGCTTTTCATATTTGGTGTTGGTGTTTGAATGGTTTTGTTTATGAAGAGAAAGGTAATAGAAATAGCAGAAAGGCAAGGAGCCTGGACCTCAGCGCTAGGAAGATTTGAGATCTTTGAAATGATAATTGGCTTCACTTTAGGCATATGCTGAAGCAGATTTCACTTCGGTAACCAAATGGTTTTTATTCTGTGTCATTTTACAGAGATGTGATGTTTTCCCTTTGCAATGGTGGGTTTCTTGCTGCCATGAGGAGAGACAGCAGCTTTCCTGCTGCCATGACTAAGCCCAGTTCTATTTACAATCTTCTTTGTTGAGATTTCATTCTTCCAGGGCAGACTCCTTGGCATAATTAAATGAGACTCTTATCCCTACCCTGCCCAGATCTGGAACCCTGGACACGGGCATGTTGCTGCAGGCTTCCTGCCCATCAAGGTTATAGCCTGCTGGGCACAGCCCGCACTCCTGGGCACAGAGAAGACTGAGCTTAGTATTTGTCTCCTATCTCCTCCTCCTGCTCTAGCCCTCTCCCTTGTCTTCCTCTTTCCTCCTTCCCCAGTCTCCCCCTTCCCTTCCTCTTTTTTCCTCTTCTTTTTCCAATTCCTCTTCCTCTCCTGACTAAATGTCCCCATGGGCATAGACTCTGGAGACAAGAATTCTTTTTGTGATATTTTAAGGTGTAGAAGAAGCTTCTGGTTTGGGGGGGGGGGCTTCGTCGTTTTTAAGAAAATACACAGCTAGGGGAAATTCAGCAGCTTTTTCCTTTAGCCTCAGACACTCCCCAAACCCACAGACCTGCTCAATAGATAAGATTTAATCTGTTATCCTTCCCAGAGCTATTTGTATTCACTGGAGGAAAAGGACTTAACTGGAGAAATCATACTGTTAAAGGGAACAGAAAAAAATTTTTTTTTCTGCAAAAGGGGCCTCCCTAACCCTTTTGAGACATGTGACTCTCTTGAAGGGCTCTTCCTGGAGGCCTAACACGAGCAGAAACAGAGGCTTTCCTGGAGTGGGGAGGTCCCTTTAGAGTGAACTCAGCTGTGCCAAATCAAACCCTCCTTCCATACTGGCTATAGTGTATTGAGAGATACAGATATAGACTTCTTTAAAACATGAAGATATCATATTTAAATGGAGAAATAATATTTGATATCATATTATCTTTAAATGATATCACTTATTTAAAACATGAAGAAAAAGGAGTTATTCTTCCCCACTTAAGATTAGATTGACAATATAAAACCTTTTGGAGGGGTTGAAATTAAGAATTCATTGCTGGCTCCTATTAAACTTCTTTTAACCAAGTGTTGCCCATCAACAATGGCCCCAGTGTTCATCTCTTAGAGCTCTAGAAAAAATCTAAAAATACAAAACAAGATATACAAGCTGTGTCTATCATTCCTGAGTAATGGGCCCCAGGACTTTTAAACTTTTGTCTTTCAACAGTTCTAATTCAAAGAAGAAGAAATTCTCAAATGTACCATTTGGATGGCTTGCTCTTGTTCATGCTGGTGATTTAGGTTGTAAGGGTTGGACAGGACTTTGAGACAGTTACATGGATGTCATAAGGTCAAGGCTGGGGCTGAGTTTGGAAATTTGATCTGCTAATTGCAGAAATGAAGACCAGCAATCTGTGCAAATGGAAATGAAGGCCAATTAGACACGATTAACATGTAGATTCAAAAATAAGATAGGGCAGCATTCTACTCTGAGACTCTGCCAGTAGAATTTAACAAATTAAAATGAAATGCAGTCAAGTCGAAACATCAGAAAAGCAGGTTATGCAACATCCTGCAAGCGACTCAAGACCTGCTTGATGGATCCTCATACTTGGGAAATGGATTCCCTCAAACAGTGGTTTTTCTCTGGCTTGAGACCTGACCGGCTTCCCAAAAGAAAGGACATGCCCAACACATGGGGACATTTTAGTTCATTCAAATAGCAAGCACAGGCTCATGTATAAAGTTTTAAAGGTGCCCAAAGCTTTCCTATGTTGTCTGCATTTAAGAATATTTTTACAAAGGATCCTTCGAGAGCTACTTTAAAAGAGCCACTTAGCTATGTATTAAATATATAAATTTTGTGACCATAAGAGTAGGTGATTGGAAAATTGAAGACCATAATTCCCCAAGTTGTTTTTAGGTATCCCCTGCGCTGTTCTCAAGGTTTCATTTATACAAAGCTTTAGGCTTTTAGGGTGCAAATTAAGCCTTGCTTGAGGGCAGCAAGATTTACTTAATGACTATCTGCAAATCACTGTAGGAATGTTATTAGAGTACAGAGAAGTTAATGCTGGCTGCCAGGAGAAAGCTGCCCTAGCTGCTGGCTTTGATCTCATCAGCCCTCATAAAGTCCCTCAATTTCTGCCGCGTGTTTTATAGGGACTTTCTTCTGAGGGGAGCAAAGCCCAGTGCAGACATTATCTAATTCCTCCTCGTAACACTCAAGAGAGGATGGGTGGGGCTGCAGTTATTACTCCCCAACCCATTTTACATGTGAGGAAATAAAGTACAATGTTTGGTGAGTTTCCCAAGGTCAAATGGAAGTTGTATGACAGCGGAGAGGGTTCCTCCCAGGGTTTCCCATAGCTAATCCAGAACCTGACAGATCAGCCACCTGGGCAAGGAGTCCCAGACTTTGAGCCAGAGCACTAACTTCACCCCGTTTTGTTATTAGTCTGTTGTGATATTGGATGAGAGGCTGGCCCTTCTGGAGTGAATCTTGTCTCTAAGACAGGACAAGAGAACTGGTATAGTGGCTTGTACCTGCACTCTGGAAGCTGAGGCAGGAGGGTCAATAGTTCAAGGCTGGCTAGCTAGCATGGGGCACAAAATCCTGCCTCAGCAAGACAACAAAGAGCAGCATTCAAGTGTGTGCCACAGAACATTGCCTGGTTAGACTGGACAGTGCATCTCCAAGTAGTGACATATGAGAAGAAAGACCACAGCATGTTAATGCCCCAGAGGCTAGAGTTTGTGACCATTATGTAGAAATTCATAATCAAAAATATGAAAGTAGATTACCAACTTGCTTTTTAATTTAAATTTATTTCAGTTTGAACTTAGTTCAAATTGTCTATCCCTGTTTTTCCTTTGTTTGTTTATTGTTGTTGTTTTTCTGCAGAAGTCAATGATTTCAATCCAGTAAAGACATACGTAGGTGGCCACGGCCTAGAGTCTTTCTGTCGCCCTTTACTTTATGACCCTAACTTAGACACAGTCATTAATTCCTGAGCCACACTCAAAGCCTCACCTGTGATCCAGAACAAGTATCTCACTGCCACAGGGCTGTCACTTCCTTCCTGTCTCACACTGGCCTCACCTCGCTTTATCTCCCGAATTGCCTGTGGGGTCCATGATAAGTCGTCCCCACCAGACACGGTTGCTGCTACCAGGCATGGTTACCACCAAGGCTGAGTTCCCTTGCAGAGCTCTGTGTTCTCTGGAGCTTTCCAATTACAAAGTGCCACAGAGCAGGAGCAGAGGGTGGTGAGATTTCAGGTCTCCATGGAATATATCTTCCCATGAAGCTCTCCATTTGTGTCAGAGGTTTTACTGTGACAGCCTCAATACCAGCACAGCCCTGATAGGCTAAATTAGAGGCAATATTAAGGAACAATTATCATGTGACAGTTGGAAATTCCTCTTCTCTGAGCACTAGGGCTCTGTAGAGAAGAAGCCACAAAGCAGCTAAAACCCAACCCCCAAACTACATTCTAACTATATCATGCTTGTCTTGATTGTTTTGTTTTTAAGAAAAATTTTTTTTCTCTCAGGTGGTATTTCAAACCTTAGTGCATGTGATTCCTGGGTCAAATATTGGCATAACTTCATTGCCTTAGTGAAATATTAACTGTCAAGTGAAAAAAATTAAATTAAACTTTATCAATTTCATCATATTTTTAAGGTTATCAATTTACTCAATCTTTTCTACAAGGCATATGGACTTCTGAACTCAGTTTCTTCAGTGAGTGGGTGGTCTTGCAGTGTACATCCCTTCCTGTCCATCAAGTACAGGAGAATGAAAAGAGAAATGGAATGTTTATTGATCTGAGAAGATGCAGCACTTCTGAGGCTGAACAGGGTCTCTCTTTCTAGATGTCTACATTCGGTGATTTATATGGCCACCTTTTGTGGCGGGGACATTAACTTATGTTTTTCTTTTTCTTCTTATTCATTCCTTTGGTTGAATATCCAATTCACATCTAGAGATAAGCAATGTACAGATCAAAACCTGAGATTAACTGGTAGTTTTTTGTTGAAAGGTGAGAAACAATGACTTTTGCGGAGGGAGGGGCGACAGTCAAGGGCAGTACTCAAGCTCAGTTGTTTAAGTTCTGTCTTGTATATGTCTAAAACAGTTGTCTGATGTTCTTTCTGAGATTTTTTTTTCTTAGAGCAAAACTGAGAAGAAAGCAGAGTTCCCATTCAGCCTATGACTCCAGGTGTGGGTAGCCCCTCCCATTGTCCACAGTTTCAGAGAGAGGCGTTTATTACAACTGGCAGATCATTACCAACCAGCTGAGAGTTCACACTGGGCTCACTCTGGGTGTTGCAGATCTATGAGTTTGCTCAGTGACATCGCCTAGAAGTCCTCTGTGGTGACATCAGTATTTCTCCTGCTTACTCCCTCTGGTTCCAGAACTTCTGGTTGTCCTACAGGCTCCCACAGGCTCTATGGCTTTGTCTCCCAGGGTGTCATACAGCTGCAACCAGGCACTCTGGGACCTTTCAAATTGCTTCCTTCCAAGACTAGGGTGTGGATGCTTCAGTCTTGTATTGGGGGGTGGGGAACAGGATGATAGCTGGAGGTGGAGGGAGGGGAAATCTGGGAGGGAAAGAGGGAGGAAATAAAGGGGAAGTTTCAGGTACTGAAAAGGTACAGAGGGTCAGGAAATCGAATAAAAATGTGTAGCAGGGGGGATGAGGATCTGGGAGTAGCCACTGGAGGGTCCCCAATGCCAGGGAAGCGAGAGGCTCCCAGGACCCAATGGGGATGACATTAGCAGAAATGAGCAGTAAAGGGGAGACAGCACCTGTGGAGACTACCTCCAGTAGATAGGCATGGCCCCTGTCGAGGGATGGGGCCACCCACCCATCTCAAAGCTTTTAACCCAGATATGTTCCTGTTCAAAGGAAGAAGAACAGGGACAAAAAAAATGGAGCAGTGACTGAAGGAAGGACCATCCAGGGACTGCCCCACCTGGGAATCCATCCTGTCTGTAGACACCAAACCCTGACTGTTGCTGTTGTCAAGAGGCGCTTGCTGACAGGAACCTGGTGTGGCTGTTCCTTGGGAGATTCAGCCAGCAACCGACCAATACAGATGTGGATGCTTGGAACCAACCATCAGACTGAGCTCCAGGACCCCGGTGGGGGAGCTGGCGGAAGGACTGGAGAAGCAGGGGGATTGCAACCCCACAGGAAGAACAACATTGGCTGGCCGGACCAGCCAGTGCTCCCAGGGACTAGACCAGCAACCAAGGAGTGTACCTAGAGGGATCCATGGCTCCAGATACATATGTAGCAGAAGATGGCCTTGTCTGACATCAATGGGAGAGGAGGCCCTTGGTCCTGTGGAGGTTTGATGCCCCAACATAGGGAGATGCCAGAGGGGTGGAGAGGGAGAGAGTGGGTTGGTGGGGGAACACTCTCATAGAAGCAAAGGGGAGGGAGGAGAGGAAGGGTGTGAGATGGGGTTTGTGGAAGAGTAACTGGGAAGTGGGATATCATTTGAGATGTAAACAAATGGAATAATTAATAATAATAATAATAATAATAATAATAGACTGCTTCTTTCCTTAGCAATGTGTGATATAGCTGAGGTCCCTTTGCTGCACCAAACTTTATTCCATTATCAGGTGCATCACCATTTATTTGTCCATTAATCTACACACAGATGTCTTGGTGTCTTCTGAGTTTGGGCAGTTAGGAATAAAGCCACCACAAACATTAATGTGCAGATTTTTTTGTGTGTAGACACACTATCTTTTCTGGCTTGAAATATTTAAAACATGCCGGGCAGTAGTGGCACACGCCTTTAATCCCAGCACTTGGGAGGCAGAGGCAGGTGGATTTCTGAGTTCGAGGCCAGCCTGGTCTACAGAGTGAGTTCCAGGACAGCCAGGCTTATACAGAGAAACCCTGTCTCGAAAAAACAATTACATAACCACACTCAACACACGCACACACACACACACAACAAGATTATATAACATGACCTACTTACTGTACAAGCATTAGAAATTTGAAGGTTTCTCAGGTTGTGCCTGTCATTTTCTACAGAGCAGAATTTTTATAGCGCTTGGACATACAAATTAACTAAACATCACCATAAACGAAGCATGGCTAAAACTAAGCTCTCGAAGAACTTCTATGTCCAAACTAAAGTCCTAAAAAATATGAGATCTTCCTAGGTTCATGGATTAGCCTTAAAGTAGAAAGTCTGTTAAAAGAATCAAAGCAAATGCATCTCACCAAGCGAAAGTTTACTCCCCGAAACTTTTTTGAAGAGAAGGTGTGCAAGATCGAAGGTGAAGCGTGGGGAGATCTAAATGTTCAAAATTAGATTAGTAATCCTAAACTTTCCAGAATCATCTTCTGGGCAGAGAACATTAGGGAAATCTAGGGGTTATTCTAAAGTGAGATTTGAAGGTTTTGCTGATCCCACCCTGAAGGATGTATACATAGAGGAAAAGGAGTGAACTATACAAGTGCATAGTCCTCTGCTGGTATGTAGCCTGCAGGTAATCCTCTTGCTGTTACCTAAAGAAATAGTTACAGTGACCAGACTCCTAATCGAAGGTATAATAGCTAAACCTTACTTCTTTTTTTTCTTTCCTCTGGGCTTTTGACTAGCAAACCTTTCTAGTCTACACAGCAGAACCCAGTCACAGGAACTATACTGCTTGGCTAATTCTGAATGCTCAGTAAGTCTGTCTCCAGGGCTGAGGAGGTGGTTCAGTAATTCAGTTCCCAGCACCTCATTAGACGGCTCACAACCACCCCTAACTTCAACTCCAGGGGCATCTGACACTCTTGGGCTCTGTCAGCATCCACTCTCACATACACATACCCACATAGATGTGTACATATAATTTAAATAAAATTATAAATAATGAACACTTTTTTAAAAATCCAGAAAGAAAAACCATTACTAAGAATGAGAAGTTTATCTTTTTGGCACAGTCAAGATTCCTATCAGCACATGGAATATAAAGGGGTTAAGAAGACCCAAAAAGTTTCAGAATGATTGTACCTTACAGGAGTAGTGAGAAGATACCAAACAGGAATCTGGGTGGGGTGAAGAAAGAGTCTCTCTGTCTGTCTGTCATTCTGTCTCTCTGTTTGTCTCTGTCCTTTTGTCTCTTTGTGTCTCCTTGTCTCTCTGTCCCTGTCTCTCTGTGTCTCTCTATATCTTTTTGTCTCCTTCTCTCTCCCTCTGTTTGTCCCAGTGCAACATCTGTTAAAATCAAGTTACAGCCTGAGCGGCTGGGAAAGTACGGTTTAGCAGTCTCACAATTATCCCTGTTGTATCTCTGTGGGAGAAGGAAGAGAAAGCAGTTTTGTTGTTGTTGTGTCTCATTTTGACTTTAAGGACTGTTTCAGCAAGTCCAGGAAAAGGAAGCCACCGATGCCAAGTTATCACTGGTTCTGGTGGGTATTCCCTCACGCTTGCCCCCACCAAGAGGTGGGGATTTCCCTACCTTTCTTCTGCCTTGCCACCAGCCCCCACGAACTCTGGGGAGCACACGTGTCTCTGCTGAACTCTGACTTCCTTTTGGTGGGATCATACTTAAGCAGGGCGTTTTTGAGTCACTGAGTACAACAAGTGAGGTAGAACTTCAAA
This sequence comes from Mastomys natalensis, assembly GCA_021653895.1. NCBI lineage: Eukaryota > Metazoa > Chordata > Mammalia > Rodentia > Muridae > Mastomys > Mastomys natalensis. The sequence continues at coordinate 572,010 of JAJTUV010000928.1, read as the reverse complement.
GAACCATTCCCTACCTCTTGGAGAATTGGGATTCTCATCTGATTATCTCAAAGTCTGGGCATACAGTGATGGAGAATTTTATTTTGTTTATTATCATGGCTATGCTCTGAGTAGAATCCAAGTCCTTGTGCATGCTAGCTAAGTACACATGCTACCGTGGTATATTAGTCTCAGCAGAATTTTATAATCTTAAATAAAAAAATTAAAAAATAGTCTTATAAATTTAGTTTTGTAATTTGAAGGCTGAAATGATTAGGTATTTTATCCTTTGTTTGAATAAAACGGAATAAAATATAGGCATATTTATAATATCCTATTTTTAGGCTCCCCATTTACTAACCATTGCTAAATAGTACTAAGTACTAATGTTTTCTGTCACCTGATAGTATATTTCCTTTTTGGCTCTAAGATTCCGAAAAGTTATTATTATGAAAACTATGGGGATTCCCCCCCACTCCTCATTTTCAAAGATCATGGCAATTAAAGATAATTTTAATTCTGAGTAGTATTACTTTATGCTCACAGGATGCCTGTAGGGGAGTGTATTGCTGGGCACAGAGAATAGTTGCCATTCTGTGTTAGTCAGGAAGCATATGACTGTGTTTGTGAGAGAATATTGGTTCCACTCTGGGGTATAAAAACCTGAGGGCTAAAGAAATGGGTGTATGTATCTTCAAGTTTTATTTCTCTGACAGGGTTGGGTGAGGCAGTGATTGGTGTTGCTGTTCCCTGATGATGCCTTGTACTCCGTTATGGCTTGTAGGGCATTGAATTAATCCTATCTGTGGATAAAATTTGGGTGTTTATCATGGCATGATACACACTTAAACTTTTAAAAGAGACTTTGTGTGTTTGTTTTTGTGTACATGAACACTTTCCCCACACGTCTAATGTGCATGACGTGTGTCCCTGATGCCCTTGGAAGCGGGAAGAGCATGTCAGTTCCTCTGGAACCAGAGTTAATGGCGGTCGTTGGTCAACACATGGGTGCTCAGAACTGATCCTGGGTTCTCTGCAAGAGGAGCAAGTGCTCAAACATGGAGCCACTTCTCCAGCCCCACAATTATATGTGGGCTAATGTATATGCTTATGTGAGCCTATGGGTGTAGGTAAGCATGCATGTGTGTGTGTTAATGTATATATAAGCCAGATGTGAACCTCTAGTGGTGGGCCTCACTGTTTTTCTGTTTTTTGTTTGTTTGTTTGTTTGTTTTTGTTCTCAAGACAAGGTCTCTCATTGGCCTGGGATTTCCAGATCACGTTAGACCAGGTGGCTTCTTGTATCTGCCTATTTCTGCCTGAGATTACAAGTGCGTGCCATGATACTTGTTTTTGTGTTTTTTTTTTAACTTGGGTTCTAGCAATTGAACTCAGTCCTCATCCTTGCTCAGTAAGTGCTTTATTGATTGAGCTATCACCCAGTCTGTCTGTCTGTCTGTCTGTCTGTCTATTTATTTATTTATTTATTTATTTATTTATGACTTTGAAATCCAGAGCCTCCTGGTACCACTTCCCAAGTGCTAGGATTGAAGGTGTGTGCTACCATTCCTAGATACCATGATGCTTTTTACATTAATTCAGACATTTGAAATTACTGTATTGATATACGCTTTCTCAGGATTACTGATTCTAGAGGCACTCCACTTCATCCTGTACCCTGAGGCAAGTGCATCTTGATCCCAGCTCCCGACCCTGCTGTATTTCTATCATCCCATCTCTGGCTGCTGGGCTTGCTGACTCAGTGTAGAGCAGATGTTTGAATGCAGCTGCTGATGACCGCAGGACTGTTCGTCCTGGTGTAAATCCAATGTGGGCCAAGGGTCCATAAAATGTGCTTCATGACCTCTTCCAAGAGATGGGAAGAAAAACGCTATGACACTCTGAGTAATCGGCTCGTTATTGCTGTTAAAAGTACCCACAGAGCCATCTTTCTTTCTGTTTTGGTTTTCGTTGGTTGTTTTGGTGTTTTTTTTCTGACTGTGCGCATGCACACTATGTATTCCATCATTCCTCTTCCCATCCTCTCCAGTTTCTCCCGACTCCTATGGGCCACAGTCCAATCTCTTTCCCTTATTTTCTAGCTTTGGTTTAAGTTGGTGCCCCATAGAATTTAACGAGGGCTGTCTGTGTGACCTTGTGTTTGGAACTCACCCTTAGAGATTGGTGGATCCAGCTGGTCTTACCACCTCAGGCCTCTGAGTCAGCCATATGACTTGTATGCTCAGTACTCTACTTGGTTCTTACGTTAGGGGGGAAAGTAAGAGTATCATTTCCTGAGATTTCTTTGAAGATGAAGTGAATTATTTCACATACCTTGACAAAGATTCTCTATAGAACTGCCCAAGGCAATACCTTATGTGTCAACTCTTACTAGAGAATACAGTTCCAGGAGGCAAGAGTGTAGGGGAAGACAAGCAAGACAGCCTTGGTCTATTGCTACAAAGGAGCACTCAAGGCTGAACACTTTGAGGTCTATTAAGCTCATCATTCTGGAGGCTGAGGACAGGTGGCTTAGCCTGTACTGGGGGCTTTGTTTCCCAATATGGCAGAACCCGTGAGATGGTGAGATGGTGAGATGAAGACACTCATCAAAGGAAGCTTACCTTTATGATGAAGCCACTTAGTGATGCATCTATGAGTAGATACATGAGGGACAGTAATACCCAATCACCTCCAAGAGGCCTCATCTCCAAAACCCTTAAAATGTGAATTTGAAAACTAAGTTTTCAATCCATAAAAATTGGGGGACAGAGACAAACCCTTGTAGGTAAGAAGGGAGAGTCGGTAGGGAAAACTGGATTGATGTTTGTGCCTCTTTGTTTCCTTGGTCACCTGTGTGGTAACTACAAGGAAAAAGACTTATCTTGGCTCATGTTTTCTGAAAATTTGACACATCCCCGTGGTGAGATTGTGGCAGTTCACGAGCAGCCAGGAAGCATGGCAGACAGAATGTGGGCATTCCACTGGCTTTCTCCTTCCCTGGGTTTACTCTACCCCTGCTGCAGCTCCCAGGATGGGCCACCCACTTCACAATGGCTATTTTTCCTTCAGTTAGTCCCCCTGACACCCAGATGCATACCTTCCAGGTCAGTCTCTTGTATGATTCTAACTCTAGACAAGCTAACAATGAAAATTACTACCATACCTGGTCTCACAAGACCTCTTAAGAGGCTGCCTGAAGACATCTAGAAATGGACTCTGAGTGGAGAAGGAGCAAACAATTAATCTGCTAGCCCTTTTCTCATTTTCTCATTGGTTGAAGCCAATCCATGACAGTATAATTTGACCATGGGTTCAGTTGTAGGCTCTAGCCTCAGTCAGAGTATGCAAGGCGTGTCCAGCCAGTGCACAGGTCCAGTGGTTTCTCCTACTCAGTCACTCTCTAGCACGAGGACAGTGAGGCTACCTTTAATATTGTGAGCCACACCGTTACAGTATGGATTCTTCTGAGCATCCACAATATTAGGAAGCAGCTGCCATCCCACCAGGAGCATAATTGTTTGTGTCTGAGACATGAGTTCCTTTTCACCCTGCCTGACTTTGGGATTTTGTTTTGGTCATTTGAAGCTCACTTTGAATGTCACCTCTCACAAAGTCCTGATGACTAAGATAGCTTCCCTCCCTCACACTCAAATGAAGACACAGCATACACCCTGCTTTTGTGGATAAAGTGATGGGGTGTGCGTCATACCCTGTCAATGAAGACGTTTTGCGTTAGGAAGGGAAGGGCGTGAAGTAGGGCCCACGTCTTCTCTCACACTTCTCAGCCTGCACTTCATACAGCCAAACCACAAGTGGAACTAATGTCTCACTATTGGCTTCCCATCACAATTGGCCTGTTATGAATTAGCTCGCTCCCTGGAAGTGTCAAAGTTGGCTCATCCAGGGTGTGAAAAGGTGTTACTTCTCCACCTGTTTCTTTTCACAATTTAAGTTTGACTGTGAACTCCTGACTTATCTAAATTTACTGAGGGCTATTGAAATTTGGAGCAACAAAAGGCACTGTCACACTCTATAAGGGACCCTCTTTATGGCATTTCTGTGTCTTCGTTTCTCAGCACCCCTCTCCCGGGAGTTTGTGTGGTGGCCACAGCCCCTCCCTTGGGCTACCCAATCTCACCTCCTTATTGCAGATCTTTGTATCATTTATGGTTTCTATCCTCTTTGGTCAACACATGTCAAGTTACTCACACATTTGAGAATTCACAAGACAGCAAGAACAGTACATGATTCAAAACTATTTGAATGTTTCCCTTGTTATCACCATTGTAGTTAACTTAGGGATTTTCTGGGGAAAAGTAATTGACTAACCACTTTTCTGATCTATATGTGGACAGCAGTCTTTAACGCTCCTGTTTCCATCCTTCCCCATGTATCGAGTAACTTCTTTGTAAGGGACAATGATCAGAGCTGGCATTGTTAGCTCACACTATAAGGACAAATATGCCCAAAGTTTGGAAGTAGTGAGCCATACCTGTTATCCAACCTCCCAGCTGGCAGGAGGCTCAGATGAGGGGTTAAAATTTCAATGTCAGACTGGACTGGATAGGGAATTTCGGACCAGCCTATGGTGCCTAGCAAGACACTGTCTCACACACCCAAAGAGGAAGTAAGCCACTCGTGGGGAGCAGAAGCCTCTGCTATTGAAAGGTCACCCAGGGTCTAGGTGGCCCTCAGCAATATGTAACCACATGAAATAGATTTATACTTCAGAGTGGCCAGAAAGGCCCTCTTCTCTTATCAGGCTGAAGTCTCTACCTCCCTGTAGTATTGGGCTTCGGGTCTCCTCTGTACTATAAGCTGTTCCACACCATCAACTAATTCCAGTTCTTGTGGAAATGCAGGTCTCTATGCCTCCCCCAGCACAGGGCTTTTTGCATGAGTGTGTGTGTCTGTGTGTGTGTGTGTGTGTGTGTCCATGAAGCCTAGACTCCCACTTTCTCTTCTCAGAAGCCAAGTCAACAGGTCAATGTCATTTACACATCTTCCTCCTTCAGACAGATGAGAAGGGTCTTTATTGCTCCTTTGTCTTCTACATCATTTGTTCTCTGTTCCGACCTCCCAAACTTTCCAATGGTCCCTCATATCCAATGGCTTCAAGTCTTATTATTTGCAAATGGAATTTCATTTAATTTTAATTTCTCCTAAAAATTGATGTTCGAAACTGATTATAGCACCTCAGATGTGTACTGGCAAGAGATGGGGAGGAAGGATGGAATGAAGGCATCGGCTTCTTCTTTGGGAGGACATCATGTTTACCACAAGAGAAATGATTCATAAAAATCAAACAATTATTTGGTTAAAGGAACTGTCAATCACTGGCAATTTACAAGGACTTGTCAATCATGGGCTATGTGAAGAACGGTGAAGCAGGTCAAACACTGTGGGATTTTAAATGGGAAGCATCTCTGACACAGCATGAACACTAGGTGTGGTAGACCTTTGAGACCTTAGTTGGCCAATTTTGTATTTTTGGTAGTTGGAAAGACTAAGTTAAGATAAATTCTTAGGGCAACAAAATCCAGAGGATGCTAATGGCAATGTTTCTGAGATTTCTTTTCTGTCTTAGAATAAGGTTCAGATGAGGTTGGAATGAAGATTGTCTTTGGGAGGTTTTTGCTCAGTGAATTTAATGGGCAGTAATTGGTGTAAAGGAGGGCAGGGGGATAAGTTTACAGTGTGGTTATCACCCAGTTATGGAGTCTCAGTTTGAATATTAACAAAACATTTCTTGGTACTTATGAAAGCATCATTGGGAAGTATCTATTTGCTAAACTCCTCTTGGCCCAAAGGGTGTCATCAGATAGTTACGAAAAAGCAAAACTCTATATTAAATAACTCTTCAGAGCACTCCCAGATTTCCTTTGTTCAGACTGGCTTTCTCTTGTCTTGTCTGAGTCGAGTCAAAGCACCTGCTGGCAAGATGAACCAAATACTTTTCCTGTTGCAGCAATAAAACACCTGACACCCCCACCATACTCCACCAAAGAAACAAAACAACACCAAAAGCAGTTTTGAGCCGGGCAGTGGTGGCGCACGCCTTTAACCCCAGCACTTGGGAGGCAGAGGCATGTGGATCTCTGTCTGTTTGAGGTCAGCCTGGTCTACAGATGAGTTACAGGATAGCCAGGGCTACACAGAGAAACCCTGTCTTGAAAACAAACAAACAAAACAACTTAAAAAGAAAGAAGACGTGAGGGAGGATACTCTGGCCAGTGGTTTACATGGGCTAGGAGGATCACAGTGGAGGGGGCATGGCTTCAGGGCCCTGTTGTGGTAGGTCACCAGTCACAACTCATTCATAGTCAGAAACGAAGAGTAGACAGGAAGTGGGAACAGGCTGTAAAACCTCAAGGCCTTCTCCCAATGACCCACTTCCTCCAGTTAGGCTCTATATTCTGAAGGTTCCACAGTCTCCTAAAACAAAGGCAGTGTTGAGACCCAGAGGTTCCAACACAGGAGGCTACGTGGGACATTTCACAGTCAACCCACAACAGAAGACTTGGTAGACCAGCTACAGGTAATTATCTCTCAAAGTAATTTATGACATTTACATCTTTGTCCCTCACATTAAAACCAGTGACTATTATTGGCTGTGTGAGGGTGTATATCCAAAAGTAAAATGCAAGAAAACTTGTAAACCCTTCCCACAAAGTCGTTTTATGTAGAGGACCATCAAGGAATGGAGACATTGGGTCTCATCACTTTAAAGCAACAGTGGTGTCCCTTCGTTCCATCCTTTCCCTACTGATTCTGTCTCCTTTATGCATCTCTCCCTTCCTCCCAATCACTAGCTCTAGGGCCCCCCCCCCCATTTTCCTGTCTTTTTGCAGAGTTCATCCATTCCCACATTTCAGTTTCTCTTACACTTTACCAATGGCTTTCCAATCTTTAGCTATGATTTCTGTGCTCTGGCTGACATGTAACGGTAACCTTATTTGAATCCCTGACAATCTTGCTCAGTGTTTCATATCATTCAACTGTGAGTAAACTGAGGCTGTATTCAATTTATATTTAGCATTACCCAAAGTCAGTATAGACTATGACAATAATTTGATTGTCACTATGATGCCTCTGTGATGTCATAGACTGTATTTGCTTTTCCTCAACAATGTTTGTACTCTACCTCATAGAGAGTAACTCTTAAAGAAGCACTTGTGGATAAATGGTCGGACTTGAACTTAAGGGAGACAGTGGACAGTTACTTTGATTTGAGAGGTTTAAAGACATTAAGTAGATTAGGAAGCAATTTCAGTGGAATTCTGGGAATGATGTGTGATGGTTTGGGGAAAAGAGAGAAAAGGCCCTAGTCTGCAAGTGACAAGTTTTTTTTCAGAGCAGAAAAGGCTTTGTGGAAGTCTCCAGGCTTGTATGTTGACACAATTTCAAATTGACTGGGCTTCTAGAATTTTGTCTGAGTGACCTGGTACATGATACTGCCATCACCTCAGTCTGGGAACATAAGAGGAAAATACTCAGGTCCCTCAGCATCCTAATACCAAGTTAACGTTCCCCAGACTCTCAACATGGTACTCTAATCTCCATAAACTCATACATAGTGACTTCTGCACATCAAAACCAGTGTGTAGTTTTGTTTTGATATTAAAGAACTCCTGTGGGTATCAATTCAGTACCAACTGGATTATAAAGCCCTGGTGGGCTAAAGCTAGGCATGGTTTTGTTGTTGTTGTTGCTACTATAGTGCAATCCTTCACACAGCGCTGGGTGGGCAGGGACGTGCAACACTAATTCAGTTAGGATGTATCATGATGCTTTTGAAATTTATGATTTTGCCTGTGAACCAACTTAGAAACAGCAATAGAACTCATTTTCATCTGAATTTATACTGCAATTCATACCAATAGCAAACACTGATACGATACCAGTAAAATGTGGACATTAACTCAAAGTCCTTTCTGACATATTAACTCATTTGACCATCTCAATAAACCTGTATGATAGATATTGATATTATCCTCGTGTTATAGATATGGACACGGAAAGAGTAAAGTCACATGGTTATTAAGTGCAGACTTGGATTTAAACACAGGTAAGTCTGGTTTAAAGGTCACTGAACTACCATGTTGTGCACAGTATTTTAGCGACAACTCACAAGCCAGTAGGTATCTCATTTATCAAAGATAAACATATGATTAAGAGCTAAAAATGAAGCCAGGCAGTGGTGGACGCACGCCTTTAATCCCAGCACTTGAGAGGCAGAGGCAGGCGGATTTCTGAGTTCGAGGCCAGCCTGGTCTACAGAGTGAGTTCCAGGACAGCCAGGGCTACACAGAGAAACCCTGTCTGGAAAAAAAAAAAAAAAAAAAAAAAAAAGGAGCTAAAACTGGAAGTCAAAAACCACATCACCCTCACTCAGCCCTTCATTTTCCCACTGTTTACTGTGCTCACACTTAAATAAAGATTTATAAAGTAATTTGGCATTTATGTCATTGACTTTACAAAAAATTATAGGTTAAAGGAAATACTTTGTGTTCCATTTTTATCAATAAGTTATATCACTGATGTCGAAACAGAAGCTTCTTGGGTTTCTAGTGCAGTTTCGTTGGTGATAGAGAGCTATGTTTTTTTTGAAAAGTAAGCTCAAAACATTTGATTTTACCAATGAAGACTTAGGAGTCAGATGCTGAGGTAAAAACCTGCTAGCTCAGAGACAAAGAAAGCACCCAGCTGAGCTTCCTCCTCCAGAGACATCCCAGAAGGAAGAAGCTCTTTCTCCATCTCGAAGATGCCTTAAATCCCCTTCAACTCAAAGACTCTCCTTTCTATTGACCTAACGTTCACTCCCTGTCAGCTGCTTGCTTGCTCTGTCTCTTGACTTAGGGTTGACTTTATTTGGCTCTTGTATAATAAGGTGTGTGCTAAGACTGAGCCATACCACAACAAGGTTTTTTCAGTAAATAACACAATCTTGGGGTTCATAGTGTGATCAAATATCCTGCAAGAGAGAGTGCATATTTTAGAGACCAAGCTATAGAATCCAATGATAACACAGTTATGAATTGTTCCTCAGAGGCTGGAGCTTGCTCCTCAGTGCACTGTTCGCTTTGGGAGAGTGAAGTGCAAGGATTGTAACACCTCCCATAGACTCATCTATTGATAGATTTGTAAGTTTGATGGTATTATTGGCAAGTGGGAGAAACAAGGAGGTAGGGCCCAGATGGAGGACATGGGTCATTAGGGAAATGCCCCTGAAGTATATATCTTGTCTCTGACCCATTTCTCTCTGTGTGTGTGTACTTGATGCCACCAGTAGGTGATCAGCTTGTCTCCAGCACATGCCTACAGTAGCTGAGAAACAACACAGCCAAGGGGACCATGGACTCCAAACCAACAAGGATAAGCCCGAAATACATTTTTCCTCTCTGCAGTATTCCTTCCCACGACCCCCACTATTTCATCAAAGCAATAGTAAAACAATAACAAACAGGGCTATAGAAGTGTTGTGAGATAGATATCCAACCATAAGCCACTGAACACTTATGAAATAATGTGCTCAAATGAATTTAAATACGTTAGTGTAGTCTTCTGAACTTCTGTTTAGTTTTTGCTAGTTGAAATCTTTTAATAATTTTTTTTTTTTTTTTTGTTTTTTGAGACAGGTTTCTCTGTGTAGCCCTGACTGTCCTGGAATCACTCTGTAGACCAGGCTGGCCTCGAACTCAAAATCTGCCTGTCTCTCCTCCAAGCGCTGGGATTAAAGGGTGTGCCACCACTGCCCGCTTAATAAATCTTATATCAGAGTGAAACTAGATAGTTTAGTTACCATATACTGATCATATGTAATAATGGGTATCATTATGGCATTTTTATAAATATATATAATTTATTTTTATTATATTACTTCCCTCTACCTTTTCCTATTTCCCTCTGGCCCTGGCAGAGCATCTACCTTGAACCACCTAGTCTCCTTTCTGTTTTTTCTGTCTGTCTGTCATTTATTTTATTATTTGTTTATGCTATGAACCTTAGAAGGTCCCTTTATTTAACAGGAAAAGGCTCATAATTCAATAATCATACCTACTGTGATGGCTATTCCTGGTTGTCAACTTGGCTATACCTCAAATGAACTACAATAAGAAATGGAGGGCACACCTGTGATCCAGATCTTGAGGCTGGAAGACACAGGCTTCTGATCCATATCTTGGCATGGAGATCTTGGGGCATAGTGACCATGAAAAGCTTAAACCCAGGCAAGGTAGTACATGCCTTTAATCCCAGGAGACAGAGGCAAGCAGATCTTTGAGTTCCAGGTCAGCCTGGGACAAAGCAAGTCCCAGATCCAGGTGTGGTGGTGCACACCTTTAATCTGGGCCACACCTTCTGCTGGAGGCCTACATTGGAAGAAGGAAGACTCCTCTTTGCCTGCTTGCACTTACTTGCCAGCACCTCTGTTGGTATCTACTTCTTCAGGATTCCAGTTTATATAGAAGACCAGCTGAAACACTCAGCCTCGTGGACTGAGTAACTTCTAGACTTTTGAAACTTCCCATTCACAGCTGCCCATTGTGGGTTAGTTGGACTACAGACTCATTACAATAAATTCCCTTAATATAAAGAGATATTCCATAAGTTCTGTGACTCTAGAGAACTCAGACTAACACACCTACTATCATGCCAGGTATTGTTAGGTGATGCAATTTGCTAACTTACATTTGAAGTTTTAATTTACAAGGACTCAATCTAGGCTCTCCAATGCCTCATATGGGGAAGGACTGTAATAAGTATCACTCAGAGTTGCTCTCAGGACTGACTACATCAGTTTGCAAAGGTCTTTGAACAGCTTCTGGCTGCAGCAAATGCTTAGTAAACGCAGAGTCTTGCTTTGATTAGCATCATCATTTTTAGTAGGCGCACTCATAACCTGTAGCAAGGATAACACAGCACAGATTTTAGATAGAGTCACCAAGAACTGTGCTGTGGAAGTGGCTACTGTGCTTTACGTTTATTTTGGACATTCCCATTATTATTATTTTTTATTAATTCCCTGCTGAGCTCGTTTGTATTATCTCAGGCCTCTGTTAGGACTGACAATATCCCAACATTCACTGTATGAGATAAAGTGTGTCTCCCTCCAGTACATGTTCAGGGTTTGATGAGAACTAAGTTTAAGTCTGCAGCCAAATTAAGATTTGTAATGGTATAAATCATTTACTGCACTTGATTCTTCTTGGTGAATATTAACAGTGAAGATGCAAATTTTAACGATGTCTACCAAATATTTCCTAAAGGGCTAAAAACCGTAGGTTTAACCTTATTTTGTGGTAATGGCATCATTGATTTCCATTGATTATGTTGCCTGACATTAATATATTTTAACAAACCAAGAAATAAAATATTCGAACAAAGAAATCCATAAGAAAAATATTTTGACTCACAACAGGAGTGAGTACTCCATAACTGGGTAATGACCTCAGGACAAACTTTTTAAAACACTAATTTCATTTTCCTTTTTCTTTGAATTTCACTCTTACGGATTTGTGGTTATAATGAAACACCCCTCATATTTATTTCTGAGCTATCTAGAGATACTGAAGCCTTTTCTGAGCCAAAGCCATAAAACTTCAAAGATGGCTGTCTAGATGCCCTGGGAATCTGGTATGAGTGGCTCTGCAAACCAGGTGGTTTCTATGGAGAAGAAAGCAAGATAGCCAGGACCGCGCCCCTTAGGGAAGGTCTTCCAGGACCGCCCCTTTAGGGAAGATCTTCCTGGCCTACCCCTGTGTCCTCAGCTCCTCATCCATGTTTACTTTCAGTGTCTCTTCTCTTTCACCTCACACTGTCTTCCTCAACTTTTCTCGAATTCTCTCCATTCCACGTGACTTTGTCCTTCGTCACTGCTTTCTGTAGAGGATTCTATGGGGCCCCATAACTCCAAAATACGGACAGTAGCCACTTTACGATGACAGATTCTTGATTTTTACACTTTCACAATGGTGTGGAAGCCATATGCCTTCAGTTGGAAGCATACGTCAGATTTTGAATTTGATTTTTTTCATTGCTTACCTAGAATGTGTGTAGGTTACATGTGCTTTTGAGACATGATGTTTTCAACTCAAGATGGGTTTATTGACATGGGTAACTGCATTTCAAGTGGAGGAATACGTGTACAAACACCTGGGGCTAAAACCTCGACCAGGGGATCTTTTTGCCTTTGTTGGTTTTATTTTGTTTTTTACGGGTTTCCATAGTTTGGTTCCACTATAGCTCATAACTCTTGACTCTTGGTTTATTTTAGCTTTATAGTCCTGTTGCTGTGCCTACCCACTTAGATTTTGCATCTGTTTGTGGTTTTTCAGTCTCTTAGCAGACTCTAACTTGGCTTGCTCTGTGGGTCTCTTGGGCATCTCCTCCTCTGGTAAGCTCTACATTGTGCCTGACCAACCGTGCTCAGGAAAGCCACTTCTCCAGCTCACTCAGCCCTGCCATTGCTAGGCCAGTCTTGTCTCCTTGGATGAGTAATTCAGCTATTAATCATGAGATTGATCCATTAAAAAAAAAAAATCAAGCTTTGTATTTGACAACAGAAGTAAGGATAACAGAATTTTTCTCTTTAATTTATTTTATTTTAATCTAATTTATTTATTAATTTATTTAATTATTATTTAATTTTTTAATTATTATTTAATTAATTTAATTTATTTTATTTAATTTATTTAATTTAATTTTGGGAGGGCAAGTTTGTAAGTTCTATTGAATATAGCAAAGCAAATTGTTACACATCTATCTAGTTCCCTTCAAATGATACTAGTAATGGTTTTTAATACAAATTTAAAATAGGCCTTTTATATCCAGGTGGAATCCATATATTACCATATATATACTCTGTTACCTAACTTTATTGCTTCTTACTATAATGTCTTTTGGGCTGCTGGATATAGTACCATCATAGAGTATATAGAACTAAAAATAAATAAATAAATTCATTGAAGTAAATTCCCTTTAAACAAATTCAGGCTAGATGGTTGACAAAGTTTTTTGGTTTTGATTTGGACATTTTGATCTTTCCTAAGTCTAAAGCTTCAACTAAGGCTTGAAAATTAATAGTAATATTTAATATTTAGTACTCATACAAATTTAGTAATACCTACATTTTTCCAGGTTGTTTTTTGGCCAAAGTATACATTTACCAAAAAAGACATATAAAAGGTACTGTAAGTTCCATGAGCAATCTGCCTTATCTCAAAGTACACACATTCACAACAAATAACCTTCAACGCTGTATATACCAAAGTGCATGGAGAAGAATATAAGCCCCTTACTAAATTAGAAAGAGTAGCTTTTCAGTGGATCACGTCAAACAAACTCCACAACACTGTATGTGTGCTGTTGACTTCAGCCCTGAACTGAGTTAAGGCCTTTTACTTTTAAATCTTTATGTTGTTTGGAATGAAACTAATGCTCACTATTCTATGAACTATTTAGTTTTAACATTTTAAAAAAGATTAGTTAACTACATGCATATTTGTTAGGTAGTGAATAATGTGCACATTACTGGTAGTAACATTTATTAACTTCATAAGTGTTTATATTAAATTAAGTAACTTGCATGAATTACTTTGGCTTCAGCACAAGGAGAAATTTGCACTCTCCGTCCCAAAGGAAGCACTGAGACCTCCTTGAGTCTGGAGTTCTTTGTACTTTGATGTAAAGACAACATATTTTTAAGTCATACATACAACTAAATGGGCAGTTTCTGAATTTCCCATGAAACTTTCCTTCCTTTTTAGCTTGCAATTTAAGACACAGAATATTAATATTGATTCTTTTACAAAGAATCAACACGAACTCATTCCCTATGATGATCATTATTTCATGTAGTCCTTTAACATCTCATAGATATGATTGTCTCTCTATTATTGATGAGAGAGCCAGGCTCTAAGAGCTTAAGAAAGCTATTCTATCCAAGGTCATAGTGTCAGATATACCATTTAAACATCCTACTGGCTCCCAATCCATGTTTCCCTCCCACCATAGTGTATGTGACACACACACACACACACACACACACACACATGCACACTCATGCACATACATCTTGCTTGCATCTGAATTGATGGACTAGAACAATTATGCCATCCACAATTGCTGTGGTGTGTTTCTGTATGGATTTGAAGACAGCACTGTAACTCTCTCTCATGAGAAGGGTTCGGAACACCATCTTGGAGAACAAAGGACACAAGACCGAGACATCCCAGCTTGACACAGGCATAGAGGTGTCAGAATGGAGCCTGAGACCCATTTTATCACTCTCGAGAAGGGGGGAAGTAGGAAGCTGGTGGAAAAGTCAGAGAAGGAGCTGCTACATGGAGTCCAGTGCAAAAGACAGAGGGCAGGCAGGACAGAACACAGGAGTGGAGACGTTCAGTTTAAAAGCTGAAGTTGTGAGTGGTTACAGGACAGAGCGTGGCTGAGGATTATCAGAAGACACAAGTAGGGCTTTGTGGTGAGAGGAGAGGGTGGAGAGAAAGATGGAGACGAGAGCTACAGAAACTGCCTATGAGCTGAAGAAAAGAATACATACAGTTTTATCTTCACTAGAAAAAGTGGAAGTTTGTCTAATGTGACAGATTGCTTCTAACCCATTGTGTTGGGCAAAGATACTGGATTATCTCAACTGTTTACCATGAGAAATATGTAGGTTCCCAGGGTCACTCCTTAGCAAATGCCCAGTAAGAATCCTGAAATTGTGGAGTTCATTTTATGAAACAGTGAAGTTAGAACAACAGGTGATAAAAGCCCCCCACCCGACCCCTTGTCTTCTCATCCATGAACTTGGATCTTCCCTGTTTAATGGGTATGTGGAGATAAAAATGAACACTTCTACAAGGCAGTTCTGGGTGTAGTATGTGACTTGAGTTCAGCATTCAGTTAGTGGAAGAAGATGGATGGATCTCTTTGAGTTGGAGGTCAGCCTGGTCTATATAGTGAGCTTGAGCCTAGCAGAGTTACATGGTGAAACCCTGTCTTGATGAGATCGTGTCTTCAACATCTGACAGGGAAGCTGCAGTCATGAAATGTCAACAAGATGGCTGCCTGTACAAGAACTGAAAGTCACGATGGCAGTTGACCTGCCGACAAAATGGAGGAAGTCTCTCTCACATAGCCCCACCCCTAGATAAAGAGCTGCAGGCAATTAACAAGTGCTGAGAAACAAGAATCATGCTCTGCCTGGATGAACCCCAAATTCATTACCCAATACTAAATGGTTAGCCCTACAAACATATACATGAAAGTAACACTAAATGAACTTAGTGGTATTTATTATTTATATGTAGCAATACATATACTTGTGCATATATGTATCCATAGGCACATGCACAGACAAATATACATGTATATACAACAATAATTAAAGAAAAAGAGGCCATGAATTTGAGAAGGGGGATGATGAGACACAAAAGGAATTTTAAGGGGGAATGATGTAATTGCCTTTTAATTAAAATAAAAAAGGGAACTATACAAACTAGAGATAACTGTTCTCTTGGGGTTGGTTTTCCTGTGATCCTTAGATTTCCAGGAGAAAATTTATGCCTTCCAAGCATAATGTCGATTCTTCACAGGGTCCTAAGAGTCTTGTTTGAATCTGTTGGACACTTTGGAAGATATCCTTAGACAACTAAAGATCAAAAAAGGTTCACTGCACCCTTCATGGGGTTGGTAAAACTTTCAGCTATGCTATGCTGGATTTGAGCTGAATTGCATGTGAACCTGGGTAGTGTTTCAAGAGAACATGGGGGAGGGGAGAGTTCTCTCAGGATGAAGCCAGATGAAACTCAAAGGGTCCAATGAAGGCTTCGCTTTGTGTTTCTTTCTGGTTCTGTTTGAACCTGACACTCAAAGTGAAACTCAGGAGATATGAACCTCTTGCAAACTCAGGCTCGAAGGGAGGCTTTTGGAAGCAAACCTTGCATGCTGAAAGTGCTGAGCTGACAGTATTAACTGGCACTTGAGCTTGCCTTGCCCGAGCCTCTGGAGAGACTCTTTTGCAAAGGGTTTCTTTCACACTTCAGTAAAACTCTGCAAGGGGACCATGGACTTGATAGTGGGTTACCTCCACCTAGCTGATTGCACAATCTTACATTCCAATTAAAAATTCCAGATTGCCAGGCAGAGTAAACTAATCAAGTCCTGTGTTGCACTCCTGAATGGGTCAAAAGCCATTCTGATTAATTTGGTAGTTCAAAGTAAAGTTGCATATGTTGCCTGTTACCTGGGCAGTTGATCACAGTGTCATAAACTATTTGGTCATTTATAACAATCTCTTATTTGAGAGAACAAATAACTGGAAAGAAAATCCTCTCTCTCTCCCCCATTAAACACTTCTATCAAGGCCAACACGTGGCTCTTCTTAAAGCTAAAGGCACAGTGCATAGAGGTGAGCCATTGCCAAGGCATTCTACAAAATATGTTTCTGACCTGAATAGAGGTTGGTTCTGGGGCAGGGGGAATTTAATTTACTCTTGACAAACAGGGCTGAATACTAAATTAAACCGAACAGAAACAAGAGTATTTTTTTTTCTTTGAGAAAGGAAACAGGTTGGCAGAATTTTGGCATGTCAACAAAAGGAAATCACACAAAGAGAAAGGATTAGTCAAAATAAGATCAAATGAAGATCAAAACTAAATTGGCTTCAACCCAGGAAACATTTGTTACATTTCATATGCAGGTCTTTCCTTCCCAGGTGTGAAGAAAATAGAGGAATCACCTGATCTTCCCTGAAAGGTCAGCGAGCACCCCGTGGGCTCCTAATAAAATGCCCACAGAGCCCTGGAAGCCCAGTGCAGGTGCAGTTCTGAAAAACATGCAATCCTCCTGGTCCAAAAGCCTGGAACAAAGTAAAGGCAGTGACTGCCAGTGAGTGGATCGTAAGACCATGGTGTGCCAAGTGCACTTCAGTCATGAGTTCCCAGGAGCTGCTTTAAGAAAATAAACAGTATCTATCTATCTATCTATCTATCTATCTATCTATCTATCTATCTATCATCTATCTATCATCTATATTCATCATCACCATATTATTAATCAATCAACATACCTATCTATCATGTTTCTATTAAGCATTCAAATGAATATTGATCCTTTCAGAAGTCTAAGGATGCTATTGTATCATTACTAAAAACACGAGATGATTCCTGAGGCCTGGTGCCAAATGAAAAAGACTCCTTGCTCAGAAAGCAGGCAAAGAAAATGCTAGGAAAGAAGCTAAACATAGCCTCTTCTCTTCTTCTGGGGGTTTTCTCATGAGTTGCCTTTCAAATTTCCTGTTGAATGTAATTCAAAGTGAAGAAAGAGTTTCAGTTTGCAATTGTAGGCATGAGTACTGCGACTTGCCTTCCCTTTGTGCACAGCCAGCACTCCAGATAAATGTAAAAACACCCTTCCTAGGCGGAATTACCCAGATTGCACAATGTGGTCTTTGCAGTTCACACATACACGTGCATCTCACTCTCTCTGGAATACTGGGACACTTTCACAATATTAATATACTAATATTAATGCAATTGCTTGCATTTCACTTTTTGATATGCATACAGTGTAGCAACATTCTCCATGTTCAGCATATTGATCTGTAAAGAAGGCCCTCCTGAAGGAAAAAATCCACAGTATGTTGCTCTATCTGTCTCTGAAACAGAGGGCAGACAGGAAGCTTGCTGGAGCAAGTGACCCATAAAGATAGCAAGAATGCACTTCATATATGAGAATCAGTGGGTTATTTCTTGATAAAGAGGTAGAACTATTATATGTGATTATTTTAGTTATTTTTCTTATTTCTTGACACACACACACACAGGCACACATGCACACATGCACACATGCACATGATGCCCTTGCATGTGCACACACAAACCCTGACAAATTTAAGGGAGGAATGGCTTATTTTGGAGGAAAGGGTTGACCCACCATGGAAGGGATAGCATAGTAGAAGGATGTACAATACAGGCTCTTCCCTTCTTGGCTTATCAGAAAACAGAGACATGGCTGGAGTGGAAGGCAGATGTAACCACAAGGGCTCACTCACAATGGCATAGGTCTATCTGTCAGCTAGGTCCCAGTTCCAAAGGGTCTCATAATCTAAAGTAGTGCCACCAACTGGGAACCACATAATTGAAAGACAAGCCTGTGGAGGACATTCCAGGCTAAACTGTTATAAGAATTTAATAAACATTGACTGGTTGATGTGTCAGGGCCATAAGTCAACAATCCAGTGCAAAAAAACCCATTTATTAAAAATTAATAATGTAAACACTTGGGTGTTTTAAAAACACACAGCTTTGCATATAATTCTAGTTAAATAAGGGACCTTATAACATAAAAACAAAAGAGGAAAGCAGGTTATGAGATAATTCAGTTGGAAAATTATTTCTCTGGCAAGCACAAGGACCTGAACTTGATTCCCAGAACCTATATTTTAGAAAGCATGCACACACACTCCATACATGTGCATGTAAACACAGACACACTCCCTGTTCCCTCCCATAAAAAAGTAAAAGGAAGAGTCAGGTACGGTGGCACGTGCCCATAATCCTAACACTCAAGAGGCAGAGGCAGGAGGATTGCCCATGAGTTTTAAGGCTAGCCTGATCTACATAGTAAGTTCCTGGGTAGCCAGCCCTATGTAGCAGGACCTTGTCTCAAAACACCACACTTCCGACCAAAAGCAGTTACATGAGAGCACATTTATACTCGTGTATGGAATAGATCCAGTCAGTGCCATAAGGCCACAAATACTCCTGAAATCATAACCTCAGGGCTATGCTTCACCAGTCATATGGAGAATCTCAGATGAAAATGTGGTTAGTTTGTGCAAATGAAACACGACCTTAGGAAAAACCAGCTCAATGTGTGTGCCTGGGAGGCCATGGTTCAGAATATTTAGACAAGTAAAAAAACATTTTATAAACATCAAATGCCATGTGCTTTCATGTCGTCCCAAGTGACATTTTCTCTCACCCAGTTTCCTTTGTGACCATGCATCTGGTGTCCTGCCATATATAACAGTGACCGCAGAACTGTGCTTCTTAGGTTTATATTTATTTGTTAAACAGAAATAAAATGCTCACTTCACCTGTTAGTGCTATCTGGGTCTTACATTGATATCTGTCTTACTATTAACTTTGGAGGGGGAAGACAGAGAGTAGGGTTTTGACACTTTGGAAATAGACCGATGATCCTCTTTTTCTTTTTGTCAATTTCTTTCTGGAAAGAAGACTCAAAATGGCAGAGGTTGAGCTCTGTTTCCTTACACTTGCTGGGAAGTGCTTATTCATTTTTCCACAGCCTGACCTAAATGGCATTCACAAGGGTGCAAGTATGACAGAGGTCTCTAATTGGAAGCCGAATGTCCTGACAAGCTCATGTGTCAGAATAAGTACTCTCAGATGGTGGCGCTGTTTTAAGAGGCCCTGAGACCATTCAACTTCGCACTGTAGCTAATCTAAATGGGATGTAGGGGATGGAGAGGGGCAGGCCTTGAAGGTGATATCTGCTTTTGTTTTATTCTTCCTGATCCCCCAAGATCTGAACAAGCCTCGCTGCAAGCTCCTGCCACCACAGACAGAGCCTCCCTGCCTCACCCAGGGTGGGTGGTACTCTCTGAACTGTAGGCTAAAACTAACTTCTGCCTGGTGCTTTGTGGTGGCGATGAGAAACGTGGCTAAGTCATAAGGGAAATGTCACTAGATAATTTCCAGCCTACTCAAGGCAATATTTATTCTGTGTTTTTTCCCACCAATGTATCTATAAGTTTGGAAAGTAAACAAGATTGACTGACATACTCTTAATGGTATTTGAACATGATTTGAAGCTAACTCCGGAGAGTGGTAGTTCTCCAGATCACACAAGCCAGTGTGGTGACAGCATAGTGTTAGAAGACTCGTGTTGTACCTGCCTTTTCACCCTCTAATTTTCCGTTCTCTGGGATTCTGAAGCCCTTTCTGTGCCAACCTAAAGAAAACTTTGACCTCTTTTGACAAATAGCCCACTTTCCATTTTCTAAAGAGATTTACGGTATGGTTTAATAGTTCTCGTTGACAGACATCTGAAATCTCTCTAGGCCACTCAATTTTAAAATAATCTACAGTAACATTGCTATGTTACTTGAAGGCTCACCATTTTATACAGAAACAAACATTTGTAGGGAAAAGATTCAGAAGTTGGATACCAATTGCCATTTTCTCAGACTTCCTCCCAGAGCCATTTGTCTCCTGTGAGGAGTTCTAAACTGGCAGCACAATGTGCATTTTTCCTGCTTGGAGCAGAGATGACCGCATTGCACAGGGCAGGACCTCTGCTCCCTCTCATGTGGGAAATCCGTGTTTTCAGGTTGTTCCCTCTTCCCAACTTCGCAGAACCTTTGCCGTACAATATGAGGTATTTTAGAGCATCCTATTGTGAACTGCAAATGTATTAGTTCATGTTCTCGCTTGTTTTTGACGTGTTTGTAGAATCTCCTATTCTAGTTTTATGTTGCTTCTTCTTGGTTTTAGAAACAACCCCACCACCTGAAAATTACAAAGAATGAACTGTTATTTTGCTTTTGTACCTTTTCCTTTTTACAACATAGTTTACCTCTAGTCACTGGTGTATTTGTAGATACCTTGGTATAAAAAGTAAATGGTATGTCCAATTTTTTTTTTTTGTTTTTTGTTTTTCAAGACAGGGTTTCTCTATGTAGCCCTGGCTGTCCTGGAACTCACTCGGTAGAACAGGCTGCCTCGAACTCAGAAATCCGCCTGCCTCTGCCTCCCAAGTGCTGGGATTAAAAGCATGCACCACCACTGCCCTGCAATACGTCCAATTTTTAATTTTTTAATATCCTATCCAGTTTCTTCAACACAAAAAAAATGAAGAAATCTATTTTTTTCATAGTGAATCTCCACCCAGGACATAAACTGCATTATGCCATTTCTAAATACATTTGGTTCCATTTTAATTTTTACATTAAAATAAAATAACTTATAGATGTATTCCAGCAAACGAAGAATCATTTGATATTTTTTAAAAGTATTTTACAAGTCATGAGATTAAAAGATCTCACACCCACCATGCCGATAAATGTCATTAATAAGATCCAAGTGACGGTGACAGAGACCTTTGATAAATCAAGACATGTTCCTTATCTTGACAGTACAGAAGGAAGTTAGCACAATCAGGATGCACAGCGAAGAGGCCAGCAGCCTTCTCCAGTAACAGACAGTACAAGCAGATGTGCTCTTGCAGATAGTACATCGAAAAGGGCTGTAGTCACATGAGAGCTCCTAAGAGTTCAACTGACCTTTGAGCTCAACCTTTTAGTTACAAAGCTGGGTGGAGGGGCAATCTGCAAGAGCATGTACCAGAGTTAGCTGCATCTGGCCTCAGTGGACTCCAAGGAAGCCGGACTACCTATCCCGTGTAGGACACTGTGGCATATTCAGGATATGCATCCCTTCCTCCAGTGACTTCAACATGGCACTGTGGCTTGATTATACATTTTAAATTAGAGCTGTGGAAACTGGTAAAAGTCAGTATAGACTTTGGAAATAATGGTTATGGTTTCTTAGATTATCGGAAAGACTCAACCTGAAAATCGAACAAAAATATAATTATCTCAACAGATCCAACAAGTGTACTCACTGCTAAATAAATAGAAATTTGCATTATATAAACATATATGTGTATTATATATACTACATGTGCACACACATATTACATATATTACACATTTATATATAACATTTATGTTTGATATATACATAATGGGTAAATATATGTCAGTCACCTATAGCTAACTTTTTTTTTTTCAAAGAAAATACCAGAAAATTCCCACAAAACCAAGAATTTCTGCTCACTACCATTCACCATACACTGAAGGTTCTAAATATACTCTGAAAAAATTGAAAACACATATTTTAAAGCAGACCCATGTATATAATTTACACAGATTAATAAAAGGCTCAATAGATCAGCTACAACCACTGAGACAGGAATCTGTTAAAATACAATATTACTATGCAGAATGGGGCTGGACACAAATCTCAGTGGCAGAGCATGTGCCAAGCACATCCAAGACCTGGGGTTCATGGGGTTCAGTCCTCAGCACCAACACACACACACACACACACACACACACACACACACCCATAAACGTATGTACACACACCACATGCATCTGCATGTGCATATGCAGGCATGCATGTACACACAAACACTCACTCCAAAAGATTCAGTATTCTCTATAGTGTGTATAAAAACTGTAAAAGGGGAAGAAGTCCTCCTTTTAAGTAGCAACAATGAGTATAAAACACTCAGTCCTAAAAGGAACAAATACTAATGTCCATCGAAAGGAAAAGATCAACAACTTTCCCTCAGGCTGACAAAAAAGCCAGGAAGACTCAAAATCATTTACAAGAAAACACTTTTCATTTTGAAATTATACAACTTTACATCAACCTAACTAAAAGTCTACTAGAATTTTTAATAAAGATAATTCTATTTTTTTTATTTTTTATTGGTATTTTATTTACATTTCAGATGTTCTCCCCTTACCCCATTTCCCCCCTCCCTCCCAGGAACCTCCTATCCCATCCCCCCTCCTCCTGCTTCTATGAGGGTGTGCCCCCACTTACCCCCCACCTCACCTCCCTACCCTCAAATTCCCCCCCACAAGTCCAGCCTTCATGGGACCAAGGATCTCTGCTCCCACCTATACCTGACAGGACCATCCTCCCTTGCCTATATAGCTGGAGCCAGGGTCCCTCCCTAAGCGCTCCCAGGTTGGTGGTTTAGACCCTGGGGGCTCTGGTTGGTTGGTATTGTTGCTCTCCTCATGGGGTCTTGAACCCTTTCAACTCCTTAGTCTTCACTCTAACTCCTCTATTGGGAACCCCATGATCAGTTTGATGGTTATCTGTGAGCATCTGCCTCTGAATATGTCAGACTCTTGCAGACCTCTAAGGAGACAGCTATATCAGGCTCCTGTCAGCATGTACCTCCTGACATCCACATCAGCATCTACCTTTGGTGACTGCACATGGGATGGATACCAGGTGGAATGGTCTGCAGACGGCCCCTCCTTCAGTTTCTGTCCTGCACTTTGTATCCATATTTGCTCCCTTGAGTATTTTGTTACTCCTCCTAAGAAGGACCGAAGCCCCCACCCCCCACTTGGTCTTCATTCTTTGTGAGCTTTATGTGGTCTGTGAGTTGAATCTTGGTTATTTCAAGCTTCTGGACTAAATTAAAAGAGAAGAAATTAAAAAGTAATTAGTAAAAGGAATTAGGAAACAACAGTAGGAAATCACAGTATGTCCTACAATATGTGAAAATGCATCACAAGGTTTTAGTACTGGGATCAACTTCAGGAGAGTATTGAAGATGGCATATAGATCAACTAAAATATGTCATCTAGAAATCAACTCTATTAACACATAGACATGAAGAATAAGGTAATTTAAATCTAAAGGGAGGGGCCCACAAGATGGCTTAGTAGGTGTGGAGCAATTGCTGCTAAGGTCGACCACCTGAGCTCAATCCCAAAGTCATCTGGTGTAAAGACAGAGCAGACTACACACTCCTGTAAGTTGTCCTCTGACTTCCACATATGCACAGCCACCCCTGTACTAAATAAATAAACTACCATCAAGAGTTAAAGAAGGGTAGTGGGGAATTTATTAAATATTTGAAAAAGTAAAATTAGACACTCCACCTCAACAGTACATATGGAGATGCCCAAATTTCAGATGGACTAAAAGCTGCACATAAGGCAAACTATAGACAATCAAGGTCTTTTCAAATGATTCTTGCCTTACCTAGCTGATTATCTAATTTAAATGGGCTATTAAGAATGTGACACTCAATCAGTTGTTAATAAGGATTTTTTGGGCTAGAGAGAGTTCAAAATGCTTGCTGGGTTTGGATTCCCAGAACCCAAGAAAAAAATGTCTGGCGACCCAGCACTGGGGAAATGGAGGCTGTCAGATTCCAGGAGCTCCCAAGCAGACAGACCAGCTGAAATACAAGCTCCTTACTCAGGGGAAAAATCTATCTCAAAAAATAAGGCGGGTGAGAGAGGAAGACATTCTGATGTCAATCTTTGGTCTCCACTTACTCCTACACAGGTAAGTGCACACACACACACACACACACACACACACACACGTTCCCATGCATGTACCACACACACATGTACACATGGAGAAGCCATACACACATGTGCATATGCACACAATATATACACACATGCACATGCATACAGTGCACACACACACACACACACACAACACACACACACAAACTAAAGACCCTTAACTTTCTCCTTGTAATGTTCAATGAGGCAGCATATTGTTTATAGAAATATGTTCAGGGAAGCTGATATTCCTTCCTCATTGTCCACACCTTTCTTTGCTATCCTCTAGTCCCTGGATATTAATTGTAACAGAAGTTAATCTAAAAATCCAGGCAGGTTAGGAATGTAAAAGCTCTTGAAATTTTCTGTTAACTTTAAAATTACATTTTATTTATTTTATTAGGAATGGGTCCATGTTGAGGTCATGACTTGTGGGGAGTCCTTCCTGATGACTAGCATCCTGTAGTATCCAGGGTCACATAACGTCATCAGGTTTCACTCAGCAAATGCCTTTGCTCTCTGGCCATCTTTTTTTAGTATCCTTCTCCCACTTCTCTTCTGTCACCTTCCCTCTCTCTCCCTACCCCTTCCACATAAACTCTCATAGCTGCGATGTCCCACCTCATCTGCCCCAAGCAATGAGCCAAAACCTCAAACTGAACCTTGAATCATGAGTCAAAAACCAACCCTTCTGCCTTTGGCTTGATTCTTCTGGGCATTTTGTCACAGCAATGGGAAAACATGTAACGCAGGAGCCAGAGCTACTTTGTCATTGATAAAACCCCCCCCCGCCTCTGTAGCTTTGGGATGAAGACACTTATATCAACTTGGGTTCTAACATAATTTTTAAGATTCTTTCGATGTCCTCACACAAAGAGCTCCTCCATTTGGCCCTTAATTAGGATCTCAGTTTGATGACAGACGTGCTTCAACTCTGTTCTAAGACAAAACAGAAAGTTTGCTGAATTATCCAAACCAATAGAGCAATGCTGATTCTGAAGTAGGATAAATTACAAAGAATATCCTCTTGATTAGATAAAATCATTTCTCAGTGGTAGAAAAAAAAACTGTGCAGCAAGCACAAAGAAAACATTGCTATTGCAGAAGTTAACTTGATAACAGTTGAGTTCTAAGCTCAGAACAGCTCCAAATCAGCAAGGATTTGATTTCCAACACATAGGACTTCTTTAGTTACTCTAAAGAGAGGGAAGTGTACACTTTACTGCACATCACCAGGATGCCATGTGCCTTCATAGGCACTGACTCCCCAGATGTCACAGCCAAACAGCACCTGTCTCAGATGGCAGGGGATTGCAGCTATCCAGAATTACCCATCCCCAGAGGGCTTTCTTGATGTATGGGTGAATGGATGGGTGACCATGTGTTTTTGTGACTATTGTACTATTTTGGTATTTTGCTTTTGAAGTTAGATTTTAGATAGCATTAAAAAAAAAGGAGACGAATCAGCCTTTGGCCCCCAGACATCTGTTACACATCTCTGTTAGTAGGTAAAGAACACAAGCATCATGGATGGGAACTACCAATTTTGGTTGGAGATATCACAGGTCAAATCATGTTATCTGGCTCCACTAAGAATAGACATTTCATAAGTTTGGTTTGGGTCTATATATGACCTGTCTTCTTAGAACTTACAACAGTGCTCACAACAAAGTGGATGCTCAAACAGCTGACAATGTTCCTGTCCTTGGGATTGTATACTAGCCAACTCAAACAGTATCTGCATCTCCAAAGGTGATGCTTTTCAGGGACCGCAGAGGGCCAGCTTACCTATCTGTGTTCATCATGTTTCTGTTATTATAACAAAATACATGAGGCTTATAACTTATAAAAAAAAGAGACTGTTTTGGCTCATTAATTAGAAAGTTGAAAGTACAGACAACACAATGAGAGAGCCAGTGAATGGACTCGTGGCTGAATTACTTCATGAGTGGACATCAATCAACATGATGGGGCCTACGTGAGAAGAAACCTAGAGACACTGTTGGAGTGATGCAGGCCCTCAATGACAGAAGGACTTCCCACCAGAACTCTTTTCTTTTTAAAAAATGTGTGTGTGTGTGTGTGTGTGTGTGTGTGTGTGTGTGTGTGTGTGTGAATGCAATGTGTGCAGGCACCCACAGGGGCCAGAAGAGGGTGTTAGATGCATCAGAGCTGGAGTTCAGATGGTTGTGAACTGCTGGACTTGGGTGGTTGGAACTGAACATGGGTGCCCTAGAAGATCAGGGCGTGCTCTTGAACGATGAAACATCTCTCCAGCTCCTAGGGCTCATTTCTTTTTTTTTTTTTTTCAAAATTTTATTTATTTAGTTATTTAAATCACATCGTAATTTACTTATTTACACAGAGGTTATAAACACAAAAAGGCAGGATGTGGGGAGGGAAATGGCACTGGAGCATAGGTGTTCAGAGGGAGCACAGATACCTTTCAGAACAGGGTATCAGCTGGGTGTAGGTTCAGGGGACAGGTCACTATGGCTCTGCCTATGATTCACTTGTCCTTATCTAAGTTGGTACTGTCCACCAAGGCTGCCTATTTATAAGACTTATGACTACTAGGTCTGGTAAATTTCCACAGAAGCTGTGTGTTTACAATAGCTTATAGCCTTCTGTTTTCAGTGTTTTTCCACAGAGATCCAAGACATTGTGTTAGCATGTATGTATGTCAGGCCTATTGCTGACTTTAGGCCTATGGCTGATTTTAGGCATTTAGTGTATATGCAGGGCTGCTCCTGACATCTCCCTTCTCTAAGTATAGAAGGGCCTTGGCGATTCTATTCTTGCAAAGCCAGGGATAGAGGCCTGACCTCCAATAATTGAAGGGGACCTTGTAATGGCTCTGGTCCTCCTGTCGTTGTCCCGTGAGGCACAAAGGCCATACCCATCCAGATGTCTTTTTCCTGGAGAGGGGATACTTTTGACATCAACCCCTATGCAGTCAGGCTTGTCCCTCAGGGAACCCAGATAGATATTTTTAAGTTTTATTTATATTCCCTTGCAGTGCTTAACCTCACAGCCTAAGCAAGAATTCAGATCACCAGTCAGAGAGGTTCTAGGTTGCCTCTCTCTGCTTGGTCTAGAGACGGAAGTCCCCTCTTTAGGTTAGGTGGAGATGGGTTTGAGGAACACCCTGGATAAAGTAACAACCTCATCTTGAGTCTCGTGGTCCTCCATAGCTAACTTATGATAATGTATCTGAATAGGTTTTGCTACCAAATTATCTATCTGTTGTATCACAAAGTTAGTCAGCCTATTTAAGGCCCGGGACCAAAAGAATCAGCAAAAATAACCCAATTAATGGTCCCAAGATGGGAAGAAGTGGGGTTGACAACCATGGAGAGGTTGAAAAACAGTCTAGGGCTCGTTTCTTAAAGTTCTACTACATAATAGCATCACACTGAGAACTAAGTCTCAGGACCCCTTAGGGGATAACCAGGCTCACCCTGGGCATCAGGCTAGATGCTACAAAGGAACTCTCAACCTGATCGTAAACCAGGAAAAACATTTCTAGATGAATATGGTATTCTCAGTGTACAGTTTGTTTAATTTAGAAAACAAATATAATTGTAACCAGAATAGTTAAGCTGAAGTACTACTAAGGAAGCCATGCTGACCATTTTAATTGACTTGTAATATTGTATTGTGTGTATTACTATCAGATGGTGGCTTGTTGGAATGCTGACAAGGATTTTGACTATGCCAGACGCTGTTTTCAAATATGCCATTATTTTTATCTCCATTTAAAGTTGTGAGGATGTAATATGTTTAAATATTAGAAAGAAAACAGTAATTGGAGAGAAGCCAAATGATCCACTGTGAGAAACTGTGAAGTTTGTGGATTTCCTGGCAGGGAGGCAAATAAGTGAAGTATTACAGCATTTTCCACTAACTAAAAACAGCTGTCATGTGATGATGGTGTCACATCTGCAGCTGACACCACTTCAAAGGACAGGTGCCTCAAGTTGTTTAAGAAAAAGCATCTCATGTACCAGTCTAACAACCTTCAGGAAGTGACGGTGTGGGCAGTGGGAAGACCAGTCTCATAGCAACCAGGGTCACTGTGTCACCAAAGTACAGTCCTAGGGACACTTAGGGACACATTGCACTTACTCTGGCTAAGCAAGGGTGAGAGTAGACTTGGCAAGGGTTTGAGATGTAATACCAAAGCATGGGCTACAAAAGAAGAAGTAGTTAAATTGGATTTCATCAAAGCACAAACTTCTGTGCATCAAAGAACATATCAGCATAGTTAAAAGTCAACCCACAGAATGGAGAGGAGAGAAGACTTGCGGATTGGCATCAGGAGGAATTAGCATTTAGACTATATAAAAAGCTAAAACTGGAACAGCATTGAGAACTCAATTTAAAAAGTGAGCAAAGGAAAGCAATCTTTAATAAAAGTGAGAAGCAAGAAGAATGTGCTACTGGGATACAAAATACACCACAGCGGTATAGGAATCAAAACAGCATGATAACAGCATTAAAACAAACATGCAAAAGCAAGGCATGGTGGGGTAGACCTGCAATCCCAACATACAGGAGGGACCCAGACAAGAATACATGAGACCTTATCTCAAAATGAAGTAAAATAAACAATTTCCCCTCAGACAAAATCACACACACACACACACACACACACACACACACACACACACAACACACACAGAGAGAGAGAGAGAGAGAGAGAGAGAGAGAGAGAGAGAGAGAGAGAGATACATAGCCTAAAAGGAAACCCATGTATCTATAACCAACTGCTCTTTGATGAAAGCAAAGAACAGTCAGGGGAGACAGAACTGTCTGTCTCAGAAACAGTCCTAGGAGAATGGAATCTGAACATGCAGAAGAATGAGGCTGGACCCCTATCTCTCTCCATATATAAAGTAAACTCAAAATGAGTTGAAGACTTAGATGTGAAGCCATGAAACCACTAAAAGAAAACCTAAGTGAAATGCTTCAGGATATTGACGGTACTGGATATGGGCGAGGACAGTTTTGGATCAGACTCAAACTACAGAAGAAACAAAACTCAAAGTAGACAGATGATATTAGGTCAAACTTAAAACGGGGTTGCGCAGAAAAGGAACCATCAGAAGAGACAACCTAAAAGTGAGAGAAACTATTTTTGAACTATATGCTGCAGTTTGAATCTGAAAGGTTTAGGAAAGCCCACCTGATTAAATAGTGGGAGGATGTCAAGTCCCTAGGGAAAGGGCTTGAGGGTGGTGTTGAGAATGTTCTCTCTCTCTCTCTCTCTCTCTCTCTCTCTCTCTCTCTCTCTCTCTCTGTGTGTGTGTGTGTGTGTGTGTGTGTCTGTGTCTGTGTCTGTGTGTGTGTCTCTCCCTCTCTCGGTGAGCAACTTGTTGCACTATCCTACGACTGCCCTGTCACGGTGCCAAAGCAGTGTGGCCAAGGAACCATGAACAGAAACCTCTAAAACTGAGTCAAAAAAACCTTTCATCTTCATAATTAATGTCAAATATTTTGTCACAGTATTGGAAGGCTTGTGCATGATATAACTGGAAAGGGTTAATATTCAAAATATATAAGGAATTCAACTCATTAACTAAAAAACAACAACTCAATTCCAAATAGGAACTAGATCTCGATGGCTGTTTCTCAGAAGACAACAGAAACTGCCCATGAGTATTTAAAAGTGCTCAGCACTAATCATCAGGAAATGCAAATCAAATGCACAGAGAGATGTTCTATCACTCCAGTTACAATGGATGTTCCCAACAAGAAAGAGGATTAAAAACTGTTTTCACTGAGGCTTTGGGAATGAGGGAACCCTTGCACACTGTTCGTAGGGATATGCTAATGCCACTGTATAGAAAACAGTGTGGGATGGTTCAGCAGCTCTCCTCCTGTGTACACACATGTGCATCCCTGACAGCTCTCCTTCAGTGTACACACACATGTGCACCCCTGACAGCTCTCCTTCAGTGTACACACACGTGCACCCCTGACAGCTCTCCTTCAGTGTACACACACATGTGCACCCCTGACAGCTCTCCTTCAGTGTACACACACATGTGCACCCATGACAGCTCTCCTCCTGTGTACACACACATGTGCACCCCTGACAGCTCTCCTCCTTGTGTACACACACATGTGCACCCATGACAGCTCTCCTCCTGTGTACACACACATGTGCACCCATGACAGCTCTCCTCCTGTGTACACACACATGTGCACCCCTGACAGCTCTCCTCCTGTGTACACACATGTGCACCCATGACAGCTCCTCCTGTGTACACACATGTGCACCCATGACAGCTCTCCTTCAGTGTACACACACATGTGCACCCTGACAGCTCTCCTTCAGTGTACACACACATGTGCACCCCTGACAGCTCTCCTTCAGTGTACACACACATGTGCACCCCTGACAGCTCTCCTTCAGTGTACACACACATGTGCACCCCTGACAGCTCTCCTCCTGTGTACACACACATGTGCACCCCTGACAGCTCTCCTCCTGTGTACACACACATGTGCACCCCTGACAGCTCTCCTCCTGTGTACACACACATGTGCACCCATGACAGCTCTCCTCCTGTGTACACACACATGTGCACCCATGACAGCTCTCCTCCTGTGTACACACACATGTGCACCCCTGACAGCTCTCCTTCAGTGTACACACACATGTGCACCCCTGACAGCTCTCCTCCTGTGTACACACACGTGCACCCCTGACAGCTCTCCTCCTGTGTACACACACATGTGCACCCATGACAGCTCTCCTCCTGTGTACACACACATGTGCACCCCTGACAGCTCTCCTCCTGTGTACACACATGTGCACCCATGACAGCTCTCCTCCTGTGTACACACATGTGCACCCATGACAGCTCTCCTCCTGTGTACACACATGTGCACCCCTGACAGCTCTCCTTCAGTGTACACACACATGTGCACCCCTGACAGCTCTCCTTCAGTGTACACACACATGTGCACCCCTGACAGCTCTCCTCTGTGTACACACATGTGCACCCCTGACAGCTCTCCTTCTGTGTACACACATGTGCACCCCTGACAGCTCTCCTTCAGTGTACACACACATGTGCACCCCTGACAGCTCTCCTTCAGTGTACACACACGTGCACCCCTGACAGCTCTCCTCTAGTGTACACACACATGTGCACCCCTGACAGCTCTCCTCCAGGGTGCACACATGTGCACTTCCTGATTGTGGCATTCCTCACACTGTCCAAGACAGTCCATGGCTGAGTGTTTACTGGCTGATGAATGAAGGAAATGTGGTGCAAACACACAGTAAGTTTCATTTCTGCCAGTGAATAGGTTGAAATATTGCAATTTGCAAAATTATACACAGGACTGGAGGACACTATTTTAAAAGAAATAAGCCACACAGAGAAATCCAAATAAAAATATGTGTGCATGGGATTCAAAAAAACTGATCCAGCAGATGCTGAAAACAGTGGCTAGCAGGACTAGGGATGCTGGGGGGGAGGGTAGATCAAACTGTGCAATGAATTATAGTTCCCTAGTGCTAAATTTTGTGTTCTATTGTGCAGTCTGGTGACCATAGTAATGACAATGTAGCATAAACTGCAAAAAGCTAGAAGGGATTTTATATGGTTTTACTCAATGAAATATTAAAGTTTGAGGAAATATATAATGTGAAACTGTAATTTTAAAATCACATAGCGTGTGTGGGGACCAGACTACATGGTACCCAATAAATACAGATAATTCCGTATCATTTCATGTATTTCTAATGTCTTTGCTACTAGAGCAAAAATGTGTATAAAGGACATGAGCAGACATTCATCTAATGGCAATATACAAGTGGCCAAATGCAGCCATGAGAAGATGCTAAACAGCTCTAGCCACCAGGAAAACACAAAGCAAAACCAGGGGACGAGCTTCATGGCCATTAGAATGTACAGCCAAGGAAAGAAATGGGCAAAAGCATGAACAGGGAAGAGGAGAAACTGGGATGTTTGCACATATCTGATGGAAATACCAGTTAGCATGGACACTTGGAAAACAGTATGAGAGTTTCTAAAACAACTAAGCAAACCTTCCACAGGAGACAATGATTCATGCTGGAGATGCACTATCTGTAAATCAGTTAACTTGTACAGTGTTTATTGTCTGCATTAGTCACTACCTGAAAGACAGACAAACTCCAATGTCTATGAAGATATTAACAGGCACACACACACACACGCACACACACACACACACACGCACACCACAAGGGGGAGGATAGATTGATAGTTATGTGGATAAATCCTGAAAATGTCATGCTAAGTGAAGGAAGCCAAACACAGTACAATAAATAGCATATGATTCCATTTATATGAGGGGCTCTGGAATAGTCAAATTCATAGAGACAAAGAGGTTCGTGGTTGCTGAAGTATCAAGACAAGGGGGCTGGGGAACATTTAATGGAGTTTCAGTTTGTGTTATCAAAAGGCTGTGTGGATGGAGGTCTGTGACGCAGAATCATATATGTGAAAGCTGTTATGGAGTTGAGATTATTCCTTCCCTTTTGCTTGTTTGACTTAGTACAAGTACTGCTTCTGCAGTGTGGGGTAGGTGTATTCTCCTAGGTTTTGTTCCACTTCCATGACCCCTAGCTAGTATTGCCTTTCTAGCTAGTGCTCGGTGGTAGTTTTACTCTTTCAATCCTCCCCTGCAACAGGCTGACAGATGAAAGGGAAAAAGGAGAATATGTTTAATGGGTACAGTGCAATCCTTGTGGGGAAACATCCCTCTGACTCACAAGGGTGCAAATGGCCTAACCTATGGTCCATTTCACTGCACGAGGTTATATCCTGTGCATGGGCTTCTTCTTATGCTCTAGGCAGCCCAACATTGCCTTGGGCATAAGACGGGAAAAATGATGGGGGCATCCTTCTATCTCATTAAGGTCTATGTTAAGTTCTGCTGTTTCTGCTCCTGAGTCTCCCTTGACTGTTCCCTCAGCCATCACCTGACTTAGCTGATCCTACAGACTTCTAGGTCATTCGGTTTGTATGTCCTTACTGATTGTCTAGGAAACAGCAAGGTGCTCTAGCAAGGCTGTTGTCTTACCGTCGTCAAAACTGACCTTTGGAATATTACAGTCCAAAGACAGTCATTTGTTTCAGCGTGTGGAAGGGTTGTTCTATGATCTGCCTTCTTCTTCAACATTTTCCTCAGAAATCTTTATAAGTAGAGATTTCTACATGACCTGTACCACTGCCAAGTGGCATTGGTCAATTAGGAAAGCTACACTATTTTAAAACATACAAGTGTCAAAATAACTAAGGATCAATGTATTGTTCTCTATAAGAAAAGTTATGACTAACTAAACAGGAAATGCATTGGTACAAACAAAGTAAAATCATGGAATTACAGTCTGAAGGGTGTGTACTGACTGATGATGTCTCCTGAGGTCTCTGAACCGGAAGGATGTGCAGTCTCTGCCCGGAGCACTGAACACCCAGAGCCCAGCGCAATAAAGGGCACTATATGCCAAGAGATAGCCTGATTCCACATCTCAGTGAAAGACAGGAAGGCAAGGTCTAGAGAAAACAGAGCCTTCTGTCAGTAATAGGATGTTATCGGAAACTTGATGTTATTTGGGTGTAGTTTATATATGGCTCTGAGTTTAAAAACTGTTCATGGTTCACAAACTGCATTATTTTAAGTGTAGCTTAATTTATGTGGCAAGTCTCATAAATATTTAAAAATATTATGGGAAACATCAACATTCTTTAAGTAGGGATCTGTAAACAACCTTTGGGCCAATAGTGTCTCTTTATGTCACGAAGGTGCAAATTGTGGACCCTTAGCTCTAAAAGTTGGTCAAAGAATAAAGTCGCATGTAGCTCATGCAGAAATGAGCAGAATGCTGACACAAGCGTCTGTAAACAGTGACAAGCAGAGAGAAGGCTGGAGCACAATGAAGCAATCAGCGGGGCAAGAAGGGAAGTTCAATGTTATGACAAATGTCTGCCTATCAGAGGGAAAAACTAAAGCACACAGCCCATGTAGCCTTCGGTGGTGGTGTACACACATCGCCCTATGTGTATATACCTACTTCAAGCAATACCACCAAGCAAACATCACAACCTTTGATGCCAAAGCTAGAACTATTGTGCCAGAAAACAACTTAACACTTTTTATAATCTTTAGATACAATAACAATTTCTACATTTGGTGTTAAAGGTAACAGACTTACATGAGAATTAAAACCTTGAGGGTATTTGGGATGGGGTTAAAGCATCGAAAATTAAACACTTCAAAACATAAGACTAGTCGGATATGGTGGTGTACATCTGTAATCCCAGTAACCCCGAGGCAGAGGCATAAGGAGGAGGGCAGCTTGGGCTATTCATGAGTTCAAGAGCAGCAGGGCTACATACAGAGACCTTGTCTTAAAGACAGCCAAAGACTGTGGGTGTAGCTCAGTGCCAGAGTGCTTGCCTAGAGTGCTCACAGCTTGGACTTGATCCCCAGCACTTGGGGGAGGAGGGAGATAGTTGAAACCTGACTGTGTTTACAGCAAACACTGGATGAGCAGATCCAGAGAAAGGGTAATGTTGTAGAATAAGAGTGAAGATGTTCACAAACAGGCATGCCAAGAAATGAGGGTAAGCGGGTCATAACTACATTAGTCATAACTTGTGTTATAGAGAACAACACATTGATCCTTCCTTATTGTGACACTTGTGTGTTTTAAACTATTGTAGCTCTCCTAATTGACCAACGTCACTTTGCAGTGGTACAAGTCATGTGGGAATCTCTACTTATAAAGATTTCTGAGGAAAATGTTGAAGAGTAAAACAGGTCACAGAACAACCCTTCCACACACTGAAACAAATGATGTGTCTTTGAACTGTAAAATTTCTTGCTTATCGGTAATAAGCAAGGAAATGCAGTTTTGTCTTTAAAACATGTTATGTGTTGTAAAACCCTTTGTTGACTATCTCTTCTTACTGTATGGATTTAAAACCAATTAAGAAAAACAACAACTGGTCAGAGATTATTTTAGCAAAAATACTTACTGTTGCAAGAAAAATCCTGACTACAAACAGCTGAGAACCATTAAAAAAAACTGACCACGTGATTCCACCTGCAGAATTTATCCCAAGACTCCTAATTATATTTTTACACAGGAATCTTTATAGCAATTATTATTAATAATAGTGAAAATTTACAGCCATGTGTTTAATGAGGTAAATTCATATACACCTATAGAAGAGCATTCTTCATAGCCTTTTAGGGCCACAGGTTTAAGAATATCTGCTGACCTCTTTCATCCCGGTACTTGGGAGGCAGAGGCAGACTGGTCTCTATGAGTCTGGGTCCATCTTAGTCTACAATGTAGACTCTACATAGTGAAGTCCAGGCTAGCTAGGGATAAACAATAAGACTCCATTTCTGGACACTTATATTTCATTCCTTTTACACTATGTATTTTCTCCATTTTTCTAGCAAAAACTTCCCAAGTGAGAGAAATGTTGAAATTTTGATAGTACATGTCAGAAGGTTTTGCCAGTAAGTGTCTTCAGAGGGAACCACCCTGATAACATTTTGTGGTTTTGATATAGAAACATCTGCTTTCCAGGGTGAATATAATCCTGCTGCCCTGTCAGAGGTATCCTTAATCAGAAAGACCAAATTGCTTTGTTCTCCTGCAACATTACAAAAAAAACGAGTTTCACAACCATCTTCCAAACAGTACTGTAAAAGTGGTGCACACTGGAGTGTGCTCTGGCCCTGAGAGAGCGTGGAGCTGCTTAATTTGCTCCAATTATGCCAGAGAACAACAGTGAATGTCTGGATGGGCTGGCTTAGAGATCTGAAGACTGGGGTTCCAGCTCCGTTTGTTCCCTCAGCTACAGGTGTGCTTTGGAGCTAATGAGAATCATAATCGTAATTACCACTGTTATTATTAACCACGTGATGACCATGTATTGCTTTCTGTGGTGCTTTATTATCTATAGCCCTCATAACTTCTTTTCTCAGGCTATTAAATGCCCCATTTCATTGATGAAGAAACAGAGGTTGAGGGAGCTTGCTGACTTCTCCAAGCTGCTAGCTTCTAGGCTGTAGAGTGAGGGGTAATGATGTTTCTGCTTTGTTTAGTTCACTGAAGCGCTGACCACCCCCAGCAAACACAAATTAAAGGCTTCAGTTTATTTTGGAGGCAGTGACTTACTGGTGTGGCTTATCCAAAGAAAAATGGCCATGGCCACCATGAACCTATGCGTGAAACCTTTAGTTTGCTGGACACAGTGTGCTACATTTATTATTGCAATTTAGAAAATTAAAAATCCAAAATTCTGGGGCCAGACCCTAGCTCCTGAATGTACTAACTATTGGGACACTGGCTTTAATTTCTCTGGGTTCCTGCCTCTTTATCTGTACAATGGGACCAGAACAATGCCTAAGTCAAAATTTATTAAGAAGATTTAGGAGAATTGAATGTAATATGTTTAAAGCAGTAGTTGGCATTTTAAAAACATTTACGTATTACATGTATGTGTTTGTACTTGCTTGCATTTGGGCTGCAAGTGTCCTCAGAGGCCAGAGGATATTGGATCCCTTGGAACTAGAGTTGCAGAAGGTTGTGAGGTGTCTGCTGTGGGTGTTGGGAACTGGGCATAAGTCCTCTGTGAGGGTAATGAGGTAATGAGAGATGGCTTAACCACTGAGCCATCCCTCCAGTACATCTAGTATCTCTGGAGTGCCACGTGCGCTCATCAAAGAACATACAAACAGACAAGGCTAATTACTTAGCCCGGGTAGTGGCAACAGTAGAGCTGCTGTTGTATTTCTGCACATTCAGTTCATATGTGGTTCCTTGCAACCAGACCTACACCTCTTAGACATGTTCCTGTGTACATGCTAAAATGTTAGGACCTTCTATCACCTGGTGTTCTGTTTAACTTACATTAACCTGAACATGGATCAGTGATATCATCTTGCTCACCATTCACCACTGAGTTAATGATGGGGAGTATCTGAAAGCATTTCATTTAAAAATGCTATTTTTTTTATTATTATTCACCTTACAAACGACTCCCCAAAATAATGATCGTCTACGTGTTTTAACTCTTTTTTTCAAGTTTTGTTATTTGCCTAGCAAATACAGAACCTTAGACTAGCATACCCAAAGGTTCTGAGTTTGCACATCAGTGCAAAAAAAAACAAAGCAAATGTTTTCATACAAGGCAATCATAGATGTTTTCTGGAATTGTTATCTTGCACTTTCAAGTCCTCCAAACATTAACGCTCTCTATTAACCTCTTTGTAACAGCACATGAAGTTCGGGTCTCAACACACACAACCACACCACACCACACCACCAGTCCGCCTAGGTTCCTAGGTTGACGGGTATAAACATACAATGGAAGTTTAAAAAGTCAGAAAACACAGTCCTGTTTTATGAGGAAATACTAAGTACACGCACTAACGTGCAACTCAATGAGTAAGCACATGCTAATTAATTAAATAATGAAATATCTGCTGCTAGTGTGAAATGCTACTAATTAAATAATGGAGTTCTTGCAAAATAAGGATTTTCTGTCTACTAATCAGATGGGAGTGTTAAGATGAATATGCCATGGACATACTTTTCCCCAATTTGGTTGATTATTATATTTCTTCGTTGTAATTCAGAAGAGTAATGAGCTACCTGCAGGTACCATGCTGGCTTGGTAGAACTTACAAAGGACGTTAAGGCCTCTCTGGGGCTGCTGGGATATGGAGGGTAGCTTTTGCTACTCTTAGAATGTATGAGCTTCTTTCCCTAGGAGAGACTTTTCACATTTTAAAATATAGATTTTAAAAGTCGAGAGTTCAGTTGCAGCTCAACCACCCAGCAATGAATTAACTCATTAAAGATCTAATACAGCTGGAGAATAGCTGAAGTGGTTAGTGTTTCCAGAGATTGTCTGCCCCAGGCCAGGCCATTTTCCTGAAAATACAGTCATAATCATGCACATGTCAAAACTCATTAGAAATTGATAGTGGTTTTGAAATTGGTTGTCTTGTTTAAGAAAAGGCATTGAGAATCTCCCCAAATGCACTCCCCCTTTCTTTGCTTTCCTCTAATGCCCAGTATCTGAAGTGCTTTGAAATCGCATTGCTACACTACATCTTGAAATGGTGTACCTTATAACTAATGTGAACTTTAAAAATAAAAAGGTTTTGTTCTTCCAAAACTGACCTAGAATGGAAACTTAAGAAGCCATCCCACATTACAAAAGCGTAACCGGGTCTCATGTTAGACTTGAAAGGCTCAGGATATTTTAATCTTATTTACATTAAACAATGGAATAAAAAAAAAATCCAAACAAAGCCTAGAGCGTTTTAAAAGATTGTTTTTGGAAATAAGAAAAGCTTAATTTAAGCAGTAAAGATAATTATCACGCTTAAAGAAGAATAAGTAGCAGTGAGAATCACCAAGGGCCAATTTTACTATGAGTCATAATGCTATGTGGTCAAGGTATACTTTTTTAAAAAAGAATATCTTTTGGTGGTTTTCTTCTGCCTCCAGATTTTTCACAAATTGTCATTACTTTCTGGGGCTGGGGCTTTCATCTCTAGAAGATTCACTACATTAGAGATATAACCCTTGTGGTCTACATGCTACACAGGGTTGATCATACATATACATGAGTCCCCTACCATGTGACCTCCTCAGTTCCTTTCCCACTCCATCCTGTCTCATGTGCAGACACATAAGATGTTCAGTGCATAAACAGGATGGCCTAGTGTGAAAAGCAAGAAGAGAAGGCAAACTGAACTTTTGTGAGGGAAGGTTTCTGTATTCGAGCATGCTCCCTTTTACTTAAAAAAAAGTCAGTACCAATTTTTTCCACTAAGACAGTAAACAATGGCCCTCTGAGGATGGTCTGGATACTCTTGTTCATTGCATTTGAGAAAGCAATGAATTAAAGAAGCATTGTGAGTAAGAACTTTTGAATGGTCAGAGCATATGCCAGAATACTTGGCAGTGCACATAAGGTGTATTCATGGTTTATTTCATTGCACCTTGTAGAGTCCTTGTTAAGGAGGCAGTGTAATTGGGTGGCAAAGAAAGGGCAGAGTGAAGAGATGACAGTGTTTTCCTTCATATCTCAGGAACAAAGCACCAGCCCGTGGGAGTGTCTGTCAATGGATAGCATATCATTAGCTGTGGTCATTGTGGTGAGGAACAAACCAGTCCAAAGATTAGACTTACACCAGTTTAGGGTTGGAATAATTAATGTAACAAGCAGCCTTTATGTACATGTGGACAGAATGGCGGGACTGGATGGGATCAAAGCTTATAAATGGATAGCATGTAAATAATAAACATTTAACGAGGACTGACTTCTTGCCAGGCACTTTGTCATCCCCTTCTTCTACGGATTTCTGTGTTACAAATGAGGAAATAGAAGTTCCTAGTTACTGAGTGGCTTTTTACAGTCCCCATAGAAACATAGAATTCCAATGTTCCAAAACTAGAAGGAAAAATGTCATCTCAAAGAGTTTGAAAAGAGGTAAAGCCCAGAGCTAACGCAGTCATTCAGACTAGACACTTGGACAGTATATGCAGTATGGTAGAGTTCTTATGAAGCGGAAAGCTTGAGCAACCTTTCAGAGGTAAGTAGCACAAGGGTCAACATGACATCATCATAGAACTTTATGAGCCATGAAAGGTCTCACAGCCATTAAGATTGGCTGTCTGCTGTAGTTTAGGGCATGAAACTAGTACATCAGAAAATTTGGAAAGATAATAACATGAGGCCCAATGGGTTATAGGTAGTCACTGAGGACTGGATTGACTGATACAGGTTTCTTGGAGACAGTAAGTTTACACTCACTTCTAATGGAATATTAGAACTTAGGTAAACATAGAGGAAGAAAGATCAACCTGGTAAGCCATTGTGAATGATGGCATGGTTTAGCAGTCAACAGCATCAATGTGATGCTTACAGACCAGGCTAAAATGTTTGATATTTTAGTAAAAGCGGCTAACAATTAAAAGTTGGGGGAAATGGGTCAGTGAAATGGCTTAGTGGTAAAGTCATCTGCCTTCAAGCTTAACACTGGATTCAATCCCCAGGACCCATGTAGTAGAAGGAGAGATTTCTGTGAATGCTCAGGAAGTGATGGTTCATAATAATGATGCAGATAAGACTCTATAAAGTCAACCACATGCCATTGATGAGGCCAAGGGAAGAAGAGAAGCAACATCTGAGACTGGAATATAAAGAGTGTTAAAGTAACTAGGCTTTTAAAATATAGGTTTGGCACAGGAAACAAAACAGGTGGGGAGGGGAGAGATCTAGGACCGACTGGACATAGAAGAAGAGAAGAGGACAAAGACAAAGGAGGTGGCAAGACCTTAATGATGAAGCTATGGGAGGATATTGTTTTCCTGTCTACTAAAGAAGCCCACTGGTTTAGCCAGGGGTTCTAACATAAAGCCATTGAGCACAGGGAGAGGGAGGGAATGCATTCAATTGACCTGACTAATACCCATCCTTCCATTTCCCATAGATTGTGTTTGTTGACATCTTAACATTTATAAAACTGGAGTGCAGCTTAGAATCCTCATGCCATTGGCAGTGACGTAACAATCACACTGTACTTATCGCTGTCAGCATAAACATTAACTGGTAGTAGCTGTTTATAATTTACATGAGTTTTTGATAGTGATTATAAAATATGAGATGACATTTTAAAAATGTATGCTATATTTAGCATTGAAAAATAAATGAAATTGTGTATAAAGAAAAAGATATAAATAGTAGCAGAGAAAACATTCAATATCAGTTATACTTCTTTTCCATGGCTTGTGTAACAGATTTATACAAACTTGGTTTAAGATAGCACATGTTTATTACCATATATTTTTATAGGTCAGAAGTCTGAGAGGCTTCACCAGGCTAAATTTAGGATGTTGGTATGGCTGCATACAACTTCCCAAAGCCCTGAGGTAGAATGTTTCTTTGACATTTGCAGCTTCTGGGGTCTGTCCATATACCTTGGCTCACAGTCTCTTCCTCTGTCTTTAAACTCCACAGTAGCAGACTGACTGTGTAGGTCACATCTTTATAATCCATCTGCTATCTGCTGTTCAAACATCTTCCTCTGATTCTGACATTAGCTTGGGAAGATTCTCTGCTTTTAAGAACTCATGTGATTAGGTTAAAATCACCTAACAAAAAACAGAAACAAAACAAAGCCAAAACCAAACAATAATCAGCCGACCAACCAACCAACCAACCAACCAACCAACAACAACCAACAACAACAAACAACCAACACAAACAAACAAAAACACAACCAACCATAAACTATAGCAACTAACCTACAATCATCTAACCAAACAACAATCAACCAAACAACAATGAACCAATCAACAACCAGCAAAACAACAACCAAATAATAACCAACAACCAACCAAAGAACCAACCAATAACCAGCAACCAACAACCAATCAACTAAACAAGCAACAGCCAACCAACCAACAACCAAGCAAGCAAGCAAACAACAAACAACAACAAACAAATGTCAAAACAAAAACAACAAGAAAAAACCCCCAGGACAATCTCTACATCTCAAAATTTTTCATCTTAATCACACAGGCAAAGTTCCCCTCCTAATGTCTTCTAACATTCAGAACTCAGGAACTCACACCCAGAGAGGCCATGACTCTGTGCAACATGTTGTAAAGCAATGTTCTTTTGAAGATGAACAGTGCCATGTTTTCTTTCAAAGCAATGACCAATATTTTATACAATCTCAAATATGGATTATCACAAAGGCCACATGCACGAATTACCTCTTATTAGAGATGAATACAAGAGATTTTACTGAAAACCAAACAGTACAACAAGATAAAGCAAGAATGTCATTATCCTTGAGCAAGATATGAGGTGTTACAGATCCTGGAGGCTCTTGTCTTAGGAGCACAGTCTATTACAGAGCTGGCAACTATCTGAGCAGTGTATCCTGTCAACTAGAGTTTGAATTAGTCCATTTGTGGCTACTTCATTAATACTACATTTATATTTTACTTTCATGAAACTCCTCTTTTTGGCTCTTGACCTCTTTCTATTATAAGACTAGAATAACAAGTCTGGGTATGTGTTATTCCTGGGCCAGAGTACGTTAGTGACAATTTCCAGTGTGGGTGGATCTGAGGTTCTGAAGGTTGAATGAATCTTTCCAGTTTGCTTTTCTATCAACATCAAAGGCTCTCTTGTCACAGGTACCCCACTTGCTTCAGCTTCATGGCTATTATGTAAGAAGTTCTCAACCTTAAGATCTTTCACAGAGGTCTTCTTTCATACACTTATGTCTTCAGTTAATTAAAGGAAGGCTTTTCCCACTAACTACCCATGTCAGACCTGCACAGGAGGCTTCAATGTGTTGACACATTGCATTTAATCCTCAGAGTTTAATCCTGGGGCCACAAATGCCAGCCCTACGAGCTGAACTTCATGTGTCTCAACCATACCCTCCAGCGTATCACTCCCCACACTACAGATAAGACTTACCTGTGTTTAATATTGCCCATACTTAGCAATATCAAACCTTGTCAATTGTCAAAGATCTGTCAATACGAAGATGCCTGCCCTTAGGTAGATGTAAGCAATATTATAATGTTTTCAGAGTCCCTAAGATGACCACTATAAGTAAATGATAGTCATTTACACAACTGGGTCTTCTTATTTTCACTTTAAAAAGCTTTTAAAAGTTATATTATATAGAAATTGCAGTGAAAAATACCCATTATTTATATCTAATTCTCTA
This sequence comes from Mastomys natalensis, assembly GCA_021653895.1. NCBI lineage: Eukaryota > Metazoa > Chordata > Mammalia > Rodentia > Muridae > Mastomys > Mastomys natalensis. The sequence goes on along the minus strand of JAJTUV010000928.1, from coordinate 529,084 downwards.
GCCCCTTTTGATTTTTCTCCATAAATCCAAGTGTTCCTTAAAAGTTAGTACAAGCACATGGCTAAAAAGAAAATATTAGGCACTTTAAAAAATGAATTCGCTGCTTAGATCAGACATAGGTAAATAAAATAATATAGAACAAATAACTTGTTTATGCAAAATTCCAATCCTCTTCCAGAACATCTGCTTCCATTGCTGGGGCCCCATTTGTATTAGTCCCCATTTGTATTAGACCCTTCCTCAGGCACAGAAGAGAGATTGGCTCATAATAAACGGAAAGAGATGGTGCCAGGTTTCAAACAATCTAAGAACTGAACTTCAGGAATAGAGACCAGGGCAGAGACTTTCTGCTGGGCGGTGGGGTAGGGGCTAGGGTGTGACACTTAGCTGGTTTGTGTGAGACCCTGGGTTCCATCAGGAGCACAAGCAAGCAACCAATAAAAAGGAAAACAAATTCCTAGATTAAACCTTTTAAGAACAATTTACCAAGCCAACTTTTAGGTAATTATAGGCCTAGACAACAAGAATAAACTTTATATTTTTAAATTTATTTTTATTTTATATGCATGGATTTCTCTCTTTCTGTATGTGTGTGTGTGTGTATGCATGTGTGTGTGTATGTGTGTGTGTGTATGCATGTGTGTGTGTGTGTTTCCCATGCTATGTTTTCTTTTTTTTCTTCTCTCTTGTTTTTCTGCTTACTTTTGTTTTTAGTTTGGTCATTTGGTTTTTATTGGCCTGTTTGTTTTCTAAAGAGAGAGAGAGAAAAGGCCTGGAGTTGGATAGATAGGGAGGCAAGGAGGATCTGGGAAAGGATGAAGGAGGGAAACCTGTGATCAGAATATACTGTATAAAGATTATTCCAGTAAGAAAGAACTAATAGTCCATTGACAGCGATGTTGACTTCTCCTGGAGAATCATTTGCATGAGACCTTATTATTTATGGTATCTCTAATGGCATGTAACTATAGGGATGCATTCTTTAAGGAAATGTGTGTGTTCGTGTGTGTGTGTGTGTGTGTGTTGTTTGTGTGTGTGTGTGTGTTGTTTGTGTTGTGTGTATGTGTTGTGTGTAAAGCTACAATATGCTAGTGCCTGCCAGTCCAGACTGCTCTATGAGATCTGAAGGGAGCATTTACTTCCAGTTCAGGTTCAGGACATGATGTTCATAGCATGAGTCGGATATGGTGGAAGTGTTTACTCCATGGAATTTGAAAGGCAACAGAAATCAGAATTATATCCTTAATTTATATCTACCAGAGGAATAAATGCATACTTTATTACTCAATTAGCATTTAGTTGTTATCTCGGCAGACTCTAAGCTGGATTCGCTGAGCAAAAACTCCAGAACACGTAAGATTGCACACAAAACAGGGATCTGAATAAATACCTTAGTGTGTTTCAGGAGCTGTAAAGACTGGGGAGACACTTTAACTCCTGGCAGCTACAGCCCCGAAGAGAAGCCAGAGAGCCATCAAAGAAGAACTCCGTGAGGGAAATTCTAGCTGGTTAGGAGACACGGCTAGGAGACCGTGGAGGAAGAGAAGGAGGACTGGACTTGGGGAAGGACAGAAACGCTTTTCTAAGAAAGTGATCACAGGCAGAGGCATTAGAGACTCAGTGGCTAAGAGCACCGCACACAGTAGGTGCTCAGGGAAAATAACTGGGGAGGTAAATCGGTTCTACTGGAATCCCCACTGAGCTTTGACAGCCATGATCTGGATAACTGCGGGGTTCTTAGATTTCAAAACTCTTTTCAGCTGGAGATGTCTTTTTGACCCCTCAAAGTTCTCTCTTAAAAGCTGGTTTCCAGGGACCGTTAGCACCTGCTTGCTGGAAGAGCTCCAGCTCTGTGGGAGATCACACGGCAGAAGAGCAGAGGCCTGTAGCTACACAGCAACCACGCAAGTCGCTGTGGTTTGCCTAGTTAAGTGGTGCGGGGGTGATTCTACTTTAAAAACCCAGAAACTGGCAGGCCGTGGGGCTGTGACGCTGTCGACTTTCACGTCTGGATGTGGTGCCCATGTGTACTTGTGACTCATGTTCCATCTTGTCCCTTTGCTATGCAGTAGTCAACGGTAACATTTTCTCAGTGAAAAAAAGAACACAGGCAGAGGACCAGGTTTAAAGTACTAGAACCTGGGAATGGCTCAGTGCCTAAGAGGACTGGTTGTTCCTTCAGGGGACTTAGGTTCGTTCCTAGCACACACACGCTCACAGACATCTTTAGTTTCAGTTTCAGGGGAACTGATGCCCTCTTCTGGTTTCTTTGCCCACTAGGCATGCAAGTGATGCACAAACATATATGTCAGCAAAACACCCATTCAGATAATATAAAATAATAAAAAATAAGAAATAATAATTTTTAAACAAATCCAAAATTGTAGAACTTGGTCTTTGGATGCAATGACAGCATATTTTGCTCTGAGCAATAAAAACTTACTGTAATACTAACTGAAGGTGCTTCTTAGACTTGCTGATAGGGAAGAGGCAAGGCAAAGGCAGAAGGACATAAATGTACTTCTGTGAAGTCAGCTATGGAGACACCTTCTGGGACCTGTTGTTGGAAATCCTTGTGTCCTTGAGCAAAAGGCACAAGGCCCACACTAGGGGGCGCACAGGAGTAGATTCTCAGTTGGAAAAGGATAGAGGAAGGTTACCCTCTAGATCAGGCACCCTGTGATCCAGCTGTGCTATCTTGGTCCTCTTAGATCTCAACATCACTAGCTCTTTCTTTTTCCCTGACTTTCACAAAGGGAAAAGAATGTCACAGGTTAGTAGGGAGTAGGGTCACATGCCTTTATCCCAGCACTTGAGAGGCAGAGGTAGGCAGATCTCTAGAAGTTCAAGGCCAGCCTGATCTACATAGTGAGTTCCAAGATAGCCAGAGCTACATAATGAGACCTTTCTTAACAACAAACAAACAAACAAACAAACAAAACAGAATTTCCCATTCAATTTGTTTGATTATGCCATCCTTGTAGAAACTAAAGCCTCGCACGTAGTCCTGAGTAACCGTCAGGGTCTGTATGCTAACGATTTGATTCATGCCTGTGGATGCACTAGGTGCTAGAACCTTTAGAAGGTGGGTTTAATGGAAGGAAAGTTGTCTCTGACGCCACTAAGTGAAGGCACTATTAGGATCCAGGCATTTTTGTCTATTTCTTTGTTTCCTGAAGTAAGAGCCATGGAAAACATCTGTCATGATAGACTGTATTGTCACAAGCCCAAAGCAACATGGTCAGGCAACCATGGACTAGAACCACCTAAATAGTGAGCTAAAAATACACCTTTCCTCATTTGGAGATTTTTCTTTCAGCTATTTTGTCTACAGACTAGAAAGTTGTTTAGTGTGCCATCATAAATTCCTTGGTATGATATTTAATCACTGTCCATGATCAGAAAAACCAGCAACAAAACAATCTCTATGAATACCATTAGTGCTCTTATATTGATCACATATCATTTATAAGTCTTTCAATTTGCCTAGCATGATTTAATCTCTCAGAATGCCCTTAGGGAGGTACCATTCCTACTGTTGTTTTTGTGGGGTTTGTTTTGTTTTTTGTCTTCTTTTTCTCATCTTAGTCTAGCATTACTAGGAAGTAATGGACAATTACTTTATAGTACTTTCTAAATCTCAGATTAATTTCCCAGTTTCAACAAGTTAATAAGCTTCCTTGTTTACTTCCAAAAGTGGCTAAAATTAAGTAAAAAAAAAAAAAAATCCCATTCTTTAAAATGCACTGTTTTACCCTGGGTGTGGTAGCCCACGCATCTAATTATTACACTGCTTTTGGAAGGCGGAGGCGAGCAGGTCTCAATGAGTTCAAAGCCAGGCTGGTCCACATAGTGAGTCCCAGGCCATCAAGGCTGCATGATGAGACATTTCAAAAGAAATAAAAAGCATTGCTTAAATATAAAGCTGTTTATTTGTTTGTTTGTTGTTTGTTTGTTTTTTTAAGAAACTGGTATTTAGGGCTGGGAGATGGCTCAGTGGTTAAGAGCACTGACGCCTTCCAGAGGTCCTGAGTTCAATTCCCAGCAACCACATGGCGGCTTGCAACCATCTGTAATGAGATTGGATGCCCTCTTCTGGTGTGTCTGAGGACAGCTACAGTGTACTCATATAAAATAAATAAATAAATAAATAAATAATAAATAAATAAATAAATCTTTTTTAAAAAGAGAGAAAGAAACTGGTATTTGTTTTCTATTAGTCTTATCTTCATTTTTCCAAATAGCTTAACACCGGAAGCTACTGACAATCTCTGGTAGCAAGCTGGACACACTAGTCTTCATTAGGGAGATACTGAACAGGCAAAGCTAGTTCCTATCTGCTTTCAGATCAGGCTGTGAGCTCAGGTACGAGGCCGTTCAGCATAGAGGAGTCCAGTCACCCTGACATTCCTCTTTGGTACAGACTGTTCAGGATCTTTACAGATCAGGCACGACCTCCCTGAATGCTCTCAGAGCATGGTGCCATGAATGTGCAGAACTCCCCAGACCAGCATTCTACCATCTCAAACCTGAGGAGGGCGCTCCCTTGCTGTTATTTGGGATGATGATGTACATGTAGTGTGGAGGAGACTTTGTTTTACAGAAGGATGGTTAAGTTGTTTGTCATAAGACACCACATGAAAGATCATCAGACATCAGTCACCACCAGAAGTTAAAGTTCCAGGAGCATTACCCAGGATGCATCAGTGAAGATTCCAGGAGCGAAGAGCAAGCAGTAGGAGTGGCTTTGATGACAGCAGTCAAGTTAGGCACAGGTTGCTGGCCAGGATTCCCATATGATGATGTACTGACAGCAAAGGCTTCTCCAGGTCCTCTCAGGCTTATGATGCAGTTTTCTTCCTGTTCTTTTATAGATGTATAGCTGCAACAGAAACTCAAAGTTGTTCCACCTAAATGGATTTCTGATATAAGAATGGTCTTCATTTATAGGACACTAAGGACTCTGATTATTATGGAAGTTTCTTTTTAGGTTAGAGGAATCCAGAACTCCTGCATGGATTCTTCTTTAGGTTGCCTGGCATATTCAAGTCCAAGTTATCTTTGTTGAGTTCTTGCTCGTGGGATATTTAAGCAGAATTTCCTACAACTATGGTTACCTGTGGGATTTTATAATCCAGAATGTATAAGCACAATAGTAGAAATTCTCATATGGTATATAATATAGAAACAGGAAGTTCAGAGATTTTATCTAATTCATAATAAATGTAGAATCAAGTCAATCTGGGGGAACTTACTGTGTCAACAAAATAGAAATCATGGAAGGGAACTACCTGTGTGGAAGTGAGGGAAAACCTTTGAGTGTGTCCCCTATAGTATGCCTGTGACACAGAGACAGTTCAAAGCAGGTGCTTAAACTGACTTGTAATTTTTATTCCCAATTCAGAGTTTCTACCCTGCCTTTGACCATTTGGTCCCCAGATAAAATAACACACACAACCTTTTATATTTACAATAGCCTTAAATAGCACAAGATCTGGGCAGATATCTCCCCTCTATGCTATTAGAATCTACTTTCCTATCTATGACACCGAGTTATTACTTACTATGTTTCATCTGAGCTGCTCTTAACTCCAATTGGCCAGCCCTCAGAGCCATGTTTTCATGACTCATATAACCCATGGGTCTGCTTCCTCCATTTCTTTTCTTCTTCCCCTCATGATTCTCTCATGATGCCAGTCCCCAAGCCTGGGAACCCTAAAATCTTCCTATGTCTCTTCTGCCAGCTGTTGGCTGTTGGCATCTTCATTTACCAATCAGAAATAACTTGGGGGCAAGGTCACATACCATCACTTGGGTCTATGTTCAGACTCTGTCATTTCTGGGGCAACCAGGTCCAGGGAGTCCACACTTAGCATTAAATACACAGCAAAAGACCAAACCTCAACCCTGACTGATATAGATTGGTCCATCCCTAGAGTCAGTCTATCTGTCCATCCACAGTCATAGATAATTTTTTTGCTGGACATGTGACATCTTCTACTCTAGCACATAGGAAGGAGAAAGTAGACCTGAAATTGGCTGAAGACCCTTTGGCCAAAGACTTTAGTTTTTAAAGAATTCAAGGTATGAAGAATAAACAGAAATCTATCAATTATTGCTATTTTAAAATATTTGGACACAGAAACATACGTTGATTTATTTTTCATAGAGATTGGTTTGGGTATGTGCAGATTCCCTACCAAGAAAACTATTCTAGTAGCTAATGTTGAAAAGCAATCTGTACTGGAGAGAAGGCCAGCCTTGGCTACATAGTGAATTCCAGGGCTGCCTGGGCTACATAGTGAGTTCCAGGCCAGTCAAGGCTACAAAAGTGGGTTCCATGCTAGCCAGGTCTACATAGTGAGATCCCATTTCAGGAAAAAAAAAATACCCAAAACATATGTATATAATTAGGACCAAGGCTATGATAGTAGTTTATATAGGTGGTCTTACCCTCAGAGTGGTCTCTCCAGCTCGTGAGCTACATTTCTTACTGATTTTTCTAAGGATTATAAAAACATAATCTACTTATATTATTTATTTAAAATATTATTTATGTAAAAATGTAAATTTAGAACAACCTAGTGACTTAATTTAAATAATATACAAACAATTTTCTCCAGTGAGACTCTAGTCCTTCTCTGTATTAGTCAGTTTGTTTAGATGTGAGCAAATACCTGAGAGAAAGAGCTTATCGGGTGAGGACTTACTTTATTGTGGTATTTATGTGGCTCATGTTTTCAGACATTTCAGTCTTCAGTCCTGGCTCTGTTGATTTGAAGCCAGTGTTGAGGTAGAACACCCTGGAGGCTCGAACCTGTGGAGGAAGCTGTTCCCTCATAGCAGGCACGAAGCAGGGAGAGAAATGAACAGGTTCATGACAAGATACAGCTTCCAAGAAGACACCACCCTTGTCCAACTTCCTCCAACTAGAACCCAACTCCTAATGTGTCCAGGATCTCCCAAACCAGCACCACCAGTTGGGGACAAAGTCAAATCTGAGCTTGTTGGGGACAGCTTGTATTTCAGCCACCTGTAGCACATTTCCATCGTGACATTATGTTATACATTCTTAGTGGTCATAAGCCTTGTTGTAAGCCTATCAGTACCGAATTTATTGTTACCATTGATGCCCTATAGGTTAGTCAGGACCTTCCCTCTTCTCCTTCTTCTTCCTTCCTTCCTTCCTTCCTTCCTTCCTTCCTTCCTTCCTTCCTTCCTTCCTTCTTCCTTCCTTCCTTCTTCCTCCTTCCTCCTTTCTCCTTTCCTCCTTTCTTCTTCCTTCCTCCTTTATTTTTTCTTCCTTCTTCATTTCTCCCTTCTTCCTTGGTTCTTCTTTCATTCCTTCTTTTCTTCCTCCCTTCCTTTCTCACTTCTACCTTTCTTCCTTCCTCCCTTGTTTCTCCCTTCTTCCTCTGTTCTTCCTTTCTTCCTCCTGTCTTTCTCTGTTATTCCATCCTTTCTCTCTTCTTCCTCTGTTCTTCCTTCTTTCCTTCTTCTTCTTTTTCCTCTGTTCTCCTTCCTTTCTCCCTCCTTCCTCCCTCTCTTCCTTTCATTTTTCTTTCTTCCTCCCTCTCCCTCCTCTCCTCCCTCCCTCCCTCCCCTCCCTCCCCCCTCCCTCCCACCAGGCCTCCATCTGAGACAGGAAGTATGTGAATATATGAACCAGGTTTCACTGTGTAGCTCTGGCTGTCCAGGAACTCACTATGTAGGCCAGGCTGTCCTTGAACTTTCAGTGATATCTACATGCCCCTGTCTCTTGGTTAATGGCCCTTTTTAAAATTTCTGTTCCTCAGCTACATAGTCCCAAGTTAGTAAATTCTCTCTTCTGGCTGTTCACATTTACTGTTTGTGTATACAGTGAAAATTTCATTATTGTCCTTTTCATTTTTAGAGGTTAGAGCTTCTATTTGGGGTTTCATGGTTCTTGTTTGTTTATCTGCTTGTTTTTTTTATCTGGAGACACATGATGTCCAATCTGGCCTTAAACATATGGACTCAGGAAGTCTTTCTATCTCATCCTTTGAGCAACTGGGACTAAGGGTATGTACCACTGTGCTATTTATTTAGGTCATTGTGAATCCATTTTTATGTGTATGTGGTGGTGCATACCTATAGCCCTAGAACTTAGGAGACTAGGGCAGGAGGGCATCATGATTTTGAGGCTACCCCAGGTTAGCTAGAAACTGATGGCATACTAATCTTATATTTTCCCCTTAATGTTATGCTATGTTGTGCAATGCAATGCTATACTATTCATATGTATGTATGTATGTATGTATGTATGTATGTATGAATGTATTTTTAAAGGAATTGCTTGTCTCTATGTTGCCCAGGGTGAACTTTAACTCAGGGATCAAACATTCTTCCTGACTTGTTCCAGGAAGCTGGAACCTCAGGCACACCCATTACACCTTGCTTTCTTCACTCTTTAGCCGTGATGTTCTTCAGCTCTTTGTGTACTTGCACTATAGCTGATTTGAGGTTTTTTTTTTTTTAAATTTATTCTATTTGTATTGGTATTTTGCCTGCATGTATGTCAATGTATTTTTCATGTGTACCTGGTGCCTTTGGAGGCCAGAAGAGGGCATCAGAATCCTGTAACTGGAGTTACAGATGGTTGTGGGCTGTCATGTGGATGCCAAGAAATTGAAACTAAGGTCTTTGGAAAGCAGTCAGCACTCTTTTTTTTTTTTTTTTGTTTTTTCGAGATAGGGTTTCTCTGTGTAGCTCGGCATCCGAACTTCTGAGACCAGCTGCCTCGACTCAGAAATCCGCTTCTCTGCTCCCAAGTTGGATTGGTCCTCTTCGGGCAGTCAGCACTCTTACTGCGAGGCATCCTCAGCCTTGGTTTTGATTTTTCTTAAAGGAAGTTCAAATTCTACCTTTCCTCACAGACAATTTCTATTGACTATCATCTCCGTAAAGCAGCCAAGCATCCTTATTTCTTTGTGTCTTGTACTTTTGGTTTTGTTGTTTAACATTGGTTGTTAAAAATATTATAATGTAAGAATTCTGGAAATCACATTTTTCCTTGCCCAGGGTGTCTTGCTATGGCTGGCTTGGCTTGCTTAATAACTTTCCCAAGTCATTCTGTAAAGTCTGAAAATTTTTGTCTTATGTGTCTCAGCTTGCTTAGCCCACTGGTCAGCTGAGTAATGGCCAGGGATTCCCTTAATTCCTTGTACAGTATGGGTTCTACCCTTTGCTGAATGACTTCTCTCTCTCCTCTCTCCCTCTCTCCCTCTCTCCCTCTCTCCTCTCTCCTCCTCCTTCTCCCCCCCCTCTCTCTCTTCTCTCTCTCTTTTTCTATCTCTATCTCCTTTGTATGTGTGTCCATGTCCCTGAACCACACTTTCAACTCCCAGACAGATTTTTCCATGTAAATTTCATAGCCACATAAATCTTCCATGTTTCAAATTAATAACATTTTTTTTTAAAAATCTTCAAAACAATTTTAAACAAAACTCAGCATTTCTTCTCTCTAGTTTTTGCATGAAAAACAATAGCCTAAATAAATAAATAAAACCAGGCAGTGGCAGCACACGTCTTTAATTCCTACCACTCAGAAGGCAGAGTGCAGGACGATCTGAGTTGAAGGACAGCATGGTCTACAGAGTTCCAAGACAGCCAGGTCTACACAGAGGAACCCTGACTCAAAAAACTCACCAAACAAACAAAGCCGTAGCCACTCTTGCTGTGTACACGCATCCTGAAGACCATGTCGCACAGCTTACAGATACTTCTCCACAGAAAGTACTGCTGCTCATAGCAGATATGTCACACTACATTATTCTTAGAGTGTAAATAATTAAACAGGCAGAAATATTGAACTGATGGACCACTTAAATATATACATATATTGATATAAAATATGTTACTGTGAATCATAGTTGCAAGGATATACTACAATATTGCAAGGAGTCCTTCAGCATATGGAGTGGTGGTTTTCAAGGCGTTTAAAATCCCTCTGCATTTGACATCATTTGTGTGCATCCTGAGGCATGATTAGACAATTAATGTTCTTCAGCAACAATAAAACTTCTAAAGACTCTAACTATGAGGAGTAACTGTAAAGTGGTGTTTAATCTAATTTAAGATAAAAGGTTTTAAGTGAAATTTATGAATAGAATCTGGTGACCCAATTTCTCCTCTTTTTAGACACGTTTCTTTCTTTCTTTTTTTAAGAGCAAAAATCAGTTAAATTACTGATTTTTCAAGAGGTTGAGAGGGAGAATGATCTTAAAGGGATTCTGTGAACATAAACATCATATTGAACTACTTTCAATATTTGTGACTTGTGTTTTCTATGTGTCACACAGCTAGCAATGCCTAGTTAAAACAGCACATAGTTTAAATGAACCCATATTTTCTATTAGGGATATGTGTTATTGTATTATTAATGAATACATACCTGTATTTTAATCAGAAAATATCAATAGCTAGTTAATGAACAACCTCATGATATCAAAATGTAACCTCTAGGGCTAGGGAAACAGATCAGTATTAAAGTGCCTGATTTACATGCAGAAGGTAAGGCCCTAGGTTCAATCCCTAGTACAACAACAACAACAAAAACAACACACACAAAGAACAATGAGGAAAGGGTCTAGTATTTGTGGAAGAGCATGTTTTCTAAGCTATGTCTTTAACCCTCACATACTGGCTTTATCTCACTGGTGGGAACTGTCACCATGTGCAACAGCTTTCATCACAGTGTGGTGACAATTTCTGTATCTCTGTGATAAAGGGGGTAATCTATTGCAATCCACCTTGACTTACGAGACCTAAGAAATGCCCCAACACTCTGAACACTATAACAATCCATGCAGAAACAGTGTCTTAACGCTGTTTAGAGTTTTGTCTTTTCTTAGGCTAACAATAGTATCAGGGTGGCTTTTTCCTCTTCATTCTTTCTGGGTTGGTACTTGGTGGCCTATAGCCTCTGTTTGAGCTCCTGGGCATTGGGGAGGGAGACAGAGACCAAGGAAGAGGAGGAGGAGAAGGGAAGGAAGGGAACTGGAGAGAAGAGGAAGGAAGTGGTGGGGGAGGAGAGTAGAGAGAGAAGGAGGAGAGGGAGAGGAGGAAGGACTCTGACAGACCAGGGAGTAAAACACTACAATAATGACTGTATCCACTGATGAACACGGGTTTTCTTGGTCATCTCACAAGCTCAGTAAACATGTTTCTTTAACTGTTTCTGAGTCACAGCAGTAAGCACAATCCAACATGAAGCTGAGCTCATTGCCCATGTGCCCATCAGGTAGGCAGCACTTCTGCCTTAGGTTTGAGTTCCAGTTCTCTTGAGCTTCAGGGACCTGTACCAGCTAGGCAGGGCCTTTCTGCTGAGACTGAGCCCCAGCCATGCTAGGCTTCAAGGTTCTGACAAGTCTGGCTTCTGGGTGGTGGTTTCTTGTTGCAGGCTATTTGATCACATTGTGAGCCCTGTGACTATGGACTGGAAAGACCTGTTTCTTGTTGTGGTGTGGCTCAGCCCTAGCATATACCTTAAACCATGAGCTTTCTGTTTACTGTAAACAAGTAGTTGCGGTGTGTCTCAGCCCTAGCACACACCTTTAGCCCAAGAGCTTTCTGTAAATATGAGCTAAATAAAGTCAATATAGGTTAAGAGGCAGAGCAAGCAACTAGTTGACAGAGAGTGAATATAAGAAAACCAAAAATGAGAAAGGAGAGTCTTTGACTTGAAGGGTATTTAAGATAGCATGGAGGAGAGGGAGCTTCTTCCTTCTGGGATGTCTGTGGAGTAGGCAGGTCAGCTGGGTGCTTTCTCTGCCTCTCTGAGCTAGCAGACTTACACCACAGTGTCTGGCTCCTATGTCTTCATTTGGTGAATTGAATGTATGGGATTTTGTTTTAAAAACAACAGTTTCTGGGACTACTCTCCTCTGTGTGGCTTCTATGTTCTATTTTGATTTTTAAAACTCTCTAATATCTGATGAGTTTTCTTATCTACCATATTAACAATTTTCTTCTTTTTTCTTTTTTTTTTTTTTTTGGTTTTTTCGAGACATGGTTTCTCTGTGTAGCCTGGCTGTCCTGGAACTCACTCTGTAGACCAGGCTGGCCTCAAACTCAGAAATCCGCTTGCCTCTGCCTCCCAAGTGCTGGGATTAAAGGCGTGCGCCACCACTGCCCAGCCTATATTAACAGTTTTCAATGATGGACATCCTTTTTTTCCTGAGTGAGCTCTCAAGGTACCTTGAAAACTGGCTCCAGGAGGGCTTGGAAAAGTAGGAAAAAATCCTGTCTGCTTGGCTGAGGGAGATAGAAAATAAGCAAGAGCTTGGTGGGGTCTTTAATTGTTCACCTTCAAACTCAGCCCCAGGAGGCGGAGACAGACAGATCTCTTTGAGTTTACATTGTGAGTTCCAAGCCAACCAGGAGTATGTAGTGTGGACCCTGTCAAAAAAGGAAGGAAGGAAGGAAGGAAGGAAGGAAGAGGAAAGAAAGGAAGGGAAAGAAGGAAAGAAGAGAAGGAAGGAAAGAAGGGTCATTTTTCAAACCTAACCTTCTTATTTCCTTAAAGCAACATCTATTAATTAAGCCATATCAGGAGTCAGATGGTAAAGGAGCAAAGTGCTTCATAGGCTCAGTCTCAGCATCACAAAGGGCAGCTTTGGAGCCAGGTCTCGATAGTGCCTATGGACTTCAAATGGTGCACAGCCAGGTTCCATCACTGCTTCAGGTGTTGTCATATTCCTATCTTTGTTTCAACGTATTCAACTAGAAAGTGCTTATGGGTACCTACTAGGGCCCGGCTTTATGTGGAAGGCTTAAGGGATATGGCACAAATAAACTCAAGATGTCCCTGCTTTCAACCCCACTCCCAGCCCCCATCAAGCAAAGAGTACAGAAAGAACGTTGGGTTTGTTTTTATGGGAATATTTTCAGATAATAGCAAAAGCATTAATCCAAGTGTCTGCAGCTAGAAAAAGTATTGCTGGGCCAGCCTGCCAGGGCTCAAACATGATCAATCCCAGTAGAGATTACTAAAGTCTCCAAATATCTGCAATCACCTACTGTCCAGGGCAGCACAGTGACATTTCACTGGAGCCCCTCCCACTACTGAGTGTTCAGTTCTTAGTTGTTGTTTTTTCTTTAAACAAATCTACGTTTGCTCTTCCTCCTTTTACCCATTCCCTTGTTTGTGGTGAGCCAATGAATTTGAAAGCTATTGGGACTCAGGGTGGCTTGATGACACAGCTATCCCAGAGTAAGCCCAGGAAGAACTAAGAAAGACCCTGTTCACACTCCAAGAACACACATCATTAGAAACCAAAAAAAAGCCAAGTTTAATCTTTAAACAAAGTTGTTATTATTTTTGTCTCTGGTATACTAAAGGAAGAAAGGAAAATAATTCTATTTCTATATCTTAATCAAATACAAGTTCAAACAAAAATAAATAAATTGATGGACAATTACATGTTAAAAGTAAAGTTGCTAACTTATTCTATATAAGTAAGGACAAATTCAGGTTTCAGGAACAAGAAAAACTCCTAAGCAATCTGTGAGATAACTGAATAGTCCTTTGTTTGGCCCTGTGTTACTGGTGTGTAGGCGGGGTCTGAGTAGGTTGTTTCCAGGTTCCTGGCCTCTGATCCAAAGATTGAAAACAAGGCTCACAAGGCTTTGCAAAAAAAAAACAAAATAAGTAGTCAGATCAAAGTAATGGATTACAGATAGATACTCAGAGCAAAGTAATGGAATTACAGATAGATACACTGTGAAGGCGACAGTTTTTCAACAAGAGTATGAGTATTTAAGAGCTCCAAGTATTGTTCAGTGCTTCCATTTATAAGGTTAAAAAAGGAGGGATGTTACTAAGGGAATAGTCTGGGTCAACCTCTGTTTGGTTAATGGATTAATCATGTATTCATTTTTTACTACTGTACATGTCCCTTTCCACAATGCATCCAATTTTTATGATACGTACAACCAAACTGTATACATAAGCATAAGATGGTAAGTAGGGATTTCCCTAAATTTTTACTAGAGGATGTAGTTTCACTTTTACTGCATGTGTACCCCAAAACCCAGTTCAGGCTGAATCAGCCTTTCTGTTTTCTTCCCATAGCATACAGTGGAAATATACTTAACTTGAAACTTTTAAAATGTGTTTCTTACTAGGATAGGGGAACTTATATGGTTCTTCAGAAATGGAGACATACGAGACTTGATGCAGGTGTGGGGTGTTAAGAGTCTAAGGTTGGAAGGTGCATGTGTCTGCACAGTGCAGGTAGGTGAAGGAACTAGACTGCCAAGTGGCAAAGGTGTGTGTGTGTGTGTGTGTGTGGTGTGTGTGTTTGTTTGTGTGCAAGCATAAGCAAAAACAAAATAGCCAGCTAAACTATCTCTTATGCTTGCCTGATTCAGAAGGAGGATATGGTGGTTTGAATAAGAATGGCCCCTACAGGCTCCTATATTTTAAATGTTTGGTAATCAGAGAGTGAAACATTTTGCATTATAAGGATTAGGAGGTGTGGCCTTGTTGGAGTAGGTGTGGCCTTGTTGGAGTAAGTGTGTCACTAGGGTAGGCTTTTGAGGTTTCAAATGCCCATGCCAGCCAGACCCAGCCTCTCTTTCTCTTTCCTTTTTCTGTCTCTCTCTGTCTCTGTTTCTCTGTCTCATTTTGTCTGTCTGTCTCTGTCTTTCTGTCTGTTTGTCTCCCTCTCCCTGTGCCTATAATCAGGATATAGCTCTTAGCTACCCCTCAGTGCCTGCCTGCATGCTGCCATGTTCCCTGCCTAAAGAACTAAACAACTAACCCTCTGATCTGTAAGCCCCTAATTACAAGTTTTTGTTAGTTAAAAAAAAGTTGGCTTGGTCATGGTGTCTCTTTACAACAATAGAACAGTGACTAAAACAGAAGTTGGTACCAAGGGTACTAAGTTGGGGACCAACACTAAGAGTTTGGGTGTTGCCAGACTATGCTGCTTGTGAATTTTGGGACTTTGGATTAGGAAAACATTTAACACTTTTTGGGCTTAATGGAAAAATTAAGGAACATGGAAGACATTGGTGCTTAGAGGACTGTAGTTATGGCAGTCCAAGAAGTTTTGGAGGGGAAGAAAATCAGTAAGTAACCTAAGACTATTCTTGTGATTTTGGCAAAGAACTTGGCTGGATTTGCGCTTGTCCTAAAAGTCTGCCCAAGGCTAAAATGAAGAGTTGTTGGATTAATGGCATTGGCATTGGCATTTGGCTTGGAAACTTCAAGACAGCCAGCATTAACTGTTGTAAGGTTTATTGAGAGCATCTCATCAGATCTATGATGAAAAGCAGCAAGCTGGACAAAGAATACAAAATGCATAGCTTGAGGAGGAAAAGTGCACCAGGAAGTGTAAGGGGAGTCCAGTTCAGTGCTCAAGGAGATAAACAGTTTAAATAAAAGCTGGATGCTAAATGAAATGAAAAGCACTTGTGACCTCCAGGCAAGGCCCCCTCCCAGCTAAGCTTTAACTTGTGAAGAGTATTAGAGAAAAGTTACACAATGAATGGAAACTGATGGAAAGATGACTAAAGGAAGGGGTCAAAATCTAGTCCTATCAAGTGAGCAGAACTTGGAAGATTTGGCCTTGTGGGTCTGCTTTAGAGTCAAGGATACAACACAGGGGTTGTGGATCTCCTTTTTGTGGCCCAAGGAAAGCCCCAAGGTCAGGAATATGTCGAAGTGTCCTTCCTGAGGCCCAGAAAAGGCATTGCATATTACCATAAAGATGAAACCTGGATTTGCCTTGGGACCCCACATGTTAAAGATTGCCAGAGCCATGGGTTTTCTGGCCATGGAGAGAGCTGCTAATGGAATGTGGAACCAGCTCAAAAAGAGAAAGGGGTGTTGCAGTCAACAAAGCTGAAGGAGTTGGAGATCTGATGAGAATTCCTTTGACATTGACATGGAGATGCAGAATTAGATTTTGCTCTCTGTGGTGTTAGGTCTTGATTTGGTCTAGTATTTCCTTATCTCGTGCCTTCTTTCTCATTTTTCATGATAATGTATATGTTTTGCCATTGTATTTTGGAAGTATGTGATCTGTCTTTTTTATTTTGATTTTTCAGGGGATTAAAAGCAACAGATTGCCTCGAATCTCAAAAGAGAATTTGGACTTTTAAATAGTGTTGAGATTGTTAATTAGATTATGGAACTTTTTGAAGTTGAAACTGAATGCATTGTTTTTCATTATGATATGGCTACAAGACCATGAGAGCCAGGGATAGAGTGTGGTGGTTTGATTGAGAATGGCTCCGTAAATTTGATGCTTGGTTACTAGGGAGTGGGACTGTTTGAAAGGATTAGAAGGATTAGGAGGTATGCCTTATTGGAGGAAGAGTATCACTGGGGGTGGGCTTTGAGGCTCTCTCTCTCTCTCTCCCTCCCTCCCTCCAGATCAGGATTGTGGCTCTCAGCTACTGCACCGTGCCTTCCTCAATGCTCCCAAGATCTCCACCATGTGATAATGAACTAACCTCTGAAACTGTAAGCCAGCTCCCCATTAACCACTTTTCTTTATAAGAGTTGCTATATCTTGGTGTCTCCTCACAGCAATAGGACAGTGACTAAGAAAGAGATGTTGGTTAAGTTTTTTTTCTTTTTAAATGAAATTTAATTTTTAAGACAGGATGGTCTGAAACTCCCTGTTAGCCAGGTTGGCCAAGACTTTAGCTCTTCTGCTTCAGCTGCCTGAGTGTTAGGATTACAGGTTGTGTGTGTCACTATGCCCAGCCAAGCAACTGGATAGAGTAAGAAAATATGGTTTCTTAAGGGCAGGACTTAACAAAACCTTCCAAATGCTCCTATCTCAGTATTATTTAATTAGATTTCAATGGAAGTTTCTCATATGGAAATGTATACAAGCATCTTAACAAATTACTAAAAAATGTGTAAAAACAGTGGCCTTTGGCTTCAGTTTTAGTCTAGTTAACTTGGACAATACCTTATATAAGTAAAACCATATTACACATAAATTGTACTCACAAATAATGAAAGAATCTGGGGCAAGAAAATAAGAATCCAGGGAAAGTGGGAGGTGGAACTACAATGTCTAAAGGTGCATTTTAAGAATTGGTCCTCACTTTCTACTGTTATATAAATTAAATACAATACTGAAGCATGAGGGATGTATAGTTCCAATTTAAAAACTTGTTCTGTTAGCTGAAATTTAAGAATGTGGCAGGACAAAATGTGTTTAGCCTCAATTAAAAAAAAAAAATCATGATCACAGCCAGAGCAAAAGGAAAGATTTATTAAGATTTATTAATTTTTTCAGGCAAGCTGACAGCTTGTCTTCGTGTGTTAATGCCACAGAGGTAAAAAACAATGTTGTGTGGACTTCTGAAAAGTTTCTCAGGTTTTTTTTTTTTTTTTTTTTTGCCAGTGTTTTCCTATGGTCAAGACTGAGCATGTTTTTTAACACCACCTGGTCCCACCTCGTTATTTATTTTCTGGTGAGATCTGAGTGACAGGCACATTGATACAACTGAATCATCTCTCTGCAGCCATGGCTTTCTTACCAGGTTGGTTCTCAAGTAGATTTGGGCATTTTAAAAGAGCATACGTTGGACAAGATTAGTCTTTGTACTATGTGACATCCATCTTCGCAATGGGTGATGGGATTTTACATTCTCAACACATGAAGCTCACTAGATAGAAGCTGACATGCCGCTAAGCAGTTCTTTTCTTCCTGGTTATCAGGTTAAGCCACCAGAATGAAGCTGAAAGAATATTATCAGGAGAGTTTACTGGACTAGGGCCAAAGTCCCACCTTCTCAGATGCCAGGATTTTCTGACAAAGAAGCAAGTTAGGTCTTGTCTTGATAGAGAAGTCAGAAAGCGCCTGACATCTGAGAAGTGAAGAAGCAAGCCGAGGCTGACAACCGTTTCTTCTCGTTCCCTTCCTCCCCCACCTTCTTCCCTTTTCTTCTTTCCGCTTTTGATTTTTTCTTTCTTTGTTTTTATACATATATTTTAAATTTATCTAATCTTTTTCTGGTGATGATTTTCAAACACCTTCGTATTGGTGGTCTTTTTAACATGGTTCCTTATGTTGTGGTGACCCCCAACCATAAAATTATTTCTTAACTACTTCATAACTATGATTTTATTACTGTTTACGAATTGTAAATGTAAATATTTGATAATGCAGGATAGCTGATATGAACTCTTGTGAGAAGGTAATCAGACCCCAAAGGAGTTGTGGCCCATAGGTTGAGAAACAGTGTAAACACCCACTCCACATCCCAGCTGTCTTCTGATTTTTGAGACCAAGGTTTCCATCTCATTACCCATGGCTGGCCTTAAACTCAGCTTCCCAAGCACCGGGATGTGCCACTATGTTCTGAATTGCTACTTTTGTGAATGTAATACTTCAAGGAGAACCATGTAAAAATACAAGAAAATTTGGAAAGATATGTTTTACCCCCATTTATTTTTTACAAAAAAAAGCACATTGTTACATAAAAATAAATTGTATCCTCTAGTCATGATAGCTCGCTCATGTGTTATAAATAGTAAATATATATATATTTATGTGTGGAGATTGTATATATATATTATTATATAATATATATAATATATAATGGAGAGTGAGAGGGAGAGAGAGGAGAGAGAGAGAGTTGTTTCAGAGATGCAAGGAGTTTCGAATGTATTTTTTAAAAATATTCTAAGAATCAATTATCCTATGCACAGTAATTGCATAAACAACTCTAGACATGTTTTATTTGGTATTTTAAGGAAGTGAATTATGACTTGCTGTGATCACACACAGAGAATTTGGGAGTGGGATGTAACTGAGTTGGAATTTAGTTGGAATGCAAGGAGAGTATCCTAAACTCCTTCTTCTTGAAATAGTTTGTAAATGTTTAAAGTGTGCACCATGAGTGCCAGTTTTAGCTGCTTTTCAGAGAGAATTCCATTGATGGATGCCTAGGAACACTGCGTGAATGAATACTTAATGTGTAAACTATAGGCTGTTTGGAGAGTCAGCTACCTCATGTAGTGATAGTCCACATACTCCTTGCCTGCTTGCCTCTCCAGTTCTGGTTCTTCTTTCTTTCTCTACCACACCCTCCTATTGGAAAAATCACAAAATTAACAAAGAAAAATGCCCAGTGATTTAGTCCATATCCGAGTCTTTTTGTTTGTTTGTTTTTTGAGACAGGGTTTCTCTATGTAGCCCAGGCTGTCCTGGAACTCACTCTGTAGACCAGGCTGGCCTCGAACTCGAAATCTGCCTGCCTCTGCCTCCCAAGTGCTAAAGGCGTTCATCTTTCAACCAAATTCCTGTAGTACTGAAGTCCCCAGTGCTGAGGATGGTGATAGTGGAGTCTCCTGTGTGCTTGTGCTGCTCTGCTTCTGAGCTACATCCCTAACCCTGACATGTTTGAAAGATCAATAGATCAATATACTCTTTTTTTTTTTTTGGTGTTTTTCGAGACAGGGTTTCTCTGTATAGCCCTGGCTGTCCTGGAACTCACTCTGTGAGACCAGGCTGGCCTCGAACTCAGAAATCCACCTGCCTCTGCCTCCCAAGTGCTGGGATTAAAAGGCGTGTGCCACCACCCGCCGCCGATCAATATATTCCTAAGGCGTCATTGTAACTTTATGGTTTATCTGCTTTCTATGTGGTTAAATCATCATTCTGGTTGTGTCTTGGATCTGGCATTGATTCTCAAAGGGAAGGTCAAAGAAATTTTATTTTTTTCTGGCTAACTATCTTACTGATCTTACCTTTCCCATTATATGTTTTCTGTTTACTTTTCTGTACACTCTAGTAACTCCTTCCACGCTCTGTTTTAATGATTGATGATTTTTTGTGTGTGTGTTGGCCCTGTGTGTTGTGTTGGGGGGGAGTGAGCTGTCCATGGATTGTTTATTTGTGTGTGTGTGTGTGTGTGTGGTGTGTGGTGTGTGCGGTGTGTGTTGTGTGGGTGTGTGTGTGTGTGTGTCGCGCGCGCGTGCGTGTGCAGTGTGTGCTGTCATGGATGTGTTTATTTGTGTGGCGTGTGTGTGTGTGTGTGTGTGTGTGGGTGTGGCTGTGTTGTGTGTATGTGGTGTGTGTGTGGTGTGTGTTGTGTTGTGTACGCGGCGCGGCGGAGTGGAGTGTGTGCCTGTCCATGGAGACCAGAAAAGAACTGTGGATTCCCTGGACCTGGAGCCACAGCTGGTTGTGAGCCACCCAGTGTGAGTGCTGCAAACCAAGCTAGGGTCCTCTGGAAGAGCTGGAAGCAATGACTGCTGACACCTCTCCAGCCCCTAGCTTGCTACCTAAAGATAAAACTAAAGGCTAACTAGCATAGTTTCTCTTAAAGGGACCCAAATCCAAAATGCTTACTTTTTTTTAACAGACAGTTTCTCACAATGGGGAAATTCACTGTTTCCTAATTCCTTCCTTCCGTTGCTGGGAAACCTTCGTACATCATCCTCATTTTGAGAGAGACCATCCCCTGGCAAACGCCACTCTTCTGTAATAATACAAAATAAGTGATCCCTTAACCATGGAGCAGTTCTTAAAGTACCTGACCACTGCGTTCCTATCTGCATTTGTCTTTCTCTTCTCTTGGTGAGCTAGCTTTCAAGGCATTTTTTTTTTTTTTTGTCTTCTATAGCATGGCTCTTATATCATATGCTTGGTTCTTTACTCTCTGTATAATCACACAGGACCCAAGTCTTCTTGTTTTAGTTCATTTGGGCTATTATAACAGGAAGCAATGACTCGGGACCAGGTGGGACCTATTTCTTAGTTTGTAGATGTCCATCTTTTCTCTGAGTCCTCATATCTCCATATGATAGAGAGCCCCAGGGTCTCTTTTCCAAGGGATCTATCATTCTTAGTTAATTCTTTCCGGTCTCTACCTCCTAATACCATCACATCCAAGATTAGACTCTCAGCACAGCAATCTGAAGGACACATGTTCAATGTGACATTTTCTCTCTTTGGCTTCCTGGTAACTCAGTGTTAACATTTATCTGGTTATATTTCTTTTAAATGTTTTAAAGTGTCCAAATCTGTATACATTGCTTCTAACAATGTGGGTACTTTCTTTTGTTTGTATATATGTGTGTATATGTTCATGTATGTGCATGTGTGCTTGTGCTACTTTTGTGTCACCTTGATACAAGCTAGAGTTATCCAAGGGAAAGGGGCCTCAATTAAGGAAATATTTCCATAAGGTTGGCTGCAGCCAGATGTGTAGGGCATCTTCTTAGTGATTGATGGTAGGGCGCAACCCTGGGGCCGTCCCTGAACTGGTGGTCCTGTGTTCTATAAGAAAAATAACCAGGAGGAACAAGCCAGTAAGCAGCACTCCTCTGTGGTCTCTGCATCAGCTCCTGCCTCCAGGTTCCTGCCCTGTTTGAATTTCCCTCCTGGCTTCCTTCAATGATGTGGAAGTGTTTAAATCAAATAAACCTCTTTGTCCCCAACTTGCTTTGTGGTCACAGTGTTTCACCGCAGCAATAGAAACCCTGTCAGAGACAGAATGTGCACATGCATGTGTAGGCCAGAGCTCAACCTCATGAAATTTCTTAGGCACTGTCCATCTTGTCTTTTGAGACAGTCTTACTGATCTGTCTGGATTGACAAACCACTGAGAGTCAGGCTCAGCCTGTTTCCCTCCATCCCCACCCCACCTCTACCTGGACTCGAGCACTGGGGTTACAGGTACACCCTACTGGCCCAGCTTTTTCTCTGAATGCTGGGAATCAAACCCAGGTCCTCATTGCTACACAAAGAGCACTTTTCAAGTAAGCCATTTTCCCAGGCCCCAGCCCTTACACCTCACAAATGTAACACATTAAAACATGGAGAAAACTGGGAAAGTAGTTTCTTCTAAAATAATTGTCAAGGGAGATTATGGAGATAGGACATTTAAAACAACTTTCTATGTGGAAAATTAACCTCTATAATTGCCTATATTTTTTTTATCCTTTGTTGTAATCTATAAGGATTTTTTTAAACAAATTATGTGAGACTAGTTTAAGCAGTGAAAATATATTTATATTTTCAGAGCCAGTGGAGAACAAACTCTCTCTCTTTCTCTCTCACTCTTTCTCTCTCTCTCTCTCTCTCTCTCTCTCTCCTCTCTCCTCTCTCTCTCCTCTCTCTCTCTTTGTGTGTGTGTGTGGTGTGCTACTTCAGTTCCAGGAGTGTGACAAAAATAAGCAGAAGGATCGACTTAAAGGGGAGGGGTTTACGCGAGGCCTGGCTCCAACATCAGCAGTCTCTGGAATTGAGATAAGACAAATGTGGGTAGAGAAAGATATGATGACCTCATGGTTGAGGTGCAGAGGGAAGGGTGGGGGGGTGGGGAGGGATGGGATACACACTTCAGGGCTGTGCACAAGTGATCTATTTCCTTTAGGTCACACATCCTAATTGTTTATTCGACTATATGAGTGTATTCACCAATTGGTGAACTCAGGCCTCTCACGATTCTGTCCTTGAGTTCTACTGAAGGGACTACATGACACATTTGCTCAGGAAACACTTTTTATACAGATTATATGGATTTCTTGCTTTTACATTCAGAGATGATAGATGCTGCAATCCCAGAGCCACGGAACGCTCAGCTCAGAAGAACCGTAGAGACCATGAATAAAATTGTTTAAACACAAATAACCAAGTGTAGAGGAGCAAAAGAGAGTCACTGTGGATTAGCAACCAGAGAAGAATCAGAGTCTGTAAATTATAGGCAGATATTCCTTTTATTTAAATTAAATTGATCTTCAAAGGAAACAGAAGTGAAGTTGCCCCGATTTTCTCATCTTTATAAAGAAATCTCCATCACTGTTTACACTGGTAAGTGATGTGTAGTTTTAGGCTGTCTGGGACATGAGTTAAGTGCTGGACATTTGTTATGACTTGAAGGTCACCATAGGCTCACAGAATGGATTCTTTCTAGTGACTTGAAGGAAAACACAGGCTCACAGTAATGGATTCTTTCTGAATCTCTTGTCTTTCACCCATTGCTCTATATTGCTTCCTACATCTGAAGGATGTTTCCAGGCCTTTTCTTCTGAGATACTTCCATTTTAAACATTAGCACACCCTCAAAACATTCTTTTGCCAAAGTAGAATGAGCTGGTCAGAAACCATTCCAGTTTTATCAAGCCGACACTCCTAAATTCATGGTTGAGAAGAAAGAGGGTGGGGATAATGGAGGTCTAAGGCTGGCTCTTTCTGTGTTCTTTTCAATTACATTGTCCAGTGTCATAATGCTTAATATCATTTCCTGATAAGCACATTACTGGTCTTGAACAAACAGCAATATGCTATGATTAATGGATAAGAAAAACAGTATCTGTACATTGAAGCACATCAGCATGGACTAGTGTGTTACAAGCACGGAAACAAAATTGCCTCTGCCTTTGCTTGTTCTAAAATATCTGAGAGGGAAGAATTAATTCTTTGGAATTTTTCAGAACATTTGAAAACTCTCATGTAGAATTGTTGTGTTTATTAAATTTGGTCAGGACGGCCCTGGCAACATGATGAGTCACCTGTTGTTTAATTTCCTGTTCTTTCTCAATTACTAATCAAAAAGTAGCCTAAGGAACAGGCAGTCCTTAAGGTAGATTGGAATCAATTATCAGCACAATCAAAATGAAGAAACCCCACAGTAATTAAAATAATCATAAACAATTCTCACATTCTATCTTGGGAAGCAGAAACTTTATCAAAAGTGTCATTGTTGTGCTGTGGCTTTTTTTTTTTAAAGCATAAAGCCATTTCTTAAAACTTTCAGGCAGTTGATGTGTTGGGTAATGTGAAAGAGCAGAGAATACAGAATTTCATAACATGAGTTTTCTAGTCAGAAAACCAAGTCTTTGCTACACACTCATCTTCCTGGATCATTTTAGGATTACATTTCACGATGCTCGAATAAAAAAGCTCTTTTGTGAGTTTCCATGATATACCCAGGAGGTAGTTTTTAGACTTGTGGCTTGGAAGCAAATCTCATGGGAAGCCCACTTCCTACTCTTTGATTTTTGCCCCACAAATGATCACAGTTAGTTGTACTTTTTTAACCATTTAATCAATTGACATTGTTATAAATCATGAGTCTATAAGCATGAAGCTTTTTATTAATACACGTAGCTATTCATCACCTATGAATTTTTGTATTAGTAATTATTCAAGTTTTATATTGTTATATACAAAATCATTATATAAGCCAATTCTGTAGTCTGAAAAAGTGTGTCTTAGTTAGGGTTTTTATTGCTGTGAAGAAATACCATGACCAAGGCAACCTTTATAAGGACAACATTTAATTAGGACCGACTTTCAGGTTCAGAAGTTCAATCCATTATCATCAAGGAGTGAGCATGGCAGAGTTCAGGCAAGCATGGTACAGGAGAAACTGAGAGTCCTACATCTTCATCTGAAGACAGCTAGGAGAAGGCTGGCTTCCAGGCAGCTAGGATGAGAGTATTAAACCCATGCCCACAATGACACACTTCCTCCTCCAACAAGACCACACCTCCAAATAGTGCCACTTCGTGGCCCAAGCATATACAAACCATCACAATGGGATATACTGAATGAATGGCCAGTGTAGAAAAAGATTACCCACCACAATGCTATTTTTGCCCAGCGTTCTGCTGCAGAAGGGCTAGGGCTCTTTCTTTCTTCCTTTTTATTATATTTTATTTTGTTATTTATATTATGTTTGTTATATTATATTAATTTTATTTATCTATATTTCTATTTCTATCTATTTACTTATTTATATTTTGATGTGAATATAAACCTTTTAGTTACATCAGTGTGGTGATGTATCTCCTAACAGGTTCAGAAACAGTTCTTTCCTGGATAACTCTAAAATCAAAAGTTGTGAAATAAGGAGAGGGGTTTTTTTTTCTTATGAAAAGGAATAGAAAAGTTTGTCTAATTAGATTGACTACTTCCTCAAGAGAAATAGAAATTAAAAGCAAAGTCTTCCAAATGAATCTCATTTCAGTGTGATTGTCTGGGGACAGTTTGCAAAATCTATGGTCAGTACAGAGAGCACACTGCTGTGTGAATGACCTTTGTCCTGTTTTCAAGATGAGCAATATCTTCAACTCTGCACACATTTACACGTCACTTAAGACAATCTAGTCAGAGCCCCCTGCAGAGGTCGAGGGGTTTCTGACTGACACGATCTTCTTCTTGCCTTTTCAGAGTTTCTCTAGGTTTCATCTCCCAAATGACATACTGATAATATACGTCATCTGCTTTTCAAAGACACAGAGCAAGACAGGGCAAGGAGGGGAAATTCCTCCAACAGCTCCGTGTTTTAAACGACTTTTAACGAGAGTGGAGGCCCCTTTACGACTTTAAACCCTACCTTTTATGCGTTAAATTTTTTTATTCACAAATTTTCTTTAGTTTGTATTTTTTTCATGGGGTTTTAAAATTCTTTTCCCTTTGATTTTTTTCCCACTAATGTTCTGTTGGTGACTTGAAACGTTCTGCCCTGTGGATATAATTCTTTCTCATTGCTAAAGGACCTTGTGCGACCCTAAGTGATGTGCACACAGAAGCTGTTCACAGTGACACCTACAAGTGGACAGAGTAGACACCTAAAATTTGTGTATACACTAGCAAGGGGGTATGCACCAAGTGTGGATTCAGACCAAGATAGACCACAAATTTACATTTCGGCTTTCACTGAAGTACTCTTTTTAAAAAGAATATTACATTCATAAAGAAAAGCTGAGCTTTTCAGATGGAACAGGCTGGTGTGGCAAACTTGTAGTCTCAGCTGGTCAGAAAGATGTGTCAAGAGATGACATGTGCCTAGGAATGTGAGAGCAGCAAAGACCACACAGCAAGATGTGTGTGTGTGTGTGTGTGTGAGAGAGAGAGAGAGAGAGAAAGAGAGAGAGAAGAGGAGAGAGAGAGAGAGAAGAGAGAAGAGAGAGAGAGAGAGAGATTTGAGATGGGTTAGATACATCCTTGAGCTCATGGAAGTGGTTTTGTTTTGCCTAACCTCCTCTGTACAGAGTTCCTTACCAGACCCCCCACTTGCCATGGTGCAGAAGTGATGTTGAGAGCTAGGCAGGAGGATGTGTGGTCCCTGGCTGTGGACTGATACCAGTGATAGAGGGAAGATTCTCTGAGTGTCACATGTTGCCTCAGAGAGCTGAGAAAGCAATGAAAACCATCATTACGCCGATGGAAGTACTATTATCGCTCAAGGGCCTTGGAGGTGACTGCAGCACCAAGCACCAGCCCAGAACTACCAGGGTCTGTCTTACTGCTGTGGAAATCGGGGAGGCAGGGAATAAGGAACATGTGCATTGCTGGGACACTCTTATGAATGAAGCTGGTCTAGCTATTTCCACAAATCAAGCCTTCCAAACAGCCATTATCAATGACTTCATTACGAATGATGTCATTACAAATGAAGGCATCTTAGTTCCCACCCTTTCATCCTGAGGGATGATAATGAAGACAAGTGATGGAGACTGGCACATGGCTCTGTGGCTGGCAAAGGGCAGAATGGGTTGTGAGACTTAGGCCATAACGACTTCAATCAATGGTCACTGTGTGGGACAGGTCCCCTCTGCCTCCAGGTTACAGAAACTACTCATTTCACTTATGCATGTAGCAGACTGAGTACTCATTAAGCTTTGCTGAAAAGGACTTTAAATCTTTTTTTTTTAAGTTAACGCTATTACTAAATAACCAACATACCCAAGTTATGTAGTTAAGTATGCAGTTTTAAACATAGTTTCTGTTATATGTGTAGGGCTGTGTAACCTCCACCAGGACACTTTTAGAATGTTTGCCCCAGAACAACCTCTGCCTATTTAGTTGTCTCTCTCTATTCCTGCCCACCCTTGAGTGCCCCCACCCTTGCTCAGTCTCTCCAGCCCTGAGCAGCTCTGATGAACTTTGTATCTCTATGTTTTGCTCATGTTGGATACTCAGTATCAACGCAACCGAGCAATGAGTGGTCTTTGTTAACTGGCTTCCTTCTATGTATTGGTTTTGAGGTTTATCCACACTACAACTTATCATAATTTTATCTCTTTCCCTACCCAAATGCTATGCTCTACTGTATTGAATTTCCACCATGTTATGTATTTAGTTGTCAGTTAATAGAGATTTTAAACCCACTTTTTCATTCCTGTGAATAACAGTTCTATGAATATCTGTATGAAACTTTTGTGAGGACATACAATTTTTTTTTTTTTTTTTTTTGGTTTTTTTTTGGAACTCACTCTGTAGACCAGGCTGGCTTCGAACTCAGAGATCCGACTGCCTCTGCCTCCCAAGTGCTGGGATTAAAGGCGTGTGCCACCACTGTCCTGCTTATGTTCACTTTCTTATTCCTTGCAAATAGTTTCTTCTTCCAGAATTCCATTTATATTAATGTTTAAGTTGTAATTTTTTACACTTTACAAAGCATATTTATTTACATGTCACACATATATTCAAGCACCATTCAGGGTATTTTAGTTTATTTAGTCTGGTTTTGAACCAGTCACTGTAATAGCTGCCAGTGCTATTATTATTTATATATTATATATTATATATAAAATATATATTATATATATTATATTATATAATAATAATTATATTATTATTATATGAGCTGATGACTGTCCCTGTCTTTGAGGAACTCTTGTCCAGTTAGGAGGTTGACTAGGGCAAAGGCAGAGTTAGAATGCACTCTAGCACAGACATCAGAGAGTATTTGGAGGGTAGAGAAGGGATATTCTTACTCTCGAGGTATGTGTCACAGTATGTGTGACCCTGGTGACACTACCCTGAGTAATAAAATAGGATGCGGTAAGGTTAGCCTGGAGGAACACCATGTCCTACTGCTACTGTCCTGGAGCAGAACACATAACCAGACTTGGAACCTTAAAAGTAGGATCGGAGGCCTGCAGTGCCACTGGCTGGGTAATAGAGTAACGGCAGGTGAGGTGAGAAGCCAGGCAGTGTTGAAATCATCCTGGAAATCCTGTCTTTCTAGGGGTTTGGACTTAAAATGTTTCCACCGTAAGATTTTAATCTGGAGGATTAATTCTTACTAGAGCTTTTAGAACAACACGAACTTTTGAAAAGTGAGTCTCTTAAAGAACTTGTGAAGTAGCTTTACTATTATGTTTCATGATAACATGATTGACAGCTAGACAGCATGGGGGTGGGGTTTGGAAGAGCGACCTGGAGAAGGCTGCCGGCAGGTGTTAACTGCTTTGATGGCATTCCCCTGCAAATGCTTCTCCGTAAGGAACACGGAGTTCTGCTTTGTTCTTGCGGGGATCATTTTGCTTGATAAGTTCATGACTCACACTGTCCCCTTTCCACTCGTTCCACAATACCACAAAGAAATGAGAAAGCACCCCAGAGTTTTCTTTGAAGAGATCCACACATCACTGTTTGTTTAGGTGTGCGGTCAGCGCTTCTGTAGTCAGCGCGTAGTGCTTTGGGGTTAGAACCGTGCCTTGATAGGAAGATCTAGTCACAGAATCTTGCCCCTTTTATTCAGCAACATTTCTGCCTTTTAAAAAACAAAAGGAGAAAAAGAAACGTTGTTAGAAAAAGAAAAACCAGTAGTGTTAAGGAACACGAGGAGAAATTCCATGGAGGATAAAGATATCACTAGCTTTTACAGGTATTTGGCAACCATAGTAAAGATGAATGGGTTTTAGTTACTGTGTAATTACAAATCCTAAAAGAATCTGCAATGGACAATGAAAGACTTGAAGGATGTAGGTCAGTGTGTGTGTGTCTGTGTCTGTGTGTTGTATGTGTGTCTGGGTGTCTACATTCAGGTGTAGGTACATGTGAGTGTCTGTTCACACTGGGAGGTCAGAGGCTAGATTTGGGTGTCTTTTTCAATTGCTTTCCACCTTCTTTTTTTTTTTTTTTTTTTTTTTTTTTTTTTGGTTTTTCGAGACAGGGTTTCTCTGTGTAGCCCTGGCTGTCCTGGAACTCACTCTGTAGACCAGGCTGGCCTCGAACTCAGAAATCCGCCTGCCTCTGCCTCCCAAGTGCTGGGATTAAAGGCGTGCGCCACCACCACCCGGCTCCACCTTCTTTCTGAGACAGGAGCTCTCAAGGAACTAGCTTACCAGTTTAGTTAGACTAGCTGGCCAGGCTGCTCCAAGAGTCCCCTTTCTCCATCTTCCCAATGTTGGAATTATAGATACCTGTCGAACCAGACTTTTAATGTAGGTGCTGGGCATCTGAACTCAGGTCCTATGGTTGCCCAGCAAATACTTTACAGACTTAGGCTATCTCCCTAGGCCCAAAACTCAGGGTAGTTTATAGTTTGTACTGCAGGCTAAACATTCCTACATGTTTAATTATAAATCTCTAGAACTCTTGAGATCTATCATGCCTAATGTTATAATTATTAACTATCATCCCTCTCACTTCCTTTCCAATGATAAAAATCAACTCAATTTCACTGTAATAATTACAGAGGACAGAAATCACTGTAATTCATGAAAAGGCACAAGGGTATATAAGTACCTGCCAAGAGTAGGATTGTTTCAGCCATAATAAAGTCATTTTAATTTAAATTCCATGGATCAATACTGTTCACTTCAGAGTAGAAAAAAAGAACAAGAAAAAAGACTGTAATATGAATAGGCTGTTAAGTGATGTAAAGTTTATTTGTATATCTAAAATTGTATGCTAGAAGTCATAAGCAAAATATTTAAAATAAACACATACTTGAAATAGATAAAACACATGTATGTATATTCATAGGACAGGAAAATTTCCTTAGGATTTTTTTTTTACATTTTCTTTAGTTTTTACACTTTACACTTATGTACTTAACTTGTGCATATACTTATGTAACACAAGGTTCATAAACCTTAGGTGTCTGACAAAAAACAATTTACAGACTGTGAGACCATTTAACTCACTCCTATCAATGTATAGAACATATCAGAATCCAATGTAACTATATATTTATGTATTTATTGTTGAGACCAGGGTTGCTGTGTAGCCCAGGTTTGCTTCCAACTTATAATCCTCTTGCTTGAGGCTTGTGAGTGCTGGGGTCACAAGACTGTGTGACCATACTTGGCTTCATAGAGCTCTGTTTCATTCTTTCTCCCCAACCTTATTTCTTGACTCTCTAATATTCTGTTTTCTGTCAAGATACTTGGCTTATTCTACAAGGCTCTACAGGGATCCAGTGCCTCCGCCCTTGTTCACAATATGTCCCTGAGACTTGTTCAATGTTGCCCTGTTTGTATATGTATAGTATCTAGGTAGACAATGGAACTCACCCA
This sequence comes from Mastomys natalensis, assembly GCA_021653895.1. Taxonomy (NCBI): domain Eukaryota; kingdom Metazoa; phylum Chordata; class Mammalia; order Rodentia; family Muridae; genus Mastomys; species Mastomys natalensis. Next base: position 498,822 of record JAJTUV010000928.1, on the reverse strand, counting down.
GCTCCATTATTTGTTTTGAATATCTTGGTTATCTCAGGAACTTTACATTTAAATTATACCTTTTAGGATGTGTGTGTGTGTGTGTGTGTGTGTGTGTGTATGTGGCTCTGTGTGATATACATGTATTGTGTGTGTGTGTATGTTTCTGTGTGGTGTGTATGTATGTGTGTATATGTGTCTCTGTGTGCTGTGAGTATATGTATGTGTTTGTGTGTGTGTAGGTATGTGTATGTCTCTGTGTGGTATGTGTGTATGTGTGCATCTGTATGTATGTATATATGTGTGTATGTATATGTCTTTGTATGGTGTGAGTGTATATGTGTTGTTTGTGTGTATGTGTGTATGTGTAGGTTGAGGCTGAGATCTATGTTTTGTGTATTCTTTAGTTGCTTTCTGTCTTAGTTTTGTGACAGGGTTTCTCATTGAAGCTGGAGCTTGCCTGCTGAGCTGGCTGGCCAGTGAGCTCCAAGGATTGCTCTCCCTCCCCTCAATCTTTGTCATCTCAGTCCTGAGAGTACAGATGCACATTGTAGTTGCTATCTGGACTTTGATATGTGTCCTGGGGATCCAAATACTTTATTTACTGGGTCATCTTCCCAGCCCCCAAAATTACATTTCAATTATAAAATTTAAGTTCCAGAATCTGATTGTTAACCTGGATGAAGCTTAATGGTAGAGTGTCGCTATCTAAAATGCTCAAGACCCTGTGTTCAATCCCCAACACAGAAACAAACAAAACATGTTCAGATATGAGTCATAATTTTCATCACAATAAAACAGCCACTTTTCTTTTTTTGTTTGTTTTGTTTTTTTTTCTTTTTTTTTAAATTTTATTTAGTTATTTAAATCACATCGTAATTTACTTATTTACACAGAGATTATAAACACAAAAAGGCCGGACATGGGGAACGGGATGACACCAGAGCATAGGTGTTCAAGGGGAGTACAGATACCTTTCAGAACAGGGTATCAGCTGGGTGTAGGTTCAGGGGACAAGTCACTATGGCTCTGCCTATGATTCATTTGTCCTTATCTAAGTTGGTACTGTCCACCGAGGCTGCCTATTTATAAGACCTATGACTACTAGGTCTGGTAAATTTCCACAGAAGCTGCGTGTTTACAATAGCTTATAGCCTTCTGTTTTCAGTGTTTTTCCACAGAGACCCAAGACTTTGTGTTAGCATGTATGTATGTCAGGTCTATTGCTGACTTTAGGCCTATGGCTGATTTTAGGCTTTTAGTGTGTATGTAGGACTGCTCTGACATCTCCTCCCTTCTCTAAGTATAGAAGGGCCTTGGCAATTCTATTCTTGCAAAGCCAGTGATAGAGGCCTGACCTCCAATAATTGAAGGGGACCTTGTAATGGCTCTGGTCCTCCTGTCGTTGTCCAGTGAGGCATGAGGACCATACCCATCCAGATGTCTTTTTCCTGGAGAGGGGATACTTTTGACATCAACCCCTATGCAGTCAGGCTTGTCCCTCAGGGAACCCAGATAGATATTTTTAAGTTTTATTTATATTCCCTTGCAGTGCTTAGTCTCGCAGCCTAAGCAAGAATTCAGATCACCAGTCAGAGAGGGTTTCTGGGTAGCCTCTCTCTGCTTGGTCTAGGGGCGGAAGTCCCCTCTTTTAGGTTGGGAAACAGCCACTTTTCAAGAAATGAGATGTGCTATAAATCTTCACAACATACAACGCTCAGCTGAAAATGTAGCATAAACCTAAATGTAAAGCCTGGGACTGTAAACCATAAAAGCTGGAGAAAATACTTGTGACTTTTTTCTGGTAAAGACTTCTTAGACAGAAAATTGGTAACTTAATCCATGGAAGCCCAAAAGTGAATAAATGAGATTTCATCAAGACAAAAAATTATTTTTAAAAAGACACTATTAAAAGAATAAAAATGGTTGAGGATCTCAGTGGTACAGTGGTTGCCTAGCAACCTCGAGACTACCCCCCCTCTCCCCCAGGTTTCATCTCCTACCCTACAAGAAGAGATGCAACAATGAGTCACACACTGGGAGACATATCACCAAATCATACATCTGACAAAGTACTTGTACTATGAAAATAAATATATTCTCCGGACTCAGAGATAAGAAAACAAACACTTATGAAGCAACGAAAGAGTCAAACAGACACTTGATGGAAGAGCTCATCAGAAAATCAAGTATTGCCGGGGGTGGTGGCGCACGCCTATAATCCCAGCACTTGGGAGGCAGAGGCAGGCATATTTCTGTGTTCGAGGCCAGCCTTGTCTACAGAGTGAGTTCCAGGACAGCCAGGGATATACAGAGAAACTCTGTCTCGAAAAACAAAACAAAACAAAAACAAAACAAAAAACAAACAAACAAAAAAAACAAAACGAAAACAAAAAACAAAAAAACCCTGTCTCGAAAAAACAAAAAAAAAAAAAAATAAATCAAGTATCTTTAGATGGTGAGTTTTGGAAGGCTCCGCTGCTCAGGGATGTGTAAAATCGTCCAACCGCTTTTGGAAACTGCTGGGTACTTTCTGTTCTTTCTCTTTTATGGTGCTGGGCACGGTAACCGTGCTTTTGTGTGCACGAGGCAAGTGTTTTACCATGGGATTCTATCTTACTGCTGCCATTCTTTTCCCAAAAGGTAAATGATAGTCACCCCCATTTAATCATTCAGTGACCAAGTATTTATCCAGGGAATATAGATGTTATTTTCATGCAGCTATTTGTAATGAATACTTGTAAGGTTGTGAGTCACGCATCTGCTCTACCACGGGGTATGGCCGCTCAGCGAGGCAGGGCATAGGAAGTTTGAATTCGCCCACCTACACTGTCATTGGCCCGGTGCTGGGCTGTAGGGAAGCCCCGGACACCGCTCTGGGGCTGGGTAAGTGCAATCTGTGGCACAGGAGAGCTGGAGCTGGCTCTGGGGTCTCCAGGCCTGCAAGGAGGTTGGGGCTGTGGGGTTCCTAGGCTCTCGGACACCCAGATGCCTCTGGAAGTGTCAGAAGAGCTGGAATCTGGCCTGAGGCTGGATCTGGCTCGGGCTGAGGGGAGAAGAGGGAAGCTGCAGCTGGTCCCACGGGGAGAGTCCTTGGTTTGAAGGCAGCAGACTTGGGCTTGGTGGTGGTCGTGGCTGGGAGCGCAGAAAGGTCTTCTACAACTAGACAGCAGCTCTATAGGCGAAGGCCTTCTCCATGGCAGATTCTGATGAAAAGAGGCAGTCCTTGGTTTTAAGGTATTTATTGTCATGGTGGAAAGTGGATGTATAAAACCATACCCCATTTCTCAGGGTGGGCCTGAGATTAAATACCTTTTGCAGGGAGGAATGTCTGGGAATGAAAGCTTGTTGGCTAAGCCCTCCAGGTCTCTAGGTACCTCATTAAAATGGAGATCTCTGTCTTGAGCCTACCTAACCTGTGGTTACCTCTCTTTTTCTATTGTCTTGGTCTGAGGTGTTAGGGCTACATGTGGAGGGGCTTGTGGCGTTGCCCTTATGTGACTGATGGCCACAAATCTATGGAGGGTGCGGAGCTACCGCTAGTGACAGGGGCCTGGTGCCCAGCAGCAGGCAAAGCTCCTACAGTGTCTCCAGGGCTTCTAGCCTTAGCTCAACTGAGGACCAGGTTACCACTCACAATTCACTGCCCCACAAATATTCATAGCAGTCTTACTTGTAGTATACTGTCAACACTGGAAACAACCAAAGTGAGGTTCAATAGATTAATGGAAGCAATACAAATTGTGTTGTCTCTATGTTTTCATTACTGGGCATCCCTCAACAAGACAGCAATGCCCATGGGTTGCTAAAGGGCATGGAGATAAATCACTCTGGAGGCAGTTTGAGGGAACAGTGTCTGCTATGTTGCACTTGAACAACCACTTAAATAGTGGAAGCCTGTGGCCTGTGATTGGTTGGCACATAACCTTGGACTGGACAGTGAGCACTCTTTACCACCAGGGATAGAGTGCAGAAGATGCACACAAAGGAGACACAGAGAGTGCAGACTCTTCACAGGACAGCTACCAGCTATTCATGCTACTGGAGAATCCAGTATCTGACGTCAGGAGTGTGGTGCGCCATGCTTCTTATTTAGAAGTGCAGTACACCAAGTAGGCTGGCTGTCAGGTCATGCCGGCACTTCCTTCTACATTTCTACACAATGGAATTCTTTCTGAAAGAAAAGGAATAAGCTGTTGATTCAATGACCTCTGTGGCTGAATCTCAAAATAGTTGAGTATATGAAGGTATAAAAAAGAACACATACCATCAGGTTTCTTCTACATGAAGGTTTTAAAAATACAAATGGAGTTTTAGTGACTGAAAGCTGATCAGCTGTTGCCAAAGGCCATGTTAGGGAGCAATGGAGAGCAGAAGGATCCCAGGACATTTACAGATTTTTATATTGTGCGTATAAATGCTTGAGAGGCTGCATATGTTGTCTTGATTGGATTGGGGGTCTTGCTGGCATTTACATATGTGTAAACATTCCAGATTATAGACTTAGAGTATGTCCTGTTCATGGTTTTCCAAGTTACTCCAGTACCACTATCAACAGGTAGCTTTCAAGTTTTATCTTTTGCTATGTGTCTTAGTTAGGGTTTATTGCTGCAGCAAAAACACCAGGACCAAAATGCAAGTTGAAGAAAAGGGTTTATTCAGCTTATACTTCTACATTGCTATTCATCACCAAAAGAGAGTCAGAACTGGAACTCACACAGGGGAGGAACCTAGAGGCAGGAACTGATGCAGAAGCCATGGAGTGATGCTGCTTACTGGATTGCTTCCCCTGGCTTGCTTGGCTAGCTTTCTTATAGAACCCGGGATTACCAGCCCAGGGACAGCACCACTCACAATGGGCTACTCTTTCCTAGTTAACTGTGCCCTTCCCCTGGCCTTGAGCAGGCCTGAGAGACCTTGTTGACCACAACAGACCAAGTGATAGGATCTAGGTGGAGTTACCCACCTTGGCTGCCCAGAACTTAGAAGAACTGCCCCTGGGCTTGCCTTGATTTATATATGGAGGCTGTGACCATGACCAAGAACAGATTATCCCACCCATCTCTGCCTGGAACAAGGAAGGGTTCGGGTGTGGTCTTTCCCTTTAAATAGAGAGCTGAACATTAAAGCATTGAGCCTTGATCAGAGAACTTTGTCTTGGTTTTATCTCCTTTCGCCCTCTGTCCCCCTTTCGTTCCCAGCCCCCTTTCAGGTGAACCCAGTTGATTTGTAGCCGCAAGCAGTGGCAGTTAACACTAGTTGAGAAAATGCTTTACAGCTGGGTCTCATGGAGACATTTCCTCAACTGAAGTTCCTTTCTCTCTGATGACTCTAGCTTGTGTCAAGTTGATACAAAACACGTCAGTACAGTGTATAAAAAATGAGACTCTGACAAAAAAAAAAAAAAAACAACTTGTGGGAGGAAAGGGTTTATTTGGTTTACATTTCCAAGATAAAATCCATCACTGAGGGATGTCAGGACAGAAACTGAAGCAGAGACTACAGGAGAAACTGCTTATAGGCCCACTCTTTTGCTCATGCCACACTAGCTTTCTCTTACTGCCGAGGTCCACCGACTAAGGAGGTTGCCCTGTAGACTGGAACCTCTTGCATCAATTGTCAATCGTGACAGTACCTCACAGGACAATCTGATAAGGCAATTTCCAGGTGACTCTAAGTTACGTCAACTTGCCAGTGAAACTACCAAGAGTAAATCATATACTATTTTCATGAATCAATACAAAATGCATCATGTCTGAGGCAAGGTTGTTTTCTTATTCACTGTACTAGTTATGTGGTCAGTTGTACTAGTTATGTGGTCAGTTTTATAACACATTTACTTCAAGAGCTGCATCAGGGACTTGTAATTAACAGTGGTCACGATTACAGTGGGTTAGAAGCTGCTCTTTGTTTTTAAGTCTTATGTATATAAAGTTGAGACAGGGTCTCATATAGTGCTGGTTGGCATGGAACTCCTGTGTAGCCAAGGATGACCTTGAACTCCTCATCTACCAAGTACCAAGAATAAAGGAGTGAGTCACCAGGACCAGCACATTTAATATTTTTTAGCATTTAATGTTCTGTGCTAAGTCCTCTTACATGGGAAAATATTATTTATGAGTTTGATAATGTATAAGATGATATCTTCACTTACAAGAGATAGGCTGCAATATGGAAATTAAAGATGTAAAATAAAACATTTAAAATCATATAAAATTAGCATTTCCTTTTTTTTGTCCATAAAATTTTGCCTTGGAGTCATATGAAACAAGGTTAGTTAAGAACAACCATTGGGTAGTCAGAACTCAAATCTGAGCCAAATGTGAATTTAATTTGTGTTATTCTCCTTGTTGTGGATAAGAAAAGCTGAGTAAGGCAGATTTTGACATTTGCCTTTGATACAAGGTCTTGGCATTGAAAACACAAGCTACAACAAAGCAGTTTGTTCAGTATTATAATAAGGTTGATGTTTTTTACACAGCATTATTAGCCTTATGTTGTATGAAACGAGGACGTTTAATAACAGGTTATAGATTTATGTGTTATTACATCATAAGCACCCAAGGCTAGTTCTGTGTCTGAAAAGTTGTACTAAACACCCTTAGCAAGTTCACATGTTTATGTATTCAATCAATGCCTCAGGCTTCCTTCTCAATGAATCCATGCTAATGAAATATTTTACAAAGCTAAGGTCAGTTGTTTACCAGAGTTGTTAATGAATTTAATATGGAGCCCATACCTGAAGCCATGAGTTACACGCAAATCATATTGACTCAGTGTGGCTACATTTCAAACTTAAAATTACTTGTCTTCCTCTCAGTTTGAGACTAATTATTATGCCAAATTTATACGTTTGTTGACTATCGTGTTTACTATGGCTGAAAAGCTGAAACAAAGTCCTTGTTTTTTACTGAACGAAATAAGCAGCTTTTCAGATGATCAAACCTCAAAGTTGGGAAATAATACTGAAAATCAGTGTGCTGTAGGTCAAAGATCGCAGCTCAACAACTCGGTGGTTGCTCGATTTCTGGCCTTCAAGTCCACGTTAGTCAACTCGTTTGTGGGCGGGACCTCGCGCCACACGCCAGCTCCCGAGTGCGCATGCGTCCCCCGGGAGGCCAGCCGTGACCCCGAGAGCTTGCCGTCGCGTAGTGCGCAGGTATGACGTCGCGCATGCGCAGACGCTCGGTGCAGAGGCCTGGCGGAAGGCAAAATGGCGCGGCAGAGGTGTTCCGCCCGCGGTCTGCGCCTCGTCGGTGTCTGAGCCGAGTTCTTCTGGAAGGGACGGTGGAAGGCGCCCTCTGTGCGCGATGGCCCGGCATCGGAACGTCCGGGGCTATAACTACGATGAAGGTGGGTGGCAGGGCGGCGCCGGCCGTCGTCTTAGCTTTTCCAGCTGTCGCCATAGCCACTTTACGTCTGCTTTGAATCGAGCGTGGACCCCGGAGCCACGCTCGCACTGGTGTCTGCGCCTGAGAGGGAGCAGGCGGAGAACGAGCAAGACCTGAGAGCCCCGGAGAGGAAGCCTACGTGTTGTCTGCCACCTGACTGAGCTGGTATACGGACGGGGCAAGGGTTGTAGCATTTCCAGGGCCCACAGGTGTGGCGAGGTCGGGATCTGATGCTGTTTGTATCCAAGCGTCACCACCTCTTTTCTCCATGTTTCATTAGGGGACCCCCCCCCATGAGTTTCTGACTTCTGTCTCAAAAGCCTTCCTTCAGGCATGCCTACGAGGCCCTACTTAGTTATAAAACAGGCTGACTTAGCGCTTACCTGCAGCCGGCTTGCTATATACAGCAGTTTCATTTAAGGTTTTCCCCGTGTCCGTGCGTTTTGACTGCAAAACTTAGCCTGTCCGGGATTTTTCAAGGAATTTCAAAACTGGGGACGTGAGAAATAGAAAAGATTCTTGTTTAAAAGGCTCAAGAAATTAGGTCGATTTGCAGATCTTCAGGCCTATACACTCAGTTATTGGCTGATAATGCCTAAAGTAAATTTACTTTAAAAAGGAAATGGAAAACAACACTAGCGGGAGGTCATGAAAAAGGAACTTGCAGTTTGTTTGCTGTTTTTTTTTTTTAAATGAAAACTACGCATCTGAATGTTCTCTAGGAGCTGTTGAAGTAGTTTTAGGAAGAATACGTCATGCACTGAGTGGATAGTAATCAGCATCATTAAGCATCATAGACGCTAAAAATAAACACAAACGTAAACTAATGCAGAAATCCTTTTTAAAGTGGAGAACGTGTAATGTTTAAGAAGGTGGTGGTTATTAACCCCTTTTGGGGATTGTGAGCTTAAATGTCCACTACAGGTTTGGGCAGCTAACACCTTGGGCAGCATTTGGAGACTTTGACCCAGTCTGCCTGGAATATCTTGGCAGACATTTATTGTAAGAGTATGTAGTGACTGTATAAAATGCCTGGTGGACCGCAATCACGAAGAAATGACTTTAAACTGGAAGAGATTATGTAGTTATGAAGTAAAGGTCATTCATTACTAATTTATTTCTTTATCCAGTGATAATTGACTACTTAAGAGTACTCCTTAACATACTGAGGACTGTTTAAAAGTAACAGCTGGTTAAAGCATGAGAGATTCCACAGTGTAATGACAGTACTATGGGAACCTCGTGAGAGAGTGTCTAAGTTAGAAGGGCTTGGATTTCTGTGTCTTCTGAGTGCTGAATACCTTCTTACCTTGCTACCTGAGGTCAGGTTTTATTTCTTTGTAACAATCAGTGACATCATAACCAAGCCTAGCCTGTCCTGGGATGGTCCTCCCTTCCTGTTTATAAAAGTTCAATTCATTTTCAATTCCTAGTTTTCTTCTTCCCAGTTAGGCTTCCCTTTGGGCTTTCAGTAATTAAAACTTCACAAAAATATTCTAATTTCATTATAGTTAGTCTGTGGGCAAAAACCTGTTGGTTCCTCTGTGTAACCCCTGTGTTACTTTTCTGTTTAATTCCGAGTACTTTTCATGACTGCCTCTACCACTAGGTTTTTGTTTTGAGACAGTTTCATGGAGCCCCTATTGGACTTGTATTTACGGGTAGCCAAGGATGATGAATGAATAATCCCCCTGCCTCTGATACTGTCTCCCAAGTACCAGATGACAGGCATGGGCTGGCAGGCCTGGTTTATACAGTACTGGCTGTTGGAACCTAGGACTGTGCCTAATGGGTGAGCAACTGAGACATTTGTAGGCTGTCTCCGCTAGTTTATCAGCCTTTAATTTTATGTCTAGTTCAGTAGTGGTGTAATACCTTACGTGTAGTAAATCCCTCCAGTGTTTTGTTGAATAAGTGAAGCACTTTAGGAAGACTGCAGGGAAGAGTTCTTTTCAGGTTTGTATGTTGTCATGCTTGAGGTTCACTGAACTAGCAAGAGTGATTTGTAATATCTAAAGATACATGTTTTGGGTTGGGAGTGAAATTTCAAATTTGGGATTGCATTCTGATTTCATTTAATCTTAACATATTTTTATTCAGTTAAAGCAGTCACACAAATTTTCTTTGCCACAGCATTTGGTCTTGGCCTTTAAGCATGTTTTTCCTGCTGCCTTCATGCCCTAGAAAACGCTACCTCTGTCTTTTAGAATTAACTTGGATGTTCTCTTCCTGGGGAAATTCTCATTTTGCTCATGTGTGTTCCCAGATTATTCTGAATTTCTCATGATGCCTAGTCATCATAGAGTTTGTCATCACCCTTTTCTGGTTTGTTAGATTTTTGGCATTAAGAGCCGGGAATGTGCACGCTGTGTACTGAAAATGTCTCCATAATAGGCTCTGGTGTAAAATTATATATGTTCCTTGCAGTTTTTAAGTACTTTGATTTGTTAACCTATAAACACATTAATTTAGTGGCCCATGTATGCCAGGTAGTTAACTAAATTTGCCAGGAAGAAGCTGTGATTTCTCATACATTGAAACGTGTTGTACTTGGAAGACAAGAAATTAGAGGCGGCTGTTGTAAGGTAAAGGTGGAAGGGAAGACTTCTGCAAGCAGCCTTAGGAAAATTTCGACAAAGAACATATTCTTTGAGGCCAGTTAACGGTCACCAAAGTTAGGCATCCTGGTTTCACACAAAGAATGTCTGTATGGTTGATCATATATCCTTACCAGTTCTGTAGAGATGTGTGGCTAGCAGGGACGAGGGAGGCAATGTGAGGAAATTAAATAAAGCCCAGTTAACATAAGACATTCCTGTGTCTCTTAAGTGTAGATTGTCAGTAACGTAGATTGTTAGTGAATGACTTCTTTGTGGGAAGAGTTCTTAGAATTTATGGAAAAGTTGACATTTCCACTTCCTAGAAGGTTATGTTAATTTATATTGTAGATAATTCAGGTGTTTCCTCACTAATATCGAAGACTGATTGGACTTGTAAAGTAATCTGTTTTGTTTTTTTAGATTTTGAAGATGATGATTTGTATGGCCAGTCTGTGGAGGATGATTATTGTATTTCACCATCAACAGGTTAGTTGTTAAAAAAAAAATGATTTCTTTGATTTAGCTGTCTAAAAATGTCAAGTAAGTATAATTGTCATCCAGGACCAGAATGTTCATGAGGCTATACTATGTAATGTTGAAAAAGATAAGTATATGTGTATACGTCTTTATATACGCACGCATTAACATTTAAAGTTTTTATAATAGATGATTTGAAAACAAAAAGTAGATGTTGTATAGGCCAGGGTGGCCTTGAACTCAGTGGTCCTCTAGCTTTGGTCATACTTGGATGGATTTTTAAATAAGTATGCCCCAACCAAGTTCACCTACAAGAATTTCTTTACCCGTGAATAATTTTTGTTTTCTCTGTGTGTATGCGCCTTGTTGTCATGTTTGCGTGCCTTTGTTTAGGTGCATGCTGCTTCTGCACACACGTGGAAGTGCAGAGGGACCTCCAGTGTCTTGTCCCATTCTCCCCCTTAGTTCTTTATGTCAGAATCTCTCATTGAACTGTGGGCTAGGCTGGTGACCAGCAAGCCTTAGGGACCCTGTGTCTCTGCCACCCAAAGCACCATGCTTACAGACATGTACATGGCTACACCTGATTTTGATGGGTATTAGGGATTGAATTAGGCCCCCATGCTTGTGCAGTAAGAGCTGAGACATTTTAAGGAAAAATTAGGCAGTTTAAGAAAAGCTTTGGTACTTTTTTTTTCTAATATTCTCTGTAACATGTAGTTAATATAAGTTTGCTAAAATACTTGATCATTTGTGAAATTCTTAAACCTCTGAAGGCAGGTAGTAATAAATTTTATATCAGAAATATTTTGAATATTAGACTGGCATTTGGAAACTATTTATTTAGGAAAAGAATAGTAGTATTTAGACAGATTAGGGAGTCTTACAAGAATTGAGGTCTGCTAGGTATGGTGGCATATGCCTTTAATCCCAGGACTCAGGAGTCTGAAGCAGGTTGATCTCCATGAGTTTGAGGCCAGCCTGGTGTATATAGCAAGTAAGGCCAGCCAGAGCTACAGAGACCCTGTCTCAAACTGTATACATGTGTGTGTGTATTGAGATCTTCAGGGTTTCTTGAATATAGTTTGTATGAAGTGGACTGTTCATACAGCAGAATTTGCTCACAGATAGTGCAAATTTAAAGTCTCTTTCTATTTATTTATTTATTTATTTATTTATTTATATTATTATTATTTTTTTAATTGGTTTTTCGAGACAGGGTTTCTCTGTGTAGCCTGGGCTGTCCTGGAACTCACTCTGTAGACCAGGCTGGCCTCGAACTCAGAAATCCGCCTGCCTCTGCCTCCCAAGTGCTGGGACTAAAGGTGTGCGCCACCACTGCCCGGCTAAAGTCTCTTTCTAGATAGGCAGCATTTACCTAGTGTGCTAACAGCACAAAAGTTATTCTTTCAGAAATTGTTCTCTTGAGAGTTACACATATGACCTGGCTTACTTGATGGTTAATCACAGATGTCTGTATCTCTGATGGCTTGACTTGCATCTTGTATTGTTCACATTCCTGACATCCTAGCTATGAATTATTTTTGAACTTTTTGAAATTTGTTGAGATCACCACACAGTACTTAAATGCTTTTGCTTCTTTGCTAAACTTGCTTTTAGCAAAAGCATGTAACTTTGAATTTGTTATTTTCTAGAACATTTTCAGGGTGCTTAGTAGACATACTTGTTGCTTAGTAGGCATTTGAGAGATCCAGGTTGTGATCACCATCATCACCCTGACAGCAGTGACAAAAACCACCACCGACAGCAATCTAGAAAAGAAAAATGTGGGTGTAGCATTCGCATCAGACCAGAACATAGCCTGTGCTGGCTTGAACTTAACATGCTTCACAGACTAACCTACAATCTTGGAGTCCCTGCTCTAGCATCCCCAATGTTGGATCACTGGCCTGTGTGCCCTCTGCATGGCCTAGGCTGATTTTGAAATGTGTACTTTCAGGAAACTTCCCATGAGAAGTGAAGAGTTTTGGACTGGTTCTGTTACTTGGAGCAGTAGCCTGCCATGACAGAGCAGCAGGATTGCTCAAGGGCCTTGTTGGCTGCTCTGTGAGGCGGACTCATCCTTGTTCTGGTGTCATTGTTGGTGTCTGTCCTAGTTTCTCCTTCGTTGCTGTAATGAAGTTAATAAAATATCAGGAGTGGAAGCAACTTGGTAGATTAGGGTTTATGTAACAAAAATGCCCCAAGAGACATGCTCACGGGCCACCGTGATGGAGTTCCTCAGCTGTATTTCCGTCTTCACACCAGGGTCAGGAGTCACACTGTCCGAACAAACACCCTTCGGAAGAGTCCTTTGGGGATGAATGAACAGATGGTGTCTCAGGAGCTCAGGGAATAACAATCTCCGTTCTTTTATTCATTTTGGAGGCGAACATACTCTACTCTTGATCTAGTGAAGTCTGTAATTTAGTTGCTTTACCAATTAATAGAAACTTCTAAACTTTAGCCCATATGCATGCATTTTTCTTTTTATTTCTTGATAAAAGTTTTTTTTTTTTAAATGTAGCTCTTTAAATTTTTTTTTTACAAAGATTTTTTTCATACTGATTATTGAATATATGCAAAAGAACCAGGATAAGCAACTTAAAGTCTATTTTGTGTCAATTAAAGCAAGTGATAGTAGCCCTTTGATATATTTGTTCTGAACCTTTACTCATCATCATTTGTGTGTAAGAAAAACCCTATTTTTTTCTTTTTACTATAAAGCAGCTGTCAGGTCCTGTGCAGATAGTTTGCTGCTTTAGGCTGATGGGGAACAATCCTGACTGAAGTCTGAGCATGGTGACAGGAAGGTTGAGTAGGGCTGCTAAGTTAGGGAGTATGTAGGTAGAGCAATGACTACCGAATGTCGTTGCTTTTGGGAGACTCACAGAATTCATACAAGTCACAGCATGAAAGGATGGGTGGGACCTGGGACCAGTTGTGAAAGGTCTGTGTCATTTGTGTCTGTGTCTGCTTTAACTGGAGGTGTCCGAGTAAGGAGGGGATGCTGTTCACCAGGCAACTGATGATGTACACACTAGACTGGCTGTCCTGGAACTCACTCTGTAGACCAGGCTAGCCTTGAACTTACAGAGATCTGCTTGCCAGAAGCTGGCATTAAAGATGTGTGCTACCACTTCCAGCAGGACAGTGTTTCTTACGCTTCCCCTGAGGTATTGAACAGCAGAGAGTAGTTGTTTAATGCAGGTTTCTTTTTTATTTGTACTAGTTGCCTTTCTTTTTTTCTTTTTTTTTTTGGTTTGGAACATCCCCAGAAACAGACGCTTCTAGCAGAAGGTGCAGCACTTACAAGCTTTAACTTCGGTGTCTCTATCAAAATCTCTAGTGAAACTTGTTGAGGGAAGCATCTGATTCTCAGTAAGCACTGGCTGGTCTTAGGTTTCTTGGGTCTCGGTGGTATTAGACAGTTGGAGACTGCACACAGTTAATGTTGAGCTAAGCAAAAAACAATTCATGAAAACCCGGAAAACAATTGTAAATCTCTAGGCAGAAAACAGCACCATTTGTATTTTTAGGCTGACAGAGTAAATCTAAAATGCCAGAATTTTAAAGCTTTAACTTTACAGATCACTAGAAATAAAAGATTGTCAATCTAGTTATTACTTGATGGTTATAAGACTCATCTCTGGTCTGTGATTTTTAATGGTGGAAGATGTATTCTTAGAGAATCTGAAACAATGTTTCTTCAGTGTTCGCTTGTAATACTAATTTTATCTCCTTGCATAGCATGGGGAAGAATACACATACATGTAAATAATATGTGCATTCTTGAAATACTTGTGTTCAAAAATAAAATTAAGAATAATTACAGGGAAAATAAAAATAGGACATGTCTTTCAGCCTGTAGATCACTAACAAAACCAATATTAATGAAAGTACTTGCACATTTCGAGAGATAATATTAGCTCTCTAATAAAGAATATAGTTTCAGGACTTTTTGTCTTAAAAGGGCAAAAGCTTGATTGGAAGAGATTAAGGATTGTGACTAATGGGTAATGTTGCAAAGGCAGCATTATATTAATACTACATTCATATTAAACATTCTTGGAACAAGGCTGTATGTAGCTCAACTGAGGAAGAATGCACTGGTCATAGTGAACCTACAGGTGCAGTAGAGATCAGACTTCCAGAGAACGCTCAAGTGTTGAGTGGCATTGTCTAGACTAAGCATCTTTCCTGGTACACCTCCTTCTTGCCCTTCTTTACTAATTACTACACATGCTTTTTGTTCTCAGTTTCCTTGCATGTATTAACTTCTTGTTCAATCTTCAAGTTTTCTATGCTCCTACCTCCTTTATTGTAACTGCTTCAGTCTCCAGTGATTAATTTGTTTCTCCAGTACTTGTTAAATATGTTACTCATTTGGATTTTAAAACACAACAATTTTCTTTTGTTTTCCCTGCAAATCTATATGGTCATTTCTTGTGGCCTTATTACTTATGGGATGCAACTTCATATTTTCTGCATTATCTTTAGATTTTGGAGGTAGTTTCTCCTTCAACATTAATACCTCCCTGGAACTATGCACAGAAATCCAATGTAGGAATTGTGTTCAGTGGGTTTAATATGTTCTTAGGAAAAGTGAAATACTGTGAAGGCCCTGCTATGCAGTGCTGCTTTGTGTTTCTGTCCTTAATGAATATATGCCTAAGCCATATATATACTAGAGTGACAAATTTGTGTGTGTGCATGTGTGTGAGGCTGACTGGTTTACAATGCCATTGTATGATTGAAAAATGAGTTGTTTGAAATTTAAGGCCTGTTGAGTGCTGGAGTGATGATGGCTCAGTGGCTAAGCACACTACTGTGGGGGGACCATCTATCAACTCAAGTTCCAGAGGATCCAGTGCCTCTGCTGATGTGCAAGGGCACGGAGCATGCTTGTGTTGCACAGATACATACTGAAGCAGCATATTCATACATACACATTAAATATATAAATCTAAAAGTACATACATACACATATATATTCTTTTTTTTTTTTTTTTTGAGATTTATTTTATTTTATACATATTGCTCTCTTCAGGCACACCAGAAGAAGGCATTGGATCTCATTATAGATGATTGTGAGCCACCATGTGGTTGCTGGGAATTGAACTCAGGACCTCGGAAGAGCAGTCAGTCCTCTTAACCGCTGAGCCATCTCTCCAGCCCCACACATATACATTCTTAATGTTTATACTTTCAGTAACTTTTTGGATTCTGTCAAAATTAGTGTTTTCATAGGTACTAAAATTTAGTCTAATGTTTGGTTTTCTATGAAAATACATTTGGAGTGCTTTAAGTAAATGAATTTGATGTATGCTTTAAAATCTCAGTCCATTAAAGGAGCATAATCATGGGGAAGGATGAAACTAGATGAATGGAATGTTCTTGGAGATTAGGGGAAAGGAGAACAGTGAGAGATTAGTAAATCCTTAGTCTGAGGATGTGGGTAGAACTTGGGTGGATTTATATCGTCCTGGGACATTGCTAATTAATCACTCTTGTCAGACGTGGACTACTGGCTGTGGTGATTAGATCTGTGTGTGTATTGATGCATGTGAATTTGTGAATGTCTGTCTGTGTGCATGTTCGTGTGTGTGTGTGTGTGTGTGTGTGTGTGTGTGTGGTGCACACTTGTGAATATGCAGATGGCTACCCCCTGTGTCTGAGGTTGGAGCAGAACATCTTGATAGTTTCTCTGTTTTAGTGCCTTCAGACAGGATTTCTCACTGAGCTGGAAACTTGCTGTTTAGGCTAGGCTAGCTGACCGGCAAGCTGTTGGGCTTTGTCTCTCTGTAGCACAGGGGATACAGGCATGTGTGGCCCTGCTGTTCTTTTTCGTGGGTGCTGGGCATGTACAGCTTGTAGAACAAGCACTCTATGCCCCAGGGCAGCCTCTTAGCCCCAGGATTTTTTAATTTTTAGCTTTTGTTTTCAGTTCTGAGAGTCAAACCTAGGACCTTACATAAACCAGGGAAGCACTTTACTGGTAAGCTATAGCCACATCTCCTTTATCTTAGCTTGTGTTAGAAAAAAATAAGAAAATATTGGGAATTGGCTGTATTATAGAATTTTTCATTTTATATTCTAGCTGCTCAGTTTATTTACTCACGACGTGACAACTCTGAAGAAGAATATGGTTATGAAGATCTGAAAGAGTCTTCTAATTCTCTTTTGAATCACCAATTAAATGAAATTGACCAAGGTATGACTTTTTAAAAAATAGCATGTCTTCATTGGCTGAAAATGATCACCAAGTAAGAATTTATGAATTTTATGGAAGTTATTCATAGTAATGTTTATGGGCATTAATGACACAAGCACATCTTTGAAGGAAAAGTTCTGTTATATTTGATGTGTTTTTGAGAGTCTATGTAATTATGTGTAGAGAAATTGATTGCATTGAGCACAACAGTTGCTCAGTCACAGGACTTTGGACTGAGTTTTCTCCTCCTCTCACCCTTTACATGGAGGAGAAAGTCCAGTGATGATTTGTTTAAAGAACATGGAAAGAATCTTGGCTCTCGAGCTTTCGTGGGGCAGATGATTAAATGACAAGAACATGGCTTCCAGGAAGTCTAAAGAAGGCACTGAAGAGCAGAGTAGCAGGCTGCCACTACTCTGCTGCCATGTCTGACAGGGAAGTTTCCAGGAAATCCAGGAAGGAGCAGCAGCAGTGGCAGCCGACTGCTTGTTTTCAGCTCTTACACATCTGAGAAGGGGTAACTATGGACTGATTGCCTTTTACAAGAATATTTCACATTGCCATTGCTTCAAGTATCACCCAAGCCACACCCTAAATGAGCACCGAGCCAGCCAGTGTCAGTGATGCCGCCTGTGAGGAGGAGGGAGGCCGAGATGCTTCACTCTTCCCTTGCAGTAGATTTTTTTCTGCACCTGTTTTTAACGTGTAAATTTATAATTTGGAAACAATAAGCAATGGTGAGTCTGTAAGCTGATCTTTGAATGTTAATAAAATAGCAACTACTGAGGCTGGAGAGATGGCTCAGTGCTTAAGAGTACTTGCTGCTCTTCCAGGAGACCTGAGTCCAGTTCCCAGCACCGACATGAGAGTTCACAAGCATTCATTAATCCGGTTCTCTCTCTGACCTCTGTGCCACCAGGCCTGGACTTGATGCACATACATTCATACAGGCAAGACACTCATACATATGAAATTTATAAATAAATTAATATTTTTTTAATGCCAGATGCTAACAAAATCAGGATAAATGGAAAGACATAAATATATAAAATTAGACATTAGAAACAGATAGAAGAAATTATAATCTGGTGGATTATAGAGCTAGTATATGCACTCAGGAGGTTTCTTTGTATTCTTAGTATAGTCTTGAGGATAAGGAGGTAGGAGTAGGCTAAAAGTCCTTTTTCTGCTAAGTGTGCTTCTATGGTTAATAATTAAGGACTTAGAAAAGACCAAGTTATATTTGAGAAAGAAGGCTAGTTTTCTGGCCTGAACATATACGAGACAGGCATAATTGTCATGTGTTTCATGAAGTGCTTTGCTGGCACTATATTAACACCCTGAATCTGACTGGCCTTATTGGTAAGCCTTATTTTATAGGGATACCAATAGGATATGGGTTAATTAGGCCAGTTTACCTGCATAGGCTCCACTTTTTACCCCTTATGACACTTCCTCTTTCTATAGATCATATGGATAGTTATTAGAGGTTTGGATGCTATCTCTGCTAATTGAACTGACTTCCAATTTCAGTGATTCATGTATTAATCCAACACATTATTTCCTATTCACAGGGAAAGTCTGTAAACCTTTTAAAGTAAACCTTATACAGATATAAAGCAGAATTGTCCCGGTATTTGAGGAAATTATTTTTAATAATTAAAGGTGCAGTTAAGCATATAGTGCAGCGTTTACAAAGGGAGTCTTGACAAGAGATGCCTCAGAGTAGATGTTAAGCACAGCAACTTGTGTGGTGCATGAAGACTGCATTCCGCGGATGTCAGGCATACAGAGTTCCCATGAGGAATATGATCATTGTGAAATAGCCAAGTGCTGCAATGTGCAAATGTGTATTTGTTTTATTCTTTAGCCTCTAGGTACCTGGTCCTGTTTTTAGCTCTTAAGGATATGAAGACTCTGATGAGTGTAATACTGACTTTTTATAAGAATAATGAAAATCTTTAAACATTACAATCTTAAGTTTAAATATGGTCTTAAAAATGAATGTTCACTTTCATCTTAGTTTTCTGGACTTTATTTTTATGCTAAATTGTTTTGATAACTTTAAAGGATAATTTTTGTTGGCTGGGGAGAGCTCATCAGTTTGAAAAAAATCTTTAAAAGTAGTAATTTATAACATGTAAGAAATATAGTTAGTGATTAATTGGGTTCACCAAGTTGAAAGCAGTTCAGTCCCTTTCCCTTTTGACGCATGCTAAAAGTAATGAGTATAAATTCCACCGTCACTGTTTACAAATGTTAGAGTGTGCCATTTGTAATTTTATAAAGTTTTTTTTGAATTATGTGTATATGTGTATGTCTGTGGTTGGCTTGTGCATGTGAGTAAAGGTGCCTGTAGACCTCAGAAGAGGGTGTTGGAGCCTCTGGAGCTGGAGTTCCAGGTTGATCTGATCTACCCAGCATGGGTGCTTGGGAACAAACTATTCTCAGTAGGATTAGTGCCTGCTCTTACCCTTTAAACCATCTCTCCAGCTCCATCCATTTGTATTTTTAAAGCAGAAGGCAGTATTGTTCTGGAGACATGTAACATCATCCTGTATTGAGAAGAGGCATTATTGTATACACTTTTTATGTATTTTCCAGGTTTATTCAGAAACATTGATTCTATTGATTTCTTCACTAATGAGATGTGAGGAGACAGGTGCATAGTAGAAAAATGTAACTTGTAACTTCTACCAAAGAAAAGGGAAGTTTGAGTAGCCTAGTGTAGTTTAAAGTTCTCCAATGTGACAATGTAGAGCTCTTTGAAGATACTGTATAGTTCAGCTTTCTAATCTGTTGTGTTCTAGCTCGCCTTTATTCATGCCTTGATCACATGAGAGAGGTACTGGGGACGCTGTGCCCGATGACATACTGACTGAGGCAATTCTGAAACACAAGTTTGATGTGCAGAAGGCTTTGTCCATGGTTCTGGAACAAGATGGTGTGCAGACTTTGAAGGAGAAGAGTGAGCGAGCAGTGTGTGCAGGACAGCCTTCAAAAGGTATGCCTTCACCTGCTCTGTCCATCTCCTTGGGATGCTCAGACGCTATGCTTAGCTCACTTACATCATTTACCTTGTAGTTTGCAATTTTGTTAAGATTTTTAATTTTGTTTTATATGCATGAGTGTTTGGCCTGCATTTATATCTGTGCCCCACACGTGTGTAACGCTGTAGAGGTCAGAAGAGGGTGTGCGGTCCCCAGAACTGGAGTTAAGGATAGTTGTGAGCTGCTGCGTGGGTGCTGGGAACCAAACCTTGGTCCTCTGTAAGAGAAGAGTGATTCATTCTCTTAACCACTGAGCCAACTGAGCCCCTGGTTTGGGAAGTTTCAACCTGAGCACTATGTTCTCTTCCTGTGAAAATGTGTGCCTACCAACAGCAAAAAGAAAATACAGTCAGATAAAAGAAATCATTTTCCTTCTTGTTAGTTTCTCACTAAACTATTGCCTTTTAAAAATACTAATGAGATGAGATAGAAGTGAGAACCTAGCTATTAATGTTAAAAATTTCTGTTTATATCATGGATGATTATAATTTCATGTTATTTAAGTATTAAGTATTATTAAATAATATTAAATTCTGAAATTATATTCATCACATTTTTAGTTTTAGCTAACGTGTAAGAAAACAATAGATGTTTAATGTTAAAATTATAGGGTTTGGAGGTATGGACATCGAGAATTGTGGTATATATGTATTAATTGTTATGATTTCTATTAGTGGGAGTATGATCATTTGTTAACTGGATTGATATGTCCTTTAATCTTTGAATTAGACTTCTGCAAAATTGCCTAGCCTACTACTTTGAAATCAGTACTTTTCTGTGGCGGGGACGAAGCTGAAACATGTATTTTTAATTGATCATGATGATAATGTCTTCTTTTAATAATGTGTCCTTAGAACACAGAAAAAAGTCACAGGTGTTTGCTGTTTTTAATGTCTTAAAATACAGAATAAAATGAGCCCAGTTTTTTCATTTTTTAAAAGAAGTTCTAATGAGATAATCATGATAATTTTACTATGATAGACCTTCACAGTCATGAACTGTATGATTCAATAAATTCATGACAACTAGAACATTGGTACTTAGTATTACATACACAGAGAACATAGCATGAAGGTCACTATTATTAGAGGTACTATTCCTTTTTTGTTTTCCTCATGATCCCTATTGATAAATAATGAACAAATATCATTTATATCATGATCAAGAGAAGCACTTAGTAATTAAATGCCTCATTTCATGTCTCCTTTTGGTTGCTGTGACCGTCTCCTGCAAATGTCAAATCATGCATCTGAACATTAATGGCTCTTGTAAGGTAAGGAGTCTTATTTTCTTCCTTTGAAGTTTTACCTCAAAATGTCCACCATTCTTATCCTCAATCAGAAAATCATTTGGATAGCAGTAGCAAACCTTTTGATTGTTCTAGCTCAATAGCAGAATATGGATCCCATAGTTCTTCACTTGAGCCACATCACTATTTACTTCATAGAAAAGAGAAACGTGTCAGACCCCAAAGTGAAAAGGAACTAGAATCATGTAAGTTAACAAAAGAGCTGCCTCTAGCTCACCTGATTCATGATACGACAAGAGATTCTTGTGCAAGCCAGTCGTCAGCCAGACTGCCACCCTCAGACAGCAGGCAGAGTGGGCTTCTTAAGAGTCTAGATGCTGATGTGGTAAGACCTCCTGCATCTGCGTGTGCTCCTGAAGAGGATTCTACTTTCAAAGGAATACCAGACTTAGAGTCCCTAATGAGGGAGGACATGGTAGCTAGTGGTCCTTTGGGTATTCAGAGCAGCTCACTACCTGATTGTCAAAGCATTCCAGTGCAGAATGTCTTGGGAAGCTTAAGTAATCCATTGCACTTCTCTAGCCCAGTGGAAAATAATTCCAGTATAAACACTGAAGTTAAACAAAGTGCCAAGAATAATATTGTGAAAAATGACAGTTTACCGTTTTCTCAGCATGAAAGTCCATCCCTAGCAGAGCTGTTTGAGGGACACAGAGAAAACAGCTCTGGCCAGTGCTTTACTTTATCCGACCTGTGTAACCAATCATCTGCCAGCTTGGGTTCCCTTCCCCTGTCAGAACTGGCAAACCGCTCTCAGTCTGCTAATGGAGTATCAGAACTAACAGGATCTCTGTCATCTTTGGCATTTTGTAAAACTGCTCCCACGAGAGACCTGGAGAATTTATCTCTTTCTGATTTGATTGCAAAAACTATTGAACTAGACAATTCTCAGGTTAAGAGAGATTCCTTTGAACTTAGTTTATCTGAAATGAGTCCTGAAGTTGACTCAAATATTGATCTTAGTGTCTTGATAAAAACTCCAGAGTTTGTCCCAAAGCCTGTAGTTGACTCATCAGTTGCTCTAACACCAGACACTAAAGTTCTGAGTTCAAAGTTAGGGAAACCTTCCAATTCTAATAAAGATAGTAAGAAAAACAAAAAAGCTTCCCTTACTAGGAAAGCTCCTCTGTCTCTGCCGTGGACCAAGGCCCTTGCTGCTAGGCCTTCAGCTTTCGCTTCAACGCTGTGTCTTCGCTACCCAGTGAAAAGCTGCAAGAGGCGCACTCTTGAACTCTACAAGACTTTCCTTTATAGCAGACAAGTTCAAGATGTATCGGACAAAGAAATAAGTCCTCTTGTAGCAATAACACCATTTGACTTCAAATCAGCATCTCCCGATGACATTGTGAAAGCTAATCAAAAGAAAGCATTTACTAGAGAATAGGAACAGAAAAAAAACTTGGTTACTGTTGTAAGCTTTTAAATCTCAATGTAAAGTTTTTGTAGGATCATTTTATATTATGGGATTCAAATTGTGATTTTTATTAAAATTGTCTTAAGTCCATTATAACAACTTAAGTTAAGGATTTTTTGCACTGAGAATTTTTTTATGATATCTTGGAGTAATGACTGTTTTCATTTAAGTTACTAGCTCAAAAGAGTGTGTGTTTACAATGTACATATGGAAACATGATATTGTGAATTGGACCTCAGATATTTCATTTGACATCCAGCTTTCTTAATTTTTTTTCTATGAAATATTTTTTGTCCTTTTTTTCTTAAATGAAAGTGCAGCTACTTGGGATTGTCATAGTATGAAGATTGCTCTCAGGATACATAGCATAGCTGAGACATGCTTATATTTTCAGCTATTATTGGTATCATTCCTTGTTTCATTATTTTACTAAGGTGACTACTGAAACTTTCCTATTAGAAAAACTTAAAATTCTTGATTTTGCAAGTACTATGAAATATGGTTAAGGTGAATTTTTGATGATGAAATGAAAATCTTTTAAGGGACCATGTATATATTGGAATTGGATTAAAAGAAATTATTTTTATACATTATATATTTTGTAGGTTTTAAGGCATCTTCTTTAAAATAAACATCTAGACCGTATTTAGAAGTATGTTTGCATGTTATTTAAATAGTTTTATCAGATATCTGACAGCTGCTGTAGAGTGAATAATCAGATGTAGATTCTTCCTAAAAAGTTCCTGATAGCTGTGTGCCCAGCAGTCCCAAAGTTCCATAGTGGCCAAGCCCATGAGAGTGCTTGTGGTCAGTGGGATAAGAATACTTCTACAGCATGGGTCCTCAGTTAGAATTAGGAGTCACCAGAGAATATTTTCTAAACATAGTCACTGTTACTGCTTTTCAGACTGGCTGAGTAGGTTTCTGAGGGAGGCCCTGGAGAATGTATTTTCTAGATGATACTTAATGTATCAGGTGATACATATGTCTGCTTTTCCTGGAGAATTGTGGAGTAAAAATTTTAATGCCAAATATATCAGACCAAGTTAATTTCTAATAATCAGGAATATCAAGGACAAGTTACTAATTGGGGATAATTGTCTTTTGCCTAGAATGATAAACAGTAGTGTTAATATTCCTTGCATAATGTTATTTCTTCATAAATATTGAGTAGCTGCCCATTATTTTTTTTTTTCTGGCAGCGGCTTCACTATTCTTTGTGTGTGTGTGTGTGTGTGTGTTTATATTCAGATTGATTTTTCCAGTAGTTTGAGCTGTAAATGATACTGCCATATCCAGCATTTTACTGAGTCACAATACAAGTCCCACAATCTGTTTGTAACTGAATATTTCTTTGTTTATAATGTCTAGGAGATTATAAAAACCACAACATGCATTTTAAGATTAGCATTAAAATTTGGGTTGCCCTTAGCCACTGTCTTTGGTTTTCTAGTCTTTTACTTCTAGTAACATAGTAGCTTAACTATTTAGATGACTTACCAACTAGATTTATGTGCAGGTAGTGACCAGTTTAGAGATGAATGTATTCTGAGATTGTAATGCTGAATTATTCCTCATAGATTAAGCCCTATGTAAGTGATCCTCTTTCCGCAGAAAGCCAACTATTCATACTTGATCCATACTGAAGAGTATGATAATATTGTTTTACTTTTTATGATGGAGTAATTTTTAAGAAGAAAAACAATATACTTTGTAAGCTATACTTAGGTGGGCTGTGTGCCCTTGTTGGCTGATTAGAATTGAACTACCACTTAGATTTTTTTCTCATGCAGAAAAGGTACACACATACACACACACACACACACACACACACACACACACACACATGAACCTTTGTGTGTGTGTGTAATTACATTTACATGATAATATATGACACATATATTTATATATACATATATAAAATTTCTTTAAAAAAATAACTTCCTAGCCTTCCTGTTTTTCTTGACTTGGCTCCTAGCCTGTCTGGCATGTGCTTAACAAGGTCTTGTCCTTCTGACTGAGAATGTCACAGTTTCTGAGACTCAGTGAATCCGAGAGTCTTTCTGCTGTTACCCTTCCATGGTCCCTGGTGAAGAGCAGGGTGTGCTCAGCAAGTGTGCACCAGCTGCTGCTGTCTTGGTAGCTCAGGGATGTTGAATGTGTTAGGGTTACTTTGTTTCCTATTTCAAATATCCATGTTGACACTCAGCCATCTTTGTGCTATGATTAGATGCCTCCATTTACATAGGAAAACAATAAAATTAGTTCTAAATGATGCAAATGATTTTCAGAATGATCCCTTTTGCTCTTTGTTTTCTTTGTTCTTTAAAGGATCTGTTGTGTCAATGGGCATTTTGTCATTCTCATTGTAAAGAACTTGGTTCTT
The DNA here is from genome assembly GCA_021653895.1 of Mastomys natalensis. Lineage (NCBI taxonomy): Eukaryota > Metazoa > Chordata > Mammalia > Rodentia > Muridae > Mastomys > Mastomys natalensis. The sequence goes on along the minus strand of JAJTUV010000928.1, from coordinate 474,002 downwards.
AAAATTGTCTAGAACCATGAATCCTTTCCGTACAGAGCACTAATGCTGTGTCCTGCTTTTCCTGCTTTCCCACGTGCATTTTCCTCTGTGCGGCCTCCGCTTTGAACCTTTTTTTTACCCTTTCTTAAAGAAATAGTAATAGCTATTATAGTTGATATTGGTATGGAGCTATCATGTCACCCCAGTGATAACATCAGGGAAGCACTATAAAAGGAAGCGTTTGTAAAATGACTGCTGTCTTCTAGATTGGGCTTGAACAGCATGTATTTGGATCATTATATATTGAAAACAAATTATGTATCGTCAACTTTTTCTTTGTTCACAAATGTATATATGTATGTATATATATTTGTTTATAAAATATGTTCTATAGTAGCTTAGAAATTGTTTTTTGTATTTTAATAATGGAATGTGTATAAGCAAAGATAATGTTGAATAGAAAGGGAAGAATTAATAGGAATTTCTATGATAGTTTTTTATATATTTGTACCTATAATTATGTAAGACTCTGTAATTGTGTAACTAATTTTCATGCTGTGGAAACTTGTCACATTTTGAGTGTATATATACATTTTTATAAAAGCTACATTGAATAAATTACAATTCTGAGATTTTCTTAAATCAAGTATGAAAACATTGTTTACCCATTAGAAGTTTCTATAGAAGTTTCGTACTTCAGAGTAGTATTTTGATAATTTATCCAGAAAGTACTATTCTTTCATCTTTCTATAGATAAATTAGAAAACAATCCACTCACGTGTGAAGAATTTCTTCCAATGTACTTATTACTTATAGTCTTTTTCCCTGTGAGATTGTACGTGTATGTGTTTGTGAGTTAATATTTTGTGCCTCATATAGAAACATAAGCATTCATACAGATTACTGAATATTGATCTCTGAGGTGATGGTGGGAGGGGAAAGAATTGAATGCATACTTCCTATCTTTTCATGCCTGACTTATATTGTGCTATTTAAAGCAGAATGTTTTAGGTGTATGTGTTATGCCAAAGTGAACAGCCTGAGGATTCTCACTTCAAAGAGGATGGTGGATGTGGGCATCTGTTTACCAGTTGCAATACTTGTAACTCTGAAAGTGATCTCTTTCTTTTTGTTTCCTCATCTGAACTGCTGCTACTTGCTTTTTTTTTTTTTTTTTTTTTTTTTTTTTGTCTTCATTGGTATCGTCCTCTGTTGCTTAGGTCAAAAACCCAGCATCATCTTTGACACCTCTCTTTCTGACCTGCTACTTATAATTGATTGCCACTCTATGTCTAAGTTACGTATGAGTAAGCGTTTATTTATATACACATGCACGCAGTTCTTATTATTTGGGTTTATTATAGTGCACAAAGTGACTGATAATATTGAACTAGAATTTAGAGACATTCTTTGTATAGGACATACATGATTACTATGTCCTGTAACTGATGAGCCACTGGTTGCATGCACAGCGACCACTCAATATGTAACTTGGTTTTACACATGCCTCTATTAAAGAGAGATTACTTAGTATGTATTATTGCATCTCATTACTGCATTAACATTGAGCTCACAGGTGATAGTTTAACATAATACCTCATCTTGTGCACTGTATTCACAACACATCTCATAGTCTTCTGGTGCTCAGAGATTGTTGACATGTCAGTATTCTGCTTCTAAGAAGACAGAAATAGAAAACCATGGCACCAAATCAACCATGAAAAGCACGTGTGTACAGAGTTGAAACAAGAAAATAGTGTTGCCGTGTTTGGCCTTACCTGGGAGCTTATCTGTTGATGACTCAAATTGTCCAGTGTTCTGTGCAGGCCTGTAAGTGATGGCCACGGTGCCCTGAGGAGTGTGATTTGGGGGTTACCACTACATATGGGTGGACATTGGTATACCCAGTCTTTGGTCCATGAATCAAGGGGATCTGACACACATCATCTGACCCGCTAGTTCTCATCTTTAGTGCTCTCTTAAAAGCTGTTAGCTTTTGAAAGGACTGCAGAAACATCTAAGGAGTTTCTTGACTGAGTGCATTTCCTCTTGAAATATTTCATATACCAGACCCAGTGTAATTCTTCTGAGATATTCATATAATTTCCTCTTTTTTTGCCTAATTGTTCTGCTTTTATTTGTAAGTCCCTGTACCTGATATATTTAGTTAGTCTCACGGGCACATCTCCTTGAGCTTCCTCTTCTCTCTTCCCCTCTTCTCTTGTACCTGGCTCCATTCTCTTCAGATTGGAATCATTGTGTCTTTGTAGGTGTCTGAGGCTTGCTGTATTCTTAGTCCCACTGAATAGGAGTTGCTAGTACATCTGCAGACATTCATACACTTTTTATTTTCACCTTATAGAAACTCTAACTACCGCTTCAGGCTTTTTCTCTTGTCTTTCCATATTTTTAAATTACTCTTCTTAGAAGTTTTAGTTCTTATTTTTTTGCCTACTTTTTTTCTGTTTTAAGTTCAGTAAGTTTTAGCAATATATGTGTATATGTATATTTATCTATAAGCAGAATTATATGTACTTATAGGCTACAGAAATTAGTCCTTATAATAATCATTACTCTTGATTTCTATTTTGCCATTCTTAAATTTTGGCTTAGTTTGGACAGTATTTCTGCTGTCCCCCATGCTGGCCCACAGTTCACTGTGTGGCCTGTGCTGACTGCAGCTTATGATGTTACTCCTCAGCTCCGAAGTTGCTGGCTTACAAGTACCTCTGCTTTCAGCGCTTGGGTTATACTTTAGAAGATAATTTTTTTTTTTTTCAGTTTTTAAATCAAGTTTGTCAGTCTTCTCAAGATATTTTGTTTGAAAGTTTGGATTCATTATGTTAATTAATATGAGATAATTTATCTAATACCTGACAGAATTTTTTTTTATTTTTTATTTTTAGCTTTGTCTTTTTGATTCAATGACACTAAGGGCTAACAATAAATTTGGTTTCCCCACCAACATCTTTACCTTTTATACAAAGGTAGGTTTATTATTAGCCCTGTTGGACATATACTAAATTTTTCTCTATCTTGGGGATCTACTAATACTTTTGAATTTTTGTTCGGTTTTAATATTTTTGAAGATTTTGTTTTTATGATTTATTTTTAAGTAGCTTTCTTCCCCATTTAAGTTTAGAGAATGGATGTTTAGTGATTATAAAGCATCTTTGGAGTCAAGAAAACACTGTTTCCCTGGATACAGAAGACTTATATAGTGTTAAAGTGTTAGTGTTCTCATAGGTTTTTAGTATCTGTGTACAGTGATGTGCAGCTCCTAGAATCCTCTCTGCCGTGCTAGATTCTGTTTCCCATCATTTTAAGATGATATCCACACATAAAATTAGTTTATATTGTTGGTTTAGAACTTGATTGTGTATCTTAGACTGGCTCAAACTCAGGATCCTTCTGCCTGAGCCTCAGTGCGTAATTACAACTCTGTACCACCATAGCCAGCTCTCAGCCATTTTAAATGCATTAATTTCTCGTGATTAGACCTCTTGTTGTCTTTTTTTACTGAGTCCTTTCTCTTCTCCTCCTTTTAGAATATCACAAAATAGTTTCTGAGTTATTAGTACATGAATTGTGATTTTTGTGCCTTATATTTTCATGACAAATAGCAGATTGAATCCCCTTGTTTGCTGGAGTACCTTTCATATCTTCTGTTCTTGTGTGTATATTAGTTACTAATTTTGTTGCTGTGATGAGCCTGCTAGGCAATTTGGGGAGTATTTGGGTCATGGTTTGGGGCTAAAATCCAGGAGGCCAGAAGCACAAGGGTCAGGTTATAAAAGCCTTTTCCTGTCTCCTAGTGACCCACAGATCCAGGGACCATCTGTTTAAACAGATGAGTCTGGGAATATCTCAAGTTTACACAGCTAGGTAGTCTGAGTCTCTTATGTCTCTTGTGGCTTTCTTTTATTTCCACCCTTCCTCTCTGCCCTGGAGTTTTCCTCCTGATCCTCTTTCTCCATCTTGTTGATTTTGTCTTCTGCATGCTCGAATGTATTGGCTGTGTGTGTGGGGGGTGGGGGGTGGGGATGAGTGTGTGGGTGTGTCTGTGGTGTGCCTGGTCCCTTGCTGAGGTCAGGAGAACCATCAGGTCTCCTGAAACAAGCCACCGTGTGGATGCTGGGAACCCGATTTAGGTCATCTAGAAGAACAAAAAGTGTTCATTAACTACTGAGACATTTCTTCAGCTCCATTTGTCTAGTTTTAAAATTTTCTTTTATCTTTTTTTTTTGTTTTTCGAGACAGAGTTTCTCTGTGTAGCCCTGGCTGTCCTGGAACTCACTCTGTAGACCAGGCTGGCCTCGAACTCAGTTCTTTTATCCTTTAAGTTCTTCTTTAAAAAAAAAAAAAAAAAAAATTGATTTATTTTATGCATGAGTACACTGTCGCTGTCTTCAGACACACCACAAGAGGGCATCGGATCCCATTATAGATGGTTGTGAGCCCCCCATGTGGTTGCTGGGAATTGAACTCAAGACCTCTGGAAGAGCAGTCAGTGCTTTAACTGCTGAGCCATCTCTCCATCTTTAAGCTCTTCTTAGCTATAGTATATTTACTATTGTTCATGTGCTAAAATATAAAGTATTTTCTGGGGGTTGGAGAGATGGCTCAGTGATTAAGAACACTGGCTATTCTTCCAGAGGACTTGGGTTCAATTCCCAGCACCCATGTGACAGCTCACAACTGTCTGTAACTCCTGTTTGAAGGGATATGACACCCTCACACAGACATACATGTAGTCAAATCACCAATGTACACAAAATGAAAATAAATAAATTAGATAAAGTATTTTCTTTTCTCATTCATATTCTGTATTCTCCATCTGTTGTTGTTTTCTTTATTTTTCTTAGAGTATCTTCTTATAACCTCTGTCTCTGCCCATTTGAATATTTTTTGAGGAAGAGGGAAATCTAGTTTTAAAAGTATATTTACTTCATATTTTAAATTCTCTATGTGTGTGTGATTGTATGTACACATGAATACAGCTGCCCACGGGAGCCAGAAGATGGCATCAGAATTTCCTGGAGCTAAAGTTGCAGGTAGTTTATCCAGTGTGTGTGCTCAGAACAGTATTGCATCCATATGAGAACAGGACACACTCTTAACTGCCGAGCCATCTGTCCAGTTGCTGGAAGTTCACTTTCAACAGCATCACTGAAGGATATTGGAGAGTGTGCATGGCTGAAGTCAGAGCATCTTGTGTTCTTGACCTTGCTATAGTCTACTCTGGGTTCATGTTCAGCACAGCTTTATAAATATTTCATTTTCTTCCTTGGAGACATAGCATAAACCCCTTACCTTGAATAGTAATTCGTATAATTTCTAAAATAGTGTATTAAATGTTATCTTTCTTAATTTTGATAACTGGGTTAACATGTCTATTAAAGCATACTAGTAGAAAATATACATAGCCTAAGAATGGGTCACCCATACAGTTTGTATGCATGAGCTGTTAAAAGAGCATATGAGAGATTTAAGTCAGGATGATCTGTCAGTTTTCTGATGTGTTTGTTTACTTTGTCACATCTGAGGTGGCTCACACCTTTAATCACAGCACTCTGGAAGCGAGAGGCAGGCAGATCTCTGAATTCTAAGCCAACCTGGTCTACATAGTGAGCTTTATCCAGGACAGCCCAGGGCTATATGTAGAGGGACGTTGTTTCGACAAAACAACAACAAAAAAAAATGCATATTTTGATAGTGACTTTGTTGTTTATTATGCAGACCCTGTGTAGTGTGTCTGTACCAAGTGTGACTGTGTAGACAATGTGGTTTAGGGTATCTTTAGACCATGGGCATGGCTGAGTTGTTTCCTATGAGCGTCAAGCTCTTGTCTAAGATCCCTTGCTCCTCCTCGTGCTTTGCTCCCTTAGACTTCAAAGCAAGAGGGAGAGATGGGGATGGGCAGTTGGTAGGAGCTGCAGCCTCTCTCAGCGACCTGGAAGTATCCTGTGATTGGTGTGAAGACTGTTATAATGAAGGGTTAAGATGAGAGTCTTATTACTACTCAGTTTATGTGATCTTACAGTAATGCACTGAAATAGATTTAATTTTACTGCAGTTCTTTTTTGTAGGCTGTTAAAATAGGCATAAGTAACTTTTCTAGTTTTTCATTGTAAATTTATTTTCTTGGAAATATTTCACTAATTTATCTATTACTGAGTATTTTTATTTAAAGAATAAGAAGAATTTATACATCTTATAAAGATAACTTAAGAATGAATTGGCTTTGTGCTTAATATTATGTGGGAGTTTCTTGAGAGGAAGTGGTTGAATTCAGTGAAGAAGCTTAAGTACTCTGTAATGTTCTCATATTCTCTTCAGATATACACCTACACTGGAAAAATTGAAACATGAATTGCTTAATTTAAAAATAATTTACTTTAGACTCTTAAAGCTTTTTATTTAATATAGCATGAGTTGCTTGAATATTACATAGACTTTCCTTTTAATCCTAATAACTTTGTTTTTTAAAATTAGATCATATATTTATATACAATTATTTCATTCTATGGCAATTATAAATCCTTTAGTAGAATAACTTTTGAATACATGCTACTTACTGCTAAATTCTTTAGTGAGAGACACAATGGAGGGAAAGGATAAATCAATTCAGATAAATCAGCATTTAATTACTTTATATTCCTTTTATGGAAAGATTTCAGAGAAAAATGCTAAGTGTTAGGGATATATAAAAAGTTAAAGTACAGGCTTTCTTTCCCTTTTGAGTTTTGAGGGCCTTGGCAGGAAGCCTGGGATGGCTTCTCACTCCTCCCGACTGCCTCACAAATGCTGGAGTTGCAGCCATGTACCACTCTATCTAGCTTCCTTAGAACTGTGTTTCTAAGATTATATTTTTAATTATGTGTGTGTGTTTGCATGCATACACATGTGACTGAAACTTACAGAGGCCAGAAAGAGCATCGGCTCCTCTGTGAATGGAGTTACAAGCAGGTGTGAGCTATCTTCCTTAAGTGGGGGCTGGGACCTGAACTCAAGACCTGAGAGAGCTGTATGTGTGCTTCACCCCTGGGCCATGTCTCTAACTCCTATAAGAACTTTGTAGTATTCCACTGAGGAGGTGTCTGGTGATTTTATTTAACTAAATACCACATGAATTTAGTGGTTTATTTGCTAGTATAAAATTGTATAGTTGTGCAGTCTCTGTTACTTTGTGAAAGGTATGATTCTTTTGTGAAGCTGAGAGATGAGAGGTGTTTATTAAACTGACTTACCTCTTACATTGAATTTTGAGTCCTAATAGCATTGCTGAGGCTCTTTGACAAAGGGTTTCGTGTCACACTGATGGACGTTAATTTGTATGGAAGTTGTTACCTGTGAGTGAGCTGCCAGGTGCGGAGACAGATATGTGGCGCTTCTCGGGCAGTCATGACACCAGCTGTTAGTGTGCCTGAGAACTGTGTACCCGGGCAATCTGCTGTGCATTAGCATTGCCACAGTACCATTTACCTGAGAGGACAGCGTCTGCCTCTCAAGTTTCTGTGAGAAGCAAGCTCTCCTGTGATACTGTGAGCACAGCATCTCACATGGAAAGTGCCCAGGATGAGGCAACCACACCTGGTTCTCAGAATCCCCTCGAGTGAACGGAGGCACTCACTTTACTCAGCTGACTGCCTTGGAGATCTTTAGTTTAGATGAATTATCTGCTAACTTTCCACCACTTGCCCATTTTTTAGCAGTCTAAAATATGTTCTTTAATATACTCAGAATATATAGGGATTTTTTTTTTACCCTCTCAGGGAAATGGTTGTGAGGTTTGTGGGTGCTGGGCATGGAACTTAGATCCTGTAGCTCAGTGCTGTTAACCATGGAGTCATGTTCACACACAGTTCTTAGGGTGGTTGTGATGTTAGAAGATCAGTGTGAAGTGTTAGGCACTCAGAGTAGGAAATTCATGAGGATTTGTGAGAAATGTGGAGTTTAGACTAAATGAAATAAAAGTCCACGATTGAGTGCTGAAGAGCAGCAGTCTTGTCTCGAGGGGTTTCCTGGGTGGGTGGGGCTGAGGACTGTTTATTCTGTAACAGAAGACAGGCTTAACTTTTCAGGTTGTTAGAGTTTTGGCCTAACAAGCAAATGTTTGGTCTACCAAGAAAATGTTTGGTCATAGCAATAGTATTAATAAATAAAATGTGTTTTTGTTCAGTTTATTTGTGTTTTTTTTCCCTGTGTGCATATACACATGGGGCTAAAGGTTAGTCTTTGGTGTCATCTCAGGAGTTGCCCACTTTGTGTTTTGGAACATAGTCTCACTCAGATGCAGGGGCTGCCTGACCGCTGAGCTAGGGTCTGCGTTCCCCCTCCCGGGGTTGGCTTCTTATGTGGATTCTGAGGGTTAAAACCAGGGCTCCCTGCTTTGCTGTAAGCACTTTAGCAACTTCTTTCTCTCCAAGCCCAAATGCAGTGATATAAGGAATAATTTCTAGAGCACAATATCAGTTATTTCCCTAGTGACCAGGAAAAGTTGTTACTTAGCTCTAATGGCTACAACTTTTACTTTGTGTACTAGATTGTAATTTTGTATCAAGGTTTATGATAAAATCCAGCATACATTGAAATCTACCTACTGCCTCTGTGTATGAATGAATGTGTGTAGAGAATGCTTGTGTGTATATCATGCACCTATGTGCTATGCATGCGGATTCTTCCACTTTCCTCATTGAGGCAGGAGCTCAGACAAACCAGAACTACCCATATTGCTGATCTTGTTAGCCAGCGTGTTCTAGGACTCACATGCTGTCTTTCTGACACTATACCTACAGGTGGGCCGTCATATCCTGACACTTTCATGGGTTTCTGGGGATCTGAGCTCTGCTCCCCAGGCTTTTGCAGCAAGCAGTTCAACCTCTGAGCTGGTTCCCCAGCTCTTGAAGTTTCTGTTTTCTTAAGTTAATGGATTCGGTGTTATTTCCATAAAATGGAAATCTGGTCCTAGCAATTCCATTTGATCTGTTCCCTTCTCATTAGTGGAGACGGGTGCTGAGTGATGAATTTGATGGGGGAATCGTTCAGACCAGAGTGCAGCCGCACTGTTGAAGGAAGTGGTCTAGTCTCTAGTCTTGAAGATGTACTTTCTCAGGGTATATCTGATAACTAGAACTTTAATGTTTGGTTAGATTCAGCGAAGTGATTTATTTGAAGTTTTTCTTTTGAAAATTAACACCAGTTTCTTGAAATTTTGAACATGTTAATGTGTATGAATGTATTTGGACTTTATGGTGTGTTGAATGATTTTACAGGAACATGATTGGCAACAGAATATCTACTCACCTGGAAAACCTTGATGTTTTTATTGTAAATATTTTTAAATTTATAGTGTTTTGTTACAAATGATTTAAGCTTGAGAATTTGTTTCACATGAAAGGAGTTTATTATGAATTTAGCTTAAATGTCTCTAAAGCATAGAGATAGAAAGAAGCACTTCTCCTTTTGAAATTCTCGTCACTGGGACGTGAAAGCAGTGTGTTTTTAATGTAGACTGAGGTGGGAGTGCTGGCCTGGCCTTGGAGTGGGTGTCTGGAAACAGAAGCAGGAGGACCTGCCTCAGATGAAGAACGTGGCAGGTTGAGTTGGGGAAAGGGGTGTCTGCATTTTGTAGGTGTTCTTTCAGGTATAATGTCATACTAGCCTTACAGTTTTGTATCCTGCTTTCTGTTTTGATAATTGTTTTAAAATAAGGAATCAACTGTTAGACCCTAATTACTATACATTCAAAGCATTAGGAAATCAATGCATTTTAAACCTCTTTTCTATAGTTATTGACTTGAGGGGTTGGGTCAGAGGACCTCTCCTACCATGGAGATGTAGTTTTCCTTGCTCAGCTTGCTTTTCTTAAAGATTTGCATAAGATTGGCCACTAAGAACCATATGACACAGTCAGTATGAGGCTGTTTTGAAACCTGCACTGTCAACAGCATTAATCCAAAACTCTTCAGTTTAGTCTCAGCCCTTTTGGACAAGGGGGAAAGCAGCTACTTTCTTTGCCACAGTATCATCCAGTGATCTCTGGGCCCTGGCTAATACTCTTCCACTCTGAATCCTCTGTGCCAGGCCTCATGATCTACATTCTCCCTCAGCATTGCTCTCTACACTGCTTCTATCAGTGGCTTGATAATCAATCCCCAGTTAAAACAGTTGCTTCCCTAATCCAGAGTCCACATTCTGGCAAGGGTCCCAGGGGTGGAACTCAGGTCCCTTTTATGGCAAAGTCATTTTTAATTTAAAGCAAAAAATTAGTGTTGTTTATAGTGTCTTCTCATCTTTCTGTGCACCCTTCACATTTGAATATTAATCAATCTCTCTCCCTCTCTCACACACACACACCAGTGCTTGACAACTGGTCTAGATTAAAATTCCTCTGATACTATAGGCTTGTATTTAAAAGTTGTCCCTTGTATTTCTTGCATTTTAGTTGTGGGTTATAGGGGCAGGGGTCCCTGTTTTCAGTTCAGTTTAGTAAGATTTTCCCATAGATAAGAGTTTTTATTTGTTTAGTACTTTGTAGTGATAGTGTATGTTCAGGCATTTTGCAATCATGTTGAAGATTAATGTCTAGCAGGGAGAGAGATTCCTATTGAGTAGGCTATGAAAACTCTAAGGGAGCAAACCTTAAAAAGTCATCTGACTGGGTTTCTATGCATATACCTATGATGAGCCTGAAAGCACACACTGAGAGGTGGCTGCTTAGGCTGGCAAAGGGTGTTAGACCAGCTTGTGGATGTACTCCTCCGAGCCCCACTTCGTGTAGAGTTAGTTTATACCAGGTGGCACATGCACTGGTTCTCCATTATTTTTCCTTTCCTTAGTGAAAGGTGCTGGTCAGCACCAGCATCTTCTGATGAGAGCAGTTTTCAGAGGGGGCGGAGCAGGGTGCAGTGTTTTCCTTTTGTCTGTCTTTTCTTCTGGTGTCTATGTATGTGTGTGAGGTGCATGTCTGTGTGTACAACTGTCTGTGAGATGTGTATGTCTTTGTGAGTGTATCTGTGAGGTGTGTATGTCTTTGTGAGTGTATCTGTGAGGTGTGTGTGTGTCTGTGTGAGGGTGTGTGTGTGTGTGGTATCCATATGCATGTGTGTGTGAGTATGTGAGTGTGTGTGTGATCTGTATGTGTGCAGATGTACTTACTGTGTGCACATGTGGAGGCCAGAGGTGGACGTTCCACCTTGAGAAGGATTCCTCTTTGAACCTAGGGATGTTCACTGGCTGTCAGTGCTGCCCCAGGATGCCCCATCTATAACCTCAGTACTGGGGTTAAAAACAGGGGTGGCCATACATTCCTTTACATGGGTGCTTAGGATCCAGACTTGGGTCCTCATGCTTACAATTCACCCACATAAGCATCTTCTTATGTCTGTTATTCAGTCCATCTACATCTCCTAGTGTGAGAACCACTAGGTTAGAGTTTGTGCTTCATTCCATATACAAAATTATACAGTTTCATTTAACACTTGAATGCCTAGGATATTTCATTTACTGGACTGTATATTGTGTAGGATTTTTTTTTTTTTAAAGTAACTGGAACTAGTAGTATAGACCAGTTTGAAAAGTAAGACACATTCTATATTTTAATATTTTGTACTATATAGTATATATAGAATGAGTGCATGTGTGCCTGCATGTGTGTGTGTGCGTGTGCACGCACACAGACACATATAACACAGATACATAGTAAAGGCTTTTCGAATTTAACTCATAAGTTACTCAGATAGCATTTGCTTTTTTTAAATCTGTGGTCTAAAATTGACAGCATCTCACTGGAATGATCTGAATGCCTCTTTCCAACCTCCTAAAAATCAGCATGAACAGAGGACTCCCAGGTATTATTAGCCTGGATGCCCTTAAACTTGCTTTGTAGACCAGGCTGGCCTAGAACTCACTACCTCTGCCTCCCCAGTGCTGGATTTAAAGGCATCACTACCCTACCTAGCAGAAGGATTGACTTTAGCATTACCTTTTCAGAAGTATCTCAGTAATTCATGATTTGCCTCAGTAAACTCACAGAATCGAGATATGCGAAACACATTTTCATTTTCTAGATGTACATGACTGAAGGGTTTTTACTTTAGAATGATCCTGATTCAGTTGTCTTGTGAACACATGTCCATCATTTGAGGAGGGGCAATCAGGACACAGTGGGACCAGAGAGAAGGTGCCTTGAAAAGAACCTGGAGAAAATGAGCAAAGGTCAATGGTCACCTTAGTCACCTGCGTGAACTTGAGTAGACATCTAATATTTATCTATAAAAGGTTAGTTTTGACCACATCAAAGTTCATGATATGTGAAACTCGTTTCCATTTAAGGAGTTGGGCCTCAGTTGATCTGCAAGGAAAGTGTGTATGTATTCTCTACTGAGCATTCTTTACTTGACTGCCTAGCCGTATGGGTCTTAGTGATTTCAAGAGTTTAATAGCTTGTGTACTAATTCTGCTCTATAGCCTTATAATCTGGTGTTTTATGTGGAGTCTTAGCCCGTCAGCCCATGCTTCTGTCTTCATTTACCAGCATGTTGATTAGTCATCACCACAATCTATTAATGTATCTGCTTAGAATCGCAGCAGTCACAGGTTCCTGTTTTCATGGTTTTCCCTTCCCAACACTCAGTTCACCCCATATTCTGATAGTGCGCCTGGTTAGAGTCTTAGCAGCTACTGAGGTTCCTATTTTCCTGCATGCCACAGTGCTTGCTCATCTCTCAGAACTTTCTTAACTGTGCTACTTTTTTCCATCTTGTTTATCTTGGTGTCAGACACATCCCTCAGAATGAATTTCTGCAGACTACTGTCCCTGCATGTGTTCCTGGTGTCAGGATGATGTCATAATTTAACCTACAAGGCTCTGAAACACCCAGTGTGCAAGTAGAGTCTAGTGAGATAAGCTCTTGGTGGCATCAACTGTTTAGGTGGGGTTCCCCCATGGACTGCTGTCATGCTTCCTGATCCCCCTCTATTAACCATTTTCCTCCTTTTACTGAGTTCCTTTTGTGTTAGAATCATGGTCTTACTCTTTGATCTGTTTTTATCCAGTCCCTGCCAGTGTCACACACTTGGAGTTTTTCTTCTTTCCATCATGAGTGACTTATTGCCAGTGTCTATAATTCTAGCTGCGTCCTTTCTGTTGGTAGTCTACTTGTTAAGGCACTGCATGTATCTGGATTCTTCCAGTTCCTCAGAAATGCCCACTATATAGACTACATACTGTTTTATTGATAAGGAAACTAGGCACAGAGATAACCTCCAAGAGACTGGTTGGAGTCCTTGACATGGGGTAGATTATTGTTATTCTGTTGGGGTAGCAAAAGTGCATGTAGTTTATATGTACTGTGTTCTGTTCCTCGTCACCTAGGGGAGACAGTTTGTAGTTTTTACTGGATCAGCAAATCTCTATTAAATGTAGAAATTGGCTTCCTTGATTTCATGTTCATGAATCTTGAAACAATAAAAAACTATAGTTTTCATGAAAGTTAGGACATTTTTATAGAACGTAGACATGGTAAGAGCCATTGCTACGTATATGAGGAAACAAATTGTTGATGCCAAAGAACCCCAGTCTACAGACAGGAGTAGCAAGATAGAGATGGGCTTTGAAAGATAAATTGGGGCCATGTTGCAAAGGCCTGTGTATAATAGGCAGTGTTTGTTTTTTGTTTTGTTTTTTCCTTGTACGGAGACACTGAATATATTTTAGTTTGAACATGAGGGTAAAAGACTCTGGTGACAAGGAAAGAGATGGTTTGTTGAATAAGGGATAGCAGATAGGACACCATCAGACACTACAGACATGTGGTCCTCAGTAGTTAAAGTAAGGAACACATATGTGTGGTGTTCATGAGATGAAAAGTTAGTTGGATAGAAAAAAAATTGAAGAAAGGAATCAGTAGTAAATGTCTGAAGTTTCATGGTTGGCAGATAGGAAAGGATTACTAGAACTGCTGGTTTGAGGGGAAGTGGTTTTGTATAATGGATATGCTGTGCACTTAATTCCTTTGCTAATTACTCTAAGTAGCTGTGGTTCTCCACTGAAGGAATTCTGTTGCACTGTCTGGAGAGATTTGGGCAGTGTTGCCAAATATCTGATAATGCTGAGGACAGTCTGTTCACAGCACCAAATGATCACACTCAGAGAGTCAGGAACATTGAAGAATCCTGCTTTTGAGAATTTGATGAGTCCAGGATAGATTTTACCCTGAAATACTTCTCTATAAGAGGAAACACGCTCAAAGAAGTCACACTTACACTTCCCTCTGCCTTCATTCCCTTCAGCAGAATATCGGAACATTGAAACACCTGTCAGGAAAGGACCGGCTGGTTGTACATTTCTATTTTTATATGTTCACTTCTTATTGGCTACTGTGTAAAACAGACATTAGTTCTGATTCTTTTAATTTATGGAGCTATTCTAGTGGCATTCCCTGATTTTAATTTACTCCAGCTATTGTATAGAAACTCTCGATTGATAGCTGTAGGTTCAAGTTTTCTGTCATTGTTCCTGACTTATAAATGTTACTGCTCTTTCTCTCATACTGACTTTCCCCCAGCATAGTCTCCCTGAATTTATACTACCAGGTTTTTATACTATCTTTGTTATGTGTTCTAGAGACTTAATTGCATAATTCTTAAGCAAATAAAAACTGGGTTCAAGAGAAGGTAAACATACTTTGAGTTTCTGTTTTGTGGCACGGTTCATGTTTGTTCTAGTATCTTTTGTATTTAAGAACTGAAGAAACTAAATAGGGACAGAAATGTCGAAATCGAATTCTATAATTGATAAACTTTTCAAATTACAGTTATTCTAAAATACTACTCAATGATAATCTATCTCTATAATGATTTCTTATATCTGATTTCTTAGCTTCATTTGGGAATTTCACTTTTTGTGTTCTTGCAAATATGTGCATTTCAACCCCATCCTGAAATAGATACTCATTTTTTGGTTGTGACAAGAGCTGTGCCCTATATAGTTTCTGGTAGCATATTCTTAGATTTCTTTTCATATCAGACTTGAGTGTTGATAGCCACTGTGAGGAAACTATGTATCTATGAAGTATAAGTGAGATCTTAAGGCAGAAGCTTGAAAATTCCTTTATTAATGGTGTAGAGAAAGTAAAGGAATTATAAAATGTTGACACACGGGTTTTTCATGGGTAAATCACAGTTATCACTTTTAGTTTCTATTGTATTTCTCTTGTCTCGTCTTAGTTTGACCTTCCCATTTCTAAACAGTTTTTAGTAATTTCTAAGAGTATTTAATGCTACTTATTTTGCTGTCTATTTACTAAATGGAAAAGTCCTTCCAAAGCTGTGTGTAAGTGTGTATGTGTGTGTATTCTGGGGGAGGGAGACAAAGACCAGATGCATAAACATATTTCTTAAAGGTTTATTGATTCGTGGGGTCTGGAGAGATTGCTCAGAGGTTAAGAGCATTGTCTGCTATTCCAGAAGTCCTGAGTTCAATTCCCAGCAACCACATGGTGTCTCAACCAGCTATAATGAGATCTGGTGCCCTCTTCTGGCAGGCAGACATACATCTAGGCCAAATGCTATATACATAATAAATCTTTTTTTAAAAAAAGTTATTTGGTTCCATGGAGTTTTGGTTCTATTAGTTCTATTGTGCTTTCTCCCTCTCCAGTTTTGGGCCAGATTAAAAGTGAAGTCTTATGTACTAAGGTACATATTTTTATCACATATATTATGTCCATTTCACATTTTTATAGTTTGTGTCTCAGAGTGGTTTATATGTTTTTTGGAAGAACCACCATTAAATCCAACAGGAGTCCATAACACTCACATGACGGCATTAAGTCTCCCTTTGCATCTTTTAAAAAGTATACACTGAGAAAGTGTCTTTGGTTAGATCCCACATTGTAGCTAACAAGGAAGCAGGCAGTTCTGGAGGAAGCATCAGTTGAAAGGTAACTACAAGGGACAGGAGGTACCCTCTTCTAAGAATGCTTTATTGCAGATGGAACTGTAGCATGAAGAAGGTGAACCGGGTAGGCATACAGGTGATTGGTTTAGGGTGTAGACCCTGTCATTATAGTGAAATCATTTAATTTTTGTATGTCCTTATATATCTATAAAATGAAAAAAACCAGATTTGATGAACTGAATAACGAAGCATGGAACACATATGCAGTTCTTCCTATTCTACTAGAGACTCAGTGCTAATCATTAAATGTGCATCTTTAGAATGCACACCTTTGGATGGCCCTGAATCGCAGGCTGGGTAGATTTTGCATGACTTGAGCATGTGTCTTTATGCTCTTTTAGAATGAATGACACATTTTACTTTCACCTCATAGTGGCTTGTTGGAAATGAGGAACTTGTTAGTGTTTGGAATACATAGATCCACTGAGCTGGGAACCATTTATTTCACCTCATTATCTGAGTGGAAACGCGACACACTTCATTTACCAGATTGCTGAGGAGAAGGGGCAGCTGGAAGCTACGTCACAGGAAGGGTTAATTCCCCAGTGGTGCAGCCTGTGACCACCAAGAAGAGTTTGAGAGTAGAGTTATAAAGGTGCAAGGTATTAGCTAGTTAGCAGAAGGTCAGGGCTGGGAAACCGAGGCCTGTTCTCTACAGGCTGCTGCACTGAGAGATTTACTGGAAATGTATTGCTCACAGTGAATGGATTTCCACTTACTTGGAAGGATATATAGCTCCTCTCTCTTTCTCTCTCTCCTCTCTCTCTCTTTCTCCTCTTTCTCTCTCTCTCTCTCTCTCTCTCTCTCTCTCTCTCTCTCTCTCTCTCTCTCTCTCTCTCTCTCTCCTCTCCCGTGTGTGTGTGTGTGTGTGTGTGTGTGTGTGTTCATATGGATGCTTATGTGTATCTGTGACTGAGTTGTTGGCATTTTTGTGACCTCAGTAGGATTAATTTCCCATCCAGCGTGGTGCTAATAATGAGGATGACTTTGTACAATGTGAACTCTCTGAAGGAGCAAAATCTTGTGCTTATTTGCATTTTTAGTTAGGAGTTACCTGTAGTTTTGTTAAGGATCATCTGGCTTAGAAAGAAGGAAGACAGGAAGGCTAGTGCTGTGCTTTCAGTGGTTTTCTTGCCTACAATACTGACATCTTGGTGTTTATTTTCAATTAATCAAAAAGTTGAAACATTGCATCTTGAGTCTTTTAGTATAAACACACACCAAAGTAATAATTGCTGCATCCCTAAAAACAGTGTAAGATCATCACATTGACTTCTCTGTGCGTAAGAGACAAGTCAAAATTACATTATTTCAGTATAGTGAATATGTAATAATTGATGTTTTTCATGAAATGGAAGGTACTAAAAATGAACTTAAAGCGAAGTTAGAGTTAGTCTTGTGGGCCTTGGAGTGAGACTCTGATCCTACACTTTTTCTTGTTCTTAGAAGTCCAAGTCCACCTTGTCTCCTTTTGTTTGACCCAGTCAGGTGTCTCCTCCCTCTTTATATACCACCACTGTATCATCACCATCATCACAAGACCATCACCACCACAGTCACCCTCACCACCACAGTCACCATCACCACCAGGAGCAGCAACAGTCCCACCACACTCACTATGGTCATCACTGTCATGGTGCACCAAGCATCTCTAGCCTTTCCTCACTGGTAACTCTAGATGTTGCTTTTCTTATAAAAGCCACCCTCCTCCCCACTCCCCCCCCCCCCCAGCGCTGCCCCAGCCTTTCCTACAATGTATCTACTTGTTTCACTTCATTCTCAGCCTCAGGCTCAAGACCTCCTGCCTGCCCAGTCCCTGTAACTGAACTTTCCTCTGTCTGCTCCATGGTGGTTTCCTGTTGCCTGTGTTAGGCCTCTGCTGGTTCTTGTGCAGTTATTTGCTTTACAGCCTCATAGCTCCCTTTTGTGCTCATTAAAGACTTTGGCTGTTGGCCATCAGTTGTCTTCTGCCTTCAGTGGTCTTGATGATCATGCCCTACGATGCTGCATCACAAGTCCAGGACTTTCATCTGGCTTCATTTGCGGTGATACCCACTTAGCCTCTCACTCGAATTTCCTTCCACTCACAATAACTAGTTCACATCCATTTTGACTCCCTTCTTGACCCACCGGCCCTTCTCTTCATTTGATATTCTCCATTTCTCATGTGTCCAGCTTAGAGGTCCTGGTCTCTTAAACACTTAAGTTTTTAGAGGGCAATAATATCATAAGGCTTTACTTTGTCCTGGCACCTGCTGGGTGGAGCCTTGACCTTGCATGCAGCAGTCAGTGCCTTTTCTATTAATGTCTGATTAATAACCAAAGTATAAAGAGGGCCTAATACCCCTAAGTTTTTGTTGTTTTTAAATGGTTTTAATTGAAGTAGAATCACATCAGTTTCCCCATGCCCCTTGCTCTGGCCTCTCCCCACTACTGCCCCTTGAACTATTTCAGTGCACCCCCAGTTGAAAGCTCCTTTCCATCTATAATTGTTATGTACGTGTGTGTGTGTGTGTGTGTTCTATGTACAAATACATACAAATAAATACAACCTACCTGTTTTTGCTCTGCATGTAAGTGCAAGTTAAAACAGTTGTGAGGTTCCATCTCATCCCAGTCAGAATAGCTAAGATGAGCAAACGACTGGACAGCACCTGCTGGGAGGTTGTGGAGAAAGAGAATACTTGTTCATTATTGGGAATGCCAATTGGTGCAGTCACTCTACGAATCAATCTGGAGAATCTTCAACCACATGATCCAGCTATTCCCCTCTTGGCACACACCCAGAGGACTCAGCACGCAATCCTCAGACCCTTGCTTGGCCAGGCTCAGAGCCACCCTCTTCAAAATAGTCAGGAAATAGAGACATCTACATGTCCTTCAACAGGCGGACAGGGAAAATGTCTAACATATTCACAATGGAATACTATTCAGCTGTTAAAAAAAAAAGATGGCATTTGCAGGTAAATGGATGGACCTAGAAAAGATTATACTGAATGAGAAGGCAGACCCAGAAAGGCAGATGCTACAGGTTCTTGCTCATTGTGGTTCTGAGCACCTGGGTTTTGTTTGTTTATTTTGTTTTTTGAAACAGGGTCTCTAGGTAGCTCTGGCTATTATGGAACTCACTATGTAGACCAGGCTGGCCTCGAACTCAGAGCTCCTTCTGGCTCTGCTGGGATTAAAATATTCGCCACTATGCCTAGCTGCAGTGCTCTTCATGTATAAGACTATTTTATTGTTACTAAAAATTCTTCTTAATTCTCATTTTTTCCAGTCTCACCAGGAAAGTAGCTATTATATTAAAACAAAACAACCAACACAAAAGAAGTTATCCATGAGAAAGTTTCATCATTTAGTTCCCAGACATCCATGTTTGCCTTCTGCACTATTAGCTCTTTCAGCCCCACCTTGGTGTCTGCTGAGCTTTGGCCCCTGCCCTTCCTGCCTTCTTAGTTGTATCAGTGTTGGCAGTGTGTCCAGTGAGCCCTGTTTCCTTAACGGTGAGGTCCTGGACGCTTGTTCAGGGGTCTGCCACTTCCCGTCCCTGCCATGCAGTGTCAGTCATTGTGCACCTGTGATCCTCATCTGAAGTCTTTACGGCCACATTGGATTCAGAATATCAGACCTGTGGGTTTATAGAAGCAGTACATGTACACAGCATGGCTCTGCCAGCCTGCTTGTTGGGTAACAAACAGACTCCATACTCAAGCTCATTGCTCCTCCCGCCCTGGAATGGAGCTGTCTGAAATAAAGACTCATGTTAGTTCATGCTGGATTTTGCTTCCAGATGAATTACTAAAACTTGAAAGATGTTAGCAATGGTGACTTCCCAGTCACAGATGAGGAGATAGGGACATATGCCTTCTGCTGTTTGGTTCATTCTGGATTTTATTTCCATCACTTTTAAATGCTCTTATAAACTACCAGTGACCTTTATCTAAAGTTACCTTGTTCTGAGTTTTCAGCCTCTTATCACCTGATTGGTCAGCAGCCTTGGGTCCTGGGGTGCTGCAGGCCCCTCTGTTCCCTTTCTTGGTGTCACCTCTCCCTGGCTCCCTGTCTTCTGTGCACTTAGATGAAAAGTACTTTCAGGGCTTTGTAATGGGACCACTCTCATTTGTTCCCTTGTCTCTCTTTTCAATTCTCTTCTATTGCAGGGTTGTAGAAGTTCCACTTGGGTTTTAATAAAGACACGGAGTTGTCCGTATGGTATAAGGCTGTTGGCCTATTTGCTGGGCAATCTCTCAACTAGCCTATCTAATGAAAGCTACTTACATCTCCACCCTTGTGTCTCTTCACATGGCTCTCTCTGCTCTACCTCCCTGCCTTTCTCATGTTCTTGCTTCTGTCATCCCTGCCCAGGTTGATGGTACTGCCGGTCCTTCTAACCCAGCCTTGTCCACCAGCTCTTTATTCTACAGAGCCCCTCCCTTACTCATCCAGTCTGAGCCAATCAGCAGCAGAGCAATACCTGGTCCAGCTCACTGTGTTGCCTTTTGGCTGGAATTGCTTTTTAACATGCTTGTCTCAGAGAATCTTCTTTTAGGCAGGTGAGGAAGGACACACATTTTCATATAGAAAGCAGGTAATGGGGCTAAGAAAGGACAATACCAAATATCCTGCCAGCAGAGCAATTAACAATTGAAAATACAAAGGCACACCTACACAGCCATTTGATACAATGTGTGTGCCTAGGGGGATGGGTTACCCCAACACTCTTACAGTCATGTGCTCATGAATCTCAAAGGTAGGCGTGCTCCAGGTCAAGCCTTGCCTGCCTTTGGTGAAGTGCCTACTTGCCACTTGAAGCTGTCCCAAGGTCCTGTTTCTGAATGTGTAAGGTAATAGTTTTCCTTATCCTCAGCCGGTTGTCTTCAAATATTGTTACTGTATCTTCTCTCATTTCCCCATGCTGTCCACATATAGAACAGGAGTAGGGCTGGTGTGTGCCCAATGGTCCTGTGTGTTTGATATCTTCACCTTCATAGGGTGCGATTTCTGCACTCTGAACAGCTTTCTCCTACAACAGTCAGTGGCCAGACCACCTTCTGGAGTGTGCTTTGGTTTATGCTGTAGGCCCTTATTCTTGATTGACTGATTGATTGATTGCATCAAGCTCTAACTCCCATGTGTCTAGGGAAGCTCTCTCTAATTCACATATGCTACCATCATATGAACTCCTCCGAGCAGTGACAACAGTTAAACTTTACATTTAAAAAGTGTTTTATGTTCCCTGGCTGGACTCTGAGCACATTTTCTTCTTGTTCACCTTTGCGTTTCAAGCAAATCTGGCCTACAGTGAGCACATAGTAAGCATTTTTCATAGTTATGTACATGAATTTATCTTTCCTGATTGACATGGCACTTTCTGTATGTGTGTTTACTAGTGTAGCTTGTAGTTTTCTTGTTTTTGTGTGAATCCAGTCCTGTTGGTACTCCTTGAAAATCAATTTTTAAAACTTGAGAGTTATGTATAAAGAGTCAGTACATACACTCATACTCTGCTCATGTATAGAGTTAATGCATACACCCATACTCTGGCTCATAGCTTATCCTTCATGCTTTTAATTTTTCTACACTTTCCTCATCTTCTGTATTTACGGATATCATAGTATCTAATGTTCTATGCAAGTAAAACACAGGAAATGTTACAGCAAATTTCAGCAGATTTTCAACTTGTTCATCAGTTGATAAATCTCAGGGGATCAAAAATAGTTTAGCCATCTGCTAACTGACCAGACAGTTTTAGTGTTGTGAAAGGGTGTGGTCCCAGAGGTAGGTAGAGGATCTAGGTAGAATGTCAGAATAAGGCTCAGAGCAGAAACTACCTTGTTTCTTAATACTGAAACTTAACAGCTCAAAATTTGAAAGAAATCTGGTGGGGTTGAACATGGGTGTCCAGACAGCTGGGGATTTCCCAGAACAGAAGTCTTTAGCTCACTGTTTAAAGAGAAGATATATTTACAAGACATGAATTCTGTGTAAAATAATCACAGTCTTTAATTTATAATTTGCCAAATGTTTCTGGAAATTAATTGTTCTTTTATATTTTACTCCTTAATTAGGAAAATCAGTTATATCTCGGTCATCCCAGAGTGAATCTGAAATTGTGCCAAAAGTTGCTAAAATGACCATATCCGGGAAGAAGCAGACCATGGGATTTGAAGTGCCTGGGTAAGACTTTCAAGCCTCCACTCATTTCTAAAACATCCATGGCCTCTTAGAGCATCCTTTTCAATTTTGCACAATAAAGCACTGGAATTAACTATCTCATGGACTTTGTGTATAGCAAAAGACAGACAGGGCTGAGAAATTAATTTTGATTCTAGCCTTGTCTTTGTATGACTCAGTAACTAAAATACTGCTCTGCGGTTAGAGAGCACGTGGTGGCTCACAACCATATGTAACTCCATGTCTAAGAGATTTGTCACCCTCTTCTGGTCTTTGCAGGCATTGCACACACTTGGAGCTCATAAATGTACCCATACATTAAAGGAAAAAAATAAAATAAAAATACTGCTTTGAAGTTTTTGTAATTCTGTATGTATAGAGATAGTAAGACTGTTTATGTGTTTGCAAATTTGTGTGTGTGGATGTATTATATGTATGTATTTGTGTATGTGGTTATAGTGTGTGTGTTTGTATATATGTTTGTATATACTACCAGTGTAAACATATGGCCAGAGATTAATGGGTGCTTTCCTTGCTTGCTCTTCACTTATTTTTATTTTAAAGGTTTACTTTTTTTTTTTTTTTTAACTTTGTGTAAATGTGCCTGTGTGGGTTATGTGCACACGAATGCAGGTACCTGTGGAGGTCAGAGGAGGAAGCTGGAGGAAGCCGCCCTAGGTTGGTGTGGGAACTGAACTTAGGTCCTCTGAAGAGCTGTGTATGCTTCCAGTCCCTGTCTCACTGTGTAGATGAGACTGCTGCTAGGGAGCCTTGGGGGTCTGTGTGCTTGCAGCCCCAGCAACAAGATTACAGTGGCTTACTGTGTCCATGAGTACTGGGGATTTGAACTCAGATCCTCACGTTTGTACAGCAAGCACTTTGTACACCATAACTGATGTCTCTTGGCCCTCTTTTAATTTTTATGCCAAGTAAAATGGTTCATTGTATCAATTACACATGCAATTAAAAATTTGGGATATCGGTGGCGCACGCCTTTAATCCCCAGCACTTGGGAGGCAGAGGCAGGCGGATTTCTGAGTTCGAGGCCAGCCTGGTCTACAGAGTGAGTTCCAGGACAGCCTGGGCTACACAGAGAAACCCTGTCTCAAAAAAACAAGAAAAAAAAAATTTGGGATATCTAGAAAAAAATGACTGTCAATATAGATAATACTTGCTATTTTAAAATCAATCTCTAGAATTTTTCTAGTAGTTTTTAATGGAGAAGGGAAGTGAGTTACATGTATCTCAGTTCATAAAATATTAATATCTAGCTTCTTTAAAATTGTTCAGAATTTTTATTCTCTAAACACCACTTTGCTGGGCTTGTGGCATGAACCTCCTATTATAGCACTTGGGAGATAGAAACTGGAGGACCAGGTATTCAGGGTCATCCTCGGCTACATAGAGGTCCGGAGCAGCCTAGGCTACATGAGTCTCTGTCTTATAAAAAAGAAAATAAAAAGTGCTATTTATAAGGTATGTATATTTCATTTACCAAAGCATAAAAGGAAGAAAGTCATCAAATACTAACAAGAATGACTTTCATTTTTAGCCATATGAAATTCAGTCTCAGGAACTTACTCTTTGCTCCTTTTATAAAAATCTGTGGTAATGGGAATATATGTCCCCTTGTTTAATGGTCTCCCAGTTCAGTGTTTGGATTTAAAAGTAAGACTTTATTCACTTGATTTCAAGTTGAGTGTGGGAATAAGTCAGGTCTAGGAGACAAATTCCTCCAGTACAGATTAGTTTTGTGATGTGTGAGATAATCTTTGTCATGTGACTTTAACCTGGTCAGATAATTTTAAGTTCTAGTTTAATTTTAAAGGTTGTTCTTTTCTCTCATGATTAGAGTTGAATTAACACAAATACCCTTTTTATCCTTAATGTGTTCAGTTATATTTAATTCTGTTATGGAAGTCTCTTGTTTTGTTTTGTTTGAGACAG
This sequence comes from Mastomys natalensis, assembly GCA_021653895.1. Lineage (NCBI taxonomy): Eukaryota > Metazoa > Chordata > Mammalia > Rodentia > Muridae > Mastomys > Mastomys natalensis. The sequence goes on along the minus strand of JAJTUV010000928.1, from coordinate 449,938 downwards.
GGCGTGGAACTCACTACATATACCAAGAAGGCCATGAGCTCACAAAGATCTACCTTCGTCTATCCTGAATCCTGGGATTAAAGGCGTGTACCACTATGTTCAGCTAGGGAGACTTTTATTGAACAAATAAATAAAACACAACCCTTACTTTAAGGGTGCCACAGTCATGATGTGGAGAGTCTCTGAAGTCTTAGCATCTTGCAGATAAGCTTTAAGTAATATATTGTATTGGAAATACACACAGAGCTTCTAACAGTCTGTGATCAGTGGATAAAATGAGGAGAGAGAAGGGTTCAGTACATAGTAACTGCAGAAGATCATATGTAGGACAGCTTTTATAAAACCTAAATACAGTGCTAGATGCATCATGAAGACTGTGTTCATGCTCATCACTGGGCGTCAGTTAAATACCTACTAATCAGAATCCTTGGAAATACAGATTATTTTAAAATACATTTGCAAGGTAGTAAAGCTTTCCTTGTGTGTGTGTGTGTCTGTGTGTCTATGTGTGTGTGTGTCTGAGTCAACATTTGACAGGGCCCAATGGGAAAATTCATTAGAGTATGAAATGTCCAATAAAAGATTGGGACAGATTGGATACTTTGTAGTATTCATAAGCTGGATAAAGTCTTGGCCTATCTGGTTTAGTCTCAAACAAACAAACCATAGAAACAAGGAAACACTCTCTCATTGATTTCAGCTATGTGAGGTGAGTTTCTACATGGCTTGATTCCTAATGCTGTCTATAAGGAAAGCACAGGATACATAGTTCTGCTAAAACAAATAGCATTTAAATGACCAACTATGCTAAGCTCTATTCACCTTTGCACAATTCATAGCTTTAAACATCAATAACTTGTTTCTTTTTTGTGCTTGAGGTAGCATGTGCCACCACATCTTAGCTGTCTTTCTTAGACTAGTCTAGTAGACTCATACTTTCAAGTTTCATGTCTCGGCACTATGTCTAGACACTGGAGTCTCAGCCTTTCACAGTGCTTGATTATTTGCTATATGTGTACAAGTTATTCATGATATTTAGCATATTATATATTATTATAATGTATTCTTAGTTTTTTTTTTTTTTAGGCTTTTAGACCAGTACTACATATGTTTCAGATTGACAGGATCCTCTCAGATCAGATGATTTGAAATATCATTTAACATAGAGATAATTTGTTGGAATTTTTTGGTAGTCTGACAGCAGACAATATATAATACTGAAGTTGGGCATTCTACACAGTGGCAATCCTAATACTCTAGAGACTGTAGCAGTTTGACAGACATGGACACACAAATAATACTAGACAAATAGTTCTTGAAAAATGGAACATGAAACATTTAAACCATATAGGTTGTTTAACTTGAGTTCAACCTTTTTGTGACTTTTAAATGAGCAAATTACTTTTCAGATTAAGTCAAATATGAAGGCCAGACCTAGCAGGCACACCCCAGCAATGCCAGTGTTTTAGAGGCTGAGGCAAGGTTGGCCACCATGCATTCTAGAAATACTGACTGTTTACTGAGTGTCAGGTCAGCCTATGACTGAATAGATTCTGTCTCAGAACAACTCCAAACAAATGCAACAGAGAAAAGCATATAACATTTATACTTTCTCAAAATTCTAGAACCTAAAAAATGGACCATGAAGATGGCCCAGGGAGGGGATAATGGTGTTTGCTCCTAAGCTTTGCTGCCTGTAATTCCTAGTAACCATATGGTGGAAGAAGAGAACCAACAACACCTTTAGCTGTTCTTTGATCCACATACACACATACACACCGATATACACACCCATACACACACACCCACATACACACACACCCACACTGGGAAAAAAAAGTTACCAAGAATTTAAGGAATCGTATTCATAATGTGTTGAATTTTCTTGAAAGCCCAGTTGATCCAAAAATTTATTTTTGGCTTTACCATTGCGTATACAGCCAGTCTTGGCTATAACATCACAAATATACATACCTGATTCTGACTGATCATGGAAGCTAAACAAAGTTAGATCTTGGACGACAATGTAAAATATACGCTGGCAATTCATTTCTCTCTATGTACTTGTGTAAGAGGTAACTCATTGCTTGGAGCACTCTGTTTTATTGACACTGAGAATTGTAACTATACCTCTAGACACAGGAGAGTAGAAGTGATTCAGACATTGAATGCAGGACAGATATTTTATGCTCAGTCTTGTATTAGTTTCTAAGTGCCCATGTCAAAAAGATGAATCCTCTAGATTTATAAATGGATGATCCCACTTTTAGAAAGGTCATTTAGAAGTAAATAATTAAGATCATAAAATTATATGAGAAAAGTGTCTGAAATTTATTCTTTCAGTCATAGCAGTGGGTGTAGGCCTGGGCCCAGAATGGGCATTTTCAGATCTTAGAGCTATTTGAAAGTTTAAAGCAGCAGTGTTTACCTCATAGAATGCAGAGGCTTTACTGACTGCTGTCCGACAGTGCGCACCACACCTGCCTGAGTTGTCATACTTAGTAGGCACTTAAGCTTCCAAGTCTTCATTTGTGTGGATTTTCTTTTCCAGCTTGACAGACCTGAGGCAGACAGGCCGAGAGCCAGAATATAAGGGATTATGAAGAGACACCCCTGCCTTCTGTCTCAGTTGGGTGGCATCTGAAATGGCTTTCTCACAGATTTTCTGGTCTTTCTGCAGCTTAACTTCTGAGGAAAATGGACACAATGTGCGTGCCCCTCACAAAGGACCTCCTGGTGATGATGTGAGCATTGCTTCTAACGTTCCAGAGACTGGCACTCCAAAACCTGCCTTCCCACCTTCCTCCGTTCAAGCGTCAGAAGAGCTGGGCTCCACTCCAACACCAGTGAGAAAGTCTGGCAAGCTGAGGCAGCAGATAGACGTGAAAGCAGAATTGGAGAAACGGCAGGGCGGGAAGCAGCTCCTCAACTTAGTGGTCATTGGTATGCCCTTGTTCTGCCAGGTCAGCAGGACCATGTCAGGAGGCTCATAGCCTCTTGGAGCAGCATAGTCTTAAAGCAAAGAGGCATTGCATCATAATGTATTCTAGTCACCCAGGTGTGAAATGGTACCACGTTACCAAGGAGGGCATCATCAGACTTGGCTTGTGGCAGTTTCATTTGGTGAACATTTTGAAAATGGGATGCATTTTCCCCAAAAATGGGAAAATTTGCCCACCCTAAAATAATGTGTGCAGTCCTTATCCCCTCCCCCATTTGGGTGTTTTAACCTTGATAAAAATTGGTATTTATTACACTGAATACTGATGCAAGCTGTTGAATTAGTGTTGCAGTGCCTCAGTGTGAACGTCTGAAATGTACCTAGTATTAACCCTGAATCAATTTTCCTTAGGTCATGTTGATGCTGGGAAAAGTACTCTGATGGGCCATATGCTTTATCTTCTGGGTAATGTAAACAAAAGGACTATGCATAAGTATGAGCAAGAATCTAAAAGGCTGGCAAGGCTTCATTTGCATATGCATGGGTCTTGGATGAAACTGGAGAAGAAAGGAAAGGTAGTCGCTATATTTCAAAATTTTCAGTTTGAAATGATAGTCCTTTAAAATAAGTGTGCAATGTATGTTGGATATGTAAAACATATAAAATACATCACAGAAAACTTTAAAAAAATCCTTTTGTTTGTATACTGGTCATGCTTTATTCTGTGAGAAGGTTAAGAGAATATTTATCCCAAGCCAAACAAGGAGCAGCAGCAGTTGTGGTTGGGGAGGAGGTCCCTGAGTTGGTCTTGCTGCGAACGGAGTTAGGAGTTGTTGCTCCCTCAGCATATCCACTGTCTAGACTTTGAGTTAAAGTTGGATCTGACTCAGTCTTGCACCAGGTTATAAAGGAAAGGAAAAGAGTAAACTGTCTGCTGCCCAGTAGGTCCAGACTACAGGTCCACAATTCCATTCTCATGAGACATGGTCCAGAAAGAAATAATTGATTCTATCTTGTCAGTTATTCCTTCTGTGTCTTTCGGGGCTTAGTGCTAATTTGCTTCAAGCAGAAGCAGATATTCAGGAATCTCTGGTCAGGTACCTCTTCCGAGGTATTTTAAAGCATAAGCGTATATCATATTTAAGGCTATCAGATACTGAGAAGCAAGGTGAGACGGCAGATACAGAACAACCAAATCAAAATTATGACCAACCTGCACAGGGCCCATAAAGGTCCTAAGTTAACAGGTTGGAACATCTCTCAGGTCTTTAATGTGATTATGATTAGAGACTGTGGGTTTGCAGACTGTTTCCCGCATTTGTCCACGTTCTTGCAGTCCTTGGCTCCATTATGTTGAAGGCGGTTCTCTAAAGCAGGTTGCATGAGTCTTTAGTGCTTTGATAGCTGGATATTTACATCATTGTGGTATTTCTCCCTTATGTATCTTTTCTCTGTATATTACTGTGAACCTGCTTTCTACCCGCACACAAAAGCTTAACCTGTCAGTTCACTGAGAAACAGTGAAGCCTAAGTAGTTCCCATCTGTCTAACAGATAGACTATCAAAGTATACAGCTTTTATTTTCTTTGTATATCCTGATTGTGTAGATTAATAGACTGGGAAGAGCGTGGTTTAAGCTGGAAGGGCTTAGTACAATTTACTTAATTATGTGAGTTGAGCCACAAGTGAGCTAAATGCACTTGTTCCTATGATGACCACGTGTTTGAGTTTTCCAGCTGTAGCATCTGCTTACTGGGGTGATACTGTGGTCACTAGCTCTGTCTTTCTCACCACAGTATAATTTAGACTGTTCTGTAGACAGTAGAAGTTTCGGAGTACATGTTATAAGCTTCTTAAAAAACCGGTATGTTCTTTAAATATATTTGAAATGTTAAATATTTGCAAATCTGTTGAAGAACAGATGTTAAATAGGCCGGGTAACATTTTCATATCTTTACAGAAGGATATAAAAGTTTCAAATAGGGACAAGTGCTCAGTCAAGACTGCACTGGGTCAAACACTTCAGGGAGGAGCTGAGAATACGTCCTGACTCCTAAGTTTCCTAAACCTGTAGCTACTAGGTGTTAAGAACATTAAGCAGGATTAGGCATCACTTTGGCAAGCTCGGATGGCTTACTAAGAAAACCACTTTCCTGACTGCCTTGGCAGACTGGAGTTTATTGTGGTGTTAGGACTGTCGATGTTAAAGGCAGGCTGAGTCTTCATTTGAATGGCCTAGAGCAGTGGTTCTCAACCTTCCTAATGCTGTGACCCTTTACTACAGTTCTTTATGTTGTGGTGACCCCCAGCTATGAAGTTACTTTGTTACTTCTACATAACTGTAATTTCGCTACTGTTAATTAATCTTAATGTAAATATCTGATATTTAACCCTGGGGAGGGGGGCACCAACCACAAGTTGAGAACCACTAGAGCAAACCTGTTGTCTACCTGATTTCTCCTTTTTAAGCTTTCAAGGTCACATGACTCAAGGCTCTTGTAGCTATTCCTAGGGATTTCTTATCATTGGAATCTTTGTTTTGTCTGAACAGAGGTCCTGGCTTGGTCTCCAAGAAGGATGCAATAAAATCTGAGGCAAACTGTCTTTTATCTCTCTTTAATTTTTGTGAAAAATTGGATATTTCTCATACCTCTTTTTTTAAAATTGTAACTGTTGACCAGCTTTGCAAGAGAAAGTTTTATGTGTTTATTTCTATAATTAGTGAAGCAATATGGAACATTAGAAAAGCAAATTCTTGAAAGTAATCATTTGTCATGTTACCTTTTCTTCATGTGTAGTATTTATTTTTCTCTCATCTAGAGATGTGTTGTATATAGCTTTATTCATAAATTATAGTTTCTTATAAAACATCAAGGAAATGGGAAATACCTATCATTTTGACTGAGTTTACTATCTATACAACCTTGTTTTCAAAGCATACAGGGATAATGAGCTATAGCTCATATTTCAGTCCCAACCCCTTGCTTCATTATGATGAAGGACTTAGGTTGCCATTTAGCCTATTAAGAGTTTTAGCCCACATCAGTGACTATTTATGTAGTAGGTTTTAACCATTCTGTGTTTTGTTTAAGGGGAGTAACAATGGATGTAGGCATGACGAAGTTTGAAACCACAACCAAAGTCATTACGTTAATGGATGCTCCAGGCCATAAGGATTTCATTCCAAACATGATCACAGGAGCTGCCCAGGTACCTGTTGTTTTAGCTGACTATGGCACACTGACTGTGCCTTCAGTCCTTGATACCCACCCAGCTTGCAATTCTAGGGCTTTAACTCATAAAAGGTTTTAAAATGGAAAGTTTTACTTTTGAGTAGTTAGAAAAAGATTGGATACATCATATTTTCCGTGCCCTGCTTACATGTTGTCTAAGCTTCCTGATGGACAACTATGGACACATCAGGTAGGAGTGTGTTTGGTGTTAAAAACAATGGTACGCAAGTGTAGATTTCTTGCCGTTTTCCCCCACTAACCGCTAAAATTAAAGTGTGGCATGATAACAAACACTCTGAAGTAGAACTAAGCTGGGAAGAGTATTTGAGTAAGTAAGAGTAAAAGAGGAAGGCAGTGTGAGTATCCTACCATGGTACCTGACGACCACTTTTGTTGTTGCTTTGGGTTTTTGAGACTGGAACTTGCAGTGAGTTCAAACTAACCTAGAGTTTCTAAGCAGCTGAGACTCACGATGTGGCCTTAAACTGTCTTTCGTTTTCCCTTTCCATGCTGTGAGTGCAGCTGTATACTTCTACCGTGCCTAGCTTATGGATGCTAACTGCAATTTACACGATAAAGTTCTGTAAAGAATGTTCTATGATGTATAGATTCTAGACTTTCTTTATGACCGTTTTATCTCCCATTATGTATGGTAAGGATTACATGATAAGCTTTGTAAAATTCTCTATAAACTAGACAGGACAAAACAGTAAAACCTGTCAAACAACTCAAATGGTATTGGGACTCAGTATTGAGAGCACGGAGCACATAAAGCTGTGAGTGTTATATCAGCAGCCCCTGGAGGGACATTATCAGCCATCTCAGATGGTTCTGGAGGAGAACATAAGTCATTCAATCACATTAGCCTGGGTATCTCTGAGGACAGCTAAGAAAGACTCTGTATGGGAAATGAATGACAGCCTTTGGAAATATCCAGACAGGGTCTTGACAGAAGTAATTGATTAAAATTGACTTAGATCAGCTGTGCTGTAGAGGTTTTTGCAAAATTTTGTAAACTATTTCCCCAAGATGGAAGTAGAATCCCATAAAGAATGGTCAGCCCAAGAGTCATGGGAACCTAAAGCCTTCAGAGATATGCCCAGCCAGAGCTAATTTTTTCATGTGTTTTGTGGATTTGAGTATGAAAGGAGAAATGTGAGAAGCTTGTGTTACCAGGGTCTCTGTTAGTAGCTGCAGCAGACAAACATGTGAACTTTGGTAATCTGTGTCACCGTTTTTCTCACTATAGATAGCGTTCTGATAGTTTTGTAGCATAGTTTTTTTGTAGGATAAATTCCAAAATGTGGAATTGATAGGAAGTAAGATGTGCATAATTTAGGACTCTTGATAGTTACTTTCAAAATGCCCTTCTGGAGGTTATGTCCTCCAGTAACAAGTGTGCACAAGACACACCTGTGCTGCCTCCAAGAAATCATCATTAATCTCTTAAATCACTTGCGACATCTAAAAGTAGGATCTGGGAATATGTAGTTTGATTTTTTTAAATGGGGGCGTTAATAAATTTGAACTTGCTTATTTGCATTTCTTGAAAAAAAATCCCTGCAGTATATTTTAACTAATATTCTGTTTTGGGAAAGATGACACTTGAGAGTATTTGCTATCATTATGTTTTAATTTTATCTTTCCCTCTTCCTTTAGATAGGCATTTTACTTTTTATGTAATCAAGTTCTGGCTTTCTTATTATGCTTATTTATTTGTGTGTGTATCGTGTGGCTGTGCTTGAGCCACAGCACTCTTGGGGCAACTCATGGAAGTCAGTTCTCTCTTGCCACCATGTGGGCCCAGGAAACTGAATTCATCTAGTCAGGCTGTGCAGGAAGTAGCTTTACCTGCTGTGCCATCTTGCTGACCTTCTTCCTGTTCTTTATGTCATTGTTGTTGGTGTCACAGAAGTATATAACCATTATTGAAATTTATAACCCACTGTAGTATTCTTCATGTGCTCTGGTGTGTGGTCATGTTATGGCCTGCCTTAAATCTGACCAAGCAGAGAATTGAGCGAGCTGTCCTTTGAATAAAAGAGGTGTGGCCTTACTTCTAGCTGTGATTCTCTCTTCCTCCTCAGGCCGACGTGGCTGTCTTGGTCGTTGATGCCAGCAGGGGAGAGTTTGAAGCTGGATTTGAGACGGGAGGACAGACTCGAGAGCATGGCCTTTTGGTCCGATCTCTTGGAGTGACACAGCTTGCTGTGGCTGTCAATAAAATGGATCAGGTAGCTGAAGGACTAAATGTTGATCAAGATGATATTCTGTGGGCAGGAGAGATGGCTCAGGGGTAAAGCACTTGTTGCTCTTTCAGAGGACCTGTGTTTGTTTCCCTGCACACACAGTGGCTCACAACCGTTTTTAACTCCAGTTCCAGAGATTCCACTCAGCCTTCTGGTGCCGCACTCGTGTGGTGCACACACATACATGAGGCAAAATACTCATGCACGCAAGATAAACTAAGTAATTTTAAATAGATTCTATTTAGCCCATATGGAGGCCCACAAGTCGAACTATTTTGTTAGTCTAGTTGTCATATCAAGAAAAATAAATTTGCTGTCTTCTAATTAACTGAACATGATAATAATAATTTTTATGCAAGAATTTCTTATTTGAAATGACCTTTTAGAACTTAAAACTTTCCAATCATAAAATAATATGTACCACTATAAAATACAAGTATAAACCATCATTGGACAGCCACCAATTTTATTTTTATAGAAATGAGTTGTTTTTATTTTTCCTTTCCATCACAGCCATTGGATTACAATATATGATTCTCTCCTTTCTAAAAAAGTTGGCAGTACTCTTATGCATGTTTACTTGGGTAAAAAAATGTTAATGGCTTTATATTAGGCTATGTTACTAATACAATGTATTCAAACAATCTAAAGATTACTAGGGTTTGTTTTTTTTGTTTGTGTGGGTATGCATGAGTGTATATTTTGAAATGGCTTGGAAATCTCTGGGCCTCAGGTCATAGACTTCTGTTGGTTACTTACTCTTGGTGTATGTGCTGTATATATGACCTGGAACTGTCAAATCAGCTTTTTTTTTTTTTTTTTTTTTTTTTTTTTTCGAGACAGGGTTTCTCTGTGTAGCCCTGGCTGTCCTGGAACTCACTCTGTAGACCAGGCTGGCCTCAAACTCAGAAATCTGCCTGCCTCTGCCTCCCAAGTGCTGGGATTAAAGGCGTGCGCTACCACCCCCTGCTCAAATCAGCTTTTATGAAAAATTAATTTTTTTATTTATACACAGAGCACAATTTATTTGTTAACTGTATTGTTTCATGAATAGTAATACTATTTAAGTATATTTTCCTGGAAATTCTTTGTATAGTTTACTCATTATCCATTTTGGTTATTTGGTCACATACAAATATGTTTTGTGTTTATTTTTATGTTTACATATTTTCTTCACCCTAGCATCTGATAAATATTCACCAATATTCTCTGTTGGCTCTTCTATAGTTAATTATTACGTGTAGCTTTAATTTTTCCTCTAGCATTTTTGCATGAAATTTCAAATGTGAGAGAAAATGGGAAAACTTTTTGGTCATGTATTGGAGCCACTGCCTAAGACTATGTGTTAGACGTATTGTCCACACATTTCCCCTCTTTTACCCTGTGCATCTACACATTCATGTAGACACTGCTGTACATAGGTCTAGACTCTGCCCAGTACCTAGAACCAGCATTACTTACTCGGTTACTGTGATTGGCTGGGGCCGGGTGTTAGTGCTCTTGTTGTGATCTAGTGGTTATCAGAGCACAACTCAACAAATTACTCTCTCCTCTCCAAGTCTGAAGTCACCTTTAGCATCACTAGTAGACTCTTAGAGACTCTTCGTTGGCTTCCTGTTCTAAGAACAGATCATCTTAGGCCATGTTAGTGTAAGGTTTTTTTTTTTTTTCCCTGAGTTTTAATTTTAATTTATCTTTGATATAATTTTGGCTATATACATTTTACTGTGGAAATTCTGATTTTATGTGTTATATTCTCAAGTATAATTCTGTGTATAAATTGGATCTTTATCAGGTAAATTGGCAACAAGAAAGATTTCAAGAGATTACTGGAAAACTTGGGCACTTTCTCAAGCAAGCAGGTTTTAAGGTATGATCATTTTAAATGAAATTAGTTTGTTTATTTCTCTACATCATTTTACTTATAAAAGAAAAAAGCTAATATATTAATATTCATTTTTGGTCTTTTTATTTTAAAATTTTTATTACACTTTTTAAAGTTATAACACAATTGTATCCTGTCCTCATCCACCGCTCCCTCCAGCTCCTCCATAACCACTCCTCTCGCTCACTCTCACATTCATGGCCTCTTTCTCTTGGACTGCTGTTATTTTGATGCATAAGATGCAAGTCCAGCCGGAGGAGTCCCTGTAGTGTTGCTTCTATGTGTAGGATCTCAGAGCTGACCATTTGGTATTGGTTAATCAACTAGGAGGCTCGCCCTTGAGGAAGACCAGTCCTCCCCTCAGTGTCCCTCAGCTGCATGCTCTTGTCTAGGGTAGCCCTTAGACAAGAATCCCCTCCAGTTCCTGTGGATGTGTCTGTCGGTTCTATCATTGCTCAGGTCTTTTGTAGGCAGCCATATTGTTGAGCTGTCTCGATGTAATTTCCTTGTCGTTTCTAAGAGACAATCTTGCAGCAGACTTCTTGGTCCTCAGGCTCTTCCTTTTTTACTTTTATTGTATTTTCTATTCATATAATTTTCTTTATGTTTATTTCTTTTTTAAAGAACTTTTTATTGATTCTTTGTGAATTTCAAATCATGCATCCCAATCCCACTCATTTCTTTGTCTCTTCATATCTGCCCTCCGCCCCTGTAACCTGCCCGCAAAAGAAAATAATAAATAAAAATAGAAAAAACCCAAACAAATAGGAACCTAAGTAAAAACAAACAAACAAACAAATGTCATCATGGAAGTTGTAGCGTGTCACAGTGTGTCCCACAGTACACTTTGTTCACACATCTTACTTATGAATGTTCATTGCAGTGAGTCATTGGTCTGGTTTGAGGCCTCTGGTTTTTGCTACTGTATAAACACTGGATCTTCACTGGGGTGGGAGGGTTGGCCATCTGTCCCGCCTGTTGCTGGTGGCATCTGGTTCTGACTCTAAGTCTTTGTATCCCTCTTCCATCATGTCCTTTCAGCCTTAGGTGTAGGGAGTATTTTGTAGGTGTGTCTCTTAGAGGTAGGTAACTCTTAATGACTGTTCTCTGTACTTTGATCAGTTGTGACTTTGTCCTGGGCTCTATTTGCATCATCGAGAAGCTTCTAGGATGAGGGTTGAGAAGCTGCACTTAGTTCTAAATTAAAGCATTAATATTTAGAATGCTCTTAGGAAATTGACTGATTTAGTAAGTGGCAGAAGTCTTTCTCCTCTAAGATCTGTGACTCCACCAGTGATGGTCGTTGGATAGTTTTCCAGTGGTGGGTATGGTTTCTCTGGTTAAGGTGGCTGAGTGAGCTGTACAGCTATTGGTTGCTGCCAAGAAACACGTGCGCTGTTGCACTTTTGGTGCTCTTTTCCCGTGCTGCTCATTGCTATGGGTCAGAGGTGCCACACCTGGGTAGGACTGTTGTTGATGGCTTTCCTCCCTTGGTGGCTTGCTAATCCCCAGGGAGGAGGCTTTCTGGACAATACAGCTCAGTTCCACTTAGTCCTGTGTTTAAAATGTGTGGTCTTCAGCAATAGGGTCTTATTTGCAACTTCTGGAAGACAATAACCAATGGCAACAGAAGTACAATGTATTGTTTTGGGAATCTCTTGGACTTTCCCTCACCAGTAGTTGAAAGGAGGTTTCTCATATCTAGTACTGGAGTTTTTGTTGGACCATCTGTGTCTCTTGAGGTTGTGTTATTGCCCCAAGTTGCATAACTTCATTCATAACTATATGTATGTATTACATGTGATTTTAGAGAAGTATAAAATAATATGACTCCTTACATCTTGTGCAGAAATCCTGAGTGTTATCTCTTCTCCCTTTTTTCCTTCTGTTGTGATAATTATTTTGCTAAGTATATTTAATTCCAACTTTCTTTTTATTGCCTCCTGGTATATGCATATACCTGACTTTTAAAATTTACATATATTGAGTATTTGACCTGGGTTTTATGTAAATAACTTTTCTTCACCTACCACTTTAGACAGTCAAGTTTAAGAAAGTCATGGAAGAATGTTGGTAGAGAAGAGGTTAGCCAGCATAAAATCTGCAGTGTGCCTCCATCAGCAAGTAATTTGTTTTAATGGTTTCAAGGAAATTTCCAAATTCTCTCAAAAACAAAAATATTGGTCCAGATAATGTCAAGCTGTGCTGCCCTGAGTCCTGCTTCTTTGAAGTCTGTTGTTCGTTTTGCAGACTTGGTTGAGCTGTAGCGCTGCTGAGTCTTTGCAGTATTTGCTATGTTGTTGTGACTAAGTCTGTCCTCATCCTCTTACAGGAGAGTGATGTAGCTTTTATCCCAACAAGCGGTCTGAGTGGTGAGAATTTAACTGCAAGGTCACAGTCCAGTGACCTCACGAAGTGGTACAAAGGGCTGTGCTTACTGGAGCAGATTGGTACGTATGCTGTGGCCACTCTGTGTTAATGTGCTGTAGACTCAGTATTTATCATCTAGAGTTCTTCATGAGCGACAGATTGTATATGAGAAAGCATGAGATTTGTAATCAGAGAAACTAGGTGCTCAGTTTTGAAATCATGTGGACTATTTAAAGGAGTACTCAGTGTTTTGAAGACATGTTAATGAGTTTAGAACTTGCCCTGTCATATCGACGAGTTGAAATTAAATGAAGTGATGTGGGAAATACGGTTTATAAATGTAAAGTATTTGAATGGTAGTCATTTATTGTTAGTATGTACAAAATAAATTCTTTTTATAGAAGAGGAGAGAGTAATGGGCACAGTGGAGATGGGGGGAAAAAAAGTCCCTTTGGGGTTTGAGGGTGCTAGGAGTGAAAACCAGGCCCTGGCCAAGCTGTGCCTGTGACCTTCTGTCCACAGCCCATAACTTAAACTAAACTTTGCTTTGTGCTGTTTTTTCTATCAGATTCCTTCAAGCCCCCTCAGCGCTCTATTGACAAACCTTTTAGATTATGTGTGTCTGATGTCTTCAAAGGTGAGTGCTATTCTGCATCGAGTGCCTGTCCATTCTGTGTCTCTTTTGTCAGACTGTTATATTGCTACATTATATACGATGGATTCTGTCTGCGTGTGAAAGGATAAACAGCAGGCACTTTTACATCATGCAGCCCAGTCTTAGGCTCCTGATCACCCTTCAGTTCATAACCACTTTCCACTTTATAGTCATCTGTTGAGGCAAAGAGCCCTAAACTTCAGGTTTTTGACTTTAAACAAATTGGATAATTACTATTTCTTAACATCCAGAGTTAACAAGCTGACAAGATGGCTCACTGGGTAAAGGCACTTTCCACCAAACCTTAACAGCCTGGGTCTGATCCCTGGTCCCACATGGCAGAGGAGAGAATCAACCCCTGAAGGTTTTCTCCTGGTGTTCACACATTTGCACTGTGGTGATGGACTGCACACAAACTAAATAAATGTACTCTTAAAAGTAATGAAACATATATGTATGAAGTATGTGTGTGTGTGTGTGTGTGTGTGTGTGTGTGTGTGTGTGTGTACTTGTGCACACACACACCTTTTGAGATTCTTATTGGCACCATGTTTACCATGTTTCTGTGCTTCAGTGTTCCTTCCTGTCCTTGCCTGTTTCCACCCATCTGTGTCAGTCTGAGTAGGACATGGTATCACGTAGACTTAAGTGGGAAATGTAATGTGAACATCAGAGCCATTAGCTATGATAAAAGACTAGAGACTAAGATACCAGGAAGCCTTGTACCTTAGGGCTGAGGAAGGAATAGGTTCCAACTGTGATGGAAAAGGTGTTGTACTAAATACCTGAAAATATGTCTAACTTAAAATTATATAGAAGGCCCTACCTAGAAAACTCTAGAAGGGCATAGGACAAAAGATACAAACTAAAGTACATTGATTGATACCTTGGAATGATTGATACTATAAAGATGTTGGTTGTCTCCAAAGTCTCTTGTTATCTCGGAGAAGATAAGGAGTGCATTAGCAGTCATACACTGATAGCTGCTGTCCCACCGCACAGTTGCCCACTGCCCTCCTCCCACCTCTGCACTATTACTCTGTGTTACAGTGGTTCCTTTGCCATCTATATCATGAGCCCTTGAGGGCAAGCATGATATAGCTGGTATCTTTGGTATCTGCAGACTCTAGTGCAGTACCTGGCACAGCGTACATTTAATATAGAGTAGGAAATGATTGTGAGTGAGAGAGGAGGTGACAGCATTGGAATATGTCATCATCATGACCGGCTTGCAGAACAGTGGAGGAACAGGGGTAAAGTGATGCTTTTGAGATGCCCATTACATGTTGGAAATACAGCAAGCAGTCGATGTCTTTACCTGGGGTTTTGACCTCCTGCCCTGTCTCTGGGCAGCTTCCCACTTTCTGCCTTTGCTTGTTCCTGCAGCTGTCCTGCTGCAGTGACACCCTCTCTGGTTCTGACTCCTGCTGTGCTTACATTTGCATTCTTTTGATGATGGTTGTTGTCACATCCATCGTGACACTTTTCTCCCTGGTCTTCTGTGACCCACTTTCTCCTGCCACCTCATTTGTGTGGCCTGTCCCTGGGTGTGTGGCTTCATTTTCAGGTTCTAAAATAGTGTTCTTAGGCCTCGTTTCCCTCACTCTACCTGCTTTCATGAACAGTAGATCATTCTGTAAGTTTTCCTACTGCTCACGTCATGATGTGTCCCAAATGTCACCTCTGCCTCAGAATAATGGCTGTAGTTCTCAGATATGTGAAGTTAACGAGGCTATTAGCATCTCTCTGTGTCCCGCTGTCCCTCACCCAGAGCCTTGCATGTTTCAGGCCAGTAACCACTCCAGTGTGCCGCTGTGGATTCTTGGGTTCACAGTGTTTGTTTTCAATCATATTTGTGGCCCCGGAGTGCACTTGCTCTTGTCTTTCTCTTTACTGGCCTATGTTTCTTATAGTAAACAACTGTTTCCTTTCTTACCTCTGAGTTTACAAAATCCCTGGTCTTTATTAGTCAGTAAATCTCTGGAAAGGAATGAACTCTCCAGTTTTGTAATTGGAATAATTTTATTTGCAAGAAAAACTGGAATGTGGAATGCTATATTTAGTAGAGGTATTAGAACTGTGACCTAACCATTGCTTGGTGTTCATGACTCTTGGCCTTTCATAACTGTATTCCTACATTTGTAGGAAACAAATGTCACAGTATTAACTACCAGATAACGTTACTATGTGTTTCATATGATGTTTTACAGATCAAGGATCTGGCTTTTGTGTGACTGGTAAAATTGAAGCTGGTTACATCCAGACTGGTGACCGACTATTAGCCATGCCGCCCAATGAAACCTGTACTGCTAAAGGTATTGACCCATCTGCAGCATGCTTTTGCTAACAGACCTTAAGACAGCAGATTTCTCCAGTGGTCTAGTTATAACTCTAGAGTAAATATCCTCTTACTGCAATTGTACCGAACTGTCAAAATGATACTAACTGTTGAACACTAAAATGTGAAAACATTAAACGAGGTTTTCCTGTTGTGGCACATGTCCATGTGTATGAGCAACATTCTAAGCCTGGCAATATTCTCTACTGGGCACTGAGTCGTAAAATCTGCCTTAAGACGGAACCAGCCATATACATATCAGACAGATTCTTATAAAATTATAATTTGTAGAAGAAATTAAAGAATCCAGCCCAATAATAGCTAGTCAGTAGCAGGCATCTTGTCACCATAGACTCTGTATTCCAGAATCAGTTAACAGCTTTGATGATGTTTATTCCTTTTCACAATACCTTTGATTGCCTCTCTCTTTCTTGTGTGTGTGTGGTGTGTGTGTGTGGTGTGTGTAAGGTAAATATAGGAAGACCTAAGTAAGAGACCAACACGAAAGGCTTAAACTATTGAAGCTGATTTAAGGTGCTTCTCCACTGTGTTTCGAGAGGCAGCTAATGATGGTTGATAACTATTCCTGGCTTGGATTTAGCCTTTCCTGTGCATAGTTCTTGTCTAAATTTGGCTTAAAAAGTTCTCAGTTCTACTTAGCCTTATTCTGACTTCTTGCTAATTCTGTGACTTCAGGGTAAAATGGAAGATGTTTTATGATAGAATATTATTATTTCTAACAAGTATAAATTGACATATAAGCTACTAGAAATGTTAATGTTTTACCACACTCCTCTACTGTTCTTACTTTAGTTTGTATTCATAGTTTTACTGGCAGTTTATACATTTGAATGTACTTTTTAAAAAGTTTTCAGTTTTAAGACTTTGCTGCTACTGTTTGCTCTTCTCTTCCTAACTCAACTCCCTTAGGTGGTTGACACTGAATTTAAGTACCTGTTAGGTAGAAATACCACTGAGCCACATCCCCAGTTCTTGGTATTTGGATTTACAGTCTTGCCATATACCTCAGGATGGCTTTGAACTCAATCTGTAGCCCAGGCTGGCCTTAAGTATGTCGTACTCCTGCCATGGCTTCTTAAGTGCTGAGAGCCATGTGTGAGCCACCATAGGCATCTTAAGAAATTAGTAAATATCTGTTTAGGTAATATGCTCAAGCTGTATTTAAAGATAATATGGTAATGGAAACAAATTCTGTTTATGTATAATAATAATATCTTTTAAGAAGACCCACTTTCTATCACCCTGTTGTTTGCAAGTGCAGCTTTCTGCCTCTGCTTTTAAAGTGATGAAGGGCCGAGACCCTGGGTGCAGAGGTGACTCAGCTGGTCAAGGCTACCTTGCCAGCAGGAAGAGCTCAGT
Source organism: Mastomys natalensis (assembly GCA_021653895.1). Lineage (NCBI taxonomy): Eukaryota > Metazoa > Chordata > Mammalia > Rodentia > Muridae > Mastomys > Mastomys natalensis. The sequence goes on along the minus strand of JAJTUV010000928.1, from coordinate 432,887 downwards.
TCAGTCCTTAGAATCCACATGGCAACAGCTGGCATGGGTGCTTGTAATCCTAGAGCTGGAGACGCAGGCAGGAACGTAGCTTCTGGGTTTCACTAGCAGCCAAACTAGCCCTGCTTGGCAAAGTTCTGCCTCAGAACAAGCAGCAGAACAGAATGAGATGATTGGTACCTGAGGACCAATACCTGAGGTTGACCTCTGTCCTCACATGCATGTGATCAGTGTGTGTGTGTGTGTGTGTGTGTGTGTACATGTATACACAGACATGGGTGGGGGGGAGGAAGAGAGAGAACTGAAACTCTTGGAAATACTAATTGCTGTCTATGCTAATGAGCTTTTTTAAGAATAAGATTTTTTTTTTTTTTTGGTTTTTCGAGACAGGGTTTCTCTGTGTAGCCCTGGCTGTCCTGGAACTCACTCTGTAGACCAGGCTGGCCTCGAACTCAGAAATCCGCCTGCCTCTGCCTCCCAAATGCTGGGATTAAAGGCGTGTGTCACCACTGCCCAGCAAGAATAAGATTTTAAAAAACTAAATAATCAGCAGCTGTTAATTAATAACATGATACTAAATTACCATTTTGGAAATTTTAGGTCTTAATACTGAGTACCTGTGGGACCGGAAGCCCTGCATTCCTTACTGCTGTCTTCTCCAGACGGAGACAGCATTTCCTCTTATTGGCACTTGTTCAGAGCGGCTCCGCTTTGAGGGGCTTGCCTGGGGCTCACAGCAGTCTTAGCCCATGGCTCTGACCACTGTTTTCATTAGATTCACCTTGCGGATCTATGTGCTCTTTGTCTGAATCCGTGAAGTACATGCATGATGTACCCCAAGAATGGAGGCTTGACAGCCATCAAGGAGCAATTCCAAGTCATTCTTTCACTTGAGTGACATGAGACTTTAGAGTAGGGGCTCGTCCTCAATTCCAACATTGGGGAAGCTGAGGCAGGAGGACTGCTGTTACCTCTGGGCCATTTTAGACTACATTGTGGCTTACATGGTTGCCAGCCTGGGATGTCTGACAAAGCTTATCAAGTGTCTGGAGTGTTAGAAGAAAAAAGGAAGCCCCTTTTTGTAATGACTGGCCAAGGAGAAAAGCCTTTAGAGAGTAGATGTGAGATAGGAGAAAACCAAGATAACTACTTTAGGAATTTTGTCAATAGAAAGGAAAAGCCCTTAGAAAAGATTGCCCAAAGACAAGTTTTATTTATTAAATAAACTACCTCGTAGTTTTCAAATCCCTGTTTCTCAGGAAATACAGATATGGCCATTTTCAGGTACATTTAAAAATTTAATTTAACTAGTTGATATTTGACATTTAAATGAGTCAATTTTATATTTAAATTACTAAATTCTTTTAAAGCTAAGAATATTGTCCTAAAAGAACATGTCACATGAGGGGGAAAGTATGGTTTTATAAGGAAATGGGAGATTATGATTTATTAAAAACATGTTAGTCCAGTACCATCTTCATCACAAGCCCAACATCCAGGGAAAGGTAATTTAACTCATATAACCCATCCCATGAAGCCATGTGACACTCATTTCGAAAGCCATGTAATAAGGAAGCTAAACATTGCCATGAGGAGCTGCTCTTGAGGACTGTTTTGGAATGAGGACGTGTATAAGTTTATAGATGTGGTGATGTCCCATACTATTTTTAAGTTAAATTTTATTGCTGTTTCCTTAATTCTCTCTCCTGTAATGAGTGCTGGTATGTAGACTCTGGGAAGAAGGTGTCTTTGAGCAAGAATACTTAAGGGCTTGCTGAGTGGGCCCTCAGACCCTGAATGAACATGGGTGCTCCACAGACCCCACCTACCTCCAAGCACATGGCTTCAGTTAGGTCATTCTCTAACTGAAAACAGCTTGTCCAGTATGAAGGGATACTTCTAGGATCCCAGAACGCAGGGCTTCAGGCCAGCCTAAGCTAAGCATTGGGTGGAAAGATGGAAGGAAGGGCAGGAAAGCTCAAGGGAATAAACCACTGCTATCACTGTTGCCAGTCCTGTCTGTATGCCATTAGGAATAATTTAGTAATATCAATTATTTGGACTATATGCCTTAACTGCCTGTGCCTGTTAATAGCAGCATTTAAACAAAGCCTGCTGTGTGTTGAGTGTTGTGTGTGTGTGTGTGAGAGAGAGAGAGAGAGAGAGAGAGAGAGAGAGAGAGAGAGAGAGACTAGAGAGAGAGAGAGAGAGAGAGAGAGAGAGAGAGAGACTAGCTTCATTGTGTAAATGAATTTAAAATACTTAATTAAATGGGAAGCACTGGCCTCCTGTGGGCCATTGGCCATCATGTTCAGGGAGGCGCTCTGTGGCCTCAAGTCTGGGTTCCATTTCTCACTGCCAACCCATTCAGATTGAAAATGATGAGCTCAGTGAGGAAGCTCTCTGGTTGTTATGGCTCTGCAGAGAGGTTTCACTGTAGGCTTTGGGTTTTACTCATTTCCAGGAATCACTCTGCACGATGAACCTGTCGATTGGGCAGCAGCAGGCGATCACATTAGTCTCACTTTGGTTGGGATGGATATCATCAAAATCAAGTGAGTAAGAAAACAGGTTTAAACAGTCTTCGTATCAGATAAACGATGTCAGAGTGCATGAGTTTGCAATCCAATAGTTCAATTTTAGCCAGAAATTTATTTGACCGAATATAATTTTAGTAAATCCATCTAAAATGGAGTTAATTCGTGTTGACACACAGACTTTGTGTGTGCTTGAGATGAAAGCTGTAATTCATGAAGCCATGAAACTGTAGGTGGGGCAGAGGGGTCCTTAGAGAACATTCTTATTTGCTTAATTGTTGTACTTTCTTTACAGGTGGACTTTCTCACCTCGATTTTCATCTCTGTCTCTTTCTCTGTTGTTTTAGTGTTGGCTGCATATTTTGTGGCCCCAAAGAACCCATTAAGGCTTGCACTCGCTTCAGAGCCCGGATCCTTATCTTCAATATTGAAGTTCCTATCACTAAAGGGTTTCCTGTAAGTTTCCAGTGTGTTGTCCTTGCTTCTGTGAACTCAGGGCAGTCCTGACTCACCTGAAACCTGCTGCTTGTCTCACATGAACATCTTTTCTAATTTAGAAAAACAAGTTCAACTTTGAAAGTAATTTTTTGGTTTCTTATTTTAATTCTTTGATATATATGCTATTATTCTGTATATATTTTATATATAGTATATATTATATATCTTGTAATTCTATAGATATATTCTATACCTTTATATATTATTGTCTATATCTATTTATTTTCTGTGTGTGGGTGCTTGTCCTTGTGTGTGCCCACAGAGGCAAGAAGGGCATGAGGTCCCCTGGCACTGGAGTTACAGGCAGTTGTGGGAATCAAATTCTGTTAATGAAATATTTATTCTTGCTAGCCCATATAAAAGACACAAACACCTAGCATTTTATTTACAAGCTGTGAGCATAGATTGGACAGGTTCTATGCTATTCTCACCTGTATCCAGACCATAGCCCCTTGTTGCCTTTTGTGTGAATCTCACCTGAGTTGCTTTTGCTCCATCAGCCTGTCCTCAGGATACACTTCTGACCATGTGTCCTGGTCCATGTGGCCTCCTCCCCTCTCCATCTTCTCCCCGGTGGTCTCTCTCAAGACCCCTCACTCGATTCTCAGGTTCTGCATTTCTCTCTCTGTCCAATCACAGACCCTTCATTAACCAATCGCTTTAAATTGGGGAGCAAGGTTTGCACAACAAAGCCCAGTGTACATGAGCATGCACTGGTCTGGATAGCAACCAGATTTGGGGTTTAGAAGTTAGCATTTGTTATATAGCAGCAGGCCAACCCCCAATAGAACCCAGGTCCTCTGGAAGAGCAGCCAGTGCTTATAACCCTTGAGACACCTCTCTAGTCCTTTTTTGATTCTTGAGTTTGAGAACTTTTTCAAGAGAAGGTAGTTTTCATAATAAGTTGATTCAAACTGCTGATAATACAGTTTTTCTGGGGAAGATGATAGACATTTTACTGGATAGTAAAGCTTACTAGTTTTTTTAAATTTGGTGCTTCTGTTTTGTTTAATATATTTTCACTATTTTTCATTATGAAAGTGAGAGATTAACTTTAAAGGTTATAAAGCCACTGAAATACAGAAAATCAGAATACTCTGTGATTGCTTAATCTATAGATACCTTCTGCTAATATGTAGATAGCCTGTAACAGTGGCCTTGATGGTAAAAGTCCCTGTTACACAGAGGTATTATACAATACCTTGTTAGTAAAAAATCAGAAAAGCTATTACTTCCTTAAGTGTGCACTATTATAAGTGTCAAACTGACACCTTATTCTAATCTAGAAAGATGTGTAGCCTGGATTACTAACCACACTGATTTTACTTTTCGCTTTGATCTTGAGTCTGAGAACTCTTTCAAGAGAAGTGAGATACAGCAGGAATGAGAATGATCATTCAGCTTGCTAGAGCTTGGATGGTGTTGGAGGAGCCAGGAAGAAACTTACTTGGACACTCAGATTCACTCTACGTATGATTCCTATTTCTGTATAAATAAGTGTACTCATCAAGTTTATTAGGCATTTAAATACTATAATAAGCATATTATATTTTATTTACTTTTTAAAAATTGTTTCACCAAAAGAGTTGTTTTAATTGAATATTTCATTGTTAAGCGTTTGGGCCTCACAGCAAATATGTCACAGTTAATTGCTTTTGAATAAGTGAAGCAGATTCCTGGAAATTGAGGTTATTGGAGCTGTGTTTACTCACGGAGTAATTCGTATTCACCAATGGAGGCAGGTCAGGATGGCAGTATTTACTTTGAAGAGTAACACTGTCTTCCTGCCTACAGTAGTTTCTTAAAAACAGCATCAACTGAAGTTTTTCAGCTGCTTTAAGAGACTACAGCAGTGGTTCTCACCTTCCTAACACTGTGACCCGTTATACAGTTCCTCTTGCTGTGGTGACCCCAACCATAGAATTGGTTTTGTTGCTACTTCACAACTGTAATTTTGCTGCTGTCCTGAATCATAATGTAAATATCTGATATATAGGATATCTGATATGCAACCCCAGTCAAAGGGACATTCCACAGGGGTCACAACCACAGATTGAAAACCACTGCTGTACTGCTTATCAGGATAAAACTGGAATGGGAAAAGCGGTCATATCTACTTGCTGTGGTAGAAGGAAATTGACATAATCCTTCTTAAACAGAGTCTTTCTAGTTAGCAATGATGCATACACAGGTGTGTGTAAATTTCCCTTGTTATGGTGAGCTATGCACTTTTAAGCATGAAATTATAAGATATAATAGATTTAATTTCTATTCTATTTTATAGTTGGTGTATCTAAGAAGATTTGCATTGTTAAGTATGTGATTCAGTATACTCTGTATTGTGTAACCATTACTGCTGTGCATCTCAAGAACATTATCACCCCAGACTACAGTCTTGCAGTGCTTGTTCTGAGTATAATTTGAGAAGATATTCTAGTCAGCAGTTGTCTTCTCACTCTCAGTTTTCTGCAGTGTGATACATTCTTAATTTTGAAGAAATCCAGTTTCTTTTTCTTCTCTGTGCCTTTGTGGCAAGTCCATGAGCTCAGTGTCAAAGCCAATATCACAAAGCCTATGCCTGGGTTTTCTTTAAGAGCTTTGTGGTTTGTCTTGTGTGTTAGGCCATGGATCCACTTGTAGTTAGTCATATGGTGCTGGGCCGAGCCTCATTGCCATTCAGTCCTTTACATTTGCTCATCCAGTTTCCTAGCAACATCTGTTCAAAAAAGGGGGGAGGGGATAATTTGTTATTTTCCCCAATGAATAATGTTGGCACCTTTGTTGAATATTGGATGGCCATATATTCACTGATTTTTTTTTTTTTTTTATTTTAAGGCTACTCAAGGAAGATTATTTATTAGTTGCCTAACATTAAAGCTTAATAAAACACTAGATGATTTGGTTCTCATCTTCGCCAATGAAGCAAAGGTCGGTCCCTGGTGCCCTTAGGCTAGTGTCTTTCAGAATTCAGAAATGCTAAGGATTTTATCAGAACACTGAATGCGCTCATAGGAAGAGGCAACGCCAGGCAACACCCAACACCACGTCTGAAACATACTGCTTCTGTCATAACTTGTTAATGGCAGGAATACATGAGAGACACTGGACTTAATTGCTTGAATAGGTTTACAGCAGATTTAGGAGAAGTGCTCTTGAGTTTTCAGATTTGGGGAGTTTGAGAATTGTGAGGAGAGATTCTGCACCCGTGTTGGCATTGTTTATATTTACAGACAGAGTAGGGACTCTTGTTCAGTTGTCACTAGGTGACTAGGAATGGTCAAGCCAGGACCCAGTCTATCATCACTTTCATTGCGAGACATGATAAACTTTCCAGTTAACACAGTGCTGGAGATTGTTGTACTTTATGAATGAGTTTGATTTTATATATGATATTAAGACATCAAGATGATATACATAAATTCTCTTGTTTGCAAATAGATGTCTCACTTACGTCCAACAGGTTTTTGTTTTGTTTGTGTTTTTTGGTTTTTGCCAATACACGATGCTGTAGAGAGAGAAGGAAAAATGAAACCTAAGCGTGTCTGTTCATGGCCCATTTCTTAGTCCTGGTGTTATTCTAGGATCCACATACATCTCAGCAAATGGTGGGAGGATCTCAGTGAGGTTCATGAGGGTCACATGCGTCTTTTCTCTGCTGTTTGAGAGGCAATGAAGACCTAGTCATGTGTGAGGTTAGTAGGGAATCTTTGGTCCTGAGGAGATGTCTCTTAGATTCTTAGTGTTGCATTTATCTCCCAGTGTACACTTTCAGATGTGTAGCATTGAGTACTTGGAATTGGTCCCCTCTCTGTAGCATGTGGCTGCCGTCTGCCTGCTCAGGAGCTGCTTACATTGATGTTTTTGCACGTCACATCATTAGGTGCCATTAAAAAAGAAAACCCGTTTACCTTTTTGTAATACAGAGTTTAAGCCCTCCATTGTTGCTTTTGATATGACTTACAGAAGGTTCCCACAGTCTAGGCTTGCACATCCACAGCCTCCTGCACAAGTTTTCTTTCCTTTATTAACTCTTCTTCCAGGATGGGGGATAGAACCCAATACCTAGAGCATGATATACAGGCCCTCTACCACGCAGCTGCATCCCAAGTGCAAACTATTGTGGTAAGGAAATTCCAGATATAACACATCTGTTTCTACACCTAAATGGCCCCAAATGATGCTTACAAAGCATTTAAAGTATGGTGGCTTTACTGCTTCCTGAGAATGTGGTCTTGCACTGTTCTCAGACTGTAGGCATGCTGGTAGCATACTCAAAGCAGATTATTTGAGTAGGATAGTCATTTGTGTTTGACTTTGATTGGGATCTGCCAAAGTTTCTCTTTTTTTCTTCATAAAAGCTTCTTTTGTAAAACAGAAAATTGTGCCCTGTTATTTCTATAGGACTCTTAGTAAGTCAACATGGGAAGAGCCAGGCATTTGTAGTTTCAACTGTTTCAGGTGTGAAATTCAAGCTGACATAAATTCCATAGCCACGACAGCTTTGTGCTGTTTCCCTTCATGTTAAACTCAGTCAGCAATAGTCAGTGTACGATGTAATCATCTAATGCCAGCCGAGAGCAGGAGTGTTCCGGGTGGAATGGTCATAGATGGTCTTGTGTATGTGGACATTCCCTGTGGAACCTTAAGTAGATAAGGAACTTGGCCCAGGTGAAAGTGATTTCAACCCTTGTCTGTTACACTTTAGACCCTTGCTAATCTCCTCTCTAAATAAAACTTGCCTATAAATTCTGTCACACAGTACTTGGTACTCAAGGATGCTTATAAATGTTGTTCTCCTTCATTATGTCTGCACATGGAATATTTTATTCCTGTGGCCCAAGAATGGATTAGTGATCACACTGCTGAATATGATCCTGCTCCTCCCTCCCTTGTGACTCGCGATGAAGCAGTTCACCTGCTGAGTATCTGTGCTTCTGGGCCCTTTATCTCATCTTGCCCCAATGCTCTGAAAGCATAGGCCATGGAAAGTGGCCTACAGACAGATGGAAATGAAAGGCTTAGCTTCTTAGTCTTTCCCTGGCTCCTTATGATGCTGCCATGATGGTAAGTGTTGTAAACAGTAGCTGCTTTTCACCTTTTCAGTGATCCTAAGGTACTGTCCTCCTCACCTATCCAGAGGGAAAGGGGATAGGAAGGCTATATAGCCAACTGAAGTTCACACTGGTTTCAGGCTAGAATGTGAAGGAGCCTCTCACTAGCATGGACGGAGAGTTATTAGGAAGTATGGAGCTATGGTGACTGAGGAATGTGATTTGTCATGTGCCAAAAGCAAAGACTGCAACTGATGTAGCAAGTAGCTCTCAGTATTCCCATGCGTCTGTTTATTGTTCTAGGTGCTGTTACACTACCAAACCGTCAGTGAGCCTGCTGTTATTAAGCGATTGATCAGTGTCCTAAACAAAAGTACTGGGGAAGTCATGAAGAAGAAGCCCAAGTGAGTTTACTGCAGAAACTGTAGACACTAACAGTGCAAGACACTAACAGTATAAGACACTAACAGTGTGAGCAGTTCCTTACAGATAAGCTGAGTGTGTGCTGGGGTAAGTGGGATCCAGAGTAGTTTTTCTACTGATCACTTTTTAGTGACTAGATTAAAAAATATACATAAATAAACATTGAAGGGATGTGGAGATGGCTCAGCTGATAAATTGTGTGCTTGTTGTGCAAGGATGGGGGCCTGAGTCTGGTCCTCAGAACCATGGAAGAAAGCTAGGTGTTGTGTATCCTCTTGGAGTGACAGCATGCAGGAAGCAGAGCCAAGTGGATCCCTGAAGCTCACTGGCCTACCAGCTTAGCTTAATTGCCAAGTTCATTGAGAGACAAAGAACCAGTCAAAGAACAAAGCAAACAGTGCCTGAGGAATGTCATCCAAGGTTGACTTTTGGCTCTGCATGTATGAACACCATGTGCACATTCACCCGCACATATATATGTAAACATACACCTACATGAACATAAAGCTTTAGGATATTAGAAATGATTAAAGTTATGTATGGTAGTGATGGGAATTATAAATAAAAATATAAATATATGTGTATACATCAAGCTACAGATATTGATGGAGCAAAGACATTATAAATACTAGTTCTATATTCTTTAAAAGTTTTAAAATTTTTATTTACCTTTATTTTATGTGCATAGATGTTTTGCCTGAATGTATGTCTATGTGAAGTGTCAGATCTTAGAGTTATAGACAGTCGTGGACTGCCATATTGGTGCTGGGATTTGAACATGGGTCCTCTAGATGATCATCAGTGCCCTTAACAGGCAACCAGCCCCAAGTCCTTTGTTCTTAAAGATGAATTTTAGTTTGTTACCACTTGTTAGATTTCAGTCTTGTGCTTCCCTTACCTTTGTCAACTGCACTGTGAGCTTGTCCCCTAGTCTAAGAAAAGGCTTTCTGCATGTTCCTAGCACCTTCCTTTTCCAGCCTGTGGTATAAGTGCTCCCATCCACATGCCCTTCAACTGGCATGATCACCTCCATGTTGGTTTTCTGATTATTGCTTTGTGTCTAGTGACTCTACACAGTTCTTTGATTGACACAGGAAGTACTTTCTGAGAAACTAAGCAAACTGTAATAAAAATAAAGTAATACAAGCATATATTGCAAAACACAGACTCTTACTTGGTACAAGTTAAGGCCTTCCCAGTTTGCTTGGCTGCCTGCAGTGTGGAGTTTCCCTCATCTTGAGCCTATGGGGAATCCCACCCAAAATCCCCTTCCTTTCTCACCTTCTGCACCTGTGGAGGGGGCCGGGTGCCTACTGGCTAATGTGATGACTGCCTGTGAAGAGCGTCTCCACATGGAAGGCAGTTTGCTCTCAGGAGGGAAGGGCTGCTCTGCCTTTCTCTTGAACAGCCCTTAGCTTCTCACTCAGTGTGTGCTGTGATGCTCTGGGAAGCACCATACTAGAATGGCAGTTCTCAAGATCCATGTTTTCTAGGCTGCCCTGATGTTTTCCTGTGAGTTATATCCTCAGCAATTACATGAAGCAGGAAAGAACACAGCTTACAAGTGACAGAGACAAGATTTTCTTTCTTTCTTGAAATACAACTGTGCCAGATTTTCTTTCTTTTCTTTTTCATTTTATTTTTATTTATTCACTTTACATCCTGCTCACCGCCCCTCCTCCAGTCACCCCCTCCAACAATCTTCCCCTGCCTTATCCCTCCCCTTTCCCTCGGAGGGTGGAGGCCCCCTGGGTATCCCCCTACCCTAGCACCTCAAGTCTCTGCAGGGCTAGGCACTTCTCTCCCATCGAGTCCAGACAAGGCAGCACAGCTAGAAGAACATATCCCTCATACAGGCAATAGCTTTAGTGACAGTCCCAGCTCCAGTTACTTGGGACTGTTATGAAGACCAAGCTGCACATCTGCTACATATATGCGGGGAGTCCTAGGTCTAGCCTACATATGTTGGGGAGTCCTAGGTCCAGCCTGTGTGTGTTCTTTGGTTGGTGGTTCAGTCTCTGAGAGCTCCAAAGGTCCAGATTGGTTGATTCTGTTGGTCTTCCTGTGGAGTTCCCATCCCCTTCAGGGCCTGCATCCTTCCTTAGCCTACTCTTCTATAAGAGTCCCCAAGCTCCATCTACTGTCTAAATCAGCTGCTGGGTGGAGCCTCTCAGAGGACAGCCATGCTAGATTCTAAAACAGGATTCTTAACTGACTCAGTGACACATAGGTGCTCTTGGATGTGGGGTTGTTTGTCTGGGATGTATGACCCAGACAACTATGTGGAGACCTTTTCAGCTGATATTGGCTCATTATATCTACTCTTAAGTTTTTCTCCTTGTACCTGCTACAAGATCTAGTATAATATATTTAGCATGTGTGAGGCCCATGGTTGAATACTCAGAACTGCAAAATTAATACATTTAAAAAGAGGATTAAGTGTTAGTATCCTGATAATATTAAACTTCAGTATCATTTACTTTATTAGATAGCTAAACTTGTAGATTTCCCCAGGGAATGGTAGGGTAGCATGGATTGAGATGGGTGTTTGAGCATTATGGGGCATAGGATATAGCGGGCCTGAAGGGAGAATAGAGGTGTATTTTAAGATCAGCTTATACGCACGCACGCACGCACGCACGCACGCACGCACCCCTCTGAGATCTATTTAACAGTTCTTAAATCTAGATTTACTTAAATTCCTTTTAGCCCAGAAAATTTCAAAGGCATATGCTTGTATTTATAACATACACACATGCAACTTTTTCTCCTGGGTTTGGAAGACTGAGTTGAATTGCTGACTGGGAGTGAACTACTCATCTTTCCTGCCCTCACCTGTTCCTTCTTTCTCTGTGCACTCCTAACAGGTTGCTGACCAAGGGCCAGAACGCCTTGGTAGAGCTGCAGACACAAAGACCTGTGGCTCTCGAGCTCTACAAAGACTTCAAGGAGCTGGGCGCTTTATGTTGCGTTACGGTGGCTCCACGGTAGCTGCCGGTGTTGTCACTGAGGTATCTGACTCTGTCCAGTTAGCTTTGTTTCATCTTCCAAAGGTGGTTGCTGAAGTTTTATGGCTAAGGGAGTACACAATATTGGAACAAGGAATTAAAATCTATACTAAAATAGTTTTTAAAGGAGAAGAGGAGAAAAGTATCATATATTTACAAGCAGATGAATGGGAGTCCTGATTTTATTAAGTAGAAGAAGCCATATTTCTTTAAATTACTAGCTTTTAGTGATTTCAGATAATTCATCCAAAAAATTGAATTAATGTAGTTGTAAACATTTTCTGAAACATATCTTTTGTATATGACAAAATACATTTTGAAGGAAGTAACCAGAACTGAACCAGGAAATCTCAGTAGTTCAAATTTTTCTATATTCTTTCCTTTTTATTTTACAGATAAAAGAGTGACTAGTCCAGTCCTCACCATGTTTCCAGACAGCCCCTGAAGTACTCAGTGGTGCAGCTAAGGAAACAGCATGCAGTCATGATTGTGTAGATGAGAGAAACTAAAGTACAGTTAGCTGCCAACAAGTATTAATGATCACTCCTGCAAAACTTCCAAGTTGCCAGCTGGCGGGGCCAGTACTGTACTTCTTCCCTTTGGGGTGGCAGTGAATGCTTATTGTGCCGAGACTTGTGCGAAGTATCTGAAGACACTTAACTCAGCGGACTCGACTTCCAGCCAAACCAAAACCAAAAGCCGTTCTGTTTTCACTCTGCTGCTGTGTGTGTTCTAAGGAAGCAGGTCTTACTGGGGCTTGGAGAGTCCATCTTTGACCTGGTGCTTTTTTTAGTTAACACTAAGAAAAGATTTACTGAAGGTAACAACAGTAAAGCTATTTTGTGCTGAAAATGAAACCGTCCATCAAGTCTGCCTTTTGGAGTGCGAGGGGAAGTGACAGAAACCTGTTCTTAGGTCACAAAGATGCTATTTAAGTTGAAAAGCCAGCGAATAAAATGCCTTAGTTTGAATGTATTGCAAAAATGTGTTTTATTTCTTAAACATCTATGAGGGAGTTTCTTCCCTGTTACCAGATGAGACTCGGGCACCATGTGAGATCTTTTTACCCAAGAGTTTTCTGACTGATGTGATTTTTTTTTTTTGCTTTGTATGCTAATGGTGAACCAAGTTAGTCCTAGCAACTTCTAACCATACCTTGGGTTTTCCATTCCTTTGAAATTGATTGTTGACCATGTGTAGGTCAATATGGATAGGCTGTGCTCCTTTATGAATAATACTCTAATTTTCTTCAAAGTGTCAACAACAAACGTGGAGGGTTATTGATTTAACTGTGATTTGTTGAGCCATTTCCCAAGTCAAAGAAATTTAGGTTATCTGATGTCCTTATCCAAGCCTGGAACTGAAGGACTTTATTGTAGACATTTTAGAAATTAGAGAAGGCATGGATTCCCACATTTAATAGGTCCTCTTTTCTGGCTCTTTTTCTTGATTTATTTTTTTAGGATTTTGCTGTATAGCCTAGGTTGGCCTTGAACTTGCTTTGTAGCTAAGTCCTCCAGGCCCTGGATGCAGGTGTACACTACCTCACCTATTGCACAGCTGAAGAATCCTAACCACATGGTCTGTTGCATAGACCCCGAATGTTCTGCTGGGTGCACGACCCTGTGACTGCTCTCATACTGTGATCTTTAATAAACAGCATTGTGTGGCTGGATGAGACTTGCTAAGAACATTCTATTCCTATGTTATTGAGAAACTTTATAGATACTTCTGATAGAAAACAACCTTAAATTGACTTATATAACAAAACATTTTGAGTTAGTTCAGGGGGACAACTTTCATGACCTTTGCCCTGCTTATAACTGCAGTCTTTTCTATCCGTGTCCCAGTTCTCAAATGACTCTGAGACTTAATTGTTTATGAATAAATGCCTAGGTCATAAGCTTGGGCTCATTCCCTGACTAGCTCATAGCTTACATACCCTGTTTATTCTGTTCTCTCTGTGCCACATGACTGGGGACCTCTCCTGGGTTGCATTCATCTCCTCAGAGTATGAGGCAAAATCTTCCTGCCTTTGTCACCCAAAGTCACCCAAAATTTCTCCCGAGTCATTGGAGCATCATCTTCAGCCTTCTGGCCCTAAATATCTGACACTCTTTTCTGTGAAGCAGGAATTATGAAGGACTTACCTACCTTGTCCTTGCAAAGTTTGGCAGTTGACTTCCCTGTGTCCTGTTTGTGCAGTTTGGACAGCATACTGTCTGCAGTTGAAGCAGGGGAAGTGTGCCACATAGTGGCAAACACCATGCGGAGGGTCTTCAATGCACATCATCGTTGAAGTGGAGTGGGGGTGGCCAGGAGCAGACATGTGTTACAGTCAAAAAATGCTGATTTAAAAAAAAAATCTTTAAATACCATATTCTGTGGGTCTCTGAGGTTTTTGAAGACCTGTCTGTCTGTCTATCTATGTATCTATCTATCTATCTCTGTCATATATCTGAATAGGCAAATATTGCTTGTTTCTAGCTATTTTTTAAATTATCTGTTCAACCTAGGAAACATTAATTAACAAAACTAGTATCTAACATGACCATGTTTTATTGACTCACTACTAACTTGTATTTCTTAATTACTCTAAGCAGCTTTCAAAAGGACTAGAACTTAACATGCATTTTTAAGAATTACATAGGGACAATACCTTAAACAAGGGTTGAAATATACTATACATAGTATGTCTAGCTAAATATAACTTTAAAATTGTATCACTATAGAAAGTCCATACCAATGTAAAATCATTTGGCTTGCTGATGTTCTTTGGTCTAAAAGTAGATTTCAGTAATCTACTCTTTTATCCTGTTATTCCTATATCATTCTTACATCCCCTTTTTCCTTTTATCCTTCCTCTCCCCTCTCCCCTTTCCCTGCAACACAGATAGGAGAGAAAGAAGGAGAGAGGAAAGGCAAGAGAAAAATCCCTGAATCTAACCCCCTTTGTTTCCTCCCTGACCAAGACCATTAACAACTTGTTACCAACTCCCCCAAGATTACAACAAACATCCGTCATCCATAAAATGACCAAAAACCATGCATCCCACCTCCTGGTAATAAGGCGTTCTCTAAAGTTGCTTCCTCTTGTCTGGGATGACATTCTCTTTTGGGGACCCTAAGAAAACTGGGATAATGGCCAAGTCTTAGGAAAGCTAGCTATGTCATTTGTTGCCCAGCCGCAGTGTGATAGGAAAGTGCAAGGCTTACCTGAAGTTCTGACTGGTACTATGATGTTAAATGATTTAGCTAACCTTATAAAAGTTTTTCTGGGTACAGAAAACAACAGTTGTTGTATGCAGGAAACAGCGATTGAGGCAGTCTGTGAGGTTGAATCACTTGGGCTACTTGTCTCCTTTGATGTCCTTTATTTTTCAAATGTATAAGCTTTCAAAGGTAATATACATTTCTGCATTAACACATATATGCAATGTGGAGTGTACACAATCTTTGCTCTATGTTTGAGCAAGAAAGGGGCATCTATCAATTTATAAATTAGTTTGAACCATATGACCAAACTGTCATAGATATCCGTCCATGCCATTCGAAAGGATGGTTAAGTCCTGAAGATTCTGTAGCCAACAAGATTTATTGGCTGTGCACAGCTGAAGTCCTGGCTGCAGCATTTTCATTTCAGTCGATTCAGACGATCTCAGAACTGTTCCCATATAAAGGGGTCAGCAATATAAGTTACCTGTCTTGTTGATCTTGATTTCATTCATCCTGTCTGTAGTCAGGATTTTCAGGAAGTCTCCTAGTCAAATCTGGTTTTTATTAATTTTGATGAGTCCATAGTTTTTTTCTGTTAAAAGAATATTTCTCTTCCCCAATACAATACACCCCTTGCCTTCCATTCCTAGGTTAAAACATTCTCAATATAGGCGAGTTGATTGTTGGCTCAGCAGTTTTTTTCATAATCCAGTGTTTCTCAGCTGCTGTTTGTTTTTATTATTAGCATTCAAAAATTTAAAGTTAATAAAGCACTATGTAATCTATTTCTAGGGAGTCTTGTTACCCTATTTTGTTTGTTTTAAGCTTCTCCTTTAAAGTACAATTAGATGTCGCTACAACTCTTTGACCTGTAGGATTGCGTGGTATACCTATAATACACTTTATATTGTAATATGCAAAAATGTTTCATTTTATTAGACATATGCTGGAGCATTGCCAGTTTTAATCTCTGAAGATATTTCCAAGATAGCCATCACCTCTAATAAATATACAGTCTCAGAATCAGCCTTTTCAGAATGCTTGGCAGAAACATTGAAATCTTGAGTATCAGTTGTATGATGTGTTAACACATGTACATATCTTAATTCTCCAAACTCTATAAAATGAAATACATAAGCTGTTGTGTGACATTGCTCTAAGGTAGCATTAAGCAGAATCTGGATTCATAACTCCAAATACACCATTTCTCTATGGAGTACCATTGTAATTCCTCAGGCCTTTGTGAATTTTCTCCTCTGTGTTTTGGTTCCAGATTGGATTCTTCTGAAGATTATTCATTCTGATTAGAACAATCCTCTGACCTCTGTTCTGTGACCTGCAACCTAGCATCCGTCTTTTAGTCCTATCCTTATCACAATCTGTTTATTCTGACATGTCTTAGAATATGTAAAGTTATAATTGTTACTGAACATATAATTATTTTTATATTGACGGTCAAAACTCCATGGGCTCCAGACGCCTTCTGTAGCATTTTCCATTTTCACTTGAGTGCCTTCTCTTTCTTTTGGAGACTTATTTTCCTGTCTCTCTTCTTTGGAGGCTGTGGTGGTTTGTATATGCCTGGCTCATGGGAAGTGGCACTATCAGGAGGTGTGGCCTTGTTGGAGGAAGTGTGTCACTGTGTAGACATGCTTTGAGGTCTCCTTGAGCCTAAGTTCCACCCAGTGTGGAAGAGAGCTTGACTGCCTCAGATGAAGATGTAGAACTCTCAGCTCCTCCTGCACCATTCCTACCTGGATGCTGCCATGCTTCCCACCATGATAATGGATTGAACCTCTGAAATTATAAGCCAGCCTGGAATAAATGCTGTCCTTTATAAGACTTGCCTTGGTCATGGTGTCTGTTCACAAAAATGAAAACCCTAAGACAGAGGCTTTATTTTTCGTTTTCCTTTCTTTGGAGACTTTGTTTTCTATGTATATTTATTTCAATGTTTTCTAAGTTTAATATCATTTTCCATATTAATTTCCTCTATATTCTTTTGGGAATTCTTTTTAATATTATTTGATTTTTCTATTTATGGACTTCATTTTGTTAATTTGAAACTAAATATTTGTCTCTCTTTTACTGTTTTCAAACTCATACATTACCAGTTTAGAAGTCTGGGACTCCTCAGTCATAAGGCAGCTCCAAGAAAATGTTTCTTCTGCTCTTCTGTGTGTCTGCAGGTTTCTCAGGCCAGCATGTTGCCCTGGCTGTGCCCCTGTTGGGTTGGTCCCTTTCTCGGTGGTTTCAGGTTTTTTCCAGCATGGACCAGAATTGGGCTTTGGTTTTCCATGGGACACCTTGCTCTCTCTAGCTTACTCTCCAACCCTTTCCTGGAACCATGCTGTGTTTGGAACCCTGGTATCAGAGCCAGGTTTTCTATTCAGCAGGGGATTAAAAAAAAAAAAAAAAAAAAAAAGCTAGCCACCTTTTGCACTGTCTCTCTGTGGTTTCCTGCTCCTTAGCTAGGAAATCTTCCACCTGGGAGTTCTCAGGCTCTACACTTGGATTTCTAGCCCAATGTTCAGTGAGCCATTTGTAACCAAGGTCTTTTCTAAAGGCATCCCAGTTCCCTCTGAGACTTGTTTATGAATAAATGCCTAGGTCATAAGCTTAGGCTTGTTCCTTGACTAACTTGTAATTTATATAATTATTCTATGTGTGCCACATGACTGATTGCCTCTCTTCAATTTCATGTTTGTATCCTAAGAGTCCCAGGGAAATCTTCCACCTTTAACTCCCAGAGTTCCAATCTCTCTACCGGATGTCCCACCTTCTAATCCTGCATGAGCTCCTTGGCCATCAGCTTTGAATTTTCTACATGATGCACAAGAGATTGTCCCTACACTGCCTGCCTTGCTTGTCCTGCTTGCCCTGCTCTGGTGGTCATTTGCTTCTGAGATCTATAGACTCTTGTAGTGACAGGCTGTAGACAGATATGGTGGTTGTATGCTGTGTTCTCAAACCCTCTATCCACAGCAGGGACAGGCCAGAAGACGGTATATGGGGGAATCCCCAAGCCCATCCATTCACTGGCCGTGATTGGGGTTTTCCCTGGGACATGTTCACAGCAGTGTGAAGTGAATATAACTTAAGGCAAAGCTGAGAATTGTAGGGTGCTGAAATTCAGGGTTCTACTAAACAGTAGTTAGATATACTTCTTATACGTATATTATATAGAAACATGACAAAATTAACGGTTTAAATTAAGAATTTAATATAAATAGGTAGCAATATAAATGAAAGGGCTTAATGACTTTCCTTTTTTGAGACTTGTAAGTGATCATCATAACTCAGGTCCAGTGGTGAGCACCAGGCCATCTCTTACCTGTAAGGTGCTTCGTCCTCTTCTCAGTGAGACTGTAAGATATGATTTGTGATGTAAGATACAACTTAAAATGGCATAACTGAAATGAATGAGCTGATTCCAGATATGGAAACATAGTGTGACTACATGACTGTTTATTCTGACAACCATAGCAAGTTTGAAGATGATTTGGGGTAATCTCTAATTGAATTAACTAATCAAAAAGCAATCAAATTTAATGAGACAAAAGATCATGAATTCAAGACTGGCTTAAATTATATAGCTCAACCCTTACTCCCCCTCAAAAATACATAATGAAAAGTAATTAAATAATAAAAGCTGTTTGAATTCTCATACTGCTTTACATATCATGTAAACAAAGTTTGTAGAGGAATCTCTCACCCAGTTAAGAACGTTAATCTCTCACCGTTAAGAACGAAAACCTGCTGAGTCAGAACCAGCAGTAGCAAGGAGCTAACTGCCGCAGAATCAGCTCTGGCCCAGTACACTTGCAAGGAAAACTTGGCTTTGAAATGACTCAATAGATCTCAAGCTCCTTCCTCAGACTGCAGATGTGACGGTGTTGGCTGAAGAATTAATTAGCTGGTCAAAATGTCATAAGCCTGTATTTATTTACATGGTAGAGCTGCAAGCAAGAAGCTATTAAAATAATGCCAGGCATGATTTACACAGTTATTTCTGGAGCAGCAGTTCTCTACCTTCCTAATGTCATTACCTTCTAATACAGTTCCTCCTGTTGTGGTGACCCCCGACCATAAAATTATTTCATTGCTACTTCATAACTAAGTTTGGTACAGTTATGAATTGTAATGTTAATATCTGTGTTTTCCAGTGATCTTAGTGACTCTTATGACAGGACCATTTAAGCCCCAAAAGCGGAGTGACTCAGGTTGAAAACTGCTGTTCTAGAGGGCTAAGTTATATAATTAAAACTACGATATGCTGTTTAAACAGATTAGGTGGAGCATGGGTATAATGACTTGAAATAGAGATCAGAAAACTTACCCAGGCAGATGTGTGTGTGTGAGAGAGAGACAGAGAGTGCAAGGAAGGAGATTCATGGTCAGTAAGGAATTACATTTTAAACATTCTTGAAGGTAGAAATACAGAGAATGGACACAGCAGTACACAAAGTTACGGCAGCCAAAACATTCCACAACTGCTGAAAGACCGAGGCAGTAGTAGAAAAGCAGCCTCCTCAGCAGATCCTCATCAGACCGTGGTGAAGCCAGGACACCAAAGACAGCAGCAGCCTGCAGCTGCTCAGAGACAGGAAGTACATGAAGGACCAGGAGAGAGCAACATGGAGAACAGAAGCAACAGAATATCTTCAGAGGGTTCATTACGAAATTCAAAACAAAAACCATGATGCACAAGGGAGTTTGGTTATCGTGGAGTCTCAGCAGAGTGAATGGTGGCATGTCCTATCCTTTCAGAGGCCATATACTGGTCCGTTCAGCTGTGACAGGATAACTGAAATCAGGTCCCTTGAGAGAACCTGAATTCTTGTTGTTCTAGAGACTGAGAAGACCAAGATGACGGTGTGAGGAGGTTGTGTATGGTAAATATTCCCTGCCTCCAGATGTGTTTTGCCACCTCTTCACTAGGCAGAGCAACTGTGCTCTGGTGGCAGAAGGCACAAATGACCTTTAGTTCATTACAAGGTCACTGACGAGGTCATGAACACCTTAACTCCAGGAGTGCCCACTTAAATACTGCCGTTGGAGGGTTAAACTTGAGGCTGAATTCTCAAGGGATACAGCGGCGTTCAAACCACAGTATCTCTGGGTAGAAAAGAACGGCCCCCTTCCTCTGTGGCTAGTCCCTGCAAAGACACGGATGTGTCCTGCTGAGATGGACTCAGATGCTGTTAGGCATTAATGCAGTTAAAGTCTCTTCTCATTTCCTGTTAGTACTTAAGTGTTTTGTTATATCTGAGCTTCTTAAGTTGCTTAAAGTGAGACCAAAAGTGCCAATATGTGAACTTTGCATACTTACTTTCCAAGTTTAATGTTGTAATTATAACTTGGTCAGATAAAGGAGCGTTCCAGGAAGGACTCATGACTGTGAGATTCCTAATTCTCATATTTCATAAGCAGATAGGGAAATTAACATTAAAATAGTCATCTCACACACTTGTTAAATAAGCCTGTTGGTTCACTGATAATGTCAGACCTTAGTGCACATAAGGTAGGTAATTTCAACAGAATGTGTAAACCTGTGGCACATTATAGATGCCTTATGAGTGATCCACACGCCAACATCATCATCTGAGCTGCTGTTCTTGTACTTAGGTTTATCTTTGGAAACACCACTTAAATACACATAAATATATTCTTAGTGATGAAGGAAACCTTAGGTTATAGACAGCTTAATCTCCAGGTTCTATGTAACAAAAGATAGTTATCTTAATAATGAGAACTGAAATAACTGAGCACTGTGGGCTGAGCAGGAGCTTGGAAGAGTTGGGGGTGCAGATCGACGAGGAACATGCCGCCACCAGAGCACTGAAGAGGAGCACACTGTTTATCTTTCCATTTCCAGTCAGCTCCTGCTCTGGGAATCTCATCCAGCCCATGCCTGCCTCCTGTTTCCACACTCCCGGTGGCTTCACTCTCCCGGTGGCCAGATAAAAGTTCCTGACCAGTACTGTCTTCTGGGACATTGACACAGCAGCCAAGTTTACTGGTGCTGGGACCTCCACAGTTGCTGTGATGACATCAGGGCCTGGCATTAGAATTGTGTTTGGTAGCTTGATTATGACTGCCAGGAACCTACCTGTCTGTGAAGCCCCGTGGGAGGCCCTGGGACTCTTCTGTTTGATGGTCACCTTCCTCATCCTCTCCCATCCTCTTACAGGGTCAAGCAGCCCGCCCAGCTGTATTGACTTTGCTGGTCTCAGTGCTAAGTGAGATAAGCCTGGCCATTTCTCTATGTAATATAACATTTAGGTAGAAACAAGGAGGCTCCCGTGGTGTCTGCTATGGCTGATGGCTTCTTGCGATGCTCTCAAACTAGATGCTCAGCTCTCAAACTAGATAGGGTCTTCTGTTAATATTTTATAAATGACTACTCCTGATTTTATCTTCACCTTAGGTTCCTTGTGGAATGCAAAAGTATAAACCATCAGTATGCATGGAGCATGTACACATATGTGGCCTTATTACATATTTAATTTATGTAACAAATACAGTGTACATGCATGTGTGTATGTCATATGTCTATAACAGAAAGTTCCCAAACTATAGCCTTAAATGTGACAAAAAGAAAAAAATCAGCTAAATAAACATTTCCTCTCAAAAATTAGAAAAGAAAATCACTTTCTCAGGAAATAACATCCTGTGCCCTTGCTAATAGAAATGGGTTATGGAACAAATCTGGGCAGGGTGGGGAGCAGCACTCCAAATTGTTAGTGTTGGTGTTCTTTCCTCAAAGAGCTAGAACATGGTTTCTCCCCTCTCTTGTGTGTGTGCAGGTGCATGTGAAGGCCAGAGGTTGGTGGCAACTGTCCTTAGTCTCCTCTTCCTTATTTTCTTTAGTCATGGCATTTCCTTTAATCAAGGACTGCCTGATTTGGTTAGTCTGGTGGGCTGCCAGACCCCAGGGGTCCTGTGTCTGCCTTCATAGTGCTAGGATTACAGGCACACACTGCTGTACTTTGAGTTTTCCATGGGCTCTGGGTATCCAAACTCAGGCAAGCGTTTTGCCAATTAGACATTCCCGCAGCCCTCACCACTGTATTTGGGTTAAGCCTGCAGCCTTTTTAAAATGAATACATTATGGGAAAATGGTTTAAAAATAATACTTCTAACTGCAGAAGTCTGTTAATTACTATGTGAGTCAGGTGGTCACAGTCAGGTGGTCACAGTCAACACCAATGAAATGTTTAGGCGGAAGTCACAGGTACCAGTACATATGACGATGGCCTCTGTGGTCTTCCTCTCAGAAAGCCATAATACTAGTCTAATCTTGAGGAAAAGATCAAATTCCATTAGAAGGCTGTTGAATAGACTCCTTGACACCAAAACTGAGGTCATCAAACAAGAAAAATCAAACTTTGTCAAACACAGCAAATGTCACATGGGATCAGAAAAAGGAACTTAACTAGGTAAAAACTAAGGAAATATGAATGCGCTGGGTTTTTGTTAATAAGTTCTAAATATACAGCATCACTTTTCAACTAGAACCTTTCCTATCTCATTTGTCCTCAGGGTGACATATTAATATCAATAAAAAAATTACAAATGTCCAAGTCTCTAAAATAGCCAAAGTTTCTCTAAAATTACCAAAATCTTTCTAAAACTCCAAAGTCTCTTTAAAAGTGCAAAGTCTCAACTGTGGGCTTCTATAAAACCAACAAGTAGTGTGTGTGTTCTCAAGAGGGAAGAACCAAGGCACAGTTACATCATCTCAAAACAAAGCCAAAGTTCAACTGTATAAAGTTCAGTGCTTGACAGAGAATCCACTCACTATCCTCCAGGCTCCACTGGCTGTGCCATCCACAACACATATAGATTGTCTTGTAGGGTCAAGCTGGCTCCACTTCATGGCCACTGCTGTGTTTGGTAATCAGATATCACATGATGTCTTAGAGATCCATTCAAGTTAGTGTGATATTGCTGACTGGTATTCCATATGTGTGTTTATCTAATTATTCGTGGAACATTCTACTTATTTTTCTTATGGATAAAACTTTTTTGACTACCATGCACATATAACAGCACACCAACAAATAATGACAGCAGTTCCTGAGCCCTTTTCGGTCTCCAACATCTATGAATCCATGCAAACACTTTGTCTTCAACCTTGAAAAGCCTGACATGGCTTCCATGGGCTAAAATGGACACAGAGTGTGCTCTCAGCTACATTATTATAATAATAGAATGTTGTGATATAATAGATATAAAGATATCTATATAGATAATATGTAGATATATCTATATATAGATAATATAGATAATAATAGAATGTTGAATATTGTGAACAGATATTTTTTAAAGGAGAGATTTGTTGAAGGGAAATGACTAGACCCAAAGTAGGCATATTTATGTGTTGACAGGGACAAATTGCTCCAACAAGTGTTTTGTGCACCCTGCCAGCATAGGCTATGTGTACTTTTCTCATTCTCAGACTGATATTAAAGTTTAAAATACTCTCTGGTTCAATTAGCCAATACAGAACCTTTCTGTGTGCCCCTTTTCTTGATTTACAATTAGCCCAACATCTGTTAATGCATTCATGGCCAACTGTTCTCTCAGATACAAATGGCTCTTATTACAGACCTATCTTTTCTGCTGGATTCACTTATCAGTTTGCAGAACTGACAAGAGTCTGTGCTGTGCTGTATATGTCATATGTATTCTTGGTTTGTATCTTCATTTTCTTGACATGTCTAGGATATACAAGTTATCCCTGCAGCCCTGGTCTAGGGATGGAAGACACATTTCAGGGAGAAGGCCACTGGGATGAAAGCAGACAATGATGAGCAATGGACAAAGGGAGACTGTCCTCCATTTGTCCTTGGGGTTAGGGTGATGAGGCACTGATGAGAAAGTCCATCCCTTGCTCATGTGTGATCTTGACCACATTACCTAACCTCCCAGAAGCTCAGTTCCTTCCCTAGAAAGGGGAAGTAAGAATGATGCTTCATGGGAAATTATTCTGTGGAACCAACTTTCTTTATGCTTTGCATTTCATGTTTAAACAGTGGATACTTACGGTGCGGTGTGGCGCTGATGAAATCATTTGTATACACACTTGATATGAAAGGACAATCTGAAGACATTGTTCATATGTAACTTGATGTTTGTTTAATGCAGTACCCATTTCTCAGAATGGGCTATCAGTTGCCTTCAAGAAATGCTGAGAGTTTGGAATCAGGAATGTTCTGGAGAGCTTCAGGTCTCCTCCTCCCAGTGCCCAATATGCAAATGAGGACCCTGGGTCTGGGGATGAGGTGAGGTTGTCTGAACAAAGTCCTGAGGGCAGTCACAGTGAGCTGCTGCACAGGCTGAGAGCATTCTCCTAACATGGCTGGAAAGAGGGAACTTTTGATGTTGGAGAACTTTATAGGTGGAAAATTTTTACCCTGTAACTCATATATAGATTCTTATGATCCGTCAACGGGGGAAGTGTATTGTAAAGTACCAAATAGTGGGAAAGAAGAGGTAAGTCTATTCATTTAGGAAACTGAAATGTATTTACTGTGTGGACAAATTGTGGACAACTATTTTCTAAAAGTAAAGGGGTGGGAGTGAAGGAAAATGTAGACAGGTGTGAGCCAGAGCAGCTCTCAGCTTGTTGTGTTCAGGAGAAAGTTCTTAGCTATGGGCACAGTGCTTTTAATGTGGGAAATTCTCAGACAGACTGTAATAGTTACATAGTACTAAGTATTCAAAACTCTCACAATATGAAGTGTATCCTTTCTCTACCAAGTGCCCACTGCTCTATGGGTTTATAAAAATAAGTCTTGAAAACTTCAATTGAGAATAAAACAAAAGCCCAGTACTTTATTTTAGACCATCTTCTGATAGTTCCTCGTAGCTCCAAAAATACCCAGTGAAATAAAGCCAGTCATTCAAGTAATGAAGCTGAAAATTAAACTCTCATGTTTTTTCATTATACTTATCAACTTAAAACATGATGGTTCATGTTCCTTTCTCTTTCCTTTTTCTTTCTTTTTTAGTTATGAAGAATTAAGTCATGGGGAATTTTGTAAAATGCCTGAAATATATTTGATTAGTTATGAATTATTGCACTGAGAATAAAAATATTTGATGTGCTGAGACTGATGTGTGTATGGCTACCAAATGCAAACTGCTTATTTATTCTTTTTAAGGCACAAACAACTCATATAATATAATTCCAATCTTCCTATATAAATATACCTTATATGCAAAGTTTTTTCTTCAAAAGTTCAGCTTTTTTCTTCACTATTAAAATTTAAATCTGTCTTCTAGTGGAGAAAAAACCAACTTTAGACTCTGTACTAAAGTTTACAAATATTGGATAACTTGTTAGTTACATTGTAACTAGCAATTTTGCTTGCTTCCAATGACCCAAACTGCATGAGACCAAGGCTTCTCTTCTCCATCTCGTGGTGTTTCCAGTGAGGAAATGCAGGTGGTGTGTGGTACCGACTGGCACTTCTTCAGGAAATAGAATAAAACATATTTGCTTTTGCTTTTACACTAATATGTATGTTTTTATTTTCTCAGCAATTCAGTTGGCAAATATTCTGTGGTCCACAAAAGCTGTGTCTTTGTTGATGTTACAAGATATGTGCCAAATTGTGTGTGTGATTCTGTGTGTGAATGTGCGCACACGCGCATGCAGAGCAAACTAAGATACTACAGCCTGTGAACTTAATCTGAACCATAGAGGAGGGCAGAAAAGTACTCAGATGCATTCTGAGTGCATCACGTTTAGGCCACAAGAGGGCATCTGTTTTTTATCTATTTACCCTGGGATCTCCACACTCCCTTTCCAACAGAGGCTCTATTATGGGCGGGGCAAGGAAATTTATGCTATAACAGTGGTTCAACCTGCGGGTCGGGATTCCGATAGGGGTCGAAAGATCTTTTCACAGGGGTTCAGTACTCGGGATGTAGAGTTAGAAGGGCTAAGTGCCTTGTGAATTTGTTTATATTCCTTCAGATATGCAGATGGGTCCATGAGTAACTGACAGAGTGACAGCCATAGGACATGATCATACAGCGGACACGTGACTTTATAAACTGTCAGCTCTGAATTAAGAGCTTTAGAAGTGTGACACATCTAGACAACTTTCCTCTCCCACACTAGACCAAAACAGTACATTCTTTGGAAAATGATTGAGAATTCTCATCTTTTAAAATGAAAACCACTCGCCGGGCGGTGGTGGCGCACGCCTTTAATCCCAGCACTTGGGAGGCACAGACAGGTGGATTTCTGAGTTCGAGGCCAGCCTGGTCTACAGAGTGAGTTCCAGGACAGCCCGGGCTACACAGAGAAACCCTGTCTCGAAAAACCAAATAAATAAATAAATAAAAAAATAAATAAATAAAAAATTAAAACCACTCTTTCCAAGTTACTTGATGGCAGCATTTTCGATACCTTGCAGTGGGAGGGAGGGCTGCCTGACTAGAGGTTCAGCACTGTCATGTTCTGCCCATGACTGCCCACATTTCTCATTCTCATCAGCAGTGGATGAGAGGTCTTCTTTCTTAGCATCCTTCTCAGCATTTGAGATTGCCAGTTTTTTGTTTTGTCCCCCACTTTGTTTTGTGGTTCTGGGGATCAAACTGAGGGCATTGGGCACACTAGGAAAACACTACTGAACCACACTCGAAGCCTGGAATCTTTGAAGTATGGAAGCTGGCTTCATGCACCTTTCCCTGTGGTTACTAAGACTGGATGTCTCATGTCCTTATTTACCGTGGCTATACATATTTTTGTGAAATATCTACTCACCCTTTTTGCCTGTTTCCTCATTAAATTGCTGGTGCCTCTGCTGTCGTGCACTGAGAGGGAAAGTTCAGAATCATTATGTCAGCTCTCTGACACCCCCGAGCTCAGGTCATTTTCCTGCTTGTCTTTGTACTGCTAGAAGTTCATGCAGTTTTGGTCCAGTCTCTCAGTACAGGGGCGTGTGAGCCAGCCTGCTACTGGCTCTGAGACTAAATTCCTACGGGAATCAGAGGAAAGGAAGAAAGGCTTTGGTGCATGCTTTCACACAGTCAGCTGCCCATCACTTAGAGCCCATGGTGGTTATGATTCAGAACTCAGATGGCTGGATTTGCCTGAGGACGGTAGAAGGCAGACACAAACACCCTGCCTTTGTTTTTAATCCTATTTGTTGGTTACATGAACATTTGTTTCGTATATTTTGTGTGTAGTTTAACACTAGGACATGCTAAATCCCTGAAATTGGGCAGAATGGTCATCAGGGTTGAAAGGAGCCATGGACTCTGAATGCTGCCAGCCCCTCAGAAAAAGCAGTGCTAATGTGACCATCTCTGGCTTGCTCCTCAAAGATCGAAGCTGCCGTGGAGGCTGCCAGAGAGGCCTTCCCTGCCTGGTCATCCCGGAGTCCCCAGGAACGTTCTCTTGTTCTGAACAGGCTGGCTGATGTACTGGAGCAGTCCCTGGAGGAGTTTGCCCAGGCAGAATCTAAAGACCAAGGTAACGGGCATCTCTGGCAGGGTCTGTCTGCCGCCCAAGATCTTTTACCAACAGGGGTTGGGTTTGAGCACATGTGTGTCTTACCAGATGCGTATGGAAGCCACCGTGTACTACTTAGATACTGGATCCAAGAACTCCCATCCTAGTTGTTCAAATAATCTGCTGCCTTTTAGTAAAATGGCTCACACTCAGGGCAAGTTAGTCATGTCATCCTGTCTGAGGTGTCAAGGCAGCCTACACACTTGCTTCTCAAGACAACAGTAGAGCTGGAGGCAAAAGCATAAGGGACGCCGAAGGTCAAGCCTTGTGGCTGACATGCTCTGCCCCACTGAGGGCACATGCTCAAAGCTCAGTGGTGGGGGAAGACAATGCCTATTTGGTAGGAGGAGCTGCAAGGGTCTGCAGCAAAGTATGGACTGGGGAGACAGGAGGAACTAGGGATGGCCATGCAATCAGCCTGTTCTAGTCAGAGGGCTCCCAAGTGAAGACATTGTGACGAGCAGCTCGCTTCTGTCATATTGCCCTATTTTATCCCATGTTTTTTCTCCCTCCCAAAGGGCAGAGGAATAGAGTGGTTATCTGTAAATTTCATAATGTCTATTAGGAAGGGTTGAAATATGCTTGCCATTAGCCAAGTTAGGAATGACAGGGTGGCAGGCACTTAGAGCAGATTTCAATGTCAGTGTGGTGGTGCTTACCTGAGATGCAGCACTCAGGTTGCCAAGGCAGGAGGATTGTGAGTTCTGGGAACCAGGCTATATAGTGATAGGCTGCCTCCCCTTCCCACTCTCCCCACACCTGACACACAAAAGGGGAGGGGGGAGAGGGGAAGGAGGGCGTGGGAGGGGAGGAGAGAGGAAAGGAGAGAAGAAGGGAGGGGAGGGGAGGGGAAATTTTTTCTTTTGCTCTTATTCTTGGGTCTGAGGGTCGCCTGAGAGAAGTTCAAGTTAGGTCCCTCCTACTCCATGCAGAAACCAGCATCCTGTGCTGAGGGTTTTCACCTGGCCTTTCAATGGCTCCTCCGTATGTTTGGAGGATGTTTAAGGACGACACAGTCATCTTACCACTCATTATTCCAACGCTGTCATTTCAAAGCCGCTAACGCCCTGTGTGTGTAGAATGGCGGCATCTGGTACATCTGGCTAGAGGTGTTCACAGAGAAGTTCTAGCTCTATTTTAGGCCCACCTCCACCTCATTCTATGACCTCACGCCTAAATAGTTCATTGCTTGATTCACGCATGTGCGGTGAAGAAGTGCCTCGGGAGGGCTGGGAATGAGCGCGGTGTCAGATGACCCCACGTGAAACACACAGGCAAGATTTTATATTGTTCATTTTCCACAGGGAAAACCCTCACGCTGGCAAGGACCATGGACATTCCTCGGTCTGTTCTGAACTTCCGGTTCTTCGCATCCTCCATCCTGCACCACGTATCAGAGTGCACACAGATGAGCCACCTGGGCTGTATGCACTACACCGTTCGCACCCCCGTGGGAATTGGTAGGTGGCTTCCACGGAGAATCTGTATCAGAAAGTTCAGAAAGTCTTAGGCTCTGACTACTAGGGGACAGACTAAGGAAACACAAGGGGTCGGCTTTTCTACTTTTGCTGAAAATTCTTGGCTTTAAAAATGATTTCTAGTTCATTTTGATTTTGTCAAATTCTCTCCCTTTTGCAGAAACTTTGTTCTGGAAGATCACAGTGGGAGGGCATGTCAGGAGTGCTTTGTTGCTTGTAAATAGAATAAGAAAACATCAAATCCAGACAATGCCACTGTTCAGGCTTGAGGGTTGCATCCTCTGCACACTTCAGTACTCTGAAAAGCTGGGACATTCATTCTCTTTCATCTTTGTACGATTCAATAAGATAAGAAATTTGAATAAATTAGTAATAAATTGGTAAATGTATCGTTTAGCTGGCTGTGCTGCCTTATTCCCAGCATTAAGGTGGGGAGGCGGGACGATCAGAAGTACAAGGTTATCTTTGGCTACACAGTGAGTTTGGAGTCAGCCTATACGACATAAGATCCCTGTCTTTAAAAAAACCAATAAATAAGTATGTGGCCCTTCAAGTAATGTCAGTTGTCTAGTAAATATGCGTTAACCAACAATTATTGTTTTATTTACCTTTGTCCTTTAAGTGTCGGAAATGACTAGGTATAATCAGTAGATGTCGCTCTTTGTCCTTTAAGCGGCTGAAACGACTAAG
Organism: Mastomys natalensis; assembly: GCA_021653895.1. Lineage (NCBI taxonomy): Eukaryota > Metazoa > Chordata > Mammalia > Rodentia > Muridae > Mastomys > Mastomys natalensis. Next base: position 403,463 of record JAJTUV010000928.1, on the reverse strand, counting down.
TATAATCAGTAGATGTCGCTGTTTCCCCTGAGAAGAAACACCATGCTTCTCAATATTAGTTCTACAAAAAGAAAGCAAATGAAACATTTCACTTTCTTGATTTCCTGAACCCTCTAGAAATTATTTCCCAAGGCATCGTGGGAAGTTTTAATTTCCTAAGGAACATCTGAACACTTTTTGTTGTGAATATATTCTGTTACTCTTAAAAAACAGATTTTTCTATGGGAATTTTTTTTTGCTATAAAATATACTTACTTCCACAGGGCAAAAATATAAAATAAAATAAATCTATTTTTCAATTCATAAGGGAATTGTGTAGGCTGAGGATGGAAAATGAATAGTTTAAGAATACTTCATAGAGGGGCTTAAGTTGGCTCAGTGGTTAAGAGTGCTGACTGCTGCTCTAGAGGACCTGAGTTCAATTCCCAGAACCACAGGGTGGCTCACAAGCATCTGTAATGGGATCTGATGCCCCTTCTGGCACACAGGTGTACATGCAGATAGAATACTCATATACAAAATAAATAAATAGATCTTTTTAAAAAAGAATACTTCATTGAAATACATTCAGTCATGTCCATCATGTCCAACCTGTGATTCAAAATAGCTATGAATGGAAAGTAATATACAAAATTGTAAGTTATTTATAATATCATGAGATTCTTTGGGTCAATTTTAAAGTAAACAGATTACATGGTTCTTGAGTGTGAACTTGGTAGATGATAATATTGTGTCAAAAAGTCAAAAGACTGGTGTATTGTTATCCAGCAAACTCAATTTGATTTTAAGACTTTCTACGTTACCAAGGTGGATTTCCTAGTCTGTATGTCAGAGTCCATCAATGTAACAGTTGTTGGCCAGTCCCCTAGTGGAACAGTCAGAATTATTCTGTGCCTGTTGAATACATAATTCAGCAATGTCTGAGCTTTAATGTCTTAGTGTCAGCAGGCTAGAGACAGAGGTGGGAAGTCCAGCAGGAAACAGCAACTAAATGGCTTAATACTGCCTTGGGAGAAGGCTTTCTTTAAAAAGAAATGATCAGGCTACAGATTTCAATCTGCATTCTATTTGGAACACATTGACACACACCGTTGGCAGCCTGCAGCCCAGCAGCCTGCATTGCTATGACTCCTAATTATTATAACTGTAGCTTATCAAGAAGACGGTAAATGTGCTGACTTTGCTGTTGTACGGGGTGAACTGCTTGTAAGGTATTTTAGAATAACTTTCCCAGACTGGCTTAAAGTGAAGTTTGGGTTTTCTGAGCAGCACAGAATTCTGCTAGGAATGCCACCCCACTGTCTGTCTCTGAGGCAGGTCTTGAGATCTATGCTTTTCTTCTTATTCTGTAGCCGGTTTGATCAGCCCTTGGAATTTACCACTCTACTTGCTGACCTGGAAGATAGCTCCAGCCATCGCCGCTGGGAATACTGTGATAGCCAAGCCCAGCGAGCTGACTTCTGTGACAGCCTGGATGTTTTGTAAACTCTTGGATAAAGCAGGTAACAGGATGTGGGGGCAAGGAGGAGACACAGAGCTAGGGCAGAACTGTTAGAAGCAATCTTCACCCAAAGCCAAACTGATTTCAGTGCTGTCTTGCCACTTTGTAAGCCTGATACTTCCTAGCCATGCTTCATCCACAGCAGGGTTCTCTTCTACTGACTCCTTTGTATCTTTAACCCCATAAGGGTGTCATTAAAAAACAGGCTCATCCCATAGGCTGAGCTCATTGTAGTGAATATTGCAGGCTTAGAGGGACCTGGTCACATCAAAGGCACCAACTAGTTCAAAATAGTATCATCAAGTCACTTTAAGTTTGAGCTACTGGTCAGTCTCAGAAGTTGGATATTCCTAGAGTCTGTGTAGCTGAACCATGCCTAATAGATTCAGCCATTTTCAAGGGATTTAAATATGCATACCGCAGTTTCTCCCTGTTTTGGAACCACACAGAAGTGGATGGGATATTACTTCTTATCAGCATCCACCATTTGCCCCTCATCCTCTTTGGGCTAACAGTTTAACATCACAGCTAGGCGGACTTCCTGGTTCCCTGTGGGACATAACCCTGCATTGAGAAGCCTGACGTTGGCCTGGTATTTAAACCCCAGCGAGTGACATTTCTGTCAGGATCCTCGGCTTATGAACTCCTACCGTTAGGATGGGGAAGATGACTGGGTTATCACCCTCTGTCTGTCAACATGTGGTGTGCCTACTGCCTTTTGGCACAGGGAAGACACTGTTGGGTGCTTCTGCCTCCGTAGAATGGGCTGCAAGTAAAGAAAAGAAGTACTTTTTCCTTTCTCCCAAATCCCTGCTTCTTGATGCTTCAGAAGCAAAAGGATGCATGTTAGCTTCTAGTGAGCTAGCTCTTCAGGATGCTGGTGACAGGTTAAATCCGGGCTGGTTTAGAGAATGGCACTGGTCCTTAACAGGCCTCTTAAGAAGTCTTCAAGGTGACCTATACAGATACCCTCGGCCTCGAGAAGCTGGAGACTGCGCTTATCTCTTCCATTTCCTAGAATATTGCCCTCCTTCCTTATAACAGACGACATTCTAATTCTGTTCGTTTTTGGCGTGCACACAGGCCTGTTCTTGCTAGCTCGGTGACTGCAGGTTCCTAGAGTAGGGCAGGAGAGGGGCTGTGTTTGTCTTCGTCCTGTCATCATAGCAAACACCTGAGGTGGATTGGCCTCTATTGATGTTTTCTCTCACTTTTGCAAGCCTCATGGTCAGCTGACCCCATTGTATCTAGATCTCTTGTGAGGAAGCACCTCATGGTGGGAACATGTCTTGGAGGGAGATGCTCTCACCCCATGACAGGAAGGACAGAGGAGGAGGAAGTGCCACCCAGGGGCACCATACTCCTCCTGGGTCATGCTTTCAGTGACTGAGCTTCTTCTAAGTCCTTGCTCTTAAATGTCCCTTCAAGCACAGCAGAACAATGGCCCGAGGACCAAGCCTTCAACTGTGGGCCTTTGAGCCTCTCAGACCCAGGCAGAGCAGGATCTCACTCTGCATGGATCCTAGGTAGGAAGAGGGCGTCCTGGATATGTGTGCTCCTGTGTGGCTCTAGACGTTGAACGGATCTTGATTTGTGATGACTTTTCTTTCTAATCTCTCTCTCTTTCTCTGTATGTCTGTCTGTCTCTATCTCTCTTTCTCTGTCTCTCTGTCTCTGTCTCTGTGTGTCTATCTCTCTATCTCTGTCTGTCTCTCTGTCTCTCTGTTTCTCTCTGTCTCTCTCTTTCTCTCTATCTCTCTCTGTCTCTGTCTGGCGCTGTGTGTGTCTGTCTCTATCTCTTTGTCTCTGTCTCTCTGTCTCTCTGTCTCTCTCTCTCCCTCCCTCACTCATCATGAACTTTTCCCGTTGTCTGTGGCTTGCTTACCATCACTCTCATTTCCTGGGAACTAACGAGCTGTCACTCCTTTCTCTTCGCTGGGCTGGCATCCCCCAGTCTTCCCCCTAATGAACACTGCACTGCTGCTCTAGCTGCCCTTGGTTTCACATTGGGATTGGAATGATGTGTGGATCATACATATGAAATTCTGTTTTACCTCACTGCAAGAGAAACCCTGAAGGGCGTGAGAGTGAAGGGTAAAGCAGAGTGACAGTATATCCTGTGTGTATTCACTCTTGTAGCCTTGAGTGTTTCTACAAACATGATCAATCATCCCGCAGAACAAAGCCGCGAAGAAGCATGCAGTAAATATCTCTCTGGGAATTCCAAAATATCCTTTGTTTTCTTTAGGCATGAAATCTTATTTCTGGAGAGTTTTCATAGCCCTTCCCACCAGTTTTTAACCTGCTCCAGTAAGTTTAAATTCTCTCGCCTCTTCACCAAGTCTGAGCCCTTGAAAGGCTGCGCTCTGGTAGGTTCATGTGTTCCTGGCTTATCTGCTAGTCCGTTACCCCGGTTTCATTTTGCAATTTCTCTGTGCGAAGTAAACTGTTCTTCTCTTGTGACCAGAATCTCTTACGAGCTTAGAGAACAGATACCTGTGCAAATGTTTTGCTTCTGCTGCCTCTTACCACATTAACATCAGACCTCAAGCAGAGAGTTAGAATGAAATGTGTGGAAATTAGTCAGCCTGTGGAATGGGCTCACTGTCCCGTGCTGACATATACACAGTGTTCCCGTGTTTTCTCTCAGCTTCTGTTAAAATATCACAGTAAGCATCAGACACAACTCAGTTCATTTTACCATTCAGGATTTATTGATATTAACAGACTTCCCTTATACCTTTATTCTCCTGTCTGCCCAAAGATATGGCCTGTCTTTGGAGCCCTTCAAGCAGGGATGATGGGAAACATGACCTTGCTTTTGTTCTGTCACTAACTGTCCTTCTAGAATCTTCTTTGCTCTGAGGACTGAGTTCTTCCACATGGCACATGGAGCTACTCTATCTGTGACTATGAAACAACATTAACCTAAACTAGACTCAATAAATGCATACAGTGAATAGAAGCAGTGTGCTTAGACCTGATACTCTGACAGATTCATCAAAATATTCATTTCCCACCCGTCTCCTTTAAGGACCTGCTTGGTGGTGGTGGCGCAGGGGATGGAGTGGGAGGGGGGGTCTTCAATATCCCCTCAAAGTGTCCAGGCTTATACTGTGGCTCTGAGGAAGTGAGTTCCAGATAATATTGAGTCATTAATATGAAAGTATTATTTATACTTTAAGATCCCATTCTTGAAGATTTGATTTGAAGAGAGATGCCTAACTGGGAAGGTGGGAGGAGACGAGCTGCCAGGCTGTTCCAGAGCTTCTCATGCAGGATTTCTGCACCTGCTATAGTCACCTGAGGGAACAGAGACCTGGGTACAAACACAACGTGGACATGTAAAGACTCTCCCCTTCTCAAACTTATTTCTGTGTGGATACTGAGGGCTAAGCAAGAGTTAGTTCACTCATCCGCTAACATTTGTTAACTGCTCTGTCCAGACTTACTGATTATCATTTAACTTTACTTTGCCATTTTTCTCACCAGGAAAATGAGCTAATAGTAAATTGTAAGTACCTTAAAGGGTTGTAAGGTCAAAAACCCTTCTGTAATCTCCCCTTGTAAGGGACGGATGTGTTTCCAGATTGTGAGCAGACACCTGCAACTGTGAATGGCTTTGGTCTCTCTATGTCCCTTTTTAAATATATGCATATATACTTGTGGTAAAGTTTAATTTATAAATTAGACACAATGAGAAATTAATAATAAAGTAGAAAAGGCATAACAATGTACTGTAATAAAACATGATGTGAGAGTGGTTTTTTTCTCCAAATGAAAAGACAAATACTTCAGACCATAGGCGACTTTGGGTAACAGAAACCATAGAAAACAAAGGATGAGCACAGATTACTAGTAACAATGACTGATGCTCACTAAGCAGCCTGTGTGTGTCAGTGTTTACTGGTGTCACAGGGCATATAATGTAGAACAAAATTCAGATAGTACTTCTGCACTTATCCAGCAACTTGGTGCCCAGGCATAAAGAAGTGAATTCTGTTCAGGAACTTTTCCCCTGTGCCTAGGTATTCGAGGGTCTTCCCCACCTTCTCTTCTATTAGTTTCAGTGTGTCTGGTTTTTGTGAAGGTCCTTTATCCACCTGGACTTGAGCTTTGTACAAGGAGATAAGAATGGATCGATTTGCATTCTTCTGCATGTTGTCCTCCAGTTGAACCAGCACCATTTGTTGAAAATGCTGTCCTTGTTCCACTGGATGGTTTTAGCTCCTTTGTCAAAGATTAAATGACCATAGTTGTGTGGGTTCATTTCTGGGTCTTCAACTCTATTCCACTGATCTTCCTGCCTGTCTCTGTACCAATACCAGGCCGTTTTTATCACTACTGCTCTGTAGTACAGCTTGAGGTCAGGGATGGCAATTCCTCTAGAAGTTCTTTTATTGTTGAGAATGGTTTTCGCTATCCTGGGTTTTTTGTTGTTCCAAATAAATTTCAGAATTTCTCTTTCTAGTTCTGTAAAGAATTGAGTTGGGATTTTAATGGGGATTGCATTGAATCTGTAGATTAGAAACTGGAAAGAACCCAGATGCCCTTCAACAGAGGAATGGGTACAAAAAATGTGGTATATTTATACAATGGAATATTACTCAGCTATTAAAAACAATGAATTTGATAAATTCTTATATAAATGGATGGAACTAGAAAATATCATCCTGAGTGAAGTAACCCAATCACAAAAGAACATACATGGTATTCACTCACTGATTATTGGATTTTAGCCCAGAAGCCTGAAATACCCAAGATTCAACTCACAGACCACATAAAGCTCATGAAGAATGATGACCAAATAGGGGAGCCTTCAGTCCTTCTTAGAAGGAGTAACAAAATACTCAAGGGTGCAAATATGGAGACACAGTGCAGGACCGAAACTGAAGGATGGACCGTCTACAGACTATTCCACCTGGATATCCATCCTATGTGCAGTCACCAAAGGTAGAGGTTGATGTGGATGTCAGGATGTACACGCTGACAGGAGCCTGATATAGCTGTCTCCTTAGAGGTCTGCAAGAGTCTGACATACTCAGAGGCAGATTCTCACAGTTAACCATTAAACTGATCATGGGGTTCCCAATGGAGAAGATAGAGTGAAGGCTGAAGGAGTTGAGAGGATTCGAGACACCATGAGGAAAGCAACAATCCCAACCAACCAGAGCCCCCAGGGTCTAAACCACCAGCCTGGGAGCGCTTAGGGAGGGACCCATGGCTCCAGCTATATATGCAAGGGAGCTATATATAAGTGGGAGAAGAGATCCTTGGTCCCATGAAGGCTGGACATCGTGGGGGGGGATACTCGAGGGTGGGGAGGTGAGGTACAGGGGAGGGTGGGTGGGGGTACACCAACGTGGAGGCAGGACGAGGGGGGAAGGGATAGTGAGTTCCTGGGAGGGAGGGGGGGAAATGGGGTAAGGAGAGAACATCTGAAATGTAAAAAAAATTTTCCAATAAAAAATTTCCAATAAAAAAAAAAAAAAGAAGTAAATTCATAGGTATGGAGATACCTTAGTGAGTTAAGTGTTTGTCACACAGCAAGAGGATCTGAATTCAATCTGTACAGCCCAGTTAACAGAGCCAGGTATGAAGGTACACACACTAGAAATCCCTGTACTGGGGACAGGGAGTGGTGAGTGCGTGCGTGTATGCATGCATGCTGATCTCAGATGCTCAGAAGCAATCAGTGTAGCTCACTGTGGGAGCTCCAGGCTAATGAGAGGCTCTGTCTCCAAAAGGATGGCTTCTGAGGAATGACACTGAGGTTCTCACTACTGGCCTTTGCACACATGTAGACACACATATGCATTCATATGAATACACACTCAGACACATGTACACATATGTGCATCCACATGCATTCACATGAATACACTTAGGCACACGTGCACACACATGTGTACACATGAATACACACTCAGACATGTACATTCTTATCAGTGCACATTCAGATGCATGTGCACACACATGCACACACATGCATTCATAAGAATACACACTCAGACACATGCACACACACACATGTGCATTCACATGAATACACAGATTCATGTAAATACACACACACACTAAAGAATCCTGGAAACAGGTAAATGTATACATGTAAATTTGGGTCTAAAGGTTCTTGCAGTAGAAAAGATTGAGGCACTGATTTTTGTGTGTTTTTGGAATTTGTCACATGATTTTCAGTTGCACTGATGCTGAGTATAACCAAGGGCACAGGATCTTGAGTCAAAATCACCCCCTCTGGGAAGCCTACTCTTGCTTCCCTCAGCTATGGGAGTTGATCTCTTTGCATTTCTGCAGATTCAAACATCCACTTACATAACACAGTGGTAACATAGTCACCTTGGTTTACTCTTCTGGGTAGCAAGTTGGAGGCAGCCCCCGCTCCGCATGAAGTTTGATCTGCTCAATGGTACTTCTACATCAGCCCCAAAGCGTAGTCAGTGTTATACAGTTTCTTAGAATGTCCCCACTCTGTATCTTTCCAGGCCAAAGCACCCAGAGAAACCCCAGCAGGTGGATTCTCTAAGCAGAGGTGACTTTAGATTGGCTTTGTTATTAACTTGAGCTTGTCATAAAATCTCCAGGTGCCATCACACCAGCCCACCCCACCCCCACATGTCAGCTTTTAGACTCCCAGAGAGAGTCTGCATGTCACTTCAGGTGTCCTCAATACATCTGGGAGAATTACTACCACTGGTTTTATTTCCCATCCAGGTGTCCCACCGGGTGTGATCAATATTGTGTTTGGAACGGACCGAGGGTTGGTGAGGCCCTTGTGTCTCACCCAGAGGTACCCTTGATCTCCTTCACTGGGAGCCAGCCTACAGCTGAACGGATTATCCAGCTAAGTGCCCCCCACTGCAAGAAGCTCTCTCTGGAGCTGGGAGGCAAGAATCCTGCTGTCATCTTTGAGGACGCCAACCTGGAGGAGTGTATCCCAGCAACTGTTAGGTCCAGCTTTGCTAACCAGGTAGGAGTCCTGCTCACCAAGGCCCTGTCCGGTTGAATCTATTTTATCACAATGCAAAGTCCAGGAGTTTGGCAATGGTCTGTTGTTTTCCTAAAAGTGGAATCAATTATAGAGCTATTCTAGCAGCAGGGAGTGCCTGATACGGTCGCAGATCCTTTCTTCAAATTCTTCATCTTAAGTCACACTACTTTTCTCCAGTGCCAGCATGGGGGAACTATCAACTTTGTTACTCTCGGCCACTGCATTTATTTATTCACACTTATTTATTATTGCTGTCTCTTCCTTGCAGTCATGTGCCCAATTGACAGTAGATTTTCTTCTCTTCTGAAACTATCCCTGAGGCCTGCACAAGCCGAGTTTCCTTCCCCTGTAACATTCCAAAGTGAGTTCCTGAGCCTAGAGTGACAGAGAACTCCAGGACATCTTTGCAGCTCCTTGTTAGAGTTGTTTCTGTGGGCTCTATCTTTCTTTTTTTAATTTCAGGTTCTTCAAAGGCACATCCTGCTAGAGGATCAAGAACACTAGATCAGATTAACTGAACAGCAGATTCCCACAGATGGGAACAAGGCCTCTATTCTTTATCTTTATAATCATTTGAACAAAGGGATTCTGTGAATGTTTAGTGAGAAACGTGGCTTTCAACCAATATTTTCATGATAATTGAAATGATGGTTTATTTCCTTTACCATAATTCCCAAAGAAGATGGCTAGAAACTGATTGTTTGGGTATTGATAGACAAGTGCTTGTTACAACACAACTGATTTAATCATCAAAATGAGCAGATATCAAGTAAACCACTAAATTAACTGTATCAAGGGCTTCAGGACAACAAAGGAACAAACTCTCTCTGATAATGGAAGTGAATGAATTAATTGACATATTGTATAAGGTTGTATATGCTAAGCAAGGAGATAATAACTGTAGGCTATTCATTAGCCAGGTTCTTTTAGGATTTGGGTTGGCCCATCAAACCTTTCTTTGGGAAGTGACGTCTTAAAGTATTAATAAAAGAAAGGGTATGTTCAAGCCGAGGTAACAGATGGATTTTAAGCAAACTATCACATCTTGCTTTATTTGCTTAGCTGATTGATGAGTTCCAGGCAGCACAAATTTCTCTCCTTAATTGAAGATAATTGGCTTCTAGAGAGGTAGGGGTAAACTCTCAGGGTGGCCTTGAGCATATATTAACTCAAAGCTCCATTTTCTAAGTGTGAACTGAATACTAACACACCACAGAGCTATCATGGAGAAAATGTCCAAATCAGTGCCTGGCATGGAGACTCAGTCAATGAGGCGGTCTTTAGAGTCATCGTTTCTGGTCTCTCTGTGACCTATATTTTCCTAGCATCAAGTGATGGGAACCTTGTTAAAACTTTTCTCTCCACCATGCCCTTCTTTTGCATAAGGAACCTATGCAAATGAATCCAACAGGTGTTTGCCCTCTTCCAAGTCACACAGGCAGATGGTTCTGATAGTTGTCCTGCTGGAGAAAGAATTCATTATCTCAGAACATTATGCTTCTTTTGGACAATTAACCTTTGTATAAATACCAAGATAATTAGAATCATTCTGTTACCTAGGATTGCTGTGAACATCAAATATAGATATGATGAAAATGTTATCAATATTTACATGCTCATACATGTTCACACAGTTTGCTTTGAAATGTTTGGATGTGGTTTGTAAACTACTCAATGTTATATTTAAATGGAGCTAGGGTTATTTTTCTCTCCAAAACCTAGCAGGACCTTTCCCCTGGGCATTCACATCAGTACCTAAATGTCTAGTGGGCATCAGAATTTAACATGCCCACAACAGAACTCTTTTTTTGGTTTTTCAAGACAGGGTTTCTCTGTATAGCCCTGGCTGTCCTGGAACTCACTCTGTAGACCAGGCTGGCCTCGAACTCAGAAATCCCCTGCCTCTGCCTCCCAAGTGCTGGGATTAAAGGCGTGCGCCACCACCGCCTGGCTCACCACAGAACTCTTGATCCCCTCTCCCCACCCACTGGAAAAGTGACTCTTCTCTTTGCCCCTTTTGCTTTCCCACAGAAAAGTATTCCATCCAAAGTGGAGCACGGCCCAAAGCTAGGGTCAGCCCTGTTATGGCTTTCTCTTTTCCTTATACATATGTCTGGTCTATAAACAAATCTCATTGTTTCTATGATTAACAATATTCCAAAACATTACTTTTTCTACTGTATTGTATCATGGTTAGTGTATGTACTATGTTGTATGTTCTTTGTCTAGTCTGGTAGGTCCCACACTTTGGGGGTACCATACTTCTTTAAGAATTTTGAATTCAGTAGGATCATATTTCCTCTCTCCACTTCCATTGGTACCTTCCCCCGTATGAGCTCCCTATATTTATTTGAGCTTTTGAAATATTTTTTTCACCCTTCACTATAATTTTTGTTTTCTGTATAACTTCAAGAATGATCATCTAAGACTGTAAATCCCTGGGTCAGGGGAGACATACCAGTCGGTACCAAAGTACTTGCCACTCAAGTACGAGACCGTGACCTGAACCCACTTAAGAAAGCCACATGCTGCAGTTCTAGGAATGAGGAGATGAAGACAGGCAGGTCCTCTGGCTCAGTGCTCAGGCAGCTTGGCCTACTCAGAGAACACTAGGCCTCTGAGAGGATCCTGTTCCGAAACAAACAAACAAACAAAACAAACTCAAAACAAAAACAAAACTCAAGGAGAACTGTTCCTTTGTAATGACACCTGGGGTTGTTTCTGCCTTCCACATATATGCACACACCACACATGCCCCCATGGTATTTACACACATGCATATACACATACACACATATGTACATACCTACTCACATGCATAAATATGGATACAAATGCATTTACATATCTCATACATATGCATACATATATCACACATATACCATGCACATACATGTATCATACATACACCACATACACATGTATACATATATCACACACCACACACATATGCATACACATAACACACAACACACCATGCACACATATGTATACATGTCACACACACATCACACATATATACCACACACACACACGTGTGTGTGTGTGTGTGTGTATATATATATATATATGCAACATACCATGCATACATGCATATACTTATTACACACACCACATATACATGCATACATATCATGCACACACACCTCACATGCACACATAGAGACTGTAAATCTGATCACATCACTCTGTGGCTTAAAACTTCTTGCTTTCTTCCCATGGTGCTGAGAGTGAAGCCACTTCCTCCTTGAGCCTTTGAGAGTGTTGGCCTGCTTCACCTCAACCTTATCTTCATCCCTTCTCTCCTCCACTCACATCTTTCATCACCCACACCAACCTCAGGCCCACTATACGTTCCCTCCTTTTACCATTGAAACCTCTCTCCTCTTGGTCCTTACTTATCCAGATCCTTCATGTTGACCATGAGTCCCTTCAAACAGGCATTCTATAAATATTGCCCATGAATTCCTTCACTGGAATTCATAATTTTATCATTTGCCTAGTGTTCTTCTATTGTTTTGATTACTCTCTGAAGTTGTATCATGTAGTGAATGTTTATTTGTGTTTTTTTGTCTGTCTTCCTGTGAGATTATGTGTTCCGTGTGGTAGGGACCAGTTCTGTTGACAGCTGGATCTCACTGCCTGGACCAGTGCCTGGTACATGGCAGGTGATCAAAACCATGAGGCATCTCTCCGTGAAGAAGAACGTCCCAGCTTTATCATTGTCTTCACTTTTGACAGGGGGAGATCTGCCTCTGTACCAGCAGGATCTTTGTCCAGAGGAGCATCTATACTGAATTTCTAAAGAGGTTTGTGGAAGCTACCAGAAAGTGGAAAGTTGGATTCCTTCTGATCCATCAGCCAACATGGGTGCTTTGATAAGTAAAGCACATCTGGAGAAAGTGAGTGAATCTCTGCCATCTACATTCCAGAAAGTTCTTCTTCTTCTTCTTTTTTTTAACTTTATCTGCTTTTTTTATACTGAATTTATTCCTGTGCCACGATTCTTGTTTCTTCAGTTTCTTCTGGATATCTTTTCTTCTGTGCAATCTCCTCTTCTGTCTTCGGAACAATCTGCTCTTCTCAGTGAGGATCATCTCAGTGTGGCAGGGGAGCTCAGTGTGGTTAATCCGCCATGAGCTCTGGAGGTTCATCTGCGCAACTAGGTGCTTTGTTCACCTGGATGTGTTCAATGACTAGAGAATCTATTTCTAAACCCTAAGTTCAGCATCACTGTCTGCATTTTTAAGCATGTGCAGCAAATTAAAGAGAAACTCAGAGGCTGGGTATGGAGGCACACACCTTTGATCCCAGCAGTCAGAGGTCAGAGGCAGGTGGAGTTCTGTGAGTTCAAAGCCAGCCTGGTCTACATAGTGAGTTCTAGAGCAGCCAGAGCTACATAGTGAGACCCTGTCTCAAAAAAGCCAAGAGAGAGATATATGTAGAGAGAGTCAGAGAGACAGAGAGGGAGAGAAACAGAGACAGAGTAGGGATGGAATTCAGGTCTTGGAAAAGCCACTCAGTGGGATTAGGTCTGAATTTGGATTCTAGGACCCACACTGAGAAGCTCCAAATGCCTGTAACTCTAGCTCCAAGGGATCAACATCCTCTTTTGATATCCATGGGCACACATACCTGCATACACACACAGATACATACACATGCAAAAGTAGAATAAATCAAATTCTAAAGAGAAGCTCAGTTTAAGCAAGTACTATGTATCAGGTTATTATTACTTTTGAGCAATTATCAGCTATGGGAAACTGTTTCTCATGGACCAAGAGCAGAAGGGAACCCTTCAGACACTTGCTTGATCCTATCCTCCCCATCCTTAAGCAAATGGTTCCTTCTGAAACAGAGCTTTCCAGCCTCACCTATAAAACTACACTCCCTGGAACTTTCCCAACTCTGCAGTCCTTACTTTTTCTCATATTTCTTGTTTTACATTTGCTTTATGTGTGTGAGTGTTTTGCCTGCAGGTGGGTCTGTACACCATGTGTATGCATGTTGCCCCAGGAGGTCAGAAGGAGACACTGAATACTAGAAATGGTAGTGAGCCATCATGTGTGTGCTCTAAGCCATCACATGTGGACTGGGAACTGAACCCTGGATCCTTGTCCAGATCTTCACATGCTCCTAACCACTGAGCCATCTTTCCAGCTCTCTCCATGATTCTTAACACTGCCCGACGCATAATGTGTCTTCTCTTGCTGACCATCTCCCCTTGAGCAGAAAATAGTCAAGTTTATGCACTGTTGTATCTTGAGACTTTAGAAAATCAACAGAAATACAGCGGTTGTCAGTATTCATGGTAACACTATGTTCTGAGTTTCAGAACTGTATGCCTCAAACCCAAGGTACCTATTTTCTTTGATAAATTTCTTTTTAGTGCTTGGCTTAAAGTACTTGGAACTGGGTCTAAACACATAGGTTCTAGACATCTCTCTGGGATGAATCAGCATAGACTCCAAATGGAAAACAAACTCAATTACTCAGCCTCTGTTCAAGAAAGTACTTACGTCATTATCTCCGAGTCACTGGGCTAGCTTGTGGCATAATTTATTTTACATTATTATCAGCTATACTGCATTCATTACCTACATTTGTTTTTAGAGTATAATTAGTAATAAGACTGAAAATTAGAGATCTGTTTCTTCCTCCTCTTCCTTTTCCTCCTCCTCCTCCTCCTCCTCCTAACCTTATTAAGTCTTTGAGGAATTCATACAATGTATTTTGATCAGATTCACCATGGCCCCCAATTCCTTCAAGTTCCATCCCTATTCTGTACCCACCTAAATTTGTTTTCAGGTTTTACTACATCAAGTCCTGTGTGTTGCCTATGTATTCTTGGGTGTATTGCTGTCCACTGGAGTGTGGCCAGTCCACCAGTGGCTACACCATTAAGAAAGATCTCTCTCTCTCTCTCTCTCTCTCTCTCTCTCTCTCTCTCTCTCTCTCTCCAAGCAGCTATCAACTACCTACAGCTACTCAGCTGGGGGTGGGACTTTGTGCTCACTTCTCTCTCTCTGCTGGAATTTTATCTGTCTTGAGCTTATGCAGGTCTTGTGTGTGCTGTCACAGTTGCTGGTAGTTCATGTGGCAGTCACCTCATGCCATCCTGAAAACACTGTTTCTGTGTGGTCATCCACTGGTTCTGGCTCTCACTGTCTTTCTGTTTCCCTCTTCTGCAAGGAGATGGTGTGATAGAGATGTCTCATTTTTGGCTGAGCATTCTTCAGTTCTTATTCTCTGCACCTTGAAAATTTGTGGATCTATGTGTGAATTATCATCATCCTGGGGGAAAAAGCTTTTCTGATGAGGGTTGAGAGATCTACTAATCTATGGTATAACAATGAATCATTAAGACTCAGTTTAATATTATGTTATGTCGCCTTAACAAAATAATAGTAGTAGGTTGTCCTCTAGGGCCTAAGGCCTGTTGAACCACAGGTAATGGTATGACCCTGATAATGGTATCAGATAAGGATTTCATTTTTGTGGAGCAGACCTTAAATCCAACCAGAAGATAGTTGGTTATTCCCATTGTATTTATGCCAATAGTGCACCAACAGACATATATGTCTGCGAACATTGCTATTGTAGTTTGCAGGGCCACATCTGGAGAATAGTGGTGATTATCTTTCTCCTTTTGAAGTGTGCATAGTACCTTCCATGACTGTGAAAGCTAGTCCATAGCGATGACATTTCCACATCAAGAACAGCTTCATTCCTCCATATTCTGTGACTCAAGTATATGATGTTTTCAGTAACAGAGTCACATTCTAGAGAGCAAAGAGCAAAGGCAATAGTCTGTAATATGAGAACTCACTGGCCAATAGCTCTGATAGCTGTAATGCATTCCTGGCACTGGGTGTTTTACTTGTTAGCCTGTGGTGTCTAGTAAGGGTATTGTCACCATATTATAGAGCAAATTCCCATGTCTTACAATGAAAATACTTCTGTCACTTGCAAAACACACACACACACACACACACATATGCACACAGTTACACACATGCACACACACACACACACACACACACACACACACACTGTTTTGTACCTAAGTACAGGATATGCCTGAGTGTGAATTAAGTTTTGTTGTTTATTAGCTGCATGGACCCTGTATAGATTTGGAGGCACAGTGATAAGGTGAGCAACTTGGGGATAAAAATAACCCACAGAGGTGGCAGTAGCAATACATACAGCACAGAGGTGGCAGCAACAGTGCATACAGCACAGAGGTGGCAGTAACAGTACATACAGTACAGAGGTGGCAGTAACAGTACATACAGTCACATGTAGAGTGCCTGGTACTGAGGGATGAAATAATCTCCTTTCTCAGGAAGGCTGAATATGCAAACTCTGTGGGAGTTGCTCTGCCTTTAGCTTTGCTGCTGTGGTAAGATAACCCCAGATCCCTTACATTGCTTTTCCATCATTAGAAAATATTGATTTTTCTGCTGACATGTGTTAAATACCCAATGGTACGAGGTTTGTAATTATGGTTTTTACCTCCCCCAGGTCAGAAGTTATGTATCGAAAGCTCACGCTGAGGGTGCCCAGATTCTCTGTGGTGAGGGTGTGGACCGGCTGAGCCTTCCACTCAGGAACCAGGCTGGCTACTTCATGCTTCCCACGGTGATAACAGACATTAAGGATGAGTCCTGCTGCATGACAGAGGAGATCTTCGGCCCAGTGACGTGCGTTGTTCCCTTTGATAGTGAAGAAGAAGTGATTACAAGAGCTAACAGCGTTAAGTATGGGCTGGCAGCCACAGTGTGGTCGAAGGATGTGGGGCGTATCCACAGGGTAGCTAAGAAGCTGCAGTCAGGGCTCATCTGGACCAACTGCTGGCTCATCAGGGAACTGAACCTCCCCTTTGGAGGGATGAAGAGCTCTGGAATAGGAAGAGAAGGAGCCAAGGACTCATATGATTTCTTTACTGAAATAAAAACCATCACCATTAAACACTGACCTTCCGCATGGGGAGGTTGCTGTGGCTGAGCCCTGAGGGCAGAGGATCACTGGTCAGTGCAGTCAACAGAAAGCCTAGTGTGTGTTCAGTCCTGTCTTGACTTGCCAGGAGACTGGCTCTCGCTCACCATTGCTAGTTGGTAATTTTTACTGGCTTGTGAAAAAAAAAAAAGGCCACTTTTATAAATTCTTGAAAATCTGTCAAAATCGGGTATTTTTTGTTGCAAATATATGGCAAAACCAAAAACAAATCAAAGGCCTGTAGACCTGGAGATGACTCAGTGAGTAACGTGCTTGCTGTACAAGCATGAGGGCTTGAAGACTGACCTGGTGGTATACAACACACACACACACCACACACACACCACCACCACCACCACCCAATAACAAAAACAACACAAACAAGCCTGAAGAGAAACAGCGCAGCATCAGTTTCTGCCTTGACAAAGTTGTGGAGATGAACCTCCAGCCCCATAGCCACTACCAAAATGACTGACAATTGACTGAGCCCATTAATATTGGGAAGTGATAGTTGTCTGAAGAGCTTGTAGGCTCACATGATAGATCTTACTAATTATCTTTGATATGAATAAAGGAAAACAAGATAGTTACTACTTCTGAGAGGTTAACTCAGAACACAAAATATAGTCTGGTCTATTTTCACTGTCAAGTCTAATCAACTCTAATTCTTCAAAGAAGCAATAAATTGTTCAGCAGTATGGCATATGCCCGGGGTTGTACGTTACTCTCCTTACCCTCATTTTCTCAGAAGTACAGACTTTTTCTAATGAAAGTATGTCTAATGCCCTGTTCCCTGTTTCTGAATATACTGCGGAAAATGCTGACATTTACAGAAGTTCCATAGCAGTCTCAGGGTTCCATAGAAGGTATGTACGGGCAGAGGTGGGATTTAAACCTGAGACTCTGCAGCTCAGGATTTCTGACAACCTCACTGCTGCCCTGGGTTCTGCTCCAGAAGTGGAGAGGTGCTGTGATCCCACCACACATTGTTCCAGGTCTCCTTTCCGTCTCCCACCTTGCCTTTCCTCTCTCATTGGCTCCATCTCACATGAGTGGCAGAGATCTACAGCAGCTGTGCAGCTAGGAGCCTCCTCCAGTTCTTGCCTCTCCTCACGATTGAAACTGTTTATTTGCTGTCTGATTTCACATTTGGCTGGCTCCTGAAGGCCCCAAGCTCAATTACTCCCTCCTGAACTCTGAATTCATTCCATGATGCCTGGCACTGCAGAAGGGGTTCAAAATGAGCTCGTAGACTGGAATGCTTTGACCGCACAGTGTGAGGCAGGCTTTATGGGAGTGGTAAGACCGAACTTCTTGAGTTTTCTTAGGTATATTTTCTCATTTACAAATGCTGAAAATTCCAAATGACTTTTTGAAGAGCTAGTGATGGCGTTGGGCTCTATTAGTTCCTAGCTTTTACCTTCTCTCCTTCTTCTTCCCTTGTTAATTTCTTGTCTGTCTGAGGCCCACAATCTTTGTTAGCTCAGTCTGAGACCAATTCTGAGTATTAGCAGAAGAGATTTCTGTAGTTCTATTCTTTAGTAATCTCTATCTTTGTGGTAGATATTGATCACCTGGCTAGTTGGGATGGGAAAGAACTGGGGTTCATGGCTCTGGACTCTTCTTATCTTAGAAACGGGTTGCTAATGGCAACCACAGAGGAGTCAAGAAAGGAAAAGCTATATCTTTATCTAGTAAAACTCTTAATATAGTAATGTAACCTAAAAAATTGGAAGGTAAAAATAGATGTAACAGGGTTGGGAAACTGTGCTAGAGTACAGATTGTTACCTGTAGGAAGCCATTACTTATTATTTGAAGTTCATAAAGTCAGAAGTACACTTGCAAATATTGTTTAGTTTAATATTATTGGAGACCTAAATGCAGCGCTACTTAAGATTGATTGCTCTGAGTTTGGTGGTATGTACTTATCTATAATCCTAGAACTTGGGAAGCTGAGGCAGAATTGCTATGAGTTTCAGGTTAGCCTGGGCTACAGAGTGAGAACTATCTCAATTTTTTTTTTCCTTCTGGGAAAAGAACTGAGGATGGGAAAGGAGATGTCTGTCTCCAGGAATAGATAGATCATCTTGTTTTGTTTGTGAACAGTGTGTCCTCTTTGACTGGTTCATTTGTTAACATGTTGTTACCAGCATGCTTTATTTAGAAAGTGACATATTTCCATACTCCTGTGTGTTGCTTTTTCAGGAAGTGGAAGTAGCGAACCATGTTCTATGCTGTTGCAGGACATGCCAGGCCTCTAGCTCTGTAACAAAGCTGCTTTTAGAGAGTGCCTAATATCTTGGGAGCCTAGCACTGGCTACTGGAAAGAACACTTTCTCCCATTGACACTTGCCTGTGTCAGGCCAAAGGAGTGTCCTCTCTAACCTCAGAGCTTATTTCTCTCATTAGAAGACGTGGGAGGCAGACCTGGTCCCTCCTGCCCTGGATGCAGTGGGCAGGTGGCTACTCTGGGATCCTAGACCTTTAAGATGCTTAGTCTTTCTTGCTCTGGCCTGAATCTCTCCTGTGAGTTTCCCTGGTCCTCTTCTTAGGGGTCCCTGCAATGGGTGAGGGTTTAAGGAGTGCTGTCTTGTTACGTTTTGTTTGTGGGTACCTGAAGGGCTGCTTCTGGAATGCATCCTGGCAATCACCATCTCTCCGTTGAATTGTCTGGAACACTCATCATCCATTTTGGCTGCCAAGCTGAACTGCACCCGGGCATTGCTGATCACCCAAAAGCCTGAGCAATCCACCGTCACCACGACTCCGAGGCTTCTGCCAAATGAATGGTAGGCAGCTCTCATAAGAAGCGTATTTCTGATTGCAGCTGGCTACGCATTGTGTGATGATGATTTGCCTAATCTTGCCTGTTGTCTGAAGATGAGCCATCTCTATGAATGTGATGACAGGTTTCTCATCCCACACCTCCTCCCATCCCTCCCTCACATGGCTCAGTCCACTCTTACCCATGGAGATACCATTATTCTCCAATCTCATAATTGCATTTAATTCCTATGTGACTCAACAGTCTCCCCTAGAGCTTTGGAAATTACTCATTGGAATATTAAGGACTGGCTAAATAAAGTGAATGAATCATAACAAATCAGATTGCCAGAGATCTTGAGGTCGCTCTCTCCTCCCTTAGATGAAAAATGAGATGCAAATGAAGTTACCTGTTTGCTAAGAATCTTAGCAGCAAAAGGGGTTTGTAGGTAGTTCTCGATATAGAATATGCAGGACACCAAGAAATACGCACGCATAAAGGAGTTAAAGGCCTTCTGAGGCAAATGAAAAAGTAATTTCTAATTCTGGGAAGTATTTTAGAGTTCTCACCCAGCCCCCAGAAGCAGCTGGCCTCTGCCCCCACTGGGAGTGAGTTATGGAGGCAAATTTATTCTTAATCATAGCTTCTGGAATTGAATGTACGTCTAAAACAAGAAAAACTTCTCTCTAATGCTGGCAGCTCAGAGGAGTGAATGGCAGGAGAGAATCAAAACCTGTGTGTGGAGGACTCTACAGCTGGTGGTCTCTGTGTGGGCAGTTGGGCATCTGGGAGGGAAACAGCCTTGATTCTCTGTAATTGTTATGGTAGCCCGTGCGCTGTGGGGCTCGGCAGATCCAGGCGCCTGCTGTGTGTGTGGGAGGAAGCCCTGTGAGGGACACACAGCTCTTTAGATTCAGCGTCCCATTGTGAGTTTACATGTGAGGTCACAATGGCCGCCTGTGGGAAGCAGGAGCAGGAGCCCATGAACTTCCAAGCAGGGAATATCTGCTTTTCGTGCATTATCCTTGAGAAATCAAAGCATGTAAGAATCACAGAGATAGTCAGAGTGTTGATCAGTGTAGTTACCTCTTTGGAGGGATTTTTTGGACGGTTTGTCTAATCCTAAAAGCTCAGTAGATTACATCCTTTGGAAGTCCTCTGTGCATTGATTTTAAGGCATTTTGGGGAATGCACTCTTCTGCTTATTAGTGATAAGAACTAAATATCAGTGCTGTGTGTGTGCGGGGTATTTATAACTATGAGTTTCTGGGGTTGCTGGCTCTGACTTGGGGTGAGTGAATAGTTTGTGTTCAGGCCAAGTTCTGTCATCAGGGTGGATGTGATAAGGTCTCTCCTGCTGCCTCCATGGAAGTGACAGTAAAATGCTTGCTGGGGCTTTTACTCTGAGACTATTGACCTTCCTTCCCTCTGCTGCCTGCTCTGGCATCTTCCTCTGCTGTTCCACATAAAGGAGAAAGTTCACATCTCCTGGACTCGGTTTGGAGCAAGGGTCCTCTGGATATATTTAGTGCATTCTAATCTCCAGAAAGACCAACTCCCTGAATGCTAAAGTTAGAAATAATTAGACAAGAAAGCCCCTTCTCTGGAGCTCATGTGACTGTCGAAATGACAAGGAGAGGAAACTGTGGGGTCAGACTCCCCACTCTTTGAACCTTTGGCCTGTATTGTTTATAGACAGACTGTGACATCCCCCATGGTGTGATAAGGCAAGTGTGGCTATTTCTGCCTTTGTATATACTGCTCACTAAGAATTGCTGTAAGAAGCAAAGATCTTGGCTTCAGACACCCAAGTAAATGTAGCAGTGAAGGGGTTGTACATTCCTTCACCCCCATTTGTTGCAGAAAATGCATCCTTTTGTCTCTGCACATACAGTTTGGAGACTGATTTAATATTGGCAGTCATGCAAACTTTTTATATCTTGTGCTGACTGCTTGAGACCCAGGCATATAGAAAGCAACATTTCTTTGGCATATTTCAAAAGTTTTAAAAGTGTCTCAGGCCTTTTCTTTCTCTCTTTCTTTCTTTTTCTTTTTTCTTTTTGGTTTATAATTTGAAACATGTTTAAGCATAATTTTTGAGCTTCCCAAACGGTGTCCTAAAAACGAGTTTCACTCTTCCATTCCCCACAGAGTGCATATTCCCTGAAAAGGGTGGTTCATATTAGATCTTTGTCAAGATTGCTTCTATAGCTATAGCGCTGAGCTCATTGGCTTAGCAGAAGTAGAAATTATAAAAAACATTGTTGCTGTACTAAACTGCATAAAAAATCAGAAGCACTGTGTGAGCCATGATTGTCCTGGAGGAACCGCATGCTTGACTATAAAGAAACTGAGACCAAGCTTCTCACAGATCTCCATGGACATCCCAGACATCCAGCAAGAGAATAATGCAGCCAGGGTCCTGGTTCATCAGACTATGCAAAATGGATGCCAGCTGCTTGTCAGAAGACAAAGGTCTGAATCCTGGGGGCATGGAGATTCTCAGGGAGGTGTGGCTTGGCCTTACCCTCTGTGCAAGTGTACTGTATACAGATAGTTTATTATTAAGTGTGACCTTCTGCACTGTCCCCACCTCTGGGGGCCTCTTCTTCAAGGAGTGGCTCAGAGGCTGGGATCTCCATCACTACTGCATTATAACTCCATGTATGTATGTAATGTGTGATAGGAGTTAGAGGAGGAGAAGCAAACACTCTATAGTTTTAGACAAAAGAGGAGGAGTAGCTACCAATAAGTCAGCACAGTAAGAGAAAGGCTATAGAGACTATTAAAACCAGACTATTGAAACCAGATTAGCATTTTGAAGGAATTTCAAAACAGAAAAGAGACTTGTGTGTTTTGGGATTAAAGTCATTAAAACAATGAATTCCTTCCATAAAATGGAGTCTTCTAGTAAGATGATCAGGTCACAGGAAAAGGAGATAACAGCCTGGGCCAGAAAAGTCTGTTAGTCCCTGGTCCAAAAAGGATGTCAGCTATGACATGCAGTGCATGAGCTACATGAACGTAAACTTGGTTTTTATCCTATTTGTTTGTGTGGAGGGGGAGGGGGAGCTTTTGTTGTGTCTTCTTAGTATCTTCAGCTGAGCCTGGCAAATAAAACTGAGAGGACAGATTAACAACAAAAGGCATTTTGAATTTTAATTTTATATGCCTGGGGATTCTACAAAAAGAGAGAGGGGAAGAGGTAAGGTGGAAGGAGGGAGGGAGAAAAGGAGGGAGGGAAGGGAAGGAGGAAGGAGGGAAGGACTAAAGAATATTTAGATTTAGGACCTAACCATTTGGACAACAGGTGATAAATTGTGGAGAAATGGCCAAGTGAAGGGGAGATGGTTGGTAGTAAATTATGGGGAGTATTTATGAGAATGAGTGGTGACAAGTTATTCCACGAGGTCTGTTTATGCAGATACACTGGACGTTCCGTCTGTTGATAAGTAACCTCCTCTTCCTGGTATGGGAGGTGAGGTGACTCTCCACAAAGACAGTTAAGGTCTTTCTTTGAAGTCCACAGGGGAAGGAAGAAGGTTCCTCCTCTGCTGGCTTGCACTCAAAATAATTCTTATGCCAAAGTAATACATTCTGGAGAGGCATATTCTGAGTTTCATCTTGTATATCTCTTCTTAAAGAAGAAAGCACACAGACAACAAAGTCTATGTGAAGAAACATTTGGAATGCTAAGGCAATATATTCTGAGAACAAACGGGCCTGGTCAGGGAGCTGGTGACGTGGGTAAGTAAGCAGGCCTTCTCAGCTTCTGTAGTTGAGGACACCACGTGAACACAATGAAGCTCAATCGTAGTCTGAACCTTCAGTTCCTGATTCCAAGCTTAGCCTAGAACTGAAATGAAGAAAGAGTGGCCCTGGATAGGGTGAGTTAGCCCACTAAACCGTGTCCACATCACGAGACAGTGGCAGGGGAGATCTGTGTTGTGTGCAGTAGATGTGGACATGTCCCCTCCCCTGTAGAACCGGGTACTTTTAGTTACAGTTTTTTTTTATCTGGGAGGAATCTTTTCAGTAGTATCCTAGAGCAGAGATTTCATCCAGGACTTTATTTTTTTAACGAATTATGGTGTTAAGATTCCACCAGACTGTTCTGGGTGCCCATTGCATACTTAGAGGATTTGTCAATGGAGATCAGAAGGGAAGGAATGTGGATTTGGTGTCTCATGTCACAGAACTTTTTATGTGAAGGAGAATGAAAGACCACTGAATGATAGAAGCAAAATTAACACATAAATAAACACATAAATACGTAAAATATAAAACAGGCTGTAATTACTGTAAACTGACATTTTGCCTTCTGAAAAAACATTCGGGAGGTCTGAAAGCCCCAGGCTTAATTGACTACTGGAAGGAAAGCACAGTGGAATGCTGGAAACAGATGTGTTCATGAATGTTTTCAAGTCTTAGCGTAGTCTGATTAGTCTTTTCTAAAGGCCTAGTCTGTGCCTCAGGAATTAGCATTTATAAAAGATGTCTTTAAAATAACAGTTATCTTTTAATTCTCTGCCTAGTTTGAGGTAATTGTGTCTCATATGTGTGTCCTTAGAAAAAGGCCAAGTCCTCTGATTCAGGGTAGACCCTATTCACTAGGTAGGCTCATGCTTCAGGAATGCAAGCACGTAGGCAGCTGTCCATGGCTCCTGCCTCTGTTCCTACTTGAGTTCCCACCATGGCTTCCTCTCAGTTAGGGACTATGATTGGGACATGTGAGCTATATGAACCCTTTCCTCCCGAGTGAGTTCATCCTATGAGCACCTCATAAATTAGGTGTGATAGTGCACACACATCACCCAGCATCTGAGAGCTAGAGGCAGGGGATTAAACACTCAGGGTCATTCTTAGCTCCTTATGAATTCAGAGCCTGCAAGAGCTATGAGAGACCTCAACTCAAGATAAGAGAAAACTAATAACAACCATCCAACCAACATCCAACCAACAACCAACACCAACCAACCAACCAACCACCAACCAACCAACCACCAAAGACAGCAACATCGTAATCCACTAGTCCCTGTCAAGTTCTTCTCTTTGAGAATGATCTCAATGAACTCCATTTAACATTGTTCAGGGATTGCAGGGCAGGCGGTTCTTTGCTCTCACTTTCATTTATGTTGTTCTGAGATAATTTTTTGTTACTCTGGCTGATTGTATCTGCCCACAAGGTTGAGGAAATAGTTGTGTATTATTTTAAGAACATGATAAAGCTCTCTTTGTAGACCCTAGAGGAAGGCCTCTGATGATGAGTGTTTTCCATGAGGTGCATTAACTGTTGGACATAAGGATGGAGAGATACAGGAGGCCTCGTCCATCCATTTGCCAGTTTTACACAAATTAGAGTTGCTTAGAAAGAACAAACCTCAATTGAGGAATTGCCTAGGTCAGAAGCCTGTAGGCCTGTGGAGGATTTTCTTCTTTTAAAATTGTTTCTAATTTTATGTGATGGATGTAATTTTGTCTGCATGTCTGTGTACTATGTGTATCTGTGCTCACAGAAGCCAGAAGAGGGCACTAGATCTCCTGGAACTGGAGTTACAGATGGGTGTGAGCTGCCATGTGGGTGCTAGGAATCAAACCTGGGTCCTCTGGAAGAGCAAGTGGTGCTCTTAACTGCTGAGCCATGTCTCCAGCTCCTGTGATTTCTAATTAATGAAGGAGGGGCCAGTCCACTGTGGGTGTTATCATCCCCTATCATTCCTGAGCAGGTAGGCTTGGGTTGTATATGAAAACTCACCGAGGGAGCCAGTGAGAGTCTTCCATCATGGTGTCTGCCTCTGTTCCCTCAGATGGGATTGGGGCCTGTAAACCAAATAAGCTCTTGTAATTCTGTCTTCCCATTGTAGTGTTTATCACAGCATTAGGAAACAATTGTTTTTCTTTCCTTCTTCTTCCTTCTCCTTTTCCTCTTACCTTTTGCCCTCCCTCCCACTTCTCAGTGTGTTTTATATAGCAGTTTTATTAGAGTGCAGATCCGTGGAGTTTTAAAATATTTGCATCATGGAATGTCCTCCACCCTCTGTCCTCCTCCCTCTTCCCTCCACCCTCCTCCCTCTACCTTCCTCCCTCACCCTTGTCCCTCCACCTTCCAGTCTCCTCCCTCCACCCTCCATTCTCCACCCATCTCCCTGTCCTCTATTCTCCCTCCTCCTTCCACCTTCCTCCCTCCTCCTCCCCCTGCCACCCTCCCTTTATTTTCCCTCTTCCTCCACCCTCCTCAATCCCCTGCCCTTAGGTATTTCTCAGATATGGTCGGAACAGCCTGTGCTCAGAGCTCAGATCTTGGTCTCCCAGAGCTGTGGTTATGCTCTTGTGTCACTGAGAAGACTAAGTAAGATGGGTGTTAAGATTATGAATTCATATCAGGTTACCTTTTGGTGGCACCACGTGAGAAAGCGTGACAGGTAATGTTCCCTGGCATCGCTTCCTAGCGTGGCCTTTCTACAACCTTGGTTTTTAAGGAAATGGCAGAGTGGTTTTGTTCTAGTTAGGTGGCGGGGAGTGGGAATAGGTTAGGAGATACCCCCTTTCCACCATTGTAAATTGGGCCAGAGAGCAGAAACAAAGAGAAAGACAAGCCCAGTGTGGTGGGCTGGTGCCTTGACCTTGCACACAACTCATGCTGAAATGCTCTTCTTGGAACAAAGACTGTCCAGAGAGCAGTGATGACAGGGAATGCTGGGTTCTAACATCTCCCTCCTCAGCGTTTCTCAGCCTTAGAAGGAACTGTAGGGTGCTTTTCTCTGTCCTAGTGCTTGGAGCACCCTGAGCTACAAGGCCCAGGCTGCTGAGAGTACAGGACATGCAAAGCCTGCAGCCATTTACAGCCTGTCCCCTGCCCCTCTGAGGGGAGAGGAAGCAGGTGAGATCTGGTCAGATTTACTTGTAGACACTGATCTAATCACGTGACTTGTAGTCACTTCTCTGGCTTACAGCTCTGACAGTCAGTAGATGGGGCAAGTTTCACCAGGATCAACTGTCCTCATTACAGATATGTCTTGACCATGCAGGGACCTGTCATATCATGGATGACAAAGCTTCTCAAAATAATGAAGATAAAATAAAACAACCCCCAATCATGAATTATATATTTTCATCTAAATCACGTCCACAAATTCCAGTTATCAATGCTGTGTTATTTACTAGTTGCAAGACCTGGATTGGGGCTAGAATGGATGGTTCTACTGCCTAGGGTCCTGAATGACTGTTCCTGCTTACCTGTGGCAGGCTAGTAACAGCTAGAGCTCTGCAGTGGACACTCTGAAAGGACTAAGGCAAGTAAGTCTTTAAGGGTTAGCCATTCAATAGAGATGAAACAGGAAATGCCATCTTGGCAAAGTAATCACCAGATCCACTGGAGGTTGCTGCCAGAGTAGCCAGAGCCTTAAGGGTATGTCCTGAACTACCAGGTGTAAAACGATAGAATGGATGAGCAGAAGAGATTCTTCAATTCTGCTAAGCAACGTGGGCTCCAGATGTCTGGTGGAGACAGCTGGGCCCTGCTGGAATCCAGAATGGGGCTCTGAATCCCCGTAGGGAGGTAGGAAGAAACCCGTGCTAGACAAAGAGCGCAGGCCAGATGATGGCATCCGGAAGGCCGTCCTATGAGGCTGAAGAGGGTCCTATGTTTGCTACTTGAGTATCAGAGCAAAAGGTTAAGTTAGCCGCTGTATAGGATCGTCTGGGATCCCTCCAGTGCCTCCTTTGCTTATCAGGGGAATTATACAGGAATGTTAAGTGTGTGGTGTGTGTACAGAAGGGAAGGAGGTGGGTGTAGTGGTGACATTGTCTTAGGGTCACCATAGCTGCAATGACATACCATGACTAAAGCAACTTGGAGAGGAAAGGGTTTATTTGGCTTACACACGCACACTAAAGGAACTCAGGACAGGAACTCAAACAGGACAGCAATCTGGAGGCAGGAGCTGATAGATGCAGAAGTCACGGAGGGGATGCTGCTTACTGGCTTGCTCCTCAGGGCTTGTTCAGTCAGGTTTCTTGTAAAATCCAGGACCACCAGACCAGGGATGGCACCTCCTACAAAGGGGAGGTCCTCCACATCAGCCACTAATTAAGAAAGTGCCTACAGCTGGATTTGATGAAGGTATTTTCTTAATTGGAGTTCCCTACATTCAGATGACTGTAACTTGTGACAAGTTGACAGACTATCCAGCACAGATATGAACTGAGGAGTAGGCCCTCTTTCAAGCCCCATAGCTCTTACTTTAAAGGGCTGTTGTGAATTCAACATTGAGAGGACTAAGTTAGCCAGAGCCAGGCTGACTCCATGACAGACTGCAAACGGACAGTTTGGGATACTAGGCCTAAGTTTCTATTTCTGAGAAATGAGAACCCGGATATAGGAATCTGTGGTCAGCCAACCAAGCCACAGGCAGCCAATTTGACGACACCTTGTCACCTGGCCTGAAGTAAGAATAGGTAGCTAGAATGAGTAAGCAACCCCCTGGGAAGTCTCCAGAGCCCAACCAGCTGTAGAATCAGTTAGACCCCTAGAGATACAGCTAACCAATCAAGGTAAAAGGGCACACATCCATCCCTGGAGTTCCCTAACTGACAGTAAAACCAGGGGTCTCATTCCCAAAGGTGGAGACACTTGCATGGAGGAAATTCAGCTAGAAAAAACTCTTTGCTTTTGCATACTATTTAAGTCTGGGATATCATTCTTCAGCGAATCACAGACCCTGACAGCATGATATATGGTATACAAAAAATTTTCAAGAAGAAAATCCACATGAAAAGCATGAAGTGAAACTAGAACAGAAATACTGAACTTTCAAGAAACTGAGATGTTGGCCATCTTCAATCATGGAACGATTGTCTGCTCTGGGTTGCCCAACTCCCCTCCCCTCTGCTCTACCCAGGAAACTCCGATTTAGCCTACTGTTATTTAAAACCCATTTTAACTCATCTTTGTTCAAGGAAGCTCTTTCTGCATCCCTGAATGGGGACATCCTCCTTCAAAGCTTCCAGGGCTCAGACTAAACCTCACATTCTTGCCTGAGTATTAAGTCCACCTTGTCTTCATATTGGCAAGTGCATCTTGTGGAGTGGATGGCTTGCCTGTCCTGTTTGTTGATGGGCTCCTGGATCTCAGTCTAATGCATTATATATTTTAGGTGTTCAGTCATTGTTTAATAAATGAGGAATATGTAACTTTACTTTTCTGTAGAAGAGAGCAGGAGAGAATCTTGATATTTAGAACTAGAGAGCACTTAGGAAATTAGCCCATTCTGGAAATACATTTAAACCCCCAATGAATTTTGGGAGACCAGAACTGACAGTTATACTACCTAGTAATACTGATTAGAAAATCTTTATACCTTGGTTCAGATTTAATATAAAATAAAGTAAATACACACACATTCTCAAAAGAAATCCTGGTTCATCGATAGGACAAATACATGGCAAATACTTCCATCCTAATTACCTGCTTTCTAACCCTTATACTCTGCATCCCACCCTCAAATTTATGTAAAATAATCATAATCATAATCGCCAGACAGCACACATTCTATAAAAGAAAAACATATCCATAAAAATAAAGCTATAGAAGAGTGCACCCCTTCAGTTTTGATGGATGTTAGAATTCTTGGGTTTCCAATTCTAACATTGGCTACCACCAAAGTCTCATGGTCAAAAGAAAGCTAGGAAACCAGGTTTGAAAATGAATCTGACACAGAATATCCCAGTGTAGCCAAAACTATTACTAACTTGACCTGGGTAAGCCATGTGTGCATTTAAAAAATCCTGTTTCATATTTATTCTGTTGTCATATTGGTTTTTATTCCAACAAAGAGCAGCAGCCAGACTTTATGAAAGGAAAAGAAGCAGTTCCTTAAAAGACAATATAAGTGTTGGTTCTGAGGAAGTTAGGATACAGTACAAATGTATGAGCAGAATAGTTTTACAGATACAATGGAGTACTTATTATTAGGCCTGTTAAACAGGACTGGAATCCAGACACACACTACAGCACAGGTGAGCCTTGAAAGAATGCCAAGGTCTAGGTACAAAAGCACAGGGTTGTACCTGAAATTCCCAGAGCACTCAGTTCATAGAGACGGAACGGGGGGGGGGATCTCTAGAGTAGGTAGAAGAAGAGAGTAGAGCAAATGGAGGGAGGAAGAGGAGAGGAATAGGAGATAGTGCTATGAGAAACAGCATTTCAGTGGGCATGAGGACCATGTTCTGGAAAAAAGTTGCGATGGTCATACAACAACGTGAGTGTACTCGATGTTACAGAACTGTGTACTTAAAACGGTAAGTTTTGTATTAAATATATGTTTTACTTCAATAACAGTTTAGAGTGGCCAGAGTCAAGCAATATTAAGACAGGAATCATGGAATTTTTATGGTCATGAGAAAAAAAGGCCGGGTGGGCACCCAGTACAGTGGCCTGGAAAGCTTCATTCTCCAGCTCCTCTATGCAACGTTGGACAAGTCCCCAGACTCCTCAAACCCCCTTCCTGTTTGGAGGAGAGTTCCTCTAACCTTGTGTCCCACTTCACAGGGACCAGATTATCCTGCAAAGGCTTGTGGTGAAACCAGAGTGTGTTGTACCCATGGAAACGTATCACTGCTGGAAGGAATGACAAACTTTGACGACACACTTTTGGGTGGCTGACTTGTTAGGTGGAGACTACCACATTGTTAGGGTTGCTGGCCGCATGGCTAGAGGGTAAATACCAAAAGAAGACAGGAAATAGCTATTCATGTCCTACAACAAAATGGAGATGGGCCTGGACTGCTTTAATCTGCTGTTAGTTACACCAGTAAGGTTGTATGCTGGGGTGGGGTGGGGCTTAGACACACCCATGATTCTGGTGAAGCAGCTGGCATTTCTAGCTCTGGCATTAAATGGTTGGACAACAATGGAGCTATTGATTTATACCAACCAAATTTCACCAGGGTACCTGTTGGACACAAACAGCCTTTGTCTGGTATAAACTTTGATCAAACAAAATAATGGCAAAATTTAAGCTTGAGAAGCCAGTGTTCTGCTCCTACCCTAAGGGATAATATACTAACATGAGGCACAAACAAGGGGT
The DNA here is from genome assembly GCA_021653895.1 of Mastomys natalensis. Taxonomy (NCBI): domain Eukaryota; kingdom Metazoa; phylum Chordata; class Mammalia; order Rodentia; family Muridae; genus Mastomys; species Mastomys natalensis. The sequence continues at coordinate 373,103 of JAJTUV010000928.1, read as the reverse complement.
TAAAACAGATTTCATTGCAAGACCTTGTGGTTCTGTCTCCTGCTTAAATTAAACCTTCAGAGGGGCCCATTGTTGGTTTAGGGCTTGATCAGCTTGACACTTTTAGAAGGACTATTGGCAGTGTTGGGACTTTTGGGGGAGAATTTGCTGCTCTGTTCTCAGCAGTTGCCTTTGGGTTGTTTCTGCTTGTCTTCAGGAGGGACCTGGTTCTGTGACTTCCTCAGCAGGAGTAGTTTGGAGTTCTGAGGCTAACCCTTGAGTCCCAGGAGTTTGTGTTTCTTTCCAACATGTCTGAAGCCCACCTGAGATCAGTGCTGTCTCACAACTGTGCGTGTCCTGGAAGGTCTTGAGAGGCTATGTCTTCCTTTTGCATTTGCTTATATTCACATATCTGTATCTATATACAGGCCTCCTCTGGTGGCCGCTACCTCCAATGCTTTGACCTCCCATCCTCTCTAATGTTGACATTAACACATGTTGACATTAGATGAGAAAACACTCATAACACATAAAATAAAGTAAATACATCTTAAAAACTAAAGTAACATTAAAAGAATTATTAGCTGAAGAGTCAGTCCTTAAAGTTTTTGATAGATACAGCCAAGTGTTGTGCCAAGAGGTATTTAGATCCAAATCTTATATTGGCACACATGTTCTTATCTGTTTATATTTGGCACACAAGAATTAATAGTCTGTAAATATTGAACTTTCAAAGTGTGGTACTTCAGTGTCCCCGTTGTCTATTGCCAGTCTCTCGGGACTCTGAACTCAAGCAGTGCAGTGTGGAAAGGGCCTGTCACCCATCTTGCTGCTGCTTTGTGTCTCTCTCCTTCCCATAGGCAGCTTGAATACCTCCAGGTGAGTAGCATGCACTGTCCCTGGGTGTTTCGATGCCAGGACAGCATCCAGGCTCTTTGTAAGGTTTCAGAGTGGAGGAGGCAGGCAGCTGGGCACAGTTGCTCTGGGCACAGATCTGTCTCTGGTTGTACCTGCAGCACTTCCCTGGTCTAGATTGGGCCAGAGCATAGAAAGGAGGCAACATTGCCTGCTAATGTGATAGCCACACTAATGCTCTCTCCTCAGTGTTCTCCTTCTTCCTCAGTTCTTCTTTTCATGGGTATCTCTTTGTTGTTCATATATGGAGAAGGAATGCAGAGAGTACTAACAATGTAGTGCATGATGGTTTCACATTCTGAAAGATTCAACCCAAGCCTTGCACATGCTAGACTTGTACTCTACCACCCATTCACATTTCTACCAGCCATTCACACCTCTACCACCCATTCACAGCTCTACCACCCATTCACACATCTACCACCCATACACACCTCTAAACACCCTTCACACCTAGTATCTTTTGACAAGAGTAAAATCTCTCTTTTGTTTTCTTCTTTGTTCATCTTGCAAATCAATGAAAAATTAACCAGAACTGGGTATGTGGTTTAGTGTCTGAACACTTGTTTAACATGCAAGAGGCCTTGGGTTCCACCCTAGCTTCCTACCCTCCAAAATGTTTTTCCATTCCTTTGAGACACATACATTATCTAACCAAACTGATTCACAAATTTGGTTGATGTGCTACCATGAAGCTCCATGGCAGGGGGAGAGGCAAAGGGAGACCATTATATATGGGTCTTATGGAAATGAGACATGTAGAGTTTTGTCAAGACTTGAACGATACTAAAATTTTCAATCTAGGTAGACATAGGTGACTTCTAGGTTAAAACCCCATGATCAACAAACAAGCTGGGGAGGAAAGGATTTATTTGGCTTCACGTCCACATCACTGTTCATCATCGAAGGAAGTCAGGACTGGGAACTCAAGCAGGGCAGGAATCTGGAGGCAGGAGCTGATGCAGAGGCCATGGGGGAGTGCTGCTCACTGTCTTGCTCAGCCTGCTTTTTTTTTTTTTTTTTTTTTTAATAGAACCCAGAACCGTTAGCCCAGGGATGGCACCATCCACAATGGACTGGGCCCTTCCATCAATCACTAATTAAGAAAATGCACTACAGCAGGATCTTATGGAGGCATCTTCTCAATTGAGGTTCTTTCCTTTCAGATAACTCTAGCTTGTGTCAAGTTGGCCTAAGCCTGGCCAGCAGGAGCGGGTTACTTAAAGGGTGTACTTGGCACGTGATAGACTCCTTAAAAGCTAGTCTCAGGTCTACTTGGAACTTCATGCAGATTGGTGCTACACAGTATGGGGGAAACTTCCTAAAAGGGAAATGTATACTTGCCCGCTGTTGGGTTTATAGTGTGAGGGGTGGGAATTAGGAACCAGTCTAGTTAGAGGAGGTAGGTCCTTGGGGTCTGGGAAGTTACTCTTTGTCTGTGGCCCCTTCTTTTATCCCTTTCTGTTTCCAGCTCTACATGGTGAAGCTTCATTCTCCAGCTCCTCTATGCAACGTTGGACAAGTCCCCAGACTCCTCAAACCCCCTTCCTGTTTGGAGGAGAGTTCTCTAACCTTGTGTCCCACTTCACAGGGACCAGATTATCCTGCAAAGGCTTGTGGTGAAACCAGAGTGTGTTGTACCCAGGAAACGTATCACTGCTGGAAGGAATGACAAACTTTGACGACACACTTTTGGGTGGCTGACTTGTTAGGTGGAGACTACCACATTGTTAGGGTTGCTGGCCGCATGGCTAGAGGGTAAATACCAAAAGAAGACAGGAAATAGCTATTCATGTCCTACAACAAAATGGAGATGGGCCTGGACTGCTTTAATCTGCTGTTAGTTACACCAGTAAGGTTGTATAGCTGGGGTGGGGTGGGGCTTAGACACACCCATGATTCTGTGAAGCAGCTGGCATTTCTAGCTCTGGCATTAAATGGTTGGACAACAATGGAGCTATTGATTTATACCAACCAAATTTCACCAGGGTACCTGTTGGACACAAACAGCCTTTGTCTGGTATAAACTTTGATCAAACAAAATAATGGCAAAATTTAAGCTTGAGAAGCCAGTGTTCTGCTCCTACCCTAAGGGATAATATACTAACATGAGGCACAAACAAGGGGTTAAAACAGATTTCATTGCAAGACCTTGTGGTTCTGTCTCCTGCTTAAATTAAACCTTCAGAGGGGCCCATTGTTGGTTTATGGCTTGATCAGCTTGACACTTTTAGAAGGACTATTGGCAGTGTTGGGACTTTTGGGGGAGAATTTGCTGCTCTGTTCTCAGCAGTTGCCTTTGGGTTGTTTCTGCTTGTCTTCAGGAGGGACCTGGTTCTGTGACTTCCTCAGCAGGAGTAGTTTGGAGTTCTGAGGCTAGCCTTGAGTCCCAGGAGTTTGTGTTTCTTTCCAACATGTCTGAAGCCCACCTGAGATCAGTGCTGTCTCACAACTGTGCGTGTCCTGGAAGGTCTTGAGAGGCTATGTCTTCCTTTTGCATTTGCTTATATTCACATATCTGTATCTATATACAGGCCTCCTCTGGTGGCCGCTACCTCCAATGCTTTGACCTCCCATCCTCTCTAATGTTGACATTAACACATGTTGACATTAGATGAGAAAACACTCATAACACATAAAATAAAGTAAATACATCTTAAAAACATAAAGTAACATTAAAAGAATTATTAGCTGAAGAGTCAGTCCTTAAAGTTTTTGATAGATACAGCCAAGTGTTGTGCCAAGAGGTATTTAGATCCACAATCTTATATTGCGCACACATGTTCTTATCTGTTTATATTTGGCAACACAAGATTAATAGTCTGTAAATATTGAACTTTCAAAGTGTGGTACTTCAGTGTCCCCGTTGTCTATTGCCAGTCTCTCGGGACTCTGAACTCACAGCAGTGCAGTGTGGAAAGGGCCTGTCACCCATCTTGCTGCTGCTTTGTGTCTCTCTCCTCCCATAGGCAGCTTGAATACCTCCAGGTGAGTAGCATGCACTGTCCCTGGGTGTTTCGATGCCAGGACAGCCATCCAGGCTCTTTGTAAGGTTCAGAGTGGAGGAGGCAGGCAGCTGGGCACAGTTGCTCTGGGCACAGATCTGTCTCTGGTTGTACCTGCAGCACTTCCCTGGTCTAGATTGGGCCAGAGCATAGAAAGGAGGCAACATTGCCTGCTAATGTGATAGCCACACTAATGCTCTCTCCTCAGTGTTCTCCTTCCTCCTCAGTTCTTCTTTTCATGGGTATCTCTTTGTTGTTCATATATGGAGAAGGAATGCAGAGAGTACTAACAATGTAGTGCATGATGGTTTCACATTCTGAAAGATTCAACCCAAGCCTTGCACATGCTAGACTTGTACTCTACCACCCATTCACATTTCTACCAGCCATTCACACCTCTACCACCCATTCACACTCTACCACCCATTCACACATCTACCACCCATACACACCTCTAACACCCTTCACACCTAGTATCTTTTGACAAGAGTAAAATCTCTCTTTTGTTTTCTTCTTTGTTCATCTTGCAAATCAATGAAAATTAACCAGAACTGGGTATGTGGTTTAGTGTCTGAACACTTGTTTAACATGCAAGAGGCCTTGGGTTCCACCCCTAGCTTCCTACCCTCCAAAATGTTTTTCCATTCCTTTGAGACACATACATTATCTAACCAAACTGATTCACAAATTTGGTTGATGTGCTACCATGAAGCTCCATGGCAGGGGGAGAGGCAAAGGGAGACCATTATATATGGGTCTTATGGAAATGAGACATGTAGAGTTTTGTCAAGACTTGAACGATACTAAAATTTTCAATCTAGGTAGAACATAGGTGACTTCTAGGTTAAAACCCCATGATCAACAAACAAGCTGGGGAGGAAAGGATTTATTTGGCTTCACGTCCACATCACTGTTCATCATCGAAGGAAGTCAGGACTGGAACTCAAGCAGGGCAGGAATCTGGAGGCAGGAGCTGATGCAGAGGCCATGGGGGAGTGCTGCTCACTGTCTTGCTCAGCCTGCTTTTTTTTTTTTTTTTTTTTTTTTTTAATAGAACCCAGAACCGTTAGCCCAGGGATGGCACCATCCACAATGGACTGGGCCCTTCCCATCAATCACTAATTAAGAAAATGCACTACAGCAGGATCTTATGGAGGCATCTTCTCAATTGAGGTTCTTTCCTTTCAGATAACTCTAGCTTGTGTCAAGTTGGCCTAAGCCTGGCCAGCAGGAGCGGGTTACTTAAAGGGTGTACTTGGCACGTGATAGACTCCTTAAAAGCTAGTCTCAGGTCTACTTGGAACTTCATGCAGATTGGTGCTACACAGTATGGGGGAAACTTCCTAAAAGGGAAATGTATACTTGCCCGCTGTTGGGTTTATAGTGTGAGGGAGTGGGAATTAGGAACCAAGTCTAGTTAGAGGAGGTAGGTCCTTGGGGTCTGGGAAGTTACTCTTTGTCTGTGGCCCCTTCTTTTATCCCTTTCTGTTTCCCAGCTACTACATGGTGAACGCCTGTGCCCTCAACACTTTATTCCATGATGTTCTGACTCACCACAAGCCCAGAAATAATGGAAGCAGCTGACCGTGAGTTGTGACTTCTAAAGCCATGAGCCAACATGCATCTTATTCTCTCAGTGGATATTTCAGGTATTGGTCGCAGCAATGTAAAATGAAGACAACCCTTATTCACGTACATTTTACACACTGTATAATCTACCCTTTTCTTTACATTTTTGTTGGCATATATTAATTATATGTAACAGTGAATTCTGTTATGATGTCTGCATACATGTATACAGTATATTGTGATACTGTTCATCTCCCATTTTCCTATTTTGTCTCCCCACCACCACTCCCAGTGACCTCCTTCCTAAAGAACCCCCTTTCTACTTCCATGTTTCCCCTCAATCTTTTTGTGGTGACCCAGGGAATGTAATTAAGGTTTATGCATGCTTAAGCATAAGGGATTGCTTACAGTAAACAGGCAACTTACCAGGGGCTACAGCATTGAAGAAAATCTTTCTCCCTTACCCTGTGGCTGCCACTAGTTTTCAGGGAGCTGCGGAGTCCCTCTCCTCTAGAGATCCTGAACTGCCCAGAAATTATCAGGAAGGGATGAGCCTCTTGAGCCTCTCTTTCCTCCATGAGGGAATGTTGACAAACTGGATCCCGTGCAACTCTTGTCTGGCAATCATAGCTGTTCAATTGTTCATGTCATGTCCAGAAGACAAGGTTCTGCAAATCCACATAAACTTCCCTTCCTTCTTCCTGTTCTTGCATTCTTAATGCTTGCTCCCTCTTTTACAATGTCCCCTGAGCCACCAAGGGGACATGGAACAGATGTTTCATTTAGGGCTGAGCATCCAATATTCACTTTAAAAAGCACTTTGATCAGTCGTGGGTCTCTGTAGTGATGCAAAAGCAAAGCAAGTTAAAAAAAAAAAAAATCAAACAACTCACTGCCTGCAAAGCTTTCTCCCAGAAAAAAAGCTGGGAATACCACTTAACTGTGGGCACAATTTAGCATAGTTTCTACACCATGGCTTACAATCTCCCCAGTCATGGGCTTTTGATCAGGTTGTAGTACCAGGTCTGAATTATTTCCTACTACATGGGTGTTAACTTCAACTAGAAAGTTGTTGTCCACTCCCATAGCAGTTACGCCTCTAATGCACCGGTGAGACCATCTTGCCTGGCAAGTAGGGAGTGTATCATGCAAGGTCCACAGCTGAGGAGGACTTGGGGTGCAATTCTCCCCCAGCATCCTGAGTATGGATGCTTTGGCACTATGAAGCTAGGCAGCAGGAAAAAGAGTTTCCAGCTCAACTCCAGCTTGAGTTTTCTATGTCCTGCATTCAGAGTCTATGGTGTCTTTGGCAGTGGAGTCTTACCATTATATCTGCTGAACAACTGAGAGCGGTATCAGTGTCCTGTATTGTTTTGGGAGCCTCAGGCTTTCCTGACCAACAAGTTAGCAGGAAGATATGCTACTCATGGCTCTGGAATGACTTCTGGGACTGCTTTATCCTCCCACACAGGATGCTTCTGTCAAATTTCTTTTTCCTTCATAAATTTGACTTTAAAAATTAGCTCATAAAGTAGCCTGTTCCCCTACGTGTTTCCAACTGTGTATGCCCCTCCCCCTTCCTCTTCACCATCTCTCTGTTCTCTTATCCATCCTTAAACCTTTCCATTTCCAGGTTCCCCCTCTTTATTTTTATATCACAAGTGTTCTACTCTCCCTCCCCCTTTAAATAGTATCCCCCACATGGTGCCTTTTGAGCTTCCTGGCCTGTATATACATTCACTCCCACATAAATACACACAAATAAATTAGAAGCTAAGGTCTGTATGTGAGAAAGACAACGTGGTGTTTGTTTCCCTGAGTCTTGAGTTTATATAATATAGTATTTTTCAGTTCTATTAAATTTTATGCAATTTTTTATTTAATTTTTTATTGAGGAACAAATTTCACTGTGTATATGTAGCACATTTTCATTATCCCTTCATCTGTTGATGACCAGATAGGCTGCTTTCATTCCCTTGCTGTTATGAATAGAGCAGTAATAAGCATGGATGTCCAGGCATCTCTAAGGTACAAGAGGGTACTGTTCTGGCTTGTTTTATGTCAATTTGACACAAGCTAGAGTCATCAGAGAGTAAGGAGCCTCCCTTGAGGAAATAGATGCCTACGTGAGATCCAGCTGTAAGGCATTTTCTCAATTAGTGATCAATGAGGGAGGGCCCAGCCCATTGTGGGTGGTGCCATGCCTGGGCTGGTGGTCCTGGATTCTGTAAGAAAGCAAGCTGAGCAGGCCATAGGAAGCAAGCCAGGGAGCAGCATCCCTTCCATGGCTTCTGAATTAACCCTTTCCTTCCCAATCTGTTTTTTTGTTTTTGGTTCATGTTCATTTTGTCACAGCAATAGCAACCCTGATTAAGACAGGTCTATAGTCCTATAAGCCTGGGAGTGATAAAGCTCTGTTTAGAGAGACGTCCACACTGATTTGCACAGTGACTGCGTTAGACTATCCCCCTAGCAACAGTGAATATGGATTCCCCTTTCCCCACCTCCTCACCAGCATTTGAAACTCTTTAAGGATAATAGCCAGGGTAAGATGAAATTGCAAGATAATTGTAATTTGTACTTCCTTGATAGCTGAGGATGTTGAATACTTAAAAAAAATATTTATTGATGTACTGTGGTTCTTCTTCAGAGAATAAACAACCAAGTTGCTAAATGTCAGTCATATTCATAAAAGTCTATTTCCAGGAAGTTTTTCTCTCTGAACTAGATTGGTTACATTTGTAACATTCTGTTTAGTTCATCTGCAGCTTGAACTTATTTAAAAACATATTATTGAGCTCATGCCAATTTCTGTGCTAGGTTTTTGATGTGGGTGTGGATAAGGTGTGATCAAAACCCTAAACATTCAATTTTCTGTGGAAAGCCAAGCACAGAGTATAAAAGGAAGATGTGCCAAGGATTAGTGGCTTCATCAAATCAGCCAGACATCTAAGCCACCTCTCCCTCTGCTTTGTGTTTGTGTGTATATATGTGTAAGTATGAAAGTGAGTGTATATGTGCATATGAATGTGTGTGCAAGTGTGTGCACAAGTATATGTATGTGTGTGAGTGTGTACAAGTGTAAGTGAGTATGTATATGTGTGTATAAATGTGTGTGTGCAATGTCTATGTGTGTGAGTGTGTGTATATATGTGTGTGAGTGTGCGTGTATGTGGGGCTGAGTGTGTGTACTTGTGTGTGTGAGTATGTATTATGTGTGTGAAAATGTGTATATGTGTGAGAGTATGTGTATGTATGTATGTATGTATGTGAGTGTGTGTGTGTATGTGAGAGAGAGAGAGAGAGAGAGAGAGAGAGAGAGAGAGATGCTGAAATTTCAATGTATCCCCAGCTCTAATTCCTTTTCTAGGTTCATGTGGAACTTAAGCAATGCTGTTGAACAGGAAAACAGGTTATGTTTAGGGTCTACTAGTAAAGTCTACACATGACTTAGTGACCTTGACTAGAGTCATACAAATAACTTGCTCACTCAAATGTACTTGGTAAAAGGCATTTTCTATTATTAGCCTATGTCCATCCCTCTCATTTCCCTGCCAACGGAATCCCATTTGTTTGTGTTCTTTGGTTTCAGGGTGTAGAGTATACCCTTGGACTCTTCAATTGACTCATGATTATCCTAAACTAATTCACCAATTTTAATTAGGGTGAGTTATATGATGTTCAAAGTTGGTAACTGGATTAAGGAATCATTGTGGGGTCCATTTTTAGCAATGAGACAACATGGAGAATGCTTAAGGATGCTTCTGGGAAAGTCCTCTCTCTCTCTCTCTCTCTCTCTCTCTCTCTCTCTCTCTCTCTCTCTCTCTCCATATAGAAGAGAGAGAGGCCTTGCTGGCATAGAGTTTTCCCTTTTCCTTCCCTTGTGACGGTGCAGATGAAACAGGCACACTGTGAAAGCGTCTGCTAAGTATTATGGGTATGAACAGACAGCATGAGCGTGGTCCCCAGGGGCGGCACCAGCAGCAAGTGACCCCAGGGCCTTCTGCTTCCATATGTTTAGATCTTTGTGTGAGAATATTTCTGTTACTTGCTATCTGAAGCATCCCTAACTGATATGGTGCGTTGGTCAGATTTTCAGACTCTTAGAATTTAGATGAAGGTTTAATATACCTGTTGACATAATTGAATATTGGAAACTTATTATTTATCTACCAAATACTTCTTGGTAAACATCAGGTATCAGAACCAGGTTTGTACAGGTTTGAATTGGAATGAGAACAAAAAGAGAAAATTCTAAAAGAGTGATCCGTAATCTCTGTCATTGTATTGGCTGGATTTAGAAACACCTAGAAAGAGACCGCTGACTATGTCAGTCAGGCTGTTTCTAGAGAGGTTAACAGAGGAGGGAAGACGCACTCAGAGCGGAGGTCGGACCACTCCTGAGGCTGCCACCCTGGCTGAATAAAGTACAATATAATCAGAGCGCCAGAATTCAGGACTCTCAGCCCTTTGCGGCAGGTACACTGTGAACTTTGGCTTCCCATCGGCCGGTTTCCTCAGGATGACGCATCTCAATGGTCAAATAAATTTCGTTCTTGAGATGTTTTGTAGATTTATAGAACGGACTGTAGTCATAGATACATAAAAGAATGGGCCCATCTGTATCAAACATCAAGTGTCAAATAACAAAAATTGCCCTTAAGTTCAGCAACAGACCGAGCTGATTCCCAGGCATGGTCATGAACAAGGAGGGAGGATTAGCATCAAGTTTGAAACGATCCAGAGGAACTTGCAATTAAGTCTGCACACCCTCACTTCCAGGCAAAGGCATGAATCTAACATGAGGAGGGTTTAATCTGATAATTTTGAGGTTGGCAGTTTAGCAAATGAGATTTACCGTAGCTTGCAAAACATACAAACTGACGTTGTGTTTACACTGACAGAACTGAAAAAACAGCTTGTTGGTAGGCTGACAACAAATTGCTTACGTTCTGAGACTGAAGCTCAAAGTCTGTATTTCCTACATGCAGAAGAAGAAACAGCTTTTTTATAAGAAATTGATAAATTTTTATTAAAGTTTTCTGAGCAGACGCTCTTGCTGAATCTGAATCTTTTCTGGTGTTTTTTCTCCATCCTCTTCAATTCCTCATCGAAGGCACTCCCTTGGCTTAATATTTAGAAATGTCTTATTAGTATATTCATCAACATGACACTGTATTAAAGAGCCAGATTTCTTTTCAGATTTCAATTACACACCTGAGATCTCAAATCTCTCTTTTAATTTCTATAATTTGGGGTATATTTTCCTATCTTTACTGTCACTTTCTTCTGCTTATGACTAGCGGTAAGTCAGCTTAGGACAGTTTGTGCTGCTTCGTTTTCTTTCTTAGAATCTTCAACGCCTTTAAACTGTGCACATCATAAACCCCAGCTCTTTATCTTTGCGTTTATTGAATGGTCTGCCTGCTTTCAACTTCCCTTTCCTCCCTTATCTCAAGCTATTCTCTGAAAAAGCCCAACTCAGGTTTAATCGCTCTTCCTGGTGGCCTCTCAAGCATAGGTCGTTCCTTCCTTAGCAAAAGCATGAATGCATTTTTCCTGCACCTGTGTGTTGTGTTTTGCTGTGATTTCTTTCGTCACTAAATGCCATCCAGCCTCCACACGGCTTTCTCTCATCCTGTCCACATCATTTGGGGTCTCATTTTGTTTGTTGACTGGCACTTTTTAAAATTGCTATTTGATTAATCTGTTTTTCGTTCCAAGTGTCTGAGTTTCTGAGAACAGGAGAGTATGGCACAGGCCTGTGTGAACCGTCTTTACAGTGCCTCGAGTTTAACAAAACTCAGAAATGCCCAAAGCCTTCACTGCAGGTTGAAGTCTCGCTCCAAAGGAGACTTGGTCAGGTCAGGAGAAGGTTGACTGATTAATAGGATGCGAGTTAAATCACACTGGCTGTGTCAGTTTGACTAAATGCACACCGTTGAGGTAGCTCATGGAGAACACGAGATAGCAGACATGAGGAGTGCACACATGTCAGTAGAAAGCAAGGCTGTAATAGCTGGTGGGAAACTCACCAGTCTCACAGTCTAGTAAAAGTTTGAAAGCTCAGGGGCTAGAGAGATGGCTCAGTGGTTAAGAGCACTGTTGTCCTTCCAGAGGATCCCGGTTCAGTTACCAGCACCTCATGGCAACTCACAATTCCAGTTCCAGGCTCCAACACAGACAGACATACAACAGAAAGATCACCGATGCATATAAAATAGAATGAATCATTTAAAGTAAATAAACTTTAAAAAAGTTTGAAAACTCAGCTTCTGCTTAAGACTACTAAAACTCCTGGTGGCATAGACCTGTAATCCCAGGACACTTGAAGGCTGGGACAGGAGATTCCGAGTTCAAGAACAGCCTGGGCAACTTAATGAGACACACTTCGACGTGTGTATGTGAAAAAGTAGCTGGGTGTACTTAAGTGACAGATAATATTTCTAGAATGCAATTGGACCTAGGCTGATTTTCCAGAACTAAAAAGAAGATAAAAAGAAAGATTTATTCTCTCCATTACCAGTTTAGTCAAACCTCAGTCTGGCCATTTTTTCACTTAACAGATGTAGCACCACTTCTTCCCAGCAGGTGGCGCTGCTTCTCTGCAAAACTCTGTTCTCACCTCTCCCCCTCCCTTTTCCTCTCCTCCTTCTTGCCTTCCCCTTTCTCCCCTCTCCCCTCTGCCCTTTGCCCTTCCTCTCTCTTCTTGTGTCCTTTTCTCCTGTTCCCTTACTCCTTCTCTTATTTTCTCTCCCTACTCCATGGGCAAGCATTTTAAATAACCAGATTGCAGTTTGTTTTCCACTTTGACTTTAACGTCTCTCACACTAGTCACCCATTATCACAGGGTTCTCATGTTTGGAATACCTCCTGGATATCCTCACGGAATAATTATCCCATACTGTCTTAGTGTTGACCTGGCCAGTTAGTAAGGTCTGTGCCACTAGAACCAATATCAGTCTCAATATTAGAAGATGCCAGAAGAGTCAAAGAACAGACTTTTGTAGGTATATGAGTGTGTGTGAGTGTGTGAGTGAGTGGTGGTGTGTGTGTGTGGTATGATTGTGGTGTGGTGAGTGTGTGTACATATGTGTGTGCATGAGTGTGTGTATGTGTGAGTGTGTGCGTGAGTGTATGTGTATGGTGCGTGTGGTGTGGTATATGAGTGTGTGTGTGTGAATGTGTGTATGTGTGTTAGTGTGTATATGAATGTGCATGTATGGTGTGTGGTGTGTGTAAGTGTCTGTGTGTGAGTGTGTGTGAATGTGGATATGTATATGTGTGCATGCACATTAATGTGTATGTATGGTGTGTGGTGTGGTATGTAAGTATGTGTGTGTGGTGTGCATGAGTGTTATGTGTGAAAGTGATATGTGTGTGTGTATATGTTAAGGGTATGTGTGGTATGTGTATATGTGAGTGTATGTGTATATGGTGTTGTGTATAAGTGGTGTTGTATTGAGTGTGTATTGTTTGTGTGTTGTGTGTGTGAAATGGTGTTGTATGTGTGTTGTGTGAGTGTATATATGTGAGGTGTGTGAATGTATGTATGAGTGTGTCTGTGGTGGTGTGTGTGAGTGTGTGTATGGTGTGTGTATGTGTGTGAGTGTGTGTGTGGTATGTGTGTGTATGAGTGTGTATGTGTGTGGTGTGTGAATGTGTGTGTGAATATGAGTGTGTCTGTGGTGTGTGAGAGTGTGTGTGTATACAAAAAGGATTTTGTGGAACTTCCAGTCTGGGCCCAGGCATGGAGCAGATCCCGGGCGCAGCTTTTGCACTGAATCTCACAAAACCCGACAGAAGTGGGGCACCCAGGAGCTCTAACCCAAGCAGTATCTCAGGTAAAAATGAAACACCCGTGATGTCTGCTGGTAGAAGCTGTAATCCTGATGCTGGCCTCAGACTTATACTACTCAGACCTTTGATGGGCCATTGACAAGGACACCAAACAGCTAGAGATTGACATCACTAATCTGAAGAAATCCCTCGTTTCGATGTCTGAAATGATCTTCAAAAATTGCAAAGGACTTTATCGACTTGATTTACTCTTCTACAATAGAAAAGACTGTGTGTACTGCCCTTAAAGAATAATGTTGCCCTTACATAGACAAGACAGGGATGGTTAAAGAGAACATGAAAAAGGTCAGAGAAGGCCCGGGAGAAAAAGACAGAGATAGAAAGAGAAAGAGAAAGATGAGAGCTGGTACAAGGTCTGTTTTTTCAACCTCTCCATGGTTGTCAACCCCACTTCCTCCCATCTTGGGACCATTAATTGGGTTATTTTTGTGATTCTTTTGGTCCGGCCTTAAATAGGCTGACTAACTTTGTGATACAATGGATAGATAATTTGGTAGCAAAACCTATTCAGATACATTATCATAAGTTAGCTATGGAGGACCACGAGACTCAAGATGAGGTTGTTACTTTATCCAGGGTGTTGCTCAAACCTATCTCCACCCAACCTAAAAGAGGGGACTTCTGCCCCTAGGCCAAGCAGAGAGAGGCTACCCAGAACCCTCTCTGACTGGTGATCTGAATTCTTGCTTAGGCTGTGAGGCTAAGCACTGCAAGGGAATATAAATAAAAGTTTAAAATATCTATCTGGGTTCCCTGAAGGACAAGCCTGACTGCATAGGGGTTGATGTCAAAAGTATCCCCTCTTCAGGAAGAAGACATCAGTATGGGTATGGCCCTCATACCTCACTGGACAATGACAGGAGGACCAGAGCCATTACAAGGTCCCCTTCAATTATTGGAGGTCAGGCCTCTATCCCCGCCTTCGCAAGAATAGAATTGCCAAGGCCCTTCTATACTTAGAGAAGGGAGGAGATGTCAGGGACAGCCCTGCATATACACTAAAGGCCTAAAATCAGCCATAGGCCTAAAGTCAGCAATAGGCCTGACATACATTATGCTAACACAAAATCTTGGGTCTCTGTGGAAAAACACTGAAAACAGAAGGCTATAAGCTATTGTAAACAGGCAGCTTCTGTGGAAATTTACCAGATCGTAGTAGTCATAGGTCTTATAAATAGGCAGCCTCTGTGGACAGTACCAACTTAGATAAGGACAAGTGAATCATAGGCAGAGCCATAGTGACCTGTCCCCTAAACCTACACCCAGCTGATACCCTGTTCTGAAAGGTATCTGTACTCCCCTGAACACCTATGCTCCGTGCCATTCCCTTCCCCACATCCTGCCTTTTTGTGTTTATAACCTCTGTGTAAACAAGCAAATTACGATGTGATTTAAATAAAAAAAAAAAAAAGGATTTTGTAGAGTTACAGTCTCATTCTTCTTTGTAGTATCTGGCCCATGGTAAGTCCTCAATAAGTCTTTACTGAGTAAGGAAAAACTGGAATGAAATCCAGAAAGAAATGAAGGACAGGAAGCAGGAGGAGATTTACAGATTGGGTTGTGTCTTCACCTCTTCCCAGTATGTTGAATTACAACCTACATTGTCTCAGAATGTGATGGATTTCAGAATGATAATGAAGCTAAAAACGAAGCTTTTAGAACAACCTTAATCCAACCTTACTGAGGTACACATATAACAAGGAGATGAATCCACACAGGAGACCCAGGGCACACTAGAAGTGGGGGTGGCAAAAGAATAGCATTTGTAAGCGAAGAGAGGGATGGGTGTGGGGGCAGGACCTGGAAGAGCTCACATTTTTATAACCTACAACCTTTGCTGGGTGGAGTCTGGTTCCTAAGAGACTTCTATTGTCCTACTGTGAAGTAGACTCTTCAGTGGCAATGCCTTTATCAACTATGACTGCCTTGTGCATGACTTTGAGTTCACACCCATTTTCTTGCCAAACCATGTTCTTAGGCTTTGCCGTTTACCTTCTAGGCTCACTATAAATCTGACTACAAACAGTGAGTAGTAACCATGCCATTGGAATACATCAAATGACCTAGCTCATTACTTTTGAAGCATCTTCACTTATAATCAGTTCTCACCTGAAACCTCAAGAGCACAATCTTGATTGTTTACATTTCTCTTAGCTAGCTGGTCTCATAACTCTAATCAGAACTGCCCATGAAGTGGGGCTCACATCATTCAAGGGTACTGCTAGCTCTGAAATCTTCCACCTTCAGCCCACAGACGGGTCCCCAAGCCTAAGAACCACCACCTAGTCAGGCCTAGTACAGTGGTGGCACTGCTTCTCCAACATCAGTTTTCTGTGTCACTCTTTTCTTGTCTGTGATGGATTACTGATAGAAGCATTTAAGGAAGGTAAATGCTTGGCTCAGGGTTTTTCAGATATTTCAGTCCTTTATGTATGGTGGGAAACATGTTGGAACTGGCTCAGATCACGATGGCAGAGATGTGTGGCAAAGGGAAATATGGTATGGATGTGGCCTGGGGAGCAAAAAGAGCTGGATAAGGGGAAGGTTTGAACTTTCAAGAGTTCAACCTACTAATCTGCATCATGGAACCAGGCCTCAGTTCAAGGATCGACAGCCTGCAAAACAGCTAGCAGCTCAGAAGCAAGCCTTTTGCACAGGAGCCTGCAGATACCTTTTCATGTTGCTTCTTAACAGTTCTCCAAGCTTGGCTCATCTCCAAATTAGCATAGGTGAGAAGAAAGGAAACAAAGGGGGACAGAAGAGAAGGCAGGGAAGGGAGGAAGAAAAAAGATGAGAGAGAAAAGAATGAGGGACAGAGAGAAAGAAAGGGGGGGGTGGGGGAAGACATAGTTATTTGAGCAATGCTTAATAGTTGGTGACATTTTCCAGAAACTGAGATGATTCACTAGTTTTGGAGCAATCTCTGAAATCAGAAGCAGAGTGGTTCCTGGCTAACGTGGATTGTTTTATTAGCTCTCATTTTACCCTGCTTTGATTCAGGTGATAAATCACAGGATAAGTTCAGCAGCTCCTCTGTTTCAGGAGAATAAATCTTCCCTGCCTTCCGGTCGAGCATGGTAGCCGCCGTCAGATGTCGGACAGAGAGCTGCATCCCTCTCCCAGCATCATGGAAAATGCCCCTCCAGGAGGAACATGGAAGATTTTGGGAATACATCCATATCCACAGTTAGAAAATTTCAGGAAATCTAGAACAGAGATTTATTAGCTGAGCACCTAGAATAAGAACCATTGCTCATAAGGGAAGCAGAGTGAGCAGGCATAGCCAGACAGGAGGCACAGCCTCTCCTATTTTTTACACAAATGTGAATTATTGGTTTTTATTTCTTGTGATGTATCTAGTGTTAGAGGCACAGCCTAAGCTACATTTGTTGCTGTGCTTTCTTCCTTGGCCTTCTCATGGGAAGTGCCTTATGCTATGCGTCTTCCTGAATCTGTCATCTGTGAGACTCAGCTGTGTTCTACGCTCTCTCAATCTCAAGAGTTGGCAAAGTATGTTAATATGAGCAGGAGTGAGGATTTCTACCTCAGTGATTACATTGCTGTTTATCACAGGCCACCCGGAGATGCAGTATCTTAGCTCAGTTGAACTTATTCCACAGTGGAGATTCCTGGCATATCCTGTTGGGAGGGATGCATGGCACACTCACTTTTGCATTCCACTGATTACTGGCTACTCACGTTATACTTAGCAGCCATATGTTTTTCTAAATTAAACAAGAATTTGTACTAAAATATACAGTATGAGGGTTCCACTAGGTGCCAAACATTGTGTGAGCCGGGGCCTGAAGACCATGTGAGGCTAGATCCAGGAGGGGCTGAGGAGTCCGGGAACAGCAGTGGGTACGGAGAGGAGAGGGTGAATGTCAAAGTTCTTAAAGAGGTTGAACTTTGGCTGTTCACTGCCAATAGAGAGGCAGAAGAATGAACCATGATGAGTCCCAGAGTCACTCTGGAAACTAGTTTGGTATATTAAAAGTGTCCCAGAGGGAAACCAGAGTTACATAGAAGTATACATTGGATATGTGTGCTATATGTACACATATGCAAAAAATGTTAGTGTGTTGGGGACAGGTAAGGCATCAAGTCTGGTAGACTAATGGCTTTGAGTCTAGAGACAGGTAAACCTCAAGAGAGCTTGCTGCTACTAATCAAGAATGTAATACATATGCACTTTATAATATAGTCAAAATTCCAACTATCAAAAGGACAGCTTTTGTTTGTGTTTGCCCTATATGGAATCCAACACGGTCAATTTTTGCCCTTCAGGATCTATGGAAAACTGTACAGGCCCAGAGTGGACAACTGAGCACACCCTGGATGGATGCTAACATGGAGAAACATAGACTAGGATACAAGGAGCCTTCCTCCACCATCTTCATCCCTGCACATCTCCCTGTGGGTCGCAAACACAAACAGGCCAAGTGGGGGTGTCCAGTCGGTCACTTATGGCTCTCTGGAGCTGAAGATCGAGCCTTGCCTTGTTTGCTTTGTCATCTACGTTTTTGTACAGACAAGTCGAACAGGCTTTGTGGCATTCACTCCAGACCCAGCGGCTCCTGGGCCTATTGACCTACAGGTGGTTTGGCAGACCTTTTCTCTGAAAGGCCAGAGAGTGAATGTGTGCCTTGTGACCCCCTGGTAAGTGTTCTCGATACTGTGTGAGAGCCGACAGACAATATGGAGGCTAACGGCCAGGGTTATGCGTCACTAACTTCATTTCTTGATAAAGTTTTGCCATTTGAGTTTCATGCAGTTTCATGAGTCACGAACTTCTGTTTAAAATGTTTTCAACCGCTTGATAGAAGAAAATTCACTCTAATGGATGTCTAGAAATCAGAGCAGCATTTGTCCCCAGGCTGTAGTTTGTGGACCCCAGTTCTAAAACCTGATTAAAAGTAAGAATTTTTTCATCTTAAGAACATTAAGAATTTGTTAAAGTTGTTTAAGGGAAATCAGAGAGAGTTTGTTGTTTTAAAACCTTTTATAAAATCACATTGGAAATCTGTAGGGCAAGACTTTCAGGGGCTCTGAATGATGACAAAGGCCATTGGAGTTAGGGGCAGTGATAGTGTGTGAGGAATCTGCTTCAGTACAGGAGGAGCTAACAAGGATGCAGCCTCTCCTGCCATGTGCCCACCCTGTGCTGGGCCCTTCTGTTTCCTCTTATTCTGAAGAGGAGCACAAAGTATCCTCTTTTCTTGGACATCCCTATTTCTGGCCTTAAAGATATTTGGAATTACTGTACTAGTCCCATATCAGTGTTGGCATTGTCTCCAGGAATCTCCTGTGACTGGGGAGATTAATAGCCCCACATGCTGTAAGAATCAGATCATTTTGAACTATAATTAATCAGGTAATGTGGCTGAGCATGTGAAGGCAGAAAGCAGAAGAAAGGAGCCGAGGAATGATGCATTTAGAGCAGAATGAAGCCAAGGAAGGCCAAAGATAAAGACTCCCCACCGACACCTGGGGTCCCTGTGGCATGATGCATGGCAGAGGGGAAGTGGCATGAGTTAATGGCTCTTGGGGGAGGGATAGTGTTTCCACAAACTCTTCCATTGAGGCCGAACCCTCAGCATCCCAGGATGTTAATGCACTTGGAAACAGTCTTCTAAGACATGACAAAGACAATAGATTCAAAAGGGAAGACTCTAACAAATATGATTCATACCTACGTGAGAATTGGAGATTAAATGCAGGAAGATACAGAGGGAACATCCTGGAGGAAGCAGCTTCTTCCCAGTGCATTTGTCTGTTTTCAGTTACTGTAACAAAATGCTAAGGTGGGGGGTTTAAACAGAGATGCCTGTATTATGCCAAGATCCTGGCTTCTGTTCAGTTCCAGGGATGCTCTTGTGAAAGATAGACTCACTGTGTGGGACAGAGAGCAACTACATGGTGAGTACCAGAGGTGGGGGAGTCTCACAAGGAGAAATACATGAATTCCTTCTGAAGACACTCTCCCAATGACCTAATGACCTTTCTTTAAGCCCAGCCTTTTAAAAGTTCCTTAGCTCTTTGCTATAACGCCACTCCAGAAAACAAGACGAAACAGGATCTAACTGGTTCATAGTAGCTAGCTGAGCAGGATACCTTCAGGGAAATGGATGTCCTGGTTTCACAGCTTCAGAACTGGGAGGAAAAGGATGTACACTGTTTACTCTATCCAGTCTGTGGCAGTTTCTTTTGGCAGCCCTAGCCAACAATTACACTGGCCAAAACGTGTATACAGATGTTGCCTCTTATATAATGCTTCTCTGGGTGGGGTGGCTGCTATCATAATTTTACTATGTATATCATAACAACTTTTACAATCTTCCCCCCTTTGAAACAGGGTCTTATTATGCAGTTCTGGCTATCTTGGAACTCACTGTGTAGTCCAGGCTGGCCTCAAGCTCACAGAGATTCACCTGCCCCTGCCTCCTGACTGCTGGGATTAAAGGTGTACCCCACTATGCTGGCTAACTTTTACAATCTTAAAATGCATTTTCTTTATCTCTGTAGTATAGATAGAAAGTAGAAGTGGGGTACTTTCTCGATGAGAGCTGTAGTGATGAGCTCAAGAGAACATCCATATGACATCAAACTGAGCCACCAGGAATCCCCCCCCCCCCCGCTTAGCTGTCCACTGTCAGGAGCTGCAGAATTATTACAAGATATCGCTGTTCTGTTCAAAATAAATATGTCTCCAATTTTTGTTTTTGCTTGTTAAAGATAATGTATTTCTACACTGCTAGTCTATTTTCTAATCTGTGTGGGTTTTCTATAGACATTATAAAAGTGATTTGCATTTGAGCACTGCTTGAAGTTAGAGTCACTGCAGGCTAGCCTCAAAAGTCAAAGCATGCAAATGCATGGCAGAGTGATTTGACTCCTCTTGAAGCTGCACAGAGGAGGAAGAGCAAATCCAGACTGAAAGGAAAGTGAGCCTGGGTGGGCTGCTCCCTTTGCTCCTGTTGCCCAGGTCTGTGTCCTCTGGTGTTCTTTGTCCTGCGTCCCAATTGCTGACCTCGATGCCGAGTCACTGGATGTGCACCCTGGGCTCTCTGGTTGGCGCCCCTTAGGGGCAGGCAAAGAGAGATGTCTGGGTCTTGATCTTCTCTTGCTTCTCCGAGTCTGGCTTATCACAGTTTGGAATATTCTCTGCTATAGCTCTTGGTGGTTGACTTTGTATATCTCCCAGTTTGGTTCTATAGACCCAGAGTCAAGAATGGCTACTCTCTGTTGCTGGTCTTTGAACATGTCACCACCCTTGTCTCCCTTGAAGCTGCTCACGACTTTCATTACACTGTCCTCAGGGAACACTGTCTGTTGGGCTTTGGCTGATACTGACTCTTGGTCTGAGGACGTTTGCCTTCTTATATTAGACACAGATTTACTGTGTGTTCCAGCAGTACACATCCTTTCTCCTTCTGTCTACTTTATGCAGAAGGAATTCAGACCTCTGTCAGTGGACTCTTGTACCTTTTGAATCATTGCTACATATGTCTTCTTGGAATTTTTTGCTCTTGGTTAAGTTGGGAGCTAAAGAATAAAAATGAAATAGGAACAGATGTGTATGTCCTGTTACTTGATGAGAAATGTTTAGAAACAGGCTCTGTGGAAGAAGGGTGGGTCCTCCTGATTTATGCCATTTTAACTTTTTTGTGTTGGAAATATTTTTGTCAGGCTGATTTTAAGTCACGAGTATGAATTCCTGGGCACAGGTTTGAGGGAGATGCTATCTAACCATTAGTTCTAAACAGCTGATACAAGCTGGTTCCAGGTTACCACTGTTTATGTGCAGTCGGGGCAGATTAAGACACAGACATTTACATCACTGCAGGGAGGGAACAGGTTAAAATATTACGGTAGAAAGAAGTTTGCTGGTCATTATGGCTCAACACAGAGGTATTAGTCAGCAGGTGCTCATGAATTGGAAGCACAGGTGTGTTTGGCCCAAACGCTGTACCGACGTCATTCCAGGTTTCAAAGGTGGAATGCAAGTCACCTCGGGATTCCAGATTTCCAGTGCACATGATAGTTTCTGACTTGTTGAGCATCTTGGCTTATTATCCACAAATAAAGCTTCAGGTAGAGTTTCAAGCTTGGTTTTATTCTTTCTCAGATCGGTTTTATGTCTAATAACCACCACTGATATGGGTGTGAATATATTAGTAAAAGGTGGTAGGACAACTAACTTGGTAGCCTCTTCCTGTTCTGAACACATTTCTACAATGGAATCAAAAACTAGCCCAACCTTGGAATTTGGAAGCCAGAGTCATTAACAAAATGAGCAAAAAGTTCAGGCATTTCTGCAGATATTAAATAACCTATAATCCTCCAATAATCACCATTATGAACATGAGCAGGTTTTATAAATATGTCAGAAAAATTCTGAGGTGAACGGAACACTCAAAGTTATTACAGAGAACTAGTTAAGTTTCAAACAAATAGCATTTTTAAAAAAATAGATCAAGTGTCTACCATTCTCTACTTACATGTTTGAATGAAGCAGTTCAAAACCCAGAAGAGGGGAGCTGGAGGGGCAGCTGAACAGTTGGAACACCGGCTACTCCTGCAGAAGGCCTGAGTGGTTCTCACACTTCCATGTTGGCTTACAACCATGTGCAATTCCAGTTCCGGGGGATCTGATGCCCTCTTCTGACCTCTACAGGCATTAGCCATGCATGTGGTGATCATACATTCACTCATGCAAAACATTCACATATATGTATGTATCTCTCTCTATATACACACATATATATTTTAGAAATTAAATCTTAAAAGGCCAGGAAAAGCTTAAATAGGAGCCTATCTTTAAAGCTATATGCACATTGAATTTCTGCAAATATATAGTCCCTTCAATCCAGTAGTAGAACATAGTGGTAGATGGAGAGTGAGCCTCCAGTTGGATCAGATCTCTATGTAGCAATACAGGTTAGCAGCGATTAAAGTGACAACCAGTAAACCCACCGTTTGTCATCAGTGTGTGCTAAATCTAAGCCATGTGATGAAGTAGTTCTAAGTCCTGGAAGAAAGTCTGTTGTTGGTTTAAGTATCACACAAATTTCAGTATGCATGTACCAACCATAAATTTGTGTGTGTATATGTGTATGTGAGCGTGTGTGTCTGTATACTATACACTTATTACTTGCCCTTTAGTAAACACCTATCCAGTTGTTTCTCAATATAACAATGATTTAGTTACTTAAACCTTGTGGTGGTTTGAATATGCTTGGCCCAGGGAGTGGCACTCTTAGGAGGTGTGGCCTTGTTGGAAGAAGTGCATCACTGTAGGGGTGGGCCTTGAGACCTTCCTTCTAGCTGCTTAGAAGTCAGTCTTCTTCTGTTTGCCTTCAGAATAAGATGTAGAACTCTCAGCTCCTCCTGCACCATGCCTGCCTAGATGCTGCCATGCTCCTGCCTTGATGATAATGGACTGAACCTCTGAACCTGTAGGCCAGCTCCAATTAAATGTTGTCCTTATAAGAGTTGCTTTAGTAATGATGTCTGTTCACAGCATATAACCCTAAGACAAGCCTGTTTCTGGGACAAGCTCATAACAATATTTTGAGTTTACTACTGATAAAGTTTATATACTTCAATCCTTTGGGAAATTATTACACTTGAGTAGTAGATTGAAAGAAAGAAGATAGTGCAAGAATTATAAAGATGAAATAAAAGACCTTGAGTTACTCCATTTTTGTGGGCTCCTTTGAGTTTAGATTATAAACAAGGAAAGGGCACTAGCTGCAGGGTATCTGTTTTATGATTAATACAGACCTGATTCATGCACAACATGATTTTCTGAATTTGATTCATTATTTAAAGTAAAAATGCATATTTTGTTTTGAAATTGAATTTAAAATCTTTGGCTCAATAGCAGGAGCAATTCCTTAGATTTTAACTCTTACAGATTTAATTCCTTTCTTATTAATTTCTGTCATTGTTATGCAAATGAAGCTTAGTGAAAGGAAAGTTTAACTGGCTATATTTACTCTTTAAAAAAGTTTCAGTTACATTTGTGTGTGTGTGTGTGCTCGTGCCTGCATGCATATGCATGTACACATGTATAATTGCTTGCATATGTATATGATATATGTGTGTGGTAGGAGGTAGACACGCACTGTGGTGGGTATGTGGAGGTCAGAGAACAACTCTGTGATGTTTGTTGTCTCCTTCTACCTTTAAATGGGTCCTGGGGATCGAACTCAAGTCATCAGGCTTGTGCACTACATGTCTCAACCTGTTCAGCCATCCTTTGCGTTGTCCTTAGAGATGCTATTTCTGTACCATTTTCAGGAGTGGTTGTGAGGTGTGGTTCTTACACTTGGCCATGTCTGCACAGAAACCCATGGCTCCACAAGTGCCTGGGACAGGAAGAGAGATACATTCATTTATCAAAATTACATTATTAGAGCCCAGGTTTTGTTGATATGGTGACTTGCCTTTCAGAGTGAAAACTGGCTTCTTCTCTGTATTTTTTATCCCTATGGGATAGAAAATGACTCAGGTATTGGAACAATTTGACACAATGTTCAAATCAAGCTGTTGTAACTACTGTGAATGTTTGAAGGAGAATTCATTGTACAGGTTGGTTTTTATGCTGGGTTAATAAATGAGAAATTAACAAGCGTGCTCTTTTCTTTGTATGAGCATGGTTCAGTTGGATGGGAGATTTGGAGAAATGATCAGAATTGTGCTCGAGAGCAAAGCTTGTGTTTTCATTTTTGAAGTGTAAGAAGGACTTAGCTGAGTGCAAGACACAGTCCCAGGAGAATGCTGTGTCTAATCCAGGCTTGTTTCTGTTCCCTTCTATCTCATTAGATAGGGGAAGTGTCTCCCAAGCCAGGCTAGGAATGAGAAGAGAGCTTGGGAATGAAAGGGCATGATGAATATGTGGAGTAGGTGCCAATTAAATGCCACTCAAATCGACCCTATGGCGGTGGCGGCTTTCCTTGCTACCGCCCCAGTGCTCTGGGTTCCTGAATGAAACACACACGTACACACACACACACACACACACACACACACACCACACACCCCTATATTTTACTATTCCTTGAACAGATTAATGGATGGGCCACTCCCAAACTTCCATGTAGCTAACACTTTGCTTCTGATATTCCTGAGTTATTACTTACTAAAATCTATATACCATCTCTGTAGCCCTAGACCCAGTCAGGGGGCCCTCTGACTCTTACATGATGCTCTCTCTGCTCCTCTCAGGCCTGCTTTTTCCTCCTTTCTAGGCATGGCAGCTCTGTCTTCTTACTCCTCCCTTGGTTCCTTGTCTGGGAATCCTGAAGTCCTGCCTTTGTTTCTCTGTCCAGTCATTGGTCCCCGGCAACTTCATTTACCAATCAAAACCAATGGGGGGCAGCATCCTACATGCAGATTCTCATGCAATTTTGGGGACTCAATTAACATAATACAAGAGTTAGACCAAATCCACAACAAACAGTCACATTTTGGAACATTTTGTTTTAACTTGGAGATCTGAAAATAGAGCAGACTGGTGCCAAACTGTCCCCTTTAAGTCCCAGTTAGCATGAGATTTGCAGAGGATGCCTCCTGTTGCATTCAACCCTTGCCCTCACAAATGGCTGTCACATACAGCAAGGTACAAGGAGAATCTGAGTTGGTAAAGCCACCCAGGGTGCCTGGAGTCCCCAAAGACCTGGAACAATCCTTAGAAGCTTCTAGGGAACTTGGTGAACTCTAAAGAAGTGATCTTTGTATTATGAAATTTACATCAGGAGTGATTGATGAAATCATGATCAATCTGATTGGACAGTTCTGTCTTCTGGTTCTTTCACCACATCTACTATAGCACATTTGAACTTTCAGTGGCTTCTGGAGAATGAACTAAAATAAATGCCATTAGATTTTCTTTGTGCCTTTTTGGCTAAGATGAAGTAGGAAGTCTTCAGAGAAGTGGGCAAAATTTATTTTTGATGTGGGATGAGTTCTCAGTGAACCCCAGTGTCGGAGGCCTGCTGTTTATTTATCATAAACAGCTGCCTGGGGACCTCTTGGAAAGTTGTGATGGTTTGGACTGTTATAATACACTATTGCTGGGCTGCAGGGGGGGTGGGGGTGGGAGTGGGGTTTAAAGGTCTCCTTTCCAAGTTATTAAGAATGAATCTAAATCAGTCTCTGTGCTTTCCAGTGAGATTTTTGGCATTTGTGATTTTCCACATTCATTGGTCTCACATATGAATTACAGAAGTTAAATAAATTTCCTCAATGGAATGTTCTAGTCCTATAAAAATGCTCTACATCTGCACTGTCAGATAAGTAACCATTAGCTACATGTAATTTTTAAGCACTTGAAATATGGCTAGTGGGACTGAAAAAATAACCTTTAATTAATTTTAACTCAAATAGTCACGTGAGGCTAGGATCTATCATAATTGAACAGTGCTGATCTAATCTAGTAATCAATTTTCTCTGCAATGTTGATGTAGAAAGTAACTCACAAAATAACCATAACAGCAATAATAATGTGTACACATTTCGTAGAATCCTAGTGTATGTTATTGAATCAGGAGCAGGGTTGGGTCCTGCTGGTGGCTCACAGCGACGGTCCTCAGGAGAGGGGTGTTCTAATGGAATCTCTTCATCCTTGGCCTGGTTGCCATTTATTTTATTTGTGTCTGTCTTCCCATTTCTTGGATTTCTCATCCTGCATTCTTGCTCTTCCCGTGGAGGTTTCTGCAATGCTGAGCAAGTTAAACTAGCACCTGCACAGAGAGCACAGAATCCTGAAGCATGGCCACATTCCAGAGTTTGGGTTTGTCTGTCGAGGTTTATAAGAGACACATGCCATTTATCAACAGTGGTGCTCTCCTTGGTTTATCCCTTATCAGTTTACATCCCCAGAAGGAGGTAGGACCCAACTGCCCTGTAGTTTTGGTTCCTCCTGCCAATCGCAGGGAAAATCAGGGTTCTTTAGTTTTCCATTTTGTAAATAGGACACAGGAAGTAGCTCCATTGGGCTAAATCATGTTCTCCATTTTCTTTGTTTCAGAGCACACGTCTTTGGAAGCCATACAGGCAGGAGCCGTAATTGACTTTAGTGTTTGGGCCCTTTGCTCACCACTGATACCCTGATGCTTGAAAAGACAACACAGAACTAGGGAGAAACAATAGGGTCACAGCAAAGGTGAAACCAATGTTTTCACACCATCACATTCAGACTTACACACACACACACATGCACACAACACCATGTGCATGCACGTGTACACATGCTCACACATGCATACACAACTGTATAGAAGCTTCTTACTTCATGAAAGACATATATTCAGTTGTAACCTGAATTCAGTGCATGGCAGCTTCAGGTAAACCAAACTTAAAATGAGTTTTAAGTTTGGATAAGTGTATTTATTAGCCCTTAAAACTTTCTAGAAAACCAACCCATTCTCTTTATTGTAAGGATTGAAATCCAGAACCTGGCTTTTGCTATCCCACGACCCACATTTGACACCTCCCAGTGTAAATGGCTATGTTTGAACTCATGAAAGTGGTCTCATTTTAGTCTGTCTCTGCTGTGAAATGAAATTATGGGCTAAGCCCCTAGCATTCATTTGACTAGACATTAACAATCAGCCCAAACAGTAAAAAGTCAGTATTCACTTATGTCAATCAACTGTGCTGTATTTGTTAGAGGTATTTATTTTTTCTTTGTAAAAAATGTACACATCATTTTTACTAGTTTTATTTCAGAAAGGCATATGTTAATTTGTTTAAGTCTGGACAGAATTTCAAAAGGCAATTATCAAAATCTATCAGCAGCCGTTGCCACTCTCTTGTTTACCTGTGTCCCCTGGCACCCCTAAAGCTTGGCAAACAGCGAGCCAGAAGCTTCAAATTGTTCGTCCACTCAGTTGAATTTCCCTGGAAGCAAACTTCCCTTGAAGTGAGTGAGCACCCCCATGATAGGCACCCTAGGCTAGACCATGACAAATCCCTTAACAGTATGTTTATAATAGTATGCATTTCTGACTTTTTTGTCATTTCATATTTGTTTCCCTAAAAATACTCTCTTCCCATTGTCTATGCTTCATATACCTACCACCAGACATGGGCCCACCATTACTCCTGTAGGCCCCTAGGCCTGTGGGCTATTTTCCTCCTATAACACAGGCCTGATCTGAGCAGCTATGGCTCCTACATGCTGGTATTCCATCTTCTGCAGCTGGCCTAGCTCACTGAATTACCCTTCTTAGAGATGACCTCGTAACAGGTTAATACATGTGTGTTTAATCTGCAGCATCACTATCTAGAGGGGAGGAGGAGAGATTTTATAAGGGATTGGTTCATCCTGTCATTATGCATGTTGGCAAGTTCAAAAACTGGAGCACAGTGTCTCTGGTCAAATCCAAAGGTTGTCAGGCTACTGTGAAACCAGTGTGGAAGACACTCTAACCCAAATGCAAATTTCTGGGGAACCTCAGCTTTTAGCTTCAATTAGATTTTCAACTGTGCAGAACACCCACATTGTACAGGTCTGTCTGCTTTTACTGCTTGGCCAAGTATTTGGACACCCCGTACCCTATTAGGGTTGATGCATAAATCCAGGCATCTATTAAATAAATCAGTTGTTGTTTCTACAAAGGATCTGTTTAAACTCAGGTTCATAATGAACATTTTTTAAAGGAAAAAAAATCTGCAATTCATTCTTTAGCATATGTCCTATACACTGTAATTAGACCATAAAGGGGAACTGTCTCAAGTTTGAGGGCTCTGTCACCTGTTGGTTAACTTACTGAAGTGGCTCAAGGAGAATTCAGAGTGAAGGCCATGACCTAGTACAGCTCCACTGTAGATTCTGAGGTAAAACCAGGGCCACAGCCTTACAGACAGAAGTATTCAGGAGACATTTGAAACTAAGTTAAAATAACAAAACAGTATATTTAAAGAAGAAGATTCCTGTCTGGCAAGAACAGTGTCTGCAGAGAGGAACGACACATAGCCTGAAGGACTAGTTTGACTGACAGAGGACAGTCATGTTGGGGCTACAGAAACTTCCACAAACAAGCTGGTTATGGATTGGCAAGAGAAGAACGCAGTGGAGTTTTTGTAAGGTTTAAAAGTAAGAAATGATTCCTGATAGTAGGGAATTGATATTCACTGAAGACATCAAACTGAAGTTAAGGGAGATAGAATATAGATGAGAAATAAGCAGAATTTTCATGACAGGACATATTTTTGCACTTGAAAAGCCTGAAAGGGTTATTTTTTCATACAATGCTAGTCTCGGTGTGTCTTTGAGAACTGTTTCCCCTCCCCAGAAGCTAACTGAGAATTTACTCTGTACAAAGGTAATCATTTTGACCTTAAAATGCTCATACTATTACGTTTTCTGTTGCCTTTAATAACTATGCTTTTCAATGTTAAATGCCCCTTTCTGTTGGTGGTGTCAGAGTCTGTTCTAAGAATACCCCTCCAGGAGGAGAAGTACAAGGTTTCACAAGCTTAGTTTCTTTCTGAAGAGCTTTTTGAAGAGAAAGATTGCTGACTCTTTTAACAGGAATTGGAAGCTGAGATAGGGGGCTATTGCTATGCATTTGAGAACAACCCGGGCTACACTTTGAGTTCTTGTTTCAAAGAAAACACACAAAACACCAACCAAAACAGCCAAATAAACAAAACAATGATAGCAGCAAAACCAACTATCATCACAGTTAAAGTTTATAGCTTTAGAGAAGATAGAAATCTAGACTAATAAAACTCTCAGAAGTATGTGCATGCCTGTGTACTGCGTAGGCAGGAAGGAGAGAGATGGTGAAAAGAGACCTCTGACTTGTCCAAAAACTTAGACCCAGAATACCACCTACTGCATCTTTAAGGCGCATTGTGAAACACAGGTATCCATGCTATGAGTGGCAGAGAGTTGGGAGGCACAAAGCAGCCGTCAATTTAATGGGATTGGAATGGAAATGTTAAGAAGTCAGATTTCTTTCCAATTTCTATCAGCGATATGTTCTAGAACATCCCCAATATTATTCAGACCAACGTCATTATTTAGTCTAGCAGTCAGTCAGGATTCTGTGGAGCTTTTAGCTAGAAAAATCTCTGCCTTTCAGGTAAGTCAGGAACTTGTAGAACCAGACTGCTGTGTTTACAGATTGGGAGAGAAGCCGCTCGAGTTCTGGCCTTCTATCTAAATGCAAAATGTGACTTAAACTATTTATTATTGGGGTGAGTGAGTGAGTGTGTGTGTGTGTGTGTGTGTGTGTGTGTAAGAGAGAGAGTCGGAAAGAGGGGGGTATTTGTGAGTTTGAGTGTGGGAGTTTGGTGTCATGGGCCACGTGTGGAGGTCAGGAGATAAATTTCAGAAGTCAGTTCTCTTTTTCCATTATGTGTTCTGAGAACCAAACTCAGGTGTCAGGGTTGTACAGGCATCCTATCCACTGAACCATCTCACTGACCTTAAATTTTGATTTTTTTTTTCTCTTTGTAATAATTAGAAATCCATTTCAGATCCTCTGGTTGACTCATGTACCTTACTCCTGCAATGGTTGTCAAGGGTGGTTTGGTTCCCTAGAATATCTGAAAATGTCTGGAGATATTTGGAAAAATTGTTTCTAATGACAGGTGGATTGCTATTGGCATCCAGGAAGATGGACTGAACAGCCTCCTCTGTGCTGAGAATCCTACTCAAGGGAGAGCTGTCTGGTTCAAAGGGCAGTCGTCCAAGGCTGAGAACCTTGTATCTCTCAGATCTATCAAGTCTGAGTTTACGCTGGGTGTCTGGTTTCTTGTCTTCTTGTTATTGCATTCTTTGCTGTAGAGAACACGAGGTGCCATCTGTGATCTCAGCAGGAAGACAGGCATGCAGGCATCCAGCCTAGTTCCAAATTACAGATGCTGTGTCTCTTGAAAGCACTTTAAATGACAACGTGGTATCACTCCCATGTTCACATGTAACATAAAAAGACGTCCTCACCCCCACCTCTGGACCTTAGGGAAAAGATTAAAGTAAATAGCAAGCAGTGAAGACAGTTCGTAAACTCTCTTTAACAGGCACTTTGCACCTTTGCTTTATTATCTAATGGAATGCTTAATTAAAAAAAAAAAAAAAGGTTTCCCTGATTCTTTGCAAAGTGCAGACAAGTTTATGTAAAAATACCACAAATCCTGCTTCACTGTGAAGCATATAAACCCACCACAAACCTGCTCTCGTAGCCCTGCAGGGAACCCTGAGCTTTTCCCCTGCGGCTATGAATCTGGTGGTAAAGTTGGTATTGAGATATAAACTTAGGAACACAAGCAAGAAAGTTGAGATTTTGATTTTTGAGCATTTGTAATGAGAGAATGTCTATAAGATTAAGAATTCTATATCCTTTAAGCAAAGTGATGGGTGCTCAGCCCAGGTTACAGAGAGAGCTATTTGTTTAGCTTCAACTCTGCTTGACCTTGTGGTGACATCGTGTGTGCCCTGTTATCTTACCTCATGATGACTTTTTTCATCAGCTCCTGCAAAATATTTTGGCTACAATGAAAGCTGATGTCCCTCACTTTGTTCAAATGGATTGGGAAACAAACTCCAGTTAAAAAAAAAAACAATCCCAACGATAGAAACCTAAGCAGGTTAGCTTGGTTTTATTTCACCAGTTCTGTTGGTATGAATCACCATTTCTAAGCTGGAAATGCAAACTGTGTTGAATCGCAAAAGGGAGTCTAAATATGCATACATGTAAAGGGTTGGATTTGTAGGCCCATTCTTGATTTTTTCTTTGTGTATTGTAACCTAACTTCTATGAAGCTATAAAACAGGGCACTGCCCAGCCTTATGAGTGGGTATAGTTGAATATTCTTTTCAGAGGGAGCCACAGTGTAATGTGACCTTTCTGTAATTGGTAGCCTTACTACTATCAATAAAAGAGTGTCTAGAGACCATGAAGTCCTTTGATGAAGAGGACTAGAAGAAAGAAATCTCAATGGTTCCGAGGACACTTGTAATCTGAGAAACCACGGGGTAGTGGAAGTCTTCAGCATTGGCCAGAGGCTGAGTCTGCACTGATAACAAATCGGCCTTCTCCGGGGCCAGAGTGTGACCCACAAAAATGGCCCACAAGACAGTCAGTCTCTCTCACTCAGATACGGGCAGCAAGCAGCGTCTGTTCATTTCTGTCTATTCCTCTGGGATTTGACCAGCGTAAGAGTGAGGCTTAACACCTTCAGGAGGCTGTGGCTTTCCTAGAGAGGAGTCAGGACATCCCCACTCCTGTGACAGACAGCTAGACAGCAAGGGGGACAAACACATTGTTTTTCTTTAGTACGTTTAGTACATTAAAAATACTTTCTATTATCATACTTATTGCTGGCTAGAGAGCAGTGCCTTTCTGGAAATTTTATTTAATTCTCAAGCCAGAGGAACAGGGGCCATTACTTGTTTTCCATTTCTTGGAATTCATCCTGACTCTGGGAGTGGTCAAGACTGTGTCACAACTAGTATCAGCTCATTGATGAAACTAGATGTCAGTCAAGTCTTCGAGCTAGGAGTCATGCTGTTTTACAATGGATGTAGAGAAAGAAGAAACCAAGATATTTATTTAAGGTAGAAGGCTACTGAATGACTGAGCTGTGGTTTGCTCTAGATATTTTGGGTCACAGATCCACTGCCCTCTTTATTTTATGCTTCTGAATAAAATTATTTAGTCCCATAATTTACCATGCAAATATCTATAAAACCAACTTTCATAGTAATTATGCTTAGGTACCCAGAGGTTCAATTGCATAATGTAATCTGGTGCAACAGGCTTTCCATGAACACACTTCCCGAATATTTTTTCCTAACTAGACCTGTAGTTGACTATGGTATTCACAGTGCTGTGTTGATCCAGCTGCTCCCTGTGGCTCATAGGCTATGGAGTGAAGGGTTGTTATTGTTTTTAATTCATAACTGGACCTGTAGTTGTGGTCAATGGCTCTCTACTAAGTGATATCCTCCAGGACTATATGCTAGAAGATGGCAAGATTTTGAGAAATGTGTTAACATACTGGTCTTTTCTTTTCAAACTAGGAACATGATTGAAATGTCTTTCATGCTACAGGACTCCTTCCTCTCTAAGAGCCATATTTGGTTTTCCTTCTTATTGAAGTAATTCCATAGCACTGTTAAGGCTAAAAGATGGCCTGACTATGTTTTAAAGCAAGAATTACTACTGTTATGCTGTAAACACATGGAAAATCTTAGCCTGGGACTACCCTGTATTTGAAGAAACATTTCTTATTTCTATCTGAAGGCTCCTCCTGGAGGTCAGAGCTGAAGGAATCCATCTCCTAGAGGGGGACATAATTAGCTCGAATGAGATGCTGTCCTAGGGGGCATCCTGCAGACCTCTGTGGAAGAAGTAGTGGCACAGAAGGCCTGTTGTAATACGTGGGATGGGAAACTAGCTTCAGTGCTTAAAATGTTTCATAACTCCAAATCAGGAGGAGTCCTGTCAGCCCACTGAGAGGCTGTAACTATGAGGGAAGGCAGCTGATGCCCTGTTACTCTGGGGAGGGGTGGTGGCTCCTGCTCTGTGGCTTGTAAAATATAGAGATTTTCTGGTTCCATTCCATCATCTTAAAAGAAAAAAGCCACATATTATATTATTCCATTTGTATGAAATATTGCAAATAAGTGAGTCTTTGGAGACTTGAAAGTCTAAGCTGGTGGGTGTGTGAATAGGGAGCAGAGGGCTAAAGCTTCTTGAATGTTTTGAAAGGTAAAAATGGCGGCTTATGCTTCCTGTACAGCAGCCTCTGCTCTGATCATTATGTGTCCACCCATGCAGCCCTTGCTCCCTCTCCTGAAGTGGGTGCTACCACACTCTTCCAGCTTACAGACAAGGAGCTGAGGCCTAAGGAAGGTTTCATGACTAGTCAGTTCATGATCACACAACTGGACTCCCTGTCCCCCAGTCTTGTTTGAGTATCTATACATAGACTGCAGGACTTGGCTCTTTCTGTATTCAAGCAAGGTCACTGCAGGTCGGCCACCCAAATGGCAATGGTGAGAGGTCATGTTGGTGGAAGAGCTGAGGGTGGCCCAGTCTAAATGTTGGCATAGGCTGGGTCTGCAGCAAAGGTTATTTGTACAAACAGATTAGCCCTCCTGGCTGTCGGACAATGGTGTGTCTGACGTCAGTATCAACCCACACTGGCTCCTGTTTGCCTGAGCTGAGGCCCACAGGCATCTCTCCCAGTAGATAGGTCTGCGAGATAGAGCTCTCCCACTCAAGGAGACACCTAGATTGGTCCTCCCATCAGGAAAGCCAAGCAAGTACGGCCCTCATTTCTGATGTAATACTGGCAAGCTGTCTCTGTACCGTGACCTCGAGGATCAATGTGTACACACACCACCTACATTAGGTCATCTGTAAGAAGTGAACAGCATGCATATTGCTTTATGTTTGAAAAGCATATGTATTGATTTCTCAGTGAAATAAAGTGAATCCCCTTAGATATACCGAATGACTTTTGGGTCAACAATATATAGAAACAACAGTTTTTCATTTTGCTGACTACTTCAAAATAGATAATTTCCAGTGTTCTAGGTTTTCTTTTTATTTGTTTCTTGTTTAGTTTTTAGTTCATAATCAAATCTTGACTCTGTAATCCTGCTAGACTCGGTGGGGGGGGGGCGTGGATGAGGAGAATATGAAACCCAAAGACCATCAGTGAAAGCAGAGATTCCAGGAGCTTGTGAACAGATGGGGTGGGGGCTTTTTCCAGACCTACAGAAAGAATAGCAGTTAAGATCCTGCAAGTCAAAAATGTTAGAATTGTCTACTGTCAGCAGTGGTGATTTTCTTCCAGGTCTTGCCATAGCTAGACCCCAACACTTCATGGATTCCATGATGCTCACATCTTCTTTCAGCTTCCCAAAGACCAGCCACAGTCTTGGCAGTGAGCAACAGAACCATTTGGGTTTGCTCCAGCATTTGCCATGGACAAGATACCAGGACCTGGCTGCTTCAGGATGAAAATCTCATCTTTAGATTTCTCCCTGCAGAAAGGCCTGCCACCAGTGTCACTGTGGTATGTGGAGTCACGGTCCTGGCACATGAATCCTGGAACAATTCTTTGAAAGAAGGAAACTTTAGATCCAAATCCTCTCTCTCCAGGGCTCAGAACACCAAAGTTTTCTGCTGTTTTTGGAATTTAGTCTGCAAATGGCTCAAAGAAGATGTATCTCAAGGGCGTACAAATCACTGCAATATTGAAGAATGCAGTGGGGTTGCCAGGGTTGCAGCAAGGGTAACAGGGGATGGCAACTCGTGCCCTAGCTTTTCTTGATGATTTTTTGTCTTTTAAATAAATGGAACATATGGCTACACTCAGCCCAGGAGCTCTAGGATCCTGGGGAGGGGTGAGCTACAGTAAAGCGTGTGAGCCTCTGTCTGGGTTTTGAAGCCACTAAGAACTTGGCGGTCATGTGCCCCCAGGCAGCCTAGAAATCCCCTCAGGGTTTCCATTTCCTGAGAATAAAATGAAAGCAGTTGAAATATCAACTTCCAGTGTTGTAGCAAAGTTTCAATGTCCTTTCCAAGGACAATATTACAACTTAAATAGCTGAACTGGCTTTATTGTCAATTCTAGAGTTAAAGCACCCTCCATATATATGCATATCATTATAGATAATGTAATTATATAGGTAATGTATATTATAATGTAAATATATAGAATGTAATAAAATGTATATTTTATATTATATATTACTAATAAGGTTGAAACAGACCAGTAGAAACTGTCTTCTAGGTGTGGTAAGGGCATTGCATGCATGAACACACAGTAGCTCTGGCTACCTACACTGACCCTGCGTATGATCAAGCCAGTCACCATTTTAGCCTGGAGGGAAAGAGGGCATGAAGCCACCATTAAGTGAGGAGCGACGGAAAACTAATGGCCTCTGGAGAAGGGAGAATCAGTTTTCTTTAAGGATGTGGCTCCTGGTAGGTCAAGCACACTTCAGTGGATGTTCTCAAACCCGGGAATATTTGGGTAGTACAAATTGGAGTCAGTGGGTTAATAAACAATAAAGATGAAGTTGAAGTCGGGGTGGGGAAGTAGTTGGGGGTGAATCTGAGAGGAGCTGAGGTGACTATGATCAAGATACATTGTTTGAAAATTTCAAAGAATTAATAAAAATGCTTGAAAATTTTACATGTAATTTAATTTTTAAGCTTATATACAAAGGAGCAGATTTTCTCGTGGTACTTGCACATGCATAGTTTTATTGGTTTTCCTCATCTGCTCCTTTGCCTCATCCCACTGTCTGACCTGTGTCCTTGTTCACACCCTCCTTCTCCTGGTCCCTGCTCCTAGCACATCACAGTTTTCCCCTGCCCATGCTTTAAAACCTTTCCCTCTCTCATATGCCCCTCCCTGATTTCCTGGCCTCAACTCAACTCGTTTTCACATAAAAAAACACATGTGGAAGTCAGAGGCTAGGCTCTGCATGTGAGGGAGAACGTGTGGTATTCATCTTTGAGACTTGCCTCACTTAAAATAACATTCCCCAAATTTTCATTATTTTGCTTCTCTATGCAGCTGAGTAAAATTCCGTTGTGCACATGCACCATGTTTTCCTTATCCCTCCATGTGCCGATGGTCGTCTACACTGCTTCCATTTCCTTGCTGTTGGAGATAGACCAGATGGATGTGTGAGTGTCTCTCGGAGAGAACAGTTATCTCCTCAGTATTCTGGAGCGAATGCTTCACGTCACTGCTGTTTTTTTTTTCTTCCTCCCTGAATCCCTAATGAAATTGGTTGGTTTCTTCTTTGATTGGAGAAGGTATAAGAGACATACTTTATTCATCCAGCAAGCTAAAGAGAGCTTGTGTGCCTCTTGTTGAGAAGAAACACCCAGCTGTGGAACCCTGAGAGGACCTCAGAGACAATGGTGGGCCGATCAGCGTCTCCTGTTCTTTAGCCTTACAGTGCACTGCCCTCTGCTCTGAGAACCCACTGTCAGGAATCACACACTGACACTGTTTCATGACTGATGTGCAAGTCTCTGTAGGAATCATCTCATTTTCTCTCCAAGCCCATCAATAACATCACCCAATTATTAGTACTCGGGCTCCTCCCAGTTAGGGACTTTTCACACTTGCTTGCTGGTCTCATGATAAACTGTGTGCTCCTGACTACAGATTGTCTTATTACTATTTCCTTTGCTATCGAGCACTGATGGGACAAAGTTCAAAGCAGGGAAGCACCATGAGTACGGTGGAAAGGGTAGAGCTTGGAAAGGTCCAGATGCAGAAGACAGCACGTGACCTCATCTCACACAGCTGTCCTTGGCCTTAAGAGACACGACAATTCTACTTATCTTTCCCCAAGCCTTCATGACCATTCCTCCCACTCTGTTTGCCAGGCTGTGTGTACCAAGGCCACTCTGCCAAAGAGTTATACCAGTACCATTCAATAGAAATGTAGGAACCGTAAGGTCGCCCCAAGCATTATTTAAACAATCCAAACCACATACAAAATAAAACCAAGCTGAGACTGGACGTCTGGCTCAGTGTCTTAGGGCTTACTGCTCTTGTGGAGAATGGGATTTTGGTTCCCAGAATCCATACAGTGGCTTCCAAGAATTGGATCCCCTCTCGTGGCTTCTTCTGGCTCCTGCATACATGAGATGCACAGATATTCACCCAGGCTCATACACATACATTTAAAAATAATAATTCTTTAAAAAAAACAAAAAGAAATAAAACTCAGTTTAAGTGTATTTTATTGAACTCTATGCATCCAAATATCATCATTTCCCCTAGTAGTCAGTAACTGAATTATCTTAATCCTTTCTTACCTTGGCTAAATCTTTGATACTGAATGTATACATTGTACTTATACCACACCTTATAGTGTCATGCCTAGTGACAACACATGACCAGTCAGTATAATATTAACATAGGGTTGTGCCACAGATATTTCAGACAATTAGATTTGTAGAAGCAGAAGGAGTTGGGGAAGGTATTTTTCTTCTAACTTGCACAGAGATGCCGTCTAGACCAGTGGTGGCCTTGTTACCACAGAACTTTTACACACACTTCTTCCTCTTCTTGAAAGTTCATTTTTGTCCCACCTGTGTTGAAGTTTCATCATTAGCTCATGTTTCCGTGGCAGTATCCCTTCTTCTGGGAGACTGGACTCTGTCTTCTCAGAATCCTGTTTCTTTGCTTTCTATGACTTTTTTGGATTTTTAGTGATACAATTTAAATGTTATGTCCCACACAAACCAGACAGTTCATACAGGACACATTCACAGGTTTTGCTCACCTTCAATCCCAGTCGGGAACAGGACAATCCATGCATAAAGGGGGCTCGTCTGTGATGCCCCGAGTCATCACCAATGCTGACTTCATGAACTTATGTCAGCCTGCTCTGCAGTATGAAACACGCTTGTTCTCACAGTCTCACAGCCTGGAATAAAGACACTTCATGTACCAACAGAGACTGGAGTGGTGTTAGGGTGTCTGGGGTGGGGTTGGGGAGGGAAAGAAAGCTGATTGTACCCTCTGTTTACTACCTTTCCTGGTCAAAGTGAGTCAGCACCTCTAGCAAACATCCCTTCGGCTTGATTTATTCCTTGGTGCAGCTGCCCTGTCTACACATAAAGCTGAGTAACCCCAAGACTGACCTTTGACTCACTCACGGCGCCTCATCTTTAACAACTACTTTAAAACAAATACATTTGAAAATGAGGTCAGTTGGTGATAGGAGAAGCTAGCAGCCCAGGTGATAAGAATTGCAGCATTTTGAAATAAGGTTGTGCAAGTTCTGATCAGAATCGTGGTGCTGGGAAGCTGGGGAGTAGGGTCAATTGCTTCATGCACTGTGTCCTCTCTTCCCATCCCTCTAACTTTTCTGCCTGTAAATAAAACTCATGTAGAGGAGACCTGTAAATAAAAACTGTAACATATATTATGGCACAAGGCAAAATTCTTGCAAGTCGAAGTGCATTAATGATAAGCATGTAGTGTTGACCGTAGTGGCTAAGAGTTGGTTCTCTAACACCACTGGACTAACGATGCTATTAGATCCAATTCCTGGCCCTGTGTGAGCATTCAGTACTGAGTGGCCTTGTTAAGTTTCTTAACTGCTCTCTTTTTTTCTTCTACGAAAGGCAAGTTTAAAATAATAATAATTCATCTAATAAATGTGTTCCAAACCTTAAGCGCACTCCTGATTATACAGTGTATGTGGTGGCATAGAGAGGACTGATTCATTCCAGAAGACATACTTACATCTTAAAGGAGCTTGTCCCCCTGTGGCCTGACAGAGTCAGCTAAGAACAGATGCTCTGACTGGATGGTGCTTAGTCGTAAAGGGAATATTTACATTACCACCCTTCCCACAAGGATCAGGGAACATCATGGAAAAGGCATCCAGTATCATAAAAGCCAGAGTTCAGGGAAGACCAGGCTGAAACAGTGTCTTCTAGATATAATGGGGATGGCTCACTCAGTAACTCACGGTGACCATGAGAAGACCTACTCCTAGCTGAGTAGCTATTGTAGGGGGTGACCTCTCGGGGGAGGGACAGTCAGCTTTCTTCAGGGATGTGAGTGCTGATAGCCTAGCCATCTCCAGCTGAATGGAGTTTAGTATTTTAGTTCAAGGCCCTGCATTAATTACAAACACCATCTTGAGATTGTTACATGACAACAGGGTTACTTTGAATGTCTCAAAGTGAACATTTAAGTTGGTTTCTCTAGATCTACCTTCTGATATCAGGACAATATCTAAGTTCCCTGTAAATGATTCCAAACACAAAAGCCTTCTTATGTCTGTTTTTAATAAGATCTGCTGGACAGAAGCAGGAGCCATTGCTTCCAGCCATCTGTGAACTTAACTCAGTGTTTCTTCTTTAGAGGGTTTATTCTTAAGGTGTGTGTATGTGTGTGTTCACATGTCTGTGATAAATCTGTATGTATGTGCAGTTTTGTATGCAGATGTGTGCACACCTCTGCAGAGTGTGATTCCTGGTGTCTTCTGTTGTGTGTTCTCTCCCACTTTTTCTTGTCCCTGGACTTCTCCCCTCCTCCTCCTCCTCCTTCTTCTTCCTCTCTCTCTCTCTCTCTCTCTCTCTCTCTCTCTCTCTCTCTCTCTCTCTTTCTCTCTCTCTCACTGAGCTTGGAACTCACAGATTCAGCAAGACTAGCTGGCCAACAAGACCCAAGGACCCATCTGTCTGTCTCCCCAAAGCTGGGAATTACAGGAACATTGTCCACATTTGGCTTTTTACGTGAGTGTTGGGGTTCTTAACTTGGGTTCTCTTGCTCAGGTGTTACTAAGTTAGCCATCTCCCTAGCCTTGAGAGATTGTCCTTGTGCCTTGATATTGTGGTTGGAATCTGAAATGTCCCTTGGCTTTTGGGCATTGGTTGGATCATAATGGCTCTGACCTTATTGGTGGATTACTCCTATGATGGGTTTATAGTTTAATGGAATTATTAATAGGTGACAGAGTAGGATCTGGGCCTACTTGGAGGAACTACAGCAGTGAAAGATGGATAATGTATCTGGAAGGGGTACATCTTGTCTCTGGCCTCTCTTTTGTTCCTTTGTTTCTTTCTGTCTGTGTTTCTTTCTTTCTGTCTGTGTTTCTTTCTGTCTGTGTTTCTTTGTTTCTTTTTTTGTCTTTGTTTTTTTGTCTTTATTTCTTTCTCTTTTTTATTTATTTGTTCCTTTGTTTCTTCCTTTTTTTGTTTGTCTGTCACCATGAGATGGGCATTTCTGTTCCACTATACTCTCTCCATCTCAGTTCTGTGTCTCAGGTCAGCCCCACAGTGATGGAGCCAACTACTGTGAATTAAAACCTCTAATACTGTGAGTCAAAAATATATTTTCTCCTTTAGCTCATTCTTATTGTATATTTTGTTAAAATGATGGAATGTTAACATATTTGGTGCCTAGAGACATAGTAGTCTCATATTTTCAGATTGCATCTGCTTTCCCTGTAAATCTCAGTGTAACTGTGAGTAATATGCAATTGTTTTCCTTATCTTTGGGTTCAGTTTGAACCAGATTTACTTCTAATAGCCTCCCAGAAAGAAACCCATGGGTGATGAGACTCACTATCCACTGTGGTTTGAATGAGAAATGTACTCCATGGGCGTAGGCATTTAAACATTTGTTCCCCAGTTGATGGCACTGTTTGGGGAGGTTTAGGAGGTGTGGTCTACTGAGAAAGTACATCACTGGGACGGGCTTTGAGAGATTCAAGCCTAAGGCTACTTCCTGCTCCTTCTCTGCCTCAAGCTTGTGGTTAAAGATGTGAATTCTCAGCTTCCTGTTCCTGCTGCCATGACTCTCCACCATCATGAATTCATCCTTCTAGAGCCATAAGGCAAAATAGGCTCTTTCCTTCATAAGTTGCTTTTGGTCAAAGTGTTTTATCATCACAACAGAATATATAACTTTTATTCCCATCTAGTTGACTCCATGGCCCTTTGCTAATGCTTTCCTCATTTCTGTCACCACAGCCAGAGATCGAAATAATGGGGTCAAGTCTTTCTGCCATAAATGGCCCTGTCCTGTGGTTCTACTTCTCTAACAGCTCTGGAAAATCTTGGGAACCTAATCAACCCTCACTGTCACAGAGGCCACACTGTGCTAGCTTTAAGTCTGGTCTCCACACAGCCAATAGGCATGTCTTACAATGTGGACCTTTTTATTGAATATCCTTTTACTGAAAATTCTTGTGACATTTTCTGTCTTGCAGGTTGGAACTACTTAGCCTGCTACAGAAGCCCTCATGTTAGGATGTGACAACCTGAACAGATTCTTCTTGTGCTGTTCCACCATGTGACAGTCCCAGCCATGTTCTCATCAACATTGGGTTCCACAAGGGGCCAAGAACCTCTCACTGTGTGTCAGTTGTTTGTCTCAGGGTTTCACAACACTCTGATTAGGTGGGTGCTATCAATAGTTCCTTTTCATGATAAGCATAATGCTTCCTAGTTGCACAGGTAGAGAACTAAGATTTTACATGGCCTGCTTTGCAGGGCCTAGGTTTATATCAATTTCCATTTCTATTATGCTCATTGTGACAAATTGTGGCACATGTTGTCACCAAGCATTTGCAAGTACTATTCCCCTTGATCAGCTGTGCCCCCCTCCAGCTTCCTGCCACTTTTCTTTTCAGGATACTCTTTAGACAGTGTTACCTCAAAGCGGCCAGTCCCAGGGCGATGGTACCACATTCTCTTCTGCTCCACCTGCCTCCCCTCCCTACAGTGTTGATGCCTTCAGGGCAAACAGCCCCTCTGAATCATATATTCCTAGAGAACAGGAAGCAGCCTCATCATGTGCAGTGTTCCAATATCTGGCGTAGTACTGGGAACATGGCAGCTTTACAGAAAATGTCAGACAAATGAGTGTGTGTGTGTGTGTGTGTGTGTGTGTGTGTGTGTGAATTGAGGGTAGGATCAAGGGTGCCCTTAGCCACCTACTTCACTAATGTAAGTCTTGGTCTTTCACCTGCCCACCTCTTTCTCTGAATTTTCCCAGCTTCTATACTCAAAGATGAATATAAGTCACTTATTCTCTCATCCATTTATCTTAAAAACACATCTTGAGTTCAGCTAAGTCCTGGCTAAATTTTGGAATGCAAAAATGAAGAATAGGAATCTCTTACCTCAAAGACCACAGTTATGGAAAGCGAAGACAGTTGACTAATGTATGTCCTTGCAGAAGTACTTTGTGTTTAAGGCTGTGGTAGCCTCTGTGCAAGACTGTGGTTCTGAAAGATTCCTTTGTGATGTTATGCCTGTGTAGGAACCCTTCCTGTATAACCCCTGACTTTGTTTACTTTCCTCTTTCATTTATTTGTATGTGGTTGTGTGTGTGTTCTTGTATGTGCGCACATGTGGTAGATATCTGTAGCTATGTATAACAACAAAATACAGGCTTAGCCTATGTATTGTGCAATATATTAAGTTGGCATGAAGAAGTGAGTTTCTACTCCACTTAAGAACACTAAAGAGGAATTTCTAAAAACAATAAGAGCTAAATCTGAAAGAAATATGAAAGTTGCTAGAATCAAAATGGAGTTGCTGACGTCAACACCAGCTCTCTTTCATCACCACAAAACTAAACTAAGCCAAACAAACTAAACCAAATGAAACCAAAT
Source organism: Mastomys natalensis (assembly GCA_021653895.1). Classification (NCBI taxonomy): domain Eukaryota; kingdom Metazoa; phylum Chordata; class Mammalia; order Rodentia; family Muridae; genus Mastomys; species Mastomys natalensis. The sequence continues at coordinate 330,626 of JAJTUV010000928.1, read as the reverse complement.
AGCCACAACAGATCCTTCTCCAAGGGTCTGAGGAGATGACTCAGTAAAGTGTTTTCCAGGCAAGCATGAGGACCTGCTTTCAGATTTCCAGCATCCATGTATGAAGCTGGGTATGCTTGCTTGTGTCTGCACTCTGAATTATAGGGAGGCAGAGATAGGGAAATTTTTGAAGTTTTATGACCAGCTGAATCTATAAATGTCAAGTTCAATGAGAGATGCTGACTCAAAAATAAAAGTTAAGAGTGACTGAAGAAAACACTTGACCTTAATGCCTTACCTCCAGAGGCATGTGCATACACATGTGTGTGCATACGCACTCCACATACAGATAAATGAAAGAGGAAAGTAAATAACGTTGGGGATTATACAGAAAGGGTTCCTACATAGGTATAATTAATTGATCGTAACACCACAAAGGAATCTTTCAGAACCACAGACTTGCACAGAGGTCACCACAGCCTTGAACACAAAGTACTTCTACTGCCCAGCAGCTGTCTGTCCACTGTCTGTCAGACAGACGCCACTCCTGTTAACCATTATGGCCAAGAACTACAGTTTCAAAAATATCTGGTGCCTTCCTCTTCATTTGCCCCCTTGCCTCAACCCCTTTGAATTACTCACTCACTCACTTTGCTATTCCTACATCAAACCATTTTCTGTTGAATGTCTCTCCAATATAGGTATGTTTGATTCACTGTAAATCTTAACGGATGCATTGCAGAAGAAGTGGGACGGGACATGACTTCAGGATTCACATGAAGCTGACATTGAAAGGTGGTTTTGAAGCAGCAGGGATGAAAATATATAAGTACAGTAGCATGTGGCTTGTGGAATGGTGGTGGCCTTGCCACGTGGGGACTGACCATGAGCATCAAGTGGAGGCCAGGTCTACAGAGATATGAGGTTCCCCCCCAATACTGTAACCTTGACTATGAAAGCAGTGGAAGATGCATTGGGGGTGACTGAAACATCTAATGTTTTCTGTGGTCTGTGGTTTTAGAATCATTATGCTGGGATCTAGGAGAATCCGGGGAATAACATCCTGCCTTAGAACAGTTGCTATGGGAACGGAGCAGATGGGCATGAGAGCTGCCCGGTGGTTAGTGCACACAGAGCTGGGTAACTGAATCCATGTGATATGGCTTCAATGCAACACGTACTGTGAACCTAGCATGTGAGCTCAGGAGAAACAAAGATTCCTGGGAGAAAGAAAGATCCAGAGAGAGATGAGGATAAAGAAGGGTTTGAAATTGAACCCATTCAACACACTCAAGGCATTGCCTTAAAACATTCTTTTGTCAAATGTTACTTTAAAGGACGTTTAAGACTTTTACACCTAGGGTATATTCAAACGGTTTCTTTTTATAAGGTCAATCAAGTTATCGGTTGTCCTGTGTGAGTTCTGCAGAAATCTGGTGCCCCTGGGAACTCCATGGACGTGGGCAGGCAGAGGTTCTGGCCAAGCTGTGCTGCCTTAGCTAAGACACCACCACCTTCATTTCCTCTGACACAGGGCATAGATTCGTTTGGAATTCCAGAAGTGAGGTGGGTATGTTTGAGGTCTGCGGTTCTGACTCGGGAGCTTCATAACCTTTAAAACCACCAGTCGGGATCTTAGTTATCCTCATAGTCTGTTCAGAGCCCAGGGTGCGGCTCTGTGTCTTGGGGTATTTATTTGCCTTATGTTGCTTTTGCTTTGTTAACTTTGGTGTCTCTATCTTGGAAAGTAGCTATCGTATTGGAGCTACATTCATACACCTAGTGTATTTGTCTGATTCTTTTTAATTACAGATGAAATTGTTTTATTTGACATGATAAATGTGTCAACATTTCAAGTCACAATGGTCCCTGATTCTTATATCAATGGCATTGGAATAAAACATCTGGAACTAGAGCAGGCTGCAGGGTCCCTATTGTAACCACCTCCCAGTGAAAGCTGGCTGAGCCACCAATCAGCCAAGAGTTAACATATGCTGTTGTATTTGCGTTTTCCAAATATTTTCCAATTCCCATCATGTGCTTTTGTATTCTGTACTACAAACCCCTGCCAAAGCCTCCTCCAACACCATTCCTTCAGGGTTCCACCCGGACAAAGCCTCCTCCAGAGCCACTCAGTCCTGAGTTCCCAAGTCCTTTGGACAACAAACAAAACTTCCCATAGGAAGAGAAAACTCAGGATACAAGGGCTTAATTTGTCTTTCTCAAGTTACTGCCCCTGCGAAACTATTTTTTAAATGTGTCATGCTTGTATCTTTTTTATTGAATATTTTTGCTTTTTAGTGTGCCTGTTCCTCTTAACATTCATTAAATTCCCTAGGTTTTATTTTTCCATCTACAGGGTAGTTTTATTTTTCTACCCACATTTGTGGCAACTATATAAAAATCAATGAAAATAAAAAAAAAACATATGCTAAAAGCATAAATTTTAATCTGCTTTCATGCTTAAGGCCAATGTATTTAATAATTAAAGACGTAGAAGCTCATGCCTTCGTGTCCCAAAGGAAGAGATAACTGTTATTCATTTTTGTCAGGGAGATTGATGTCTTAGTTGATATCATTATGGAACACCTGGAAAAAGTGGCCTCTCTCTTGTCCCCACAATTCCTGTCTGCTTTTCAACTTACTAAGTAGGTCATTCTATTATTACAGCTAGAGAGTGTCAAGCCTTAATGATTTCTTATACAAAATGCCCTTGAAAAAAGACGGTGAGGTGTCAGAAGACAATAGAGACTCATTATCGTTGTATTACACATCTCTGGAAGCTCTGGTGTATTTGAGAAAGACTTCATCTCTCTCGAGGCCGGTATATGTCACCATCATCTGCTCTGGCAGCAGCCAGCATTAATGTTCCTTGCATGCTTTGCATCCCATTAAATTTCACAACATTTAATAAAAATCTTTAACATAAATTTAAATTCAGCATTTTTGAAACAAGCTGGTTCGGGTGAGTATCCAAGAAAAAATGGGGAGAGGCATTATCCTAAATTTTAGCAGTATTTGTTTCTTGTTATTTTAAATCTGTGCTCCATTTTTCTCTGTTGTTTTTTTAAAGAAAAATTTTGTTCTGCAATTTTAAGGCTATGAAAAATTGGAGGGGAATAACGAGAGGCAGCTCCGAACACAGTAGTATTTTAAGCCTCCTTGGTATGTACAGATAAAATCTACTGTAGTTGCTGTGTGGAATCTTGATTGTGTAGGCATGAATTATTTAAACAGCGTTTATGCAACATAAAGAACAATTGTCTAAAAATACTGGTAATCACGGTCTCACTTTTTCGGCTGTGCACACTGGTGTCTCTGCTGTTACCGAGGGACAGTTGGTTCCTGACAAGCCTGGCTCTCAAACCTGCTTTTTAATTTGGAAATTCAGCTAAGATCCCCAGGTATCAGATGTCTCAGGTTAGCCCTCTTGTGCGTGGAGACACATGAAAAACAATGACCCACATACCACACAGTTCATGTTACCATCTGGGATGTGCGAGTCCCCCTTGTCTCCACACAAATACCTAAAACTGTAGTATTTAATTAGCCTCTTTTCCATACAGAAGATCGGATAGGAAAGTAGCCCCAGGCTCCAAAGCTATTGTCAGCCTTGCTTTGTCTACCTTTAGGGCCTAACTTCTTTCTGCTAATTATATGACTTTTTCTTTTTCTCTTGTGAAATAACTCCATGTATCTGTGAACTCATAGTTGGGCCTTTGAATTTCTTTACTGTACCTAGAAAAGATTTGTGGTGTTGAAATGAATGTAGACTAGTCTGTCTTTCTCTCCTGATCCATCTGTTCATAATTATTTAATTCTACACTTGTGTTTAGAAGCGGGATGCGTTGTGGCTGGGGAATCACATACACAGTCAATAGAATGCTTCAGAGCAAGGATGAAGATCTGAGCTCATTTTCCACAGTCCACACTTTAGAAGCTGGGCATAGTAGCATGTGCAAGAAATCCCAGTGTGTGGGGATGAGGATGGGAGACTCTCGGGTCTGCTGGCCAGCCGGAGCAGCTGAATCAGTGAGCGCCAGGTTCTGTAATGAGGCCACATGTTTTCAAAAGAATAAGATGTAAAGCAATTGAGAAAGACATTGTGAGGGCTGAAGTGTTTTAAGTTTAAATTACTGTGCTTAAGAGAACTATAAAAAAATGCCTCTAACTTATTCGCCCCACTTGCCCAAGGACAGGTAACTTTCTGGAATGCTGGGGGCTGTTCATATAACAGAACGAGCCACATGTTTTCACTTCAGTAAACAAGGTTGGTTGACCCAACCACACAGGCTGTGCTTGATCACATGGAGGTGGGAGACATGCAGGGAGGAAGTACCTGAGGATGTATGCTTGCCTCAATTGGACAAAGTCAGGAAGTATGTAACCTTGTGAGTTTTGCCTTTAGGTTAGCTGAGCTAACCTAATTCAGCACCATTCTCTGGGAATCCTGGGTATGGTCCATTGTCCTGGTCAGTATTAAATAAAGCTTACAATCAATCAGTCAACCAGTCAATCAATCAATGTTTGTGAGTTTGTTCTTTCTCTTCATGATTCTAAGGCTTAACAAATCTGACGTCAACTGTGGCCTCTAGACACATAAACACTTGCACCCACACCCAATGACAGGCACACACAGAGACACATACTAAAAACATAATGTAATGGGGGCAGCTTTGATTTAATGAGTGGTTAATATGAGGGAAAAAATGTCCTCTGCATTAGAGTGAGTTAAAGTTGGGTGTGAGTGGGTGATACAAAGTGCCCATCAGTTCTGCAGGGCATCTGGGTGGCACCTGAGGTTCTGCAGGGCATCTGGGTGGAACCATCAGCAGCATCCTGGGATCCTTTTAATGCCTTTTTTGGGTTTCTGACAACTGTTTCTAATTCTAGAACCTGCAATACAAACATTTCTTTTCACTGTTTAGAAGAGAGGAATGACCAGGAATGACCCACAGTTGAGATGGTACTAAGAGAGAGAGATGAAGAACCCAGAGGATGCCCTTTAGGGACATTGTAATTAGCTTTCCAGGTATATGATATCACTATAAAGAAGGTTTCTATTGTGACTTCAGAATGGGAAATTTGGGTTAGTATGTACAATTATAGGAAACAAGCAAACATAAAGACATTCTTCAGCTTGAAGTAAGGAAGCTGTTTTTAATGGTCCACTCTAAGGCAAGAATCCAGTCTGCAGGATGTAGAGAGTACCTGTTTGCTAGATGGGACTGTTCTGGGAGGGACTGAGTTAAGTAGTCTATGAATCCTGCCAGTGGGAGATGTTCCTATTCGTTTAGCACACAAATGTTCTCTCTGTGTCTCAGGATTCACACTCTCACCCTGTGTTCTCTCTGTGTCTCAGGATTCACACTCTCACTCTGTGTTCTCTGTGTGTCTCAGGATTCACACTCTCACCCTGAGGAGTCACACACCTATCCTGTGTTCTCTCTGTGCCTCAGGACTCACACTCTCACCCTGAGGATTCACACTCCCATCCTGTGCCAGAATAAAAATATGAATGCATACAAAGGAGCCAGTAGTGAAAGTTCTGAGGTTCTGGAATAAAGATTTACTGCTATGAGAGAATACGATTAATTTTAAATTTCCATATGCATAGATACATATAGGATATAGAAAACATATCTCATGAGGTAAGAACTGATAAACTTGAAGTTGTTAGGCCAAGGCCCAGCATAAGTACGGTATCTGTGTTGGCTTGCAGCTGTTGCCATCCTCTCTGAACTTCACTGATGAAGGTACTGAAGGCTGAGTCCTCACCTTATTCAAGCAATGGCACATTGGGATGGAATTCTGAATGAGAGTCTGCTGGGAAGCCCGGCCCATGTTGATCCTCACCTTTTGTGATTGAACACAGAACATCTAACTGGAAAAGGTTGTGGACCATAGGTGAAAATGACTTTTTAAACACTTAAATACCAAAATCATGTTACATGTCAACTCATTCCTTAAGCCAATGAATAATTTAATTAACATTTCTTGGTTTTATCTAAGGTTTTACAAATCATCCATTTTAGCTAAGCCATCAATTGACTACTACTCCGCAAGAAAACAAAAAGTAGTTTGGGAGATCAGTCTGAAATGATGCTTATAATAAATTCCAAATCGAAAAAGGTGCCTCATTTTAAAGGTAAATGAATCAGAATACACTTAGCGACAGGATATATTTCAGTGTACACAGAACATAGATGAAGAAAGGGACACTTGGATCAAGGGACAGTCATAACACGTGTAGTAGGTTATTAACTCTGTTCAGTTGCTCACTCTCTCAGTAATGTTTAACAAGGCTTTATTGATTATAATAGCCTTGATTTGTAAATGGGAACAGAAGAGCACATTGTGGGCACCAGGCCAGTTCTTGCACACAAAGTCTGCAAGCCAAAGAGTTCATTAATAATTTATTTTAGGGGGATTATACAAGTCCTTGTGGGCCTTTCTTTTGCCAGCATATTTCATTATAATGCACAGCTTGATTTATGAAGAACTGTAGAATATTAATTCTGGAAGGCACTATGAGCTGGAAACTGGGGGATCTAATCAGGGCAGAGGTAGGTTTTCTGTCTTCTATTCAAAGCCATTGACATGGGTTGTATAAGATTCTTTCATCAGTAGAATCTTGAACATTGGCTGCAGATATAAAGACTATGACAACACAATAATTTACAACATTTCTCCAAGAAGCTTACCATAGAACAGCCCAGATGCTCTGGGATCATCTTCTGAGCTTTCTTGGGAGGCTGAGTCTCTGTGTTAGAGTTCATGAAGACTGGGTTTCAGAAACTGTTCAGTGAGACACAGTCCCTGGCAAGTAGAAAATGACTTTAAATTGTCCATATCATAGACTGGAACTCTATCCAACACTGCATATAGTTACACGTTCATGCTGAAACTATAGATGTTGTTCTTCACTGTACCAAGAAAGCAAGATACAACTAGCAGCTTATGGCTGCTCTGCCCCAACAACGTGCCTGCTCACTTATGAAGGCCACAGACCCGTGTGAGCAGCACTTGAGGTTCTTGGCCTGCTCTGTCTTCTGTAGTTCATCAGCATCTCTGATACATAACTTCTTCCGTTGGATGCTTGCAGCTTATGTTTCTGTCTTGCCTGTTATAATGACTATTTCACATAGACTGCTTGATACTCATTTTGATCCTGTTCATTCTCAACTCCATGACTGGTGACCAGCATCACAGTCCTCCTGGCAGGTGTCTGAAGGTGTACAGATTCTTGTTTGTCTGGAAGAGGAGTTCTGACATTCAGTCCCTGACATGAGTTTATCAGTTATGACCATGGCTGTGGCTGGGTTACTCCTAGACCACTGTGATGGTTCTTGTTTCTACCTCAACTCTGACTAGATTCACATAGCTGAGTGCTTCGAGATTAAAGAAACATGAGGGATTTTGTATCTATCTGACCCCAGCTAGGGATGAGCATTGGATTCATGCTACCCATGGCTTACTAGCATTCTAGAAATACAAATGCCATGCTTCAACCTGGCTAGTCAACAGCTTCCACAACAGGTTCTATGGCTGGTGGTAGGCAGGTTCAGGGCGAGGAGAAGAGATTCTTGTCAACGCACAAAGCCTTGAAATAGAAGCACAACAGTATCTTCATCAGGCTCCATCTCCAGACCAGTGAGTCTCAATCTGTGGGTTGGGATCCCTCGGGGTCAAACAACCCTTTCTCAGGGGTGGCCTAAGACTATCAGTAAATACAGATGTTTACATTACAATTTGCAACACTGCAAGCTTACAGTTATGAAGTAGCAACAAAAATACGTTTATGGTTGGGGTAACCAGAAGGTGAGGAACTGTAGTATTAGGAAAGGATCATAGCATTAGGAAGGTTGAGATGGCTGGCCTTGAGCTGATGAATACCTATGAAGTAGTGAGCTCTTCACCTTTTAAGTCATACCTGTCTACTGTATGACACTTAAACTTGAAAAGTCTTCATGCCTTCCACAGAGCCCATGAACTTGCTTTGTGCAGATTCTCTTAGCTGTGGCAGGGGATGGAAAACACCTTATCAGAAATCTAGGTAATAAATATGTTAAGGTTTATGACCCATGCATTCTCTCTCAAAGATAATTGGCTCTGATGCTTGTTGAACAGAAAGAAGTCTGAGAACATGAAAACGAGGCAACATGAGGCCCAGAAACCATCATTTGTATGGTTAGACTATAACTAGTACTGTAACTAGAGATGTTAGAATTCTCCATCTCTCTGTCTCTCTGTCTCTGTCTCTGTCTCTGTCTCTGTCTCTCTCTCTCTCTCCTGGGTTGCTCTTGAGGAATATCCTTGTTAGACTGGAGTAGCATTATAAAAACATAGTTGAGAGAGTGAAGTAGGGGTGGGGGATCTTACCTATTCTAAATTGGCATTCCTTCCCAGACAGATCAAAGATCTCCAGTTCTTTCTAGGACTTATCTCTTTGTTTCTGGGTGTCAAGTGCCTTAGTTTCCTGCTCCCCATTTTGAAATGTGGTCTCTGGCTAAAGACCACTTCTTCTTTGAGGCTCTATTGCTTTAAACCCAAGACAGATTGGCTCTTTTAATTATATGTTATCCTTAAGTTCCATAGGAGTGTACCATAATCACAGCACTGTATCTGTCTTATTATAAGTGTTCATTTACGACTTGATATTTTATAGTTGCTCAGATGACCTTGTTCCTCATGGATTCTTCTCTAAAAATATAGTCCTGGTAAATGCCCAATTCTCCTTGGTCAAGGCATGTTAGCGAATGAGCAGTTCTTTTTGGTTATAGCATTTAGCTTGTTATAGCTACCCTGGAGGTCTGATCTCCCTGCCTTCTATAATAGTACAAGGACCCAGAGCCTCTTCTTTTAATGGACTCTGAGTTTTTCAGTCCACTAAGTCCCTTGTCCTGCTTTGAATGTGTAGAGTTTTAATTTTTCATATGTCAAGCAGTTAAAACCATAGAGCAGACACTTTCAAAAACCAAGCATGAAGACAGAACGTTTTTTAAGTCTATGGCCATTGGCTCTATTTACAACTGAAAGAGGTGATCCAACAAGGGCTGCAGAGATGTTTATATCTTCAGGGTTCCATAAGCTGCACAGTGTCTGGAGACAATTCCAAGAAGGGCAGTGAGCCAGGGGAGCTGGCTGTAGGAAAGCAGGAAGTTGGAGACATCAGTCAGACCTCGGGGCATTTCCACCTCCTTATGGCCAGTCCATGTAGCCACATTTCTAGAATTTAGAAATGAGACATTCTAGTGTGCCAGCTGTCTCCAGCTGGGCAAAGGAGAACCTGCACAAGCCTTACTATACTTGTGGTCTGGCAGCTTCAGAGTCATGACAGTCCACCTCTTTCCCTAATCCACTGTGTTTCATCCAATGAATGGAATGCTCACCTCAACATAAAATACTACAGTAATAGCATCAGCCAATGGCAGTATCACAGGACTTTAGCTTTTAGCTCGGTGATAAATGTCTGGTTTTCATTTAAAGAAAAATGTCAGCCCAGACACATGTTTTGCATTATGTATTGGCAAGTCATGGACCTGGGGTAGAGCTTTGTGAGACTTGACATAGCAGGAGTGACAGAGCTGTCCTTTTTGTTAAGACTTTAGCAAGAAAATATTCTAATTGTATGAGCACTGCAGAAAGCTAAAGTGTTGACCAAGTTCATGAGACCACTTACAAAGAAATAGTGGTTTCTAGACCACTGTTAGAATTAGTCACGATTGTCTTATTAAGAAATTTAAATTAATTCTTCAGTTAGCATACAAAATAATGCGCTTCATGGTAACCTTGTCATATACAACTGTAGTTGTACTGATCTCCTCTTATGATTATATTTTAATCTTGCCCAGTGACTTATCCTTTCCTCTGACACTAATGGGGCTAATACTTTTACAAAACCAACAGAGTCAGAACTTTCCAGAAGCTTGTACACAGCTGTGTTCCTCTGATGTTTTAAGTAATCTGTTGTTTTCAGTCCACAATCGCTTGCTTTCCTTTATTTTTGGAAATCATCTACTTTGGAAATATTTATATTTCTTAGGCAAGTATTTTAAGAGGAGCATCCATTAAATCGTCATTTCACTTAGAAATCAGACTCGTTCTGTTTGGGGATGATAAAATTACAATGGACAATGTGGATATGCAAGCATATTTTCAGCAGATAAATAAGGACAAAACTGAATGACAATAGGAAGTTTCTGGCTTGAAATTAGTTTATTCTCCTAAAAATATTTCATGTTTTACCTAACTATGCTTTTTTAGAACAGAATGGACCCAATGTATCCAAAGTCTCATCCCGATTCTGACAAACAGCTCATCCTCAGGGTTCCTGCTTTTCTGGCTATTAATGAAGGGACCATTTTGTGGAGGAAAATGATCTAAACGGCTAGGGTGAAGAAAGTGCTGTGCTTTCTGGAGTCCTGCATGGAGTCCTTGTGCCGTGGTACATAATTTGGTGGAATCTAATTGTACATTAAGGCCAAGTTCTTCTGAATAGCATCTTGGCATCTTCCTACTGTGGTTTTAAATTGCTTTTCTGTCTCATTTCCCTTCTGCTTCTTTCTGGGCTCTTGCTTCTTTCTCTGTGTTGCTAAAATTTCTTCTCTTGGGGAGATATAAACAATGTCTACCCTTACCACAAAGGTCCAGAGGACAAAGGGAGGCATGGATCCACCAAAAATTGACTCTGGGGTAATCTGTGAATTTTTAGGCTTACTGACAGAGCAATGGAGTTTGTAGATAGTACAGCCTTAAAGTCACCACACTGTATTCAACATGAATGGTAACTGTCCCCTTGGCTAGGATAGGACCCTTCCCCAGTTCTTCCCAGTCTGTAAACATCTAGCTCGTCCTTGATGTCATGTGCAAGTAGGGCAGAATAGCTTACATCTTATTGGGAGGAGTTGCTGGATACTCAGGTGATGGTCCTGTGACCCTCCTGACCATCTTTCTATGAGGGACGGTCAAGAAGCCCAGCTGTGGTGATCGTTTTAAGTGTGTACAGAGTGAACTTCATGAAGATGGTGGCAGGTTAGCTCTGTGGATGTTCTACACAACACTTTCTTGACTTTGGGTTTCCTGTTCCCCATCATCCTGGAGATGCTGCACATACTAAAAACAACAACAAACTCCCCCAAAACTAAGGGGCTCTCAACCTTCAAAAGTTAAAGCAAGTGTCTCCTCTTTGGGCAATCTTTGTCTAGCTTCAGCAGGATAGTATTTCCCTTTTCTTTGTGCTTGCCAATAACAGAGCCTTTAGCAAATAGGACCATTCTTTGTCCATATTTTGTTTTGTTTTTCTATCTCCTAAGTTAGGGTCCTGATGTGGGAACAGGACTGGCCCCTCAAACATAGTGAGAGTGGCAAATGCCTGAGAACAAGACAGAGGGGTTAATAGTCTGAGACACAGTTGCATGCTTATTTGCGGCACTGTCCTGAGAAATGCCTGGACTAGTTTCAAAGGTAGACAAAGGCACCTGACTAGGAGAGAGGAAGGAAAAGAGACAGCTATCTCTCACAGCCGAAGCATCAGAATGAAAGCAGACTCTAAATGCTGCACACAAAACGTAATAGCCTTGGATTGACCACTCTCTGATAAAAGGCCTGAAATCACATTTAAAAGTGTTATTTTGCTGAAAACTTGAAGTAAGACACACGTAGATGTCAATAGCTAAAATGGACACCTCTTTGGAGGCAGATGGTTGCCGAGTCAACCCTGGAAAGTGGCATAGGAGACTGGGAAACTCGTTAGGCAACGGGGCTTTTGGATGGCATCCCACTTGAAGATCCGTGAGCTTTGGAAAGCCAGGGAAGAGAAAAACATTCTGAAATATTAGTTGTCTTGGGAAATTAGGGCACGAGAAAAAGAGCACTTTTGTATCATGAGCTGGCTTGGAAACTGATTAAGCGCCACTAGGTGACACTGTTTCTTCATCGTGACTCTTTCTTGTCACACACCCCCTACCCCACCCCACCCCCGATCCCCACAAGGACAGCCTGCAGTCGTGCTGTCTAAAGTCGCCACCTAGGATCCTGCTTTGCCCTGCCCTGGCTGGAGCAAGGCCAGGATAAAAGACACCTTAGTTTCATTTGGATTCCTCCGTTGTAAAATACAGAGTCCTGAAAAGTTGGAGACATTTCTGAAAAATGTCTCCAAATACTTTTTATATGTATATATAATTTAAAACGATAAGATTGGGCACATTCTGCCTTTTTATATAAGCAATCAAGCAGACACTTGCACACATGTGCCACTCCTGAACCAAATTTCAGTTAGATAATTAGACAGAAAACACACGGGGCGAGCGAGAATCAAATGAACAATGGCACACCTGTAGGCATTGGTATGCTTCCTGAGCTTCCTACACAATTCCCATGTATAAGACCTTATTTATGTGCCCACTGAGTGTAGAACTACATAGAATCTTAGAAGTTTCACAGACAGTTTGCTGTAGCTTTGTAGTTCTAGAACTTTCTCTTGACCCTGGGCTGCTGGATTCTGTGCTTCCTTGTGTGAGTTACTGAATTTCACATAGGAGTTCTGCTTGCTTAAGCCTCTTGTAATCACTGATTGATATGGACACCTAGCTCTGGTGTGAGCTATGCTTTCTGCCTTCATCTTTAGCAGAGATCCAAGTAGAGTGGCTTGCTCCAGATGTTTTTCGTGCTGTAGTTATTATGCCAAGGCAAGAATACAGTGGCGGGGCCAAATATTGCTGCCTACATTTCTGGGCCAATGCTGCTTGTCTCTTCTTGGTGCTGGTTGTTAATGGAGCCCAGATCTGTCCAGTGCACAGAAAGGCTGTTTTTCCCTTGGCCAGCTGGAAGGTCATTTGTCTGCTATGTCTTACAGGATTTTTAAGAACCAGATACTAGTTGTAAACAAAATTGCCCACACTTAGCCTACCATGAAAATACCACCTCAATAGGAGGAGTGATTTGGAGACATTTAAAGAAAACTGCAACATGAATATGGGGTTGGGTAGAGAAAGTTTGAAAACACAAATATTTAAGTCTACCACTTTGCAATCTGGGTTCATGTTTGGTTTTTTTGTTTTGTTGTTTGTTTTGTTTTGTTTTCCATTTGAGTGATGTTGAATTTCAACTTTGTCTTTTCTTCCTCTACTGTAATGGTAAAAGTTTTATTTTTAGTAAATATTTAAGTTCCCATTCTTTAAGAAGAAAGATAAAAATAGTAACAATCTCCAAATGCACCAGACCCTGCCCCTTTCCCCTCTGCCCCCCAACCCCTCTCCCCTCTCCCTGCTCCCCTATGCCCCACCCCCATCCCAGCCAATGGCCAAGCATCTCTTCTCACTAGCTCTGTTCAGCTGCAGTGTTCACAGCTAACAAGGTTTCATTAGTGTGGAAAGAGAATTTGGCCTTTGCTTCCAAACACAGAGCTAAGCTTGATGCAGCCTCAGCAGGGAACAGCTTTCCCTTTCTTCATCTCTGCGCTTCCCTGGTGTGTAATCTTGTCTTTTGAAATAGTTGTAATCAGAACAAATTACCTAACGAGAGGGGAATGAAAAGATCTCACAGCCTTTGTGGGTATTTTTTAGTTTTTTTTTTTTTTTTTAACAACTGGCACCTTCCCTCAGTAATTGAAAATGATCCAGAAAATCTGTGTGTCCTTGGCAACACTTCTCCTGAGCTTTCTAGCTAGGCTTTTAAGGTGACAGCAATTGTTTCAACTGGTGCAGGGGGATCTGGGGAAAAGGAGGAACCTGTCTCATGGCCTGGTTCCCTTCCATCCAGGGGTGCAGAGTAAAATTTTTTAAATACTTGGCTGCTGGGGCCATGGATTTGTGGGTGGTCTAGACCCAAGTCTCGTAAGCCACAAGTCAGGTTGGTTATAAGCGCTAATCATTTGTATTTCACCAAAGTAAACCTTGGAAGTAGGAAGATACATGGTCTATCGTACCACCCTTGGTCTGTCAGGGGCTCAGCTGCTGGACTTCTACCATGTGATAAGGATGGTAGCTTCTGAGTCTGTCTTCCACTCTTCCATGGTCCTTCAGTCCCAAATAGGACCTCCGTTAGTGTCAAGAAGAACTTGTTATGCTTTTGAAACACCACAGATTCTCTGCAGCAGCTGTCCACACATCTGACCTCTCTTTCTGCCTTAAAACATTGGAAAGTCCACGTTTCCTTCCTGGATTCTGAGAGATGGTACCCTGGTTAGATTTTATTCTGTTTTATATTTCTTTCAACTTGGCACAAGCTATGGTTATCTGGTAAAGGAACCTCAATTGAGAAACCACCTCCATCAGATTGCCTTTAGGCAAGTCTGAAGACATTTTCTCGATTCATTGTTAACATGACAAGGCCCAGCCTACTGTGCACAGCATAATCCTGGACAGGTGGTCCTGAGTTGTTTAAGAGATTAGGCTGGGCAAGCCATAAAGCACCACTCTTCTATGGCCTCTGCTTCCGTCTCTGCCTCCAGGTTCCTGCTCTGCCTGACTTCCTCCTGACTCCACAGTGAGGAACTGTAATTGGGTCATGTAAGTAGAACCCTTTACTCCACAAGTTGTTTATGGTCACAGTCTTTATCACAGCAACAGACAGCTAACTAAGATGGAGAGGCTGTTTGAGTTCACTACTTCTCAGTGGGTGTCAGACCCTTGGGAAAGGAGGCCGAAGGATCAGTGTAGGAGTTCACGATGCCCCTGGGAAATGCCTAGAGGACACACCTAGCACTTCAGGTGCCATTTCTGTGTACTGGAGCTAGAGATGTGTGGAAATAGTCAATCATCAGTAAGGTTATTTTCCTGGACTTGGTGATACTACCCCACGTTCATCCAGGAGGTCACTGGAAGTATATAGAGCCAGATGTCATGGGACTGTTTATCCTTGTTCACTAATGACAAGTCAGGTGGAGAAGACCTAACACTGATCAAGCACCATCATTCTCTGTCTAAGACTCTTTCCCTCTTTGAAGGGTTGTGTGAGTCGGCATTGGTTTATAATGCCTTGAACATATTACCATTAACTGAATGAAAAGTGAGCAGAGATTAGCAGAGTCTTGTGTTATCCAAGACTAGTATACTTAGAACATGGGCCTGTCTGCAGAGTCTAAGGAGAGTTCAAGAGGTAATAATGACTCAGGGATTTAAAACACACACACACACACACACACACACACACACACACACACACACAAGCACAGATATGGTCAATTAACTATTGGTCAATTTGACAGCCTAAGATTACCTGAAAAAATCTCAGTTGAATAACTGTCTTTATCATGTTGGTCTAAGAGGATGACCCAGTCCACTGTGGGCAACACCATTCCCTAGACAGGCAGTTCTGGGCTATATAAGAAAGCTAGCTAATGAGATCGAAGCACGAGACAGGGAAGTGGATCTAGGGTCCCACCCCTAGCTAAGAACCTATTTGCAGTTGATGCCCACTGGCAAAGGGAAACTCAGTTTTTCTCCAATGGAATGCCATTGAGTGTCTCAACCAAACTCCAGGGTAGACCCATGCCCAGACGTACCGACTAACACAAAATGAAGTCAGTAGATATTTTGGGGGGACATTTTGTTTCAGCAATTTTTTCCTCTTTTGCTTGTTTATTTTGATTTTCATTTTTGAGGGTTTTGTTTGTTTGTTTGCTTTGACTTTTTGAAAGAGAGAGAGAAAGAACATAAAGTTGGGTGGGTAGGGAGATATGGAGGCTCTGGGAGGAGTTGAAGGAGAAAAACCATGATCAAAAATGTAGTACATGAAAGTATTTCATGTTAAACATGAAAGAAAGCTAGCTAAGCATATGTCCAGCAAGCCAGCAAATAGAGTTACCTGATGGTTTTACCTCAAAGTCTTGCTCAATTTCCTGCCTTCACTTTCTCAGTGATGGACCGTAACCTGTAAAATGAGACAAACCTTTTACTCCCCAAAGTTGCTTTTGGTCTGTGTGTTTTAATCACCACACAAAGAAAACTAGAACAGACAACAATCTATGAAACCGGACCAGTACTTTCTACTGTGTAAAACAGGAATACTTTAAGCAGAGTGAACTTAACAGCCCCCTGTTGGAATGAGGTTAAGTAGAGACTATGTGGGTCTTTATTGCAGCTATCAAAGGAGACTAGGAGAATGCAGGACCAAGGTAACATGCTCAGCCTTTTAGCAACTGAGATGCCAGGTGTTTGCCAGCTAGCTTAGTCACTGGGGGACAGTGCAGGGTGCAAAGTTCAGGCACTAGATCAGAGCTCAGTAATCAGTACTCAGTAATTGGTTTTTTCTCAAGGTTTCTCCTCCTCCTTCTATTCCTCTTCCCTCTCCCCCTCTTCTCCCCTCCCCTTCCTTCTTACCTCCTCCTTCCCCTCTTTCTTCCTCTCTTCCTCCTCCTTCTCTTCCTCTTCCCTTCCTCTCCTCCCCACCCCTCCTCTTAGCTTTCTCCTTACCCTACTCTAATGCTTGGTGCTTTAAGTACTCACACTGTCTTCCTTTAGTCAAGTCAAATTTTAAAACGCTCATCCTAAAGCTACTAAAAGACCAGGATAACAGCAGGAGTTAAGAGTAATTTCTAAAAATAGAAGATGAAATAATGAAATATAAAAATTACTAGATTGTTTTTTAAATATAAAAACAGTAACATTGCCATCATCCGTTCAAACAAAGCACCATATGAAGTGTAAGTGTAAAGTTTTAACAGCTGCAGCCGAGCTAAGCTCATGCGGACTCCAAAAGCGGTGCGTGTGAAAAGAGAGACGATGAGTCACGAGACCAGACGGATCAGATTCTGAATAATATGTCAATTTCTAAAACTGATCATGAATGTATGTGTGTTAGAGTCAGACCAAGATGTTTTGGATGCGAATCTGGTGCTGCGGAGTAGAACCGTTATTTGAAGCTGTGATGACAGCGAAGGTGGTGAGAACTCTGCTGGTCGCCATGATGATAGGAAGCGCAGCCCATCCTGTGCTTCTTCAATGTCGGACGCTGATCCTTCTCGGAGGCAGATCTGTCTGGATGACGCTGGTGGCTTAGGAAAGGGTCCGTTCACTGGCACATCTGCAGAGATACTACATGAACTTGGACTGCATCTTGCCCTTCTTAAGTATCAAAGAATAGTGACAGATTGTTGCTTATTGACAGGTTGAAAAAAAAAAGCGGCATGCAGCATTGGATAGCATTACTTTGTTAAAATAGTCTTTCTTTTATAAAAATTAAACCATTCTAAAAATTTCCCCAAAATATTGCCTATTCTTTGTGTTTTTCAGAGTTTGGCTATGTAGCCATACTTGGCTTGAACTTGCTATGTTCAAGACTGATCCCAACTCAGGGTAGAACTATTTTTGCTTCCAAAGTATGCTGTTTATAGGTGTGCACTACAATGCCCGGCCTCTACAAAGAAGTTTCTACATAATTTTTTTTTTAAATTTGTGTATTTTTATGTGTATGAGTATTTTACCTGGATATATACACACATGTTCCTGGTGCCCAAGAAGGTCAGAAAAGGGTGTCAGATCCCCTGGGACTACAGTTACAGACAGTTGTGAGCTGTCACGTGGGTGCTGAGAATTGAACTGAGATCCTCTAGAAAAGCCCATATTCCTCTTAACTGCTTGAGCCATCCCTCCAGATCTGATAAAATCTTTTAACAATCAAAAGGAAACATTTTAAGGATTTCTCACATTTCAGTTGGTTTTCTTAATTGAAGACCAAGAAAGAAATATGCTAAGCTATGCGTATATTACTTGGCTTATTTTGTTTACGTGTGTATGTTTGCCATTTTTATTTTGTTTGTCAGAAAGAGAAAGTGAGCAAATGGGTAACATCCCTAAAAAGTCTAAGTATTCTCATTACACAAGTGCTTATAGTATGAAAAATTATATTGTGATATGAAAAATAGGTGATTTGCAGGATAAGCTTAGGAAGTAATTCTCAATGGCATCCACAAAAAATACTTTTTCCTTTACTGTTTATCAATATATTCTATGCAAAGAAACTCCAGTGGACATGCCTTCTACTTCTGAGACGAGAGCTTTATACACAGTTCTACCAGCAACTCCTATTCAGGAAGGAACTACGTGTGGTTTAACTATGTACACATGATTTTCACTTTAGGAACTAAAGTTTAGGGTGTAAGTTTCAAATTACAACTATCTTGTCTGGCTAAGTATATTTAAAGATCTGTGTGGAAATGTGTATGTGTGTGTGTCTTTCTCTGTGTGTATGTGCATGTGTATGAGCATACATTTGATCATGTTTGTTTTTAGCATATGAATTATAAGCACCCAGGATAAATAAATTTGCTGTATTTTAGAAACTATCAAGTAAAAGTTTAGAACTTTAATTAATCTAAAGAATTTACTCAGTGAATAACTATTCTTGCAGGACTTTTGTGAGTCGATGACTATGAAAGCTGCTGAGAACCACAGTAAAAGGAGCCATGTGCTCATTGTCTTCCTGAGAGTTTAGGACGTCGTGTGAGAACACAACTAAGCAGCCATACAAACAACAATACAGCCACGGGAGCCACTTCATGCTGCTGCAGAGGGACGAGGTGATGTATGAAGGTGTGGCCAAGCACTCCAGCTAGCTTGAGGACACATGAATTGGTTTCTAAAGGGTGGGAAGAACACCAGGCTGAGGGAAATTTGTTTGAGATGATACTGGGTTCAGGGAGAACCATAGAAGTCCTGTGAGGCCAAGGTAGCTAGAGAATAAACGGAGGAGACAATGAACAGTGAGGCCCCAGAACAGCTGCATGTTGAACCTGCAGGGCCATATATCCAATGGGGAGAGTGTACTCTTTAAGAGCAATCAGAAAGGCCATTAAGCAGGAGGATAGTATGACCAGGTTAGACTGCTAAGGCAATCGCCCTGACTGGAAAATGGATTTGAGTGGGGTAGCCATGGGAGGGAGGACACCGGTTAGAGTGTTCTAAGGTAGCTTCTCTTGGGCTAGAGTTGAGGCAGCCTCATGGGTTAGAGTGCTCTGAGGTAGCTTCTTGGCCACAGGCTATGAAGGGGGAGGTGAGCTGAGTACTGTCTTATCAACTTTAATAGCACAAGCTTGAGAAGGACTTGTAAGAGGACCACACGTAAGGCCAGCAGATTCTGTTCAGTGTGGAGGACGGGGAAAGATGACATCCCTTGATTTGCCTCCCCTAGAGACTGAACAATGAGAAGTTAAGTGTCATTCTAACAAAGAGTAGCTAAAGTAGATTTCAAAGTAAACCCGAAATGCCCAGCGTTTCAAGGAATTCTAAGTATTCTTATTGTCTGTGTCATTCTGCCAAGTCACACTACCATTAGCTTTAGAGATCCCCTCCCTTAGAACCCTGACTTTGATCATTCTTGAATCTCAAGAGGTCCAGGAGCTCATCAAGACGGCCAGCTTCCTGTGATGTCTCCATCCCCTTGGTGATTTCAAGTAGCCCAGACAAAGTCTTATGAACTGTCCTCACTGTTATTTTCAGGACCCCAACATCCCCAGCTCATCCCTCACTTTATCTTAAACATTCAAACGCCTCGAACCCAAGGTTTCTTCAAATCTATGAATTCTACCTGAGCAGCTGCCACAGGCTGGAGCTGCACACACATTCACTTGGTCTGGTCTTACTTGGGATGATTAAATTCTGGAAACTTTCATGGTAGTTGTTCCAGTGAGAAAGTAGAAGCAGCAGAGGGGACTTTTGTGAGCCTCTACACTGTACACGCACCATCTTACAGCCCCCATCCGGTGCCCACTTTCCAACTGCCACTGCTGAGGTAACCCATCTCCCACCCAGAGCCAGAGCCAGCTCCTTTACCTGTGAACTGTTAGCTTTCCCTTGGAAGGGGAGTCTGGATAGACTTCTCTTTCTTCTCTATCCTTAATGTTCTTTTGAACCACTGCTATCTACATGAAATGTACATCCAGTCTTAACAACCAAAAAAAAAAAAAAAAAAAAAAAATCACGTCTTGATCCTGTCCCTATTACCCTGTTACGTCTTAGCCAAACAAATAAACAAACAAACAAAAAAACAAAAAACCAACCAACCTTCCAACCAACAACAACCAACAACAAACAAACAACAAAAAACAGGCAAGCAGTAAGAGGAGCTGTATTTGTGAAGAAGATGACCACAGGGAGAAGAAAAGGGGACCACAGGAAGGGTAGTGAGGGGAGATAAACTAGATCAAAGCACATTTGTCATGTGTATAAATGAAAAGGTTACAGTAAGAGGGCTGGAGAGATGTCTCAGCAGTCAAGAATGCTTTGTGTCCTTTCAGAAGACATGGGTTTAGTTCCACAAGCCCCATCTTGGCCTTAACAACATTCTTTGGGTATAGTACATATGTTCTTCCTGCTATTTCGTTCCACTCTGCTCATGTTACTGGATGGGGAGATCTTTCTTGAGTACTCCATTCCAATAATAATTTCCATCTGTAGCATTCCTCATTTCCTATGTCCTGTTGTTTGTTCTCCATGGTAGTTATGGCCATCCACTATACAATATTGCTCAAAGACTAACCAAGTACACATGAGCGCCCATGTGTTTCTGCAAGTGAATGTATCTCATGGTTTTTACATGCTTCTTTAACAGTTCATTGCTAATTGGTGGCTGATTTTCCTTTGCCTGGGATTTCGGGCACCCATATGCTTCCAGCTTGAGGCTCAGTCCTCAGGAATCCGGAATCCTCTGTACTGAGGAGGAACCAGGGAAAGAATAACAAGAGAGCACACCGGGCTCTTAAAATGCTTGTTGGAAGTGCACATGCCACGAACGTTCACAGTATGTTGCTAAGGGTTACTCGGATAACCCAGTACAAGGGAGGCAACTAGCTAGTAGTGACAATTACACCCTGGAACCGTGGTGTACAGAAGATCACCCCTGCCAAACACACACCATACACTTACTGGTGATGATACCTCTCACCAGGAGGAAAACACCGTGGAGAAATGCCCACAGGGCCCCTTTTATCTTTTAGGAACCAGAACAGTTCCTGGTTCCTGGTGGCTCCGCAGGAGTTATCTGTGTATAATTTTCTTTTAAAAAGAGTACATTTAGAGAAGGAGGGTTTGCTGTGGGAGTTGAGGCTGAAAAGAAGGAATCAGAGCATGAAGGCCATGCTGTAGATACTTCTAACCATCTTGAACCAACCCAGATCACAAACTGGACTGGAACCAAAGAATATGGCTTCATGTTTCCCCATAAAACCATTTGGGTAACGTTACATAACAGGATTTCTCAATGGCTATCCTGTGGCTTTGTAGATAAGCAACGATGAATCAGTCAAGGTGAAGGAAAAAGTGTAATTATGTTTGATTCAACTGCCCTCATATACAAACAGCCTGCATTCCTCCACGGAAAGTTTGTTTTGTTAGGGATGGCATGTTACATCTGTGGCATAATTTCAAATTGCCTCAATGGAGTTTTCTTCTATCTGTTCTGTTATTGACTGTTCTGTTGAGTTATTCTAACACAAGGAAGCAAACGGTGTGTAATTGCAGCATTCTGGATTGAAGACTTATTATGGATGTGGCGTCAGACTAGAAGTCAAGTTCCAAGGTTTATACAACCTCACCTCCATACCTCCATTTGAGACCAGATAGTAAGTTGTGTGGGTTTCTTTGGTAGAGAGTTCATGTTGACTGCCTTTAAAACATACATGGCATGATATAAGATGAGAGAAAATATATACATGTCTTTTGTGGATTAAGTTACCAAGTATTCTAAAACATTCAGAAATTTAACAAAATTGGTTCAGCATCAGTCATATTGACATAATCTGTTTACACTTTTAGATGTTTTTATGGTCACATATCTGATCCTTCCTTCATAAAAGTCAAGGATGTAAATCAAAAACAGATTGTATAATGTGAACAATTAAAATATGTACAAATGGTGGTTTTATAAAATCCTTTTATTAAAATTTGGAAAGTAAGAATATTATTTGAGGGTAAATAAGCCCAAAGTATTTCCCTAGCCAGACCTGTGGACATCAAGGCTGTGGCCTAGATGTGTCTCATGGAGAACACGACACATGTCTCAGGAACTCTTCATGCTCTGAGTATGAAATATTTTTAATTCAACAACCATGGTGTTCATAAAACAGTTTGTATCTTGAGGTGAAGTTCTTTTGGGAACGCTTTCATCATCTGATGTCAGCTACATAACCAAGATATGGCTGCTTCTACATGTTAGAGTAGACAGGAGAAAAGCAGGAAGCTCACAACCCCAGAAGCCCAACGATACCAGGGTATCACATTGGGAGTATGCAGAAAGATATTTTGGTTGTTGCTTATCTATTTTAGACAACTTTGTTTTTTGTTTTTCCGAGACAGGGTTTCTCTGTGTAGCCCTGGCTGTCCTGAAACTCACTCTGTAGACCAGGCTGGCCTACTCAGAAATCCACCTGCCTCTGCCTCCCAAGTGCTGGGATCAAAGGCGTGTGCCACCACCGCCCGGCTAGACAACTTTGTTAAACATACATTTTTAGTATATAGGGAGTAAATATTAGGAAGAAAAGATTAATGGTAATATATGTCATTTCCTGCTAGATTTCTATCTTCCCTTCCTCCTCCCTCTCTCTCTCTCCCCCTCTCTTCTTCCTTTCTGCTGGTACTTTTCCTCAGAGCTTAAAATACAAGACTGAACTGAGTAATAGCTGTCTGAGTCAGCTGACTGTAGAGATGTTTGTCATTGCTCAGAGCATGACCCCAATTGTTTTCAGAAATTTGGTAGTGAGGAAATTTCTTATGTTTTGTCCTCTGCTCCAAATGGTAACTAGGAATCTGACCATCCAAGTACTCCCTATCTGTATTAGCTTCTAAGCGTGTTGTGATAAACCACACACTGCGTAGCTTAAACAACAGAAATGTATTTAATATCTCATTGTTCTGAGAGAGCAGTAGGAAAGATCTACATCACACCTGCTGCTTAGTTCCTGGCAGTTTGTGGTTGTCCTTGTGATTCCTGACTTAGAGGATTGTCTTTCACTCTGGACTCATTTTCACGTGGAGTTCTTGCTGTGTGTCTATGTCAAAATTTCCCTCTCCTTTAAATATATCCACCATGTTTAGGTTATGGGTACACTCTACTTCCACAGGAGCTCATCTTTCAGTCTGCAAATGCTGATTTCCATGACCACATTCAGAGATTTATGGAGGATATGGATCAGTATATTGGTTCTCTCTTTTAAAAAAAGTTATTTAATAGTCATACGTGCAAATAATATGTTTGAACCATATCTGTCCTCCTTTTTCTCTCCCCCAATTTCCCCATTACCCCTACAACATTTTATTCATAATTTCATACTGCCCTCCTCCTCCCAGAGTCTATTTAGTATTCTCCCTCCCTTAGCCATTGATGGCTTATAACTTCTAAGAAAATGGCAGGACTTCACTAGCCTTTCCCTCATCCATGCTGGATTGTTCTTGTTCAAGTCTTATGGTCTTGTGCCTGTAGCTACTGTGAGTTTGCGTACAATACATGGATTTTCAAGGATATAACTCAGCCAATAATGTTATCCAACTAGCGTTTTCTGAGTAAGGTGAGGAGAGAAGTTTCAGCAGGGGATGTTTACATTCCCCTGTTTTTATTAGTTCTCTGAGAATGGAAAGTTGGTACAACATGAATTTTGATCTTACTTATCACCCAGCTCTTCTTAGATCCACCCCAAGGTCTCTTCCCATCTAACTTCATATCCTTTAAAAAAAAAAACCCTTCAAGACCAATTTGAGCTACCCAAATATTCCTGGATATCTGGCTGTCCACAGGGACATTTTCAATCACCAGGGGATACACTCTCAGAGAAAACTATCTCTTCCTCTCCCAGGTGCTAACTGTTGCCATTTGCTCCACAGCTAAGGGTAGGATGTTGTGCTCAGCTTCCCTCTCCATGCTGAAACTTGGTCTGGCTTCACCTAGCACAGGTCTTGTGCATGCAGTCACAATTTCTATGACTTCATATGTGCAGCTACCTGCTGTATATTTTCTTGTAGCCATCCTCCATTTTGTTTATTATACTCTTTACCTCCTCTTCCACAACGGCACCAGAGCCTTGGGAGGATACAGTATGTACCCCTTATGCTGTGTATACAAACCTGTTCTATTTTGCCTTCAGTGACATGTGTTTTTTTTACCTAAGACAATGTCTTACATTGGATTGTATTGCTGTGAACAGACACCATGACCAAGGCTACTCTTATAAAGAACAACATTTAATTGGGCTGGCTTATAGGTTCAGGGGTTCAGTCCATTACCATCATGGTGGAAAGCATGACAGAGTTCAGGAAGGCATCATGCTGGAGGAGCTGAGAGTTCAACATCTTGATCTGAAGGCAGCCAGGAGAAAGATCATTTCCATATTAGGCAGAGCCTGAGCTTAAGACCTCAAAGCCCACCTACACAGAGACACTCTTCCTCCAACAAGGCCACAGATCCTAATATGTCACTTTCCATGGGCCAAGTATATTCAAACCATCACAGAGGATGACTGAGGATACTTTGAATTTCCTTCCCCCATTGAAATGGTTTATGCCCATATCCAAGGAAGATAAAATGTCTACCCTACATCCTACCGAGCAGGTATATATTAGGATGAAATGAAACAAAGCATGATGCTGAATTTGGAAAACCTATAATTCATGGTATTTCAAAGTGGTCACCTTGCTTTTTTGTTCCGTAATTGGATGAGATTTGACACAGCCTTGAGAAGTTGTATCTATAGCAATCTATGACTGGACTCAGAGTGCTTGGAATGAGGCCTAGGGAATAATTTTTAAGTGCTCTCCAGAAAATTTTGATGATATGCCAAACTTAGAATTACTGATCTTGGACAATTTCTCCTTTTTGAGTAAGCATAGTCGATAATGTATATTTAACTACATTACTCTGTTAAAGAGAAAATATTGATCATTGGTTCCAATAATGGCACTCTTCAGTTGTTTTTAGGACAAATATTTCATGATTATTTTAAGGGTTCCAGAATGAGGCTGAATAGATGCTCCTGGATTTGAGACTTGTTTTATGTATAAAGTATACTGTTTACATATGCAGCTAGGAAATACTAATTGGAGGAACTAACTTCTCATTTTCATTACAAGCCAAATCAGGAAAATAATGCTTACTTTGCAAAATTGTTGGAAGACTAAGTTGGATAGCTTAGGCAAAGCCACTGGGGGGAAAGACTTTCATTAAAGATGATTTCTATTTTTTCCATCAAGGTGCCAAGAATAAGTGACTGACTGTTGAATGCTAATCCCTAAATAAAACATTTAGCCTCAGTGAATGCTTTAGAAGATGAGGCAGAGGGAATATAGATGCTGTGATGTCAGGAGGGCCATGAGTTGCCAGCTGCTAAGAAGGACACAACCATTGATACCATGAACTCACAATAGCTGCTTTTACATACAATGGCCCTGTACAAGACTGATCCAGTCAACTGTCAGTCATAGATAGAGAGGGGCTCACAGGGCCCTCTCTCTACTGAAATACTGGTTACTGATAGGCCCCAGGACATAGGGAGTCATTGTTTTTAGTTGTATATGTTCTAGTGATCTGACCATGTTCCAGTGGATGATTTCAAATCCATGATGACACAGACAGTTGTGGTTAAACTAAGTGGGTCATTAGACAAAACTAAACAGAAGGTACAAATGTAAGAAAGGAGTTTGTAGGAAGGAGGGAGGTTAACAGAGAAATGAGAAGGAAAAAGCATAAGAGTAATTGGAATGCAAGGTATATGTATGTGGGATTGTCCAAGAATAACTTTAATTAATAAAAAAAATCATTTATTTTTATTATAATACTTTAATATATCTGAGTCATAATCTTTTAATTTTCAGAAATGGAGAGCAGTTAAAATTCATTAATTATGACTGTACATTTTTGCTTTCTCTTTTGTCTTTTTTCATTCATATCTCCTGTGTTCAGAGTTTTAAATATGTAATTATAATTACTGAACATTTGCAAAGTACAACAGGTCCTCATACTGCTAGATTAATCTTGTGGAAAGTGAGAATGTTGGCAATAAGTCTCAAACTCTGAAGAAGTGGTAACCTAAGAAAAATCCAGTGTGACAAATGACCTGTTAAGGCTGTGGGCTTGAGTACATGCTGTAGGGCAGGACAGATCTGAAGGCACTGAACCAGAAAGAGTTAAGAATTAAGCCTTGAGTATGCTGCAGCAGAGGTCTCTCCAACATTCCTTCAAAATGTTTTAAGTAAGCATCTAGCTTTCAACGAGTCACCATTATTAATGAATGCTGGTCTTCTGTCTTTAAGAGTCTTGATGTTACTGGTCTTTCAGCCATGCCATTTCTATGTTAAGAGTTTTCAAATTTAGAAAGACATTTAGAAAGAAAACAGTGGAGAATAAGGGAAGCACAAAGTTTATTTCTGTTTAGTTGACAGAGGCCAAGTTACTA
This sequence comes from Mastomys natalensis, assembly GCA_021653895.1. Taxonomy (NCBI): domain Eukaryota; kingdom Metazoa; phylum Chordata; class Mammalia; order Rodentia; family Muridae; genus Mastomys; species Mastomys natalensis. Next base: position 304,270 of record JAJTUV010000928.1, on the reverse strand, counting down.
AGCTTTGAATTGCAACATCCATTTTCTTTCCAAATCGATTCAGGTGTACTTTGAGATACCAAGTCTAAGAATATTTTTTTGATTTAAGCTTCTTTATATGCAAGTTGGTGGCAGATGTTAGCACCTGCTTTTGTTTCCAAATCACTGCAGATTTTCTTGCTTCTTGTGTGATTCTACATTCATGTCCACACTAAAACTATTTCACTAAAGGTCATAATTAATAACTTGGGTAGAAAAACTCAAATACTATAAACACACACACACACACACATATATGTTTGTTTATGTAATTTTGGAATTAGCACTCCATAGCTCCTCAGTGCTCAGCTCTAAACAGAGGAGGACATTTCTGTCCTGCTCCAAGGCTCAAGGAATATTTTGGAAGTAAGAACAGAAAGAGTGTAGGAGATGAAAGATGGGGAGGTGTGTTATGAAATATTCTGTCTGCATATGACATAGCTGTTGCACCAATGAATACATAGCACTCATGGCTACCTACTTAAGACCTGCACAAAGTTGGGCCTATTCACACACCATCAAAGATATATGAGGTCTTACCCCTCCCTGTAGAGCTTAAAAAATTAATGGTTGCTAGGTAAGGAGAAATCATTTTTCTCCATGGTGCAGCCACTAGTAAATAAACACCATGCAGGCATTAAATGTACTGGAGTACAGGCACACACATGCACACAGGCATACAAACACATGAGCACACACATGCACACATGCACATGTGCTCACACACATGCACACACAAACACACACACATATACACACATACATACATACACAATGCACACATGCACATAGGTACACACACATACACACACAGAGTAGGCTGTAGATGGAAGAAGAAATGAGAGGGTAAGAAGGATAATGGGGATATGATTAGAGTACATTTGTGTGTTATGTGAAAAAGAATGAACAAGTTTAAAAAGATACTCGTTCTTATGTGTAATCTGTCACAATAAATATGGGAGTTCTGTATTAATGCATATTAAACAACAGTCAACTTTTTTCTCAACACACACAGTCCATGGTGTCTTTTCCCTTTCTGTTCCAAGATAATTACAAAGAGACAACATTTACTTAACAAAATATAAGTCGAAGGAAGAAAGGAGAAACAATGAAAAAGGAAGAAAATGATTTAAAAATTCTAAGAGATTCCCTAAACAATACAGGCTATTGCCATTTTTCCTGGTTGTTAATAGACATTAAAGGTAAGACACCACATACATCTGGCAAAGGACTTGGAAGAACTGAGCTGAAATTGACCCAGAAACCTGCTACCCAAGGACTAGTTAGAAGAAAGCAATCAGTAGTCCTACCCAGCTGTAAAACTGCAAACCACAGGGGTGGAAATATATCCCTTATACACTAATAGTGGCATTTGTATCTTGGTAACAACCTATAACTTCTACTTCCCTGGACCATTATAGTCTCTAACTGTATACTAAATACTTAGCCTTATACCAACAGGTAAGTATAGCTCTCATTCTCCATCATAGGGGCTTGTTTTTTGTATTTTGTTTGTTGTTTTTGTTTTGTAGATGAAGGTGATTACAAAGATCTATAGCTCTCTACTACAAGTGGTCAAAATACAGAGAAAGCAACTCTAGACACAGTAGTTTGTATGCATGTACATATATGTGTGTACATGTAACAATAATTAGAGATGAGGTAATACATTGAGTGGGAGTAGGAAGACAGACATGGGAGGAGTCAGAGGGGTGAAAGCAATATAATGCAGTACTCGTGTACAAAATTCTCAAAAAAGTAAACTATTTTAAAGATAAATTTAAACTAAAGAGAAATGGTCCTGATGTTTCTAAGCAGGTAGCTTTTATAAAGATGATGGTGATTTCCCTTCTGGAAGTGCATGGGAGCATGGGGAGCATGGGGAGCACGGGGAGCACAGGGAGCTATGGGGAACATGGGGAGCAGCCTCCCTAGACATGCTGAGAAAAGTGGAGCCTGCTTGAGAGAGAATCTGGAGAAGGCTCTCATTAGCTGACGGCTGTGTTGGACAATGCTATCGTCAGACCTGAAGGTAACAATGGATGGGAGGCTGACTGGGAGAAGAAATGATCCTTCAGAACAACTGTGACATTCGCCAGTCCCCCTCAAAAAATTGACCACTAGAGTTTTGATAAAGCATGGGGGCTCCTAGGTCAACCAAGTGGCCTGGCATTTGTATTTATACAGGAAGGATTCAGAGCCAAAACTTCTCAGGGAGAGAGAAAAAAACTCACACATTTGCAAATGATGTTGGCATAGAGGAGCCTGAATCCATCATGAAATACAGTGACCACTGAGCTGGTGAAGTGAATAGCAGGAACAGAGCTTTCTGAGAGCAGACTCAGGACCTTGAAAATGGGGAAGCTGAGAGCCTTGAATGTATAGATTTCTTCTCCAACATCTCATTATTTCATTATTGTCCTGTGTCATTGATCATTTTAGCCAGTAAGTAGGCACTAGCTGTATAGTAGACATGGTGCTTCGTGGAGCACCCTCAACTGATCTTACCCACATTCCAAAGACTGATAGCTTAGGCTGAAAAGAGAAGGAAGTCTTACCCAGAAACAGGTCCTAAAATTTGACATTTATGTGTTTACAGCTAATAAAATCCAGGGCTTCATTGTCTTGGTTGCAGTGAAATGGAAAGAATGATTAAGCAAGACCGTGATTATCCCACTGCCCGATGTGAGCAAATGCCAGGCATGCTGCAAATGTAGCTCCTTTGCTGGGCTTACTGCCTCCCTGTGTGCCTTTTGCTCAACTGTTCTCAGTAGAATGTCTAACTGTAAACAGCCATGGCAGTGGTAGGACACTGTTCTCTGTAACTTTATGTAGAGAAATAATAAGATCTCTGGTAAGATCTTCTCTTGCTATTCTCAAGCAAAATACAACTTTTCCTGCCACAGCTCATTGCTTCAACATTGGTCTGGATCTTTGACCCATTTAGCCAGTGTATAGGTGCTCACTGTGTAGCAGGCATAATGCTTTGCTGACTGCCCCAGACTGATCTTGAGCTGATTGTTGCCCTTTGACTAAACACTTAATACCATTTAGACAAGAGAGGAACGTAATTTTGGCAGCAAGTGATAGAGGAGGCCATTTCCTTTTAGGTCTAAGGATTCTGGTGCTATAATGACATCAATTATTTCTATAAAAAACCGCTGCATAAAAGGCTGTATTCCAACAACATGATTTGAAGAAAGATTTATTTATAGGTTAGCAGGGCTCTTTCCCTGTCTGGACGATTCATCTTTCCACAAAGAAATCCCAGGAGAACTCGCCTGACTCCTAGTCTTTTCACATTTGTGATGAAAAGAGGCACCCAGCTTTATAGTTAGTTATAAATGTCTCTCATCTGGGTGTAGTTTCTCTAGAGTATAACCCTCAAGATTTCTCAAAACATTAAACCAAACGGCAACAATGACCACCCTGAAAGCTAAATCAAGGTGAAACCAAGAATTATTTAAATTCTAAATTAATTTTTTTATAGCATAGTAACCTGTAAAGTCTGAGATGAGATATATCTCTCTTGGTGTTTGAATGGGCAGTGTTTACCATGGTTTGCTATGTGCTGCATGTCTTAAACACATCCAGTTTCTCATGACAACCTTAAAAGAGTATCACTATTTCTTTCCTTATTTCATATGAGGAGATCCAGGTACAGATGTCAGGCAATGTGCCTAAGGGATAAACGATGTGAATTTGTGGTATGAACTCAGGCTGAACCTGGGCTATGTCTAGCTCCATAGTAGATCTCTTAACTACTGCCCTGAGCTGGGAGAGGCACTTAGGGAGAAATATGTATCGACTGTCTTCTTGCTGGTTTTGACTTATATACAGCTGCTATTTCTGCTCTATTTAGGGTGGGAAGAAATTGAAATATGAAGACTGGAATGACACATAATTCCTTCCACTCACTGGAGAGCTGTGATGGGTGAACCCGTCAGGGGCTGAAGTTGAGGGAGGGCAGACATAGAGTAGCCATGCAGACCACAGGCAGCCAGATCGATGAGAACACTGAAGACTCAGCACGCAGTTGCAGTTATCCTGGTTCTTAGCTCATTAGCTCGTCTCTGACTTGGACTTTTCCTGGTGGCAGCGGTGGTACCAGAGGGTGGGCAAGCGGTAAGGGAGTAAATTTAGAACAGGTTCCGGTGAAGAAGGGATGGTGGAAACAAAGCGTGCCTTTCTGTCCTTTCCGGCTTAAGGGAGTTGGAACTGGTCAGGCCATTTGTAGTCCTCGATAGTTTCTCCACTGAGGAAATGAACCAATTGGAACTGAATCAGAAGCAGAAAGGTAGGTTTATTGAGAGGCAGCTCTGTGTGAATCCACTGATCTCACAGGTGGAGGTCAGGACTAAACCAAGGGCTTTTTATAGGTTTGGGCATGGGGTGATGGGGTATGAGCTAGGATGTGGGATTGTGTCCATATAAGGTAAAGAAGCTGAGCCCCCTAGGAGGGCACTAATAGGTTGAGTAGCTGGAAACGTAGAGATAGGGAGAGATAATGTCTTACCTGGAGTTTTCTCTTTCAGGGCAGGATTGGGGGAAGAAGGAAAAACGGGGTTTCTTAGCTTGTGCAGGGGATGAGCAAGGGTTCCAACCAAGCAGTCTGCAATCCCCCCATAATAGAAATGTGTGGGATAATTAAGTCAGGGTGAAATGTCTGTGGGGTTATGAAGGGAAGTGGTGAGGGTTTGTTTGGAGCCAGTTCATAACAAGTTAGCTTTGCTAAAGGATGGAAATGACCATGTCAGAAATGCTAATGGTGGCCTCGGTGAGCATCGGCACATGGGAAGAAAGCAGAGAAGTGAAGCATATGAGTACATAGAGGCGCTGTCCGTGTCTCATGAGGTATTCATGCTAGTCAACCAGGTATGTGAGCACTCTATCTTCGCATATAACATACTTCTGCATGCAACAGCCTTCTGATGGCTTCTTCCCCTGGTAAGCATACATATGTGTAAGCTTACATTCCCGGCTTGAATGAAAAGGAAAGTTGAAGCAGTGACACCTTTTGCCACCTGATAAATTAACAGCCTCTAATAGACAGATGTCTATATATATCTGCATTTCACTTTTCTCCCCATAAAAAAGGCTTTACATGGCCAGAGAAGTCCTAACTGTGACCAGGTAGGTGTGGCCTCAAGTCTGGAAAGAAGATTCCCAAACCCGCTGAATAAAGAAAAAGAGCCAAGTGTTTGCTTTGTAATTTTATTAATACCCACAACGTTTGCCTTTTGCCGTTTGGGACTTAGATAGATGACTTAGTGATGGACATTTACATCAGTCACTTAACTTTATCCTGGCAGTGCTTTGAGCCTATGTGTGGGGCTAGAAGGAAAGTAGATGTTTACCAAGGTCTTTCTTCTCTGACATTCTCTGCCTGTCTCTGATTTAAGATTTACTTGGCCATGTAAAGCCAGTGGCCGGTTTTGCAAGTGAAGGTATTCATGACAGGTCTTCTCTAAATACAGCTTATAAACAAACCAAGCTTTTCAGAAAAAAGTGCATTCAGAAACAACTCTACTTCCTGTATACCATTTTGGATACTAGTACTTGTCCTAAAAAGAAAAACAATGTACAAGAATTCTCCTGTGACTTTAAAGGACACCCTAGTTGGGGACATTTGGGATCTATGATGAAATCCTCATGGATGATTGGCTTGTGGCATTGTTTGGCCCTCCTTCCTCATCTGCTCTCTCCATTCTAACAGAGGACCTGGAATAGCTAAAGACAGCAGGTGCAGCCTGAGCCTCTGGGCTCTGTAGGACAAGTCATCTGTCTGTCTAGCTGTGAGTTTCTGCTGTTCTAGCACTAAGCCCATAAGTCCTGTTACCAGGGTGAATTTTAACCCCATGGGCCTGTGTCAGCACTGAGCTTGGGATCCAACTGCCCCACAGTGCCTACTCAGTGTTTTCTCCCCAGGTGAGACATCATTTCTTCCAGAAGCTCTTTCTGGCTGCTGGACAGTAATTCTGCCTATGGGTACTACCCTCACTATTCATCTGACAAAGTCCTTTTCAGACCGTCTCACATTGTATCTCTTGCCTATTAAACCATAAACACTGAAAAGCTAGAACAGTATAGCTTGTCAATTACACCTACCATGGTGTCCAATGCCATCTCTGTCTTTGTGGACAGAAATTGAACTAATTCATGTCAAGTACATAGTGCAAGTGTGGTCCAGAAGCCTCCTTTACTAATATTGCTCTTTGTATAGCAAACTCAACAAGTCTAGGTAAATGCTTGATGCCTACAGAGCAATTTACTCACCCAGTGGGCTGATTTGCAGGTAAGTCATTGTGTGAAGCTGGGATACCTTGATTTTTCTTATCTTCATCAGCACATTTTTGTACAAAATGACTTCCAGTTCACATCAAACAGTTCTGTTTTTGGATATTTCATGAAAACTTAGTTTAGAACCCATTTTGCTGGGTATAGTGGTATACATACACTCTTGATAACAGCACTGGAGAAGTGCAGATAGGAAGATCATGGGTTCTTGATAGAGGCCTGTCTGGGTTATCGTGAGATATGCTTTAAAAAATAAACTAATAAATAAATATTCAGAAACCTCTTACTATTTGAGGTTGTCATCTGAGAGACTTAGGAGCTGTAGAGAAGCTAGTGTTTAGGTGATAGACACAGGGTAACAACAGTGACTGAAAGGGGAAGATAGAAAGAGAGAGAGACTTGGCTGGATTAAGTGGGTAGGGTACCAAACAGGAGGGAAGGGAGAAGAATTGGCATGGAGTAGCCTGACCAGGTACTCACAGTATATATCTAAGCTCTTAGTGGAAAATAAACCAAGTGTGTATTTGGTGGTATACCTTCTCCTTCCTCATGCAAAGTGGAGGCAAGCATCAGCCCAGACAGCCCTCAGATCTCCTTAGCTTTGCTCACATCCTGCATTCTCCTCTCTTTTAATTAATAATCAGATTTCTCTATGTGAGTGACCGTGCTTCCTATAGGAATTTTTCATATCGTTTCTCCTAGTTCCAGCATTCCCCATAGGAGCCCCCAGAGCTGTCACCCTCCCTGGCTCCATGCACAGTTCTAACCCATGCTCTCTGTGATGCCACCAGAAGGGATTTTCTTCTCTGTGTCTAAGTTATCATATCTAGTTTCCAAAACAAATAGTCCCAGTGACCAGTGACCAGTTCCCTCAGCCTTATCAGTTAACACCACTATAAATGAGTCGGCTGCATAATCCTGAGCTGGCTACATGCCAGATGGGCGGGTACCGATGGGAAGGGTCAGGTCATTTACGGACCTAGAGTTCTTCCCAAGAAAGGGGCAGGGCGAAGTATGAGGAATGTGCTGTGACTGGTGTAAAGACATGGAGCTTGGTCAAAGAGCACAGTGGGAAGAAATGTGGGTCAACCAGTGACCTTCTCTGAAACTCCCCTGTGGACCACAAAGGGTGAGAGGAGCAAGGTTTTCCTGACCAGTTAGCAGGGCTCTGCAATCTTGCCGCAAGAAATGTGTTCTAATGGCTTTGACCACTGAGGTGGCTTTGAGAACCTAGCCTTTGGTATGTGCTACTGGTTAGTACATATATAACTTAAGATGTTGAAGAACTGTCTCCCACTGAGGGAATTTATCTATGCATAAAAAAAGATCCCAAAAAGGGGGAAGTGCATTCAAAATACTCTGCCAAGAGATGAAGGCAAGGAACAGGAATGAATGCCCTTCTCCTAAAGGATAATATTTCTTAGCTCTTAAATCTGGTTTAAGTACAACCAGGTGGATACTAGAGACAGGGAGAGGGCAATGTAAGGAGACTGGAACCAAATGCCAGGTCCATGAGATATACCAGGTGTTTCCAGGTTTAGAACACTTATCAGAGTGCAAACGCGGTTCTCACAGGATTTGGTTGGGAAGGGGGTGAGGAACTTTGTCCTTCCAAGTCCCTGAGCTCCTAGGTCAGGCCTTTGTTTCCTTTGTTGTTGAAGTCCTTATGTATTCTTTCAGTGTCTTGTCCATCATCACTGGTACAATTAACACTTAATACATTTAAAGCACACTTCCCTAGCTAAACTATTGAAAGCATAAACAAAGACTGAAATAGAAAGAACTGGAACCATGAGTCTTTGGCATCCTGCATTTAGATTGAGAGTATGGTAGACATGATGAGGCTTGCTTTTTTTTTCCTTTCAGCTTTAACTTCATTTGAAACAGGGTCTCATATATCCAAGACTGGCCCAGAACTTATTATTGGATGCCCTTAAACTTCTGGATTATTTGCTTTTACCTTTTAAGTGTTGGGATCATGGGCGTGTGGCACCATGTCTGGTTTATCTAGTTCTGGGGACTGAACCCAGGGCTTCCTGCATGCTAGAGGACCACTCCACCAGCAGAGGAGTAGGCGCCAGGCATGCTGCAGAGCCTGCTGCTATGCAGAAAAGTCACTGTGCCCAGCCTTTGTGCATCTTTGTCTGTTGGAAGACACAGGTATAACCTAAATAATCATCCACACTTGTAACCATCAACTGTGATATGAGCCACGGAGAGCAAGTGCTGTCTGCTCACAGACTTGCCAGCAGAGTATGCAACCGGAGCTCTGGTGTCCTAGCACTGCCAGGTTCCACACTGGGCTCCATGGAGACCTGAATCCAAAGGTTAGTCTCTCTTTTATGAAGTTGGAAAGAGGAAAATGAAGATTAACTCAATTTCTCAAGACTTGATTGTACAGTAAAAATTTTATTAGGTTCATGACAGTATATTTTTTTTTCTCTCAGAGAAGCTGTGGGTGACTCCTTTCTCGGGTCACTGAGCATTCTCATTAAACTGACATGACTTTGACTCTAATTCTCTGAGGTGGAGACATTTTCCAATCTTGGAAAAAAATTAACTTTATAAAGGCCCCATAGAACTTCAGATGGTATTAAATTGTTTCACTTTAGTTAGGGATATCATTTAATGTATTGAAATAAGCACTAGCAATAAAAACAACATAATTAAAAATAATCAGTACAACAGTCTGTTATTTAACAATGAGTTAATTAAAACAGGCATGGATATAAGACATATTTTTCTCTCTAGTTATTTTTGTTAAACATCTTTAATAAATTCTCAGGAAATTAGCTCCCTAATTTTATGGCCAAAATGATAAATTCCAAATAATAGAAATAATGAGACATTTTGATTAAACTCTACTATAAACTGACCATCCAGAATTTTTTGTATTTAAAACAGGCATTGCTAAACTTGTGACTTGCTTTACGATCATGTTCTCTTGTAATTTTAGAACTTAAAATTTGATATTATATTGTTAAACTTTATTTTTAAAAAGTGGGACCTTCACTTCCTGTTTTTCATGGTCGGTGTGGTGATGGGTGATCTTCGTTTCCAACTTGACTGGTTTAGAGTCAGCCAGGGGCCCAGCTCTCGATGCATCCTGAGAGGGTATTTTCAGAGGCCTTTAAGGGAGGAAGGGAGCTAATCCTGAATGGTGGCACTGTCCTGTGGACTGTCAGCCCAGGCTGAATAAAAAGGAGAAAAGACCAAAGCGTGTTGAAATAAAGATTCAGCTCACAGCTGCCCAGCTGTGGATGAAACATAACAAGACTGTCTCTCTGCCTCACTCTCCAGCTGTGGTAATGATGTCCATACCATCAGTCAAAACAAACTTCTTTTCTTTCCTGAAGAGATTTTGTTGTACTGATGAGGAAAACCATAAAGCCACTTGCCCACTGTCCCCACTGTCCCTACTTGTTACCTGTCCTTTCGCTACACCACACATTGACCTACATAAAGTCGGCAATGAATTTGTCATTCATTTAGGTAATAGATCCCACCTGATATTTCTGTCTATAAAAGACATTATTTTAGTGCTCAAATGAAGGCTTAAGTTGTAATTTCACATCACCAGAGTGGGCTCATTAGTAATGAATGGCTCAGGTACTGGTTTGATTCTCTTAGCATCAGAACACTGTGTTAGCCAGGCCGGCAACTATTTATAGCCTGATCACACTTTTCCAGAAAGTCTGAAATTCTCCAGAGGGCACTGGTCACTAGGACGAGTCTGTCTGTGCCGCCATCTTGTACCATCTGATTTCTAGCTGGTGTGTGAAGACAAGCATGCTTGCTTTCTGACAGGGAAGAGGAGGGCATTTTCAAAGCAAGATGATCGGGCTATGAGGATTCACTCTTAATATGGAATCCACTTCCTTCAACTCTTGACTATGAACTTCCTTTCTCTTTCAGTTTCATAGTTAACTTATGACAGTAGATCTATCCCGAAAGAGCTTGGCTGTGCCCATCAGCAAGTCCTACGTCGAGACTTGTATCCAGCCATGTCTCCACATTACAGTGCCCAGTGGTGGGAATGCCATACCCATGCTGACCACCGTTACGAAAATGAAATCCCAGGAATGGATGACCGAGAATAGATTCATTTCAAAATAGATTCTGTTTTACACTTGATACTTTCCAACTTAAAGACACCACAAGACACAGCCAGTGAAGGCTGGCTTGGCATCTGCTTCTTCATTACCAGTGAGGTCCTTTCTACCATCATCTTCAGCACCAGATTAGTCATTCCTTCAAGTCTTAAGTATTGAAGATGCTTTTCTCTCTCAAGCTGTTCTCTTCTGATGGATGGTGTTGGAAATGATGGAACTGGTAGTGTTTCCATTTTTACTTTGCTTTACAAACAACTTGAAGAACAATTTGTGAGCCAGCAGTGTCACTGTTGGATATTCTAGCCTTTACATTGACATTCTCGTTTTTCCTTCCCTCTTATGCCAATGTGTCTTTTATGTCACCTCAGGATTGTTGAGACTTAAAAAAGGTTAGCAATCAATCACGCCAAATCCAGTGTGGGCACCGTTTTCTGACAAATGGTCAGGCCCTAGCAGTTTTTAGAGTCAGCATTCCAAGAAAAGAGGCTGGGAGGTAAACACCAGGTTTCTTTGAAGCTGCTTTTATGTCTCTGAACCAAATGCCAGGCTTCTTGGTGCCATGCCATTGACTTGAAAAATGAAGGGGCCCAGATTCAAAGGGGGGAATTTACCCCTTGTAGGGAAGCAAAAACACCTTGCTTTTACAGAATCCAATCTTGTGAATGTTTAGGGAGATTTTGTTTTCCTACCTCAGTAAACAACCTCATTCAGAAATTCTGTTTTGTTTAGAGATGATCACTTTCATTTTCATAACTTCCTGTCTTAGGATCCAAGCTTTACAAAATAACAGTATATAAGACAAAGTGACGTGTTTACATGCATCCATGTTACGTTCCAGGATGGCACCCCTATGGCTTGTAGAAGTCTCTATTAAATCTCTGAGAATTCTCCTGAGGTCCTTATTCCAAGCCTATCCCCAAGAATAGGAGATCGAATAGCAAGTAAAAACCTTCATTGCAGGTTGAAAGAGAATACAGAAAGGATACAAATTTATATTGAGTACCATGAATGCTGTGTTTCCAAATGGCAGTCCGTTTCCATGGGTCCATAGCCCTACAAAGAATGTAGTTGGCTTTCCTTGTAACTTTCCATTCCAAGTCGACTGCTGAGGAATGAAGGTTTCAATGTGTCATTTAAATTTCATGTGTTGGAATGTTCATCCTAGATTCATAAACTTAAGTTATTTGGATAGCACACATCAGCCTTTAAATCAAAGCTTCTAAAGTCATCTGCTGATAATTTTAACCAACTCATAATTATCCGAGATGAATCAATACTTTTTTCCTTGACCTATAAGAGATACTTTGAAGTACATAATCTTTCAAAGAGATTTGGAACTTGGAGAAACTGAATTGGCTCTGGACTCTACAAGAAGCACCCTAATGAGGTTCTGTAGAACATACTGTCTTGGGCTCAGTAGGGAAGAACACTTGTTGCTCTTGTAAAGGAGCTGGATTCGATCCCAGCACCTATCACAGTGGCTCACAATTACCTGACTCCAGTTCCTGAAGATCCAACACCTATTACTGGTCATCACAGACATCAGGCATGTGTGTGGTGCTTATACTTACATGCAGTCTGTCTGTCTGTCTCTGTCTCTGTCTCTGTCTCTGTCTCTGTCTCTTCTCTCTCTCTCTCTCTCTCTCACACACACACACACACACACACACACCCATGCAATCTCATCTTAAAAAAATATACTGTCTTTAATGAGCAAACGAAATCTCTAAAAAATACAGAAAACTCAACTCCTCCCCTCTTATGGCTGTTTCACAAAATTAAATAGAAACTGTGGGAAAGATTACTTTGAATTTTATCCTTCTCTGCTCTAAACTTACATAAATTGATTGGTAAGAATGTTTCAAAGGATTCTAGTAGTTACCCAAAGTAACTAAATGTGTTTTTTCAAATTAACAGTTTTGATTTTAAGAGATATTAAGGTTTTGATTTTTATCTGAAAGGGTTACATGTGAAAATCTTAGCAGAAACCATCAACCAGCTCAATATATATATATATATATATATATAATATTATATAATGGTGAATTAAACAGTTAAGACTGATGAAATTTTCTGGAAAATATTTAAAATCTAAGACCTACAGATCTGCAATGTAGGCAGATATTGCTAAATTTTCTCAAATTTTTTCTGATATATTTATGTTTTGATTTGTCATAGAGAAGAACTCTTAGCTGCAAATAATAAAAGCTATTACAAACTCTTTAAAACAGAGCAAGAACTGTTTTTAATACAAGGACCGGAGGGGTATTCCAGGGTCTGTCTTTCTTCATCTTGAGTCTGCACACTCCAGTCTACAGAATGCCTCATCTGAGTTGTGTGTTATGTGGTTATTTATTGTGGCTAAACACAATGGCTGGCAACAGGCAACTTCAGAATCACTTATCTTACCATCTACTGCATTGATAGGAGGGAGAAAAGGAGGGAGGGATGGACAGACAAACAGATGGACGGATGGGAGGGTGGGCCTTCCACATAAGAGCACTCAGCAAACACTCAGACCCGTCCTGGTATGCTCTGGACTCTCTCACAGGTTGCAGAGATTTTGGTCAGCCTCATTTAAACAACACAGCCTGCGTTCTTTGTAAGGAAGAAGTGCACCTGTCACCTGAAGACGAGATGTGGGGGTGGGGGGATGCAGTACTAGACACAAAAAGACAACAAATCATCAGCATTTGGCCATTTTACAGACGGAGCAGGAATTTAGTGGCAGATTTATCTTGCTTTTTTTAGTGCCTTTCACATATGCTTTTGGGCATATATTTATGTACATTTTATTTTGTTTTGTTATATATTACATATATAACATATATGTGTATGTATATATATATATATATATATATAATATGAATGATTGTATTCATTACAGGGAAGTTCAGTTTTTACTGCGAAATATATTCACTCAGTGCTTGAGCTTTGTATAGCCCTTGGCTTTGTCCTTGTGCTTTGGAAGCTCTAAACTATAAATAAATTGTTTAGTGTCTACGTGAGGATAGAAAAGAAAGAAATATAGAATATAAAAGAGAGAGAGTAATTCTTTGCTGATTTTATGATATGACCTTAAAAAAGCCCAAGGAATACAAATTGTTCTCTACTACTACAAAACATCGAGAGATGTAGCATTTTAACTAAAACTACTCAAGCATTTTTAATGAATATCATACAGTTCTCACATGAAAGTAAAGCTGACCTGTGAGCTCCATGCACAGGCCATGACATATAAGGCCCAGGAGCATACACATCATGCACACATGTAATAATACATTTAAAAAATATACAAGCAGATCTACTTCTCAGAAATACTTGGATTTGAGACTGAAAGAGTAAGCCCATTGAACTATATTTGATATATACATTTTTAAATAAAACATCTAGAGAAGCATAGTATATATGCAGAAAAGGGCACAAATAAATTATAGAAAAAATATAAATAAATGTCACAATGCAAACATTTCAGTTTTTCAGTTCCTAGATCAGGAAGGCAATAGCTATAACTAGCAATCAAGAAGTCCACCTTTCCTCACCTCAGAGCCCTGCCCTGGCTCCTCACACTGGGGATTAACTTTTCCACCTTCTCAAGTTACATAACTGGGAGCATTTGGCATGCATTCATTTACATTCATCATGTTTCATACAGTATTATGTCTGTGCAATTGATCCATATTGTTGAGTACAGTTGGTTCATTTGTATTACGTGTTGGTATTCTTCTATTGTATGGCTAATAAAACATTTTCTTAACTATTCCCAGTCTGTTGTTGAGAGATATTTGGGTTGTTTCTGGTTTTGGCCCATTGTAAAACATATACTGTGTGCATTTTCCTGCATTGTTTGGTAGAGCATCTGGATACAGAAATGACGGGTTTCAGTGTATGTATACAGGCAGGTTTGGTAGATGGTTCAAATTGCTTAGCAGGGTGGGTGTGCTGGTCACACCTCCACCAGCAATTAAGAAGTGTGGGACTGCGTAAGGGTATCCTGGTTCTTGACTGGGCATGGGCCTAGAACCCCTAGACTCCAAGGGAGAAACGGCAGGAGTTCGGCTACGTCCCCAGAACTCAGGGTCCTAACAAGCAGTCTAATCTCCATAGACCTACATTGTTCAGTCACGAAGGCATTACAGCCCCTCCCAAAGTGCACAGGTAGAGCGTGTAACTACAGCCTCAGGCCCTAGGGATTTACATACTAATGAAGGTCAGAGGGCGGAGCCAATTAAGCATTCCTCCCTCCCCAGACCCTTCCTACTTCTCCCTCCCTACTTAACTCAGGTCTGCCCTGAGTTTGGGGGGTACATCCAGACCCATCTACCATCCACCATGACAAATAACCCTTTTGAACCAAGGACTTCCTCGTATCATGGGCCTGCTGGGCCCGCCGCCGCCAAAGCCTCAGCCACTGAACCAGGCCTTCCTCCGGTAATGTGAGACCCGCTGCCTGAAGCCTCCAGGAGCCCCCATCTACGAGTCCCAGGCCGCTGCTGCCTCGCCATTTTTTCCACAAAGAGAATTCTAATTTTCTCTTACATGTTTACTAACACCCTGTTGCAATGCTAGTTGTAAGTCTAGTTAATTAGAAGGTACATGTGTGCATATAAAGAAGGCAGTTAGTCTTCATTCCCTGGCTAGTTGGGGAGCATTATTTCATGGGTTAATAATCTGTTTTACTCTATGGAGCACTTATTCAAAAATTTTTTCATTTTTCCACTATCTTCTCATGGAGGTGTAGGAATTCTTTATAGACTCTTGTGATAGTTTGCATATGCTTGTCCCAGGAATGGCACTATTAGAAGGTGTGTCTTGATGGAGTAGGTGTGCCACTGTGGTGTGGGTTATAGACCCTTATCCTAGCTGCCTAGAAGCCAGTATTCTGTAGCAGCCTTCAGATGAAGACATATAGAACTCTCAGCTCCTCCTGCACATGCCTGCCTGGATGATGCCATTCTCCTGCCTTGATAATAATGGACTGAACCTTGAACCTGTAAGCCATGCCCCAATTAAATGTTTTCCTTATAAGACTTGCCTTGGTCATGGTGTCTGTTCACAGCAGTAAAATCCTAAGAGCAATTCTGGATGCCCAAAAGATACACATGCACACAAGCTCATATACATGCTTAGACTGGCTTTATCATGATGTAATGAGCTTATTAAACACAGAGACATCCTTGTTTTACTGTAATTCTGTGTCTTTTCCTTCCCAGTTCACGCATCTTTATTGTGAGTCTCTGGGGGTGTGCCTGGCCCTTCACATCTCCATGTGAGTTTTACAAACAGCTGATGATTTTCTGTTGAAGAACTCATGCTGGTGCTGGAATTGCCTTGAGTCTGAATTTTAGGAAGCTCTACTCTAGCCCCTGAAGCTACTTAAGGCTTAGACCTAAAGCAGTAAGAGGCACGTGAGATCTGCAGGGATAGAGAATTTTCTGGGGAAGAGAGAACCATGTGCAAAGACTCCGTGTATAAAACGGCTTAGCAACGAAGCAGAAGAAAAAAATACTGAGGCGAGGCAGGTGAGACAGAGTCAGTGGAGAAGGCCACAGTAGGCAGCTGGGGTGAAAACAGAACCCAGAAAACAGCCATTGTTGCTTTACTATTGAAACATTCTCTGGAAACACAATTTTACTTTACCATTTATTCAACTTAAAAGGTGATTTAACTTTTTAAAAAGCCTCAGAAATCCACACAGCTATAATTTTATTCTCTTTGACTCAATCTAAAGAGTGCAATATGAGTGTTAGTGTTGTTGAATTCTTACATTCAAACTTGGACTGAATACATCTGCAAGTACTTTCTGAACCTGTGCAACTCCCACAATTCCCTGTAAGGAGCTCAGCACCCTGAAACATTTCTCTGGAACTTGCAAAATGTCTCTCGATCTGACTCAGTGTATGTTCACTTCACGACACCTTCATTCTTTGCTCACAGGAAAGCCACAAAAGAGATGAGTCAACTGTTCGTGCAGGGGTGCGATTCTGGGGCCATTGTCCTCCAGCGTCCTCAGGAAACACTTGCTACGGAGAGCTCTTTATCAAAAGGTCTTTTGTTGCTTTAAGGGCAAGCTCTAACCTACATAATGACTATATGATTTTGAATGCTTCAAAGCATCTTTCTATTTTCAAAAAAATAAAGTGCTGCCGCCTTAACAATTGCAACCCCTCTCCATGTATGGAGCCTGTTCAAGCAGGCTCACTGCTGTTACATTCGCTTCAAACTGGGACCCTTTACAATGACTTCCTATCAGAGTCGCGGTGAGTAAATCCCCAGCGTGTTGTCTTCATGCTCTGTGAGAATATGGTTTAATGGTTGAATACCATAGTTACATTGTTGGGCCTTTCCAAGGACTCAGATGATAACCAAAGCTGAAAAGCAGATATTGAAGGCCTTACTTATTCCAGAATTTAGGGGAGCCAAGTTCTTACAGAAATAGGAGGGGTGTAAAGAGAAAAAGTAGAATTGCATAAAACAATGGGGGAATTTCCTATGCAGGAGTGACTTATGTATCAAGCAGTGGTTTCAGCCATCAATTCACCCAGCTTTGTAAGGCCCTAATAGACTTAGCCTCAACCACAGGTATGGTCTGGAAAACTCATGTCAAAGGCTTAGTAGATCAACATCAGTTTCTTTGGGGAGAACATATTTATTCTCGAATCTGAGCTTTGTTCTGAACTCCTGAACCATTATTAGGATCTATTTCTCTCTATCCCTGACCTTGTCCCTGTCCCTGTCCCTCCCCCTTTCCCTTCCCCTCTCCTCTCCTTCCCCTCCCTCACCCTCTCCCTCACCTTCTCCCTCTCCCTCCTCTTTCCTCTCTCTCTCTCTTTCCCTTCCTCTTCTCTCTCCCCTTTCCTCTCCCTCTCCTTTTCCTGCCTATAAGATCATATACTCCAAACATTGAGTTACTGTTTGGGCTCTGTAAAAACAGGACAGGTCCCTGGAACTTTCATTTTTTTTTCACATGATTTTTAAATGTCTTTCAGAAGACTCTTTGTCCACTAGGCTTGGATGGTGGTGGCCCCTTGGGTGGTGGTTCTGGAACACCTGCAGTGTTTGTCAGCCTCTGTTGGATAGTGGTATAGGTAGCAGGCTTAAAAAAAAATCAATGGGAGCAGTACGACATTCCACTTGTCTCTTAGTTCTAATTCTCTTCCCTAATGTTTTCCCTTGTTCTAAAATCATTTTAATTAAAGTACAATCACATCACTTCCACCTTCCATTCCTCCCTCCACCCTTTCCACTTCCTCTCCCTCCAGTTCCTCTCATTTCTCCTCCTTACTACCCCTCAAATTCATGGTCTATTTTGTATGACCAAAACTATTCTGTGGATATTTCTACCAGAATCAAATGTATAAATCAGGAGCAATTGTAGATATGCCAAACAAATACAAAACACTGGGGTGGTATTGATTGCTTGTTGGTCCCCAAATCCCTGTTAAGACTTAATAGATGATAGGTCATGAGGATCAATGGAATTATTAAGCACTACTTCTAAGTACTGCTGACATAGCAATGTTACTACACACAACAAATAATAATTCTAAAGTACATCTGCAAGTGTGTGCGCAGCGCACTTTCCTATAATCCCAAAACTTGGGAGGGGGAGGCAGGAGGGACAGGAGTTCAGGGTCATTCTAAGCTATACAGTAAGCTTGAGGTCAGCCTGGGCTATATGAGAGCTTATTTCAAAAGACCAAACCAACCAACCAACCAACCAACCACAATAATAAAACCCCCATATACGTCTTCTATGTAGTTATTAAAAGAAGAAAATACACACACACACAAACTTCAGCAAATAAGAGTATAATAGAAATCATTTTCTTTCACCTCCTCTGGTGAGAAATGACCCCCTTACCTAATCATCTCTGGGTAGCCTCACTTTACAATTTCTGCTCACTTTGCAATTCTTGGCTTTAGGAGCTACTACTTGTTTCCTGATCCCGTGGGAACCATCTTATTTAGTATTTTGCTACCTTCTTATCTATAGGATTAAAAAGCAGAACATGAGTGTATTCTACCTATCTTCGTAAAGGAGGCATATGACAGGGAAGACAGTATACTTAGAAAATATCACTGAATCCTGACTTTGACAGTCTGTGACACACATTGGTGTCCCCTTCTAAATGCAGAAAACAGGGTCTTGTGGAGACGGTAGCTTCACATAAGAATTCACAGCAATTATGACAATATGCACAAGCTTAAGCCAGACCAAATCCCTGTAAGGAAAGGAAAGGTGGGCATGAAATCCCACCCCTAGTAAGGAACTTTGATGATTGACAGCCCCTGGGAGAGCAAGAGTCAATTTTCTCTGAGAGTACAGGCCCCAGTAGATTTGGGAGGAGTTGGGGGGGGAAGTTATATAATCAGCATATACTATATGGAATTACCAAATCATAGTACAAATTTAAATGATGAAAGCAGTATAAATTATCACCTGTCAGTTCTCTGTTGGTGCAAGTGGGGAAGATGCTTAGTGGTGTGTATTCCTTGTGCACAGCTTTGGTGGTGATGGCTGCTGAAGTGGACGAAGCAGATGCAGCCGTGGGGGCAGCAGCAGCAGTGGTGACTGCAGTGGTGGTGACAGAAGCCAGTGCTTAAATGGCTGTTTTGTTCCTTTGTGGTTGATACCATACTCTTGAAAAGAGTCAGACCAATGTTTCTTAGTGGAGAATTCATCAATTTATTTTTATTATAATAATAATTATTCTGTATTTCATTCTGTCTCTGGCTTCTGCAATCTATTGACAAGATCCTTCCCACATATGTTTGGTGTCCAGCACAACATAGCTTTTGGACCAGAAGCTGACTTTATAGGAAACATGCAAGGCTAATGTCCATAAAATCAAGTACTCTTCTATGTTCCGTTCTTCCTATCAACTGGGTTTACAGAACAATGGAAAAGCCTGCTCACATTTTTGTGAAAACACTAGCTGGATGATATTTTCTTTCAGAGTTAGTGTTTGTCCAGCTGGATGCAACACATCTTAATACCCTCCAGATTGGAGGTTGTAGTGTTCTAGAACCAGAAAAATTCACACATCTAGGGCTATAGACTGAACGTGGTTCCACACAGCAGCTTCTTATTGTGATACTTCTTTCCAAAGTCCATCCGTCATCAGACTCTGAAACCTTGAGCTTGACTGATTTAGGGAATTCAGGTCCCAAGAGGGATATGCATCTGCAGAGAGACACAGCAGTGTTTCTACTGAATTACAAACTGAGCCTCTTACTTACCTACCCGAGGTCTTTATAACACTGAGTAAACTAGCCAATAAAATTAAACAAACCAAAAACCCAAACAGAGTCTGACTAAAGGTGAAGGACCTTCATTTTCAGTGCAAGATTTGTTCTCCCTCTAAAGTAGAGGAAGGAGGAAAGTAGTGGACGTGAGTTGTCCTAACCCTAGGGGTCTCTGGCAAGTCCCTTGAGACCACCATTACCATGTAAATCTAGAAAAAAGATCTGGTAGTTCCATGTGGGTGGGGCAATCAACACTCTGCTTCCTAGAAATGGAAGCTGTGGTGAGGTTTTAGAGTACTGGTTGAAGAGAAGAGGTTCACAGAATGACAGGGCCACAGAGAAGCACATAAGAACAGCCACGGCCCAGGCTGCTTGCTAGACAACTGCTTCCTCATGCCCACACATGTGTGTTTTATGATGACCCCTTATTCTGTTCACTTCTCCCACTACATTTTTTGAGGTTAAATTTAAACCTTTGAAAGTCACAAAGACCAGAGTAGAATGATGTCAGCAGGAGACAAGATAGAAGGATCTAGAAATTCCAGGCTTAGAGCTGAATGCAGGGACTGATGTAATTTAGGGCTCTATCGGTTCAGGAATGGGAGAATGGGCTTTTGCATAGAGGTGAGGTTGCCATGTATTAGGCAACAAATTGGTTATTTTGCAGAGCTAATTTGGGAGAGAAAAGCATAGTGTCTTCATGTGCACAGCTCATGCTCCCAAACCTTCTCCACATCCTAATCTTTTACCTTCCTGGTTTTGCTGGCAGCTCCAAAACCAAGTAATCTCCCCCCACCCCTTTTTTTTTTTTAAAGTTTAGGGTTGAAGCGGTGGGGTTTATCATCAGAACTGCTTAAATCTGGATGATGCTGTGACTTCGTTTCTTCTAACTGGCACTGCCTGTCTCCTTGTCATCCTTTTGGAAGCTGCCCTGGCTCGCCATTTTTAGCATCTCTAAGGGGATTAAGTTCCCATCATCCTCTGGAGATGCTTTCATAGACATCAGAGGTGCCTACATGCAGCTGAGTGACGGCAATTGAAGTATCTAGCTAGACCTCTTCATTTATCAGGTCATGGAACCCTTTAGAAATAATGCCAATTGCCAGCTACAGACACTGTTTTTCAGTGTGGGCACTATAGAGTCTTTGGGGAGTGTTGGGGTACCCACTCACATACAGTCACCTTGGTCCACATAGATACTGAGAATATGATGCTTTAATTTAAAGTTGATTAATATCTCTAGAATATAAAAGCATCCTCTTCCTCCCTTTTTCCTCTCCCCCTTCTTTTCTTCCTCCTACTTATTCCCGCACTCTCTTTTAACTGAGGCCTTGCAAACATCCACACACACACACACATACACAAATACACACACATGCACACATACACACATATACACACATACACACAAAACATTCACACATACACATCACACACACACACATATACACATACATACACAGAACATACAGCCACACATACACACAGATACACACACACACACACACACACTACACACACAAATTGCTAGTAATTTGAGTGCTAGTATCTGGCTTTTTAAAAAGTACATTTTTTCTTTAACTCCTACCTCATACCTAGCAAAAGTTCATCAACAGTACCTGAGGGTTTAAAGAATTGTGAGAAGTCAATAAACCTCACAACTTGAATACTCCTTCCCCAACAAAAAAAAGTAATTATAGCAAAGCTAAAGCAATTTAACTCCAATCACGGAATTTGTTATTGAGCTGCTCCCTGATAGCAGGTAGTAACATTCATTAAAGGGTCAGCAGGATAGGAACCAGGAGAAACTGCTTTTGGCACCTTCTGGCCATATGCAGTTACCTCTTAGATTCTACTAAATTACAGCATCTTATCTGCAAAATTAAATTTTCTTCCAAAAAGTGAGTAAGGTGAAAAAAATCAGCCAGAGGAGAAAGGAATGCTCCTCTAAGATCAGTCAGCAGATATGAGCCGCACAGAGAGGCCATTGAAGGATTCAAGATAAGCTTATCCGAGGACACTGTCTTCTAGAGTTCTGCACCCGCCCCCGCACTTGCTGAAGCATGTCGGGAGGTACAGGGCTGTTGATCTCATGGAAACATACGGTGAAGCCCAGTGAGCAGACTCTGCTGCTACAGAACTCAGTGGGAGGACAGCTTCCCCTCAACTGAGAAACGGGAGACAGTAGCCGGAGCCATTGGACACCACTGGAAGCCGAGCCTGTTCCTGTAGCTAGATGAACAGGCTAAGATGCATCTAAATAGACCTCAGTTTATGGGGCTACGGAGACGCTCTGTTGATAAGGTGCTTACCATGCAAGCATGAGGGCCATGCCCTGGCGTGTTTGTAACCCCTATACCTGTGCTGCTGCACATGCTATAAACATGCACGTCCTCACACGCAAACACGCACATGTGCACATGCACACATGTGCCTTAAAATGTGTTTATGAGTACTACTGCTTTCAGGATGAGGGATAGCTACCCATCAAGTGCTTAGAATTACAAAGGATCAGTGATAACGATGACGACGAGAAGGAAGGGCATGTCAGAGAATGTCAGTGTACTGACATTTGATGGGGAACCAGGTACCAGCCAGAGCAAACTTCCTTTAAACTTTGGATGAACTAGACTCTTGCTAAAATCCATAAAAACAAAAAGTATCATTCTTCAAACCAACAGAGGCATTCCAAAATGTATTTAGAAAATATTTAAATTTAGATTTTTATTTTCATTCTTAACTTTTTTTTTATTTTGGAGTGAGAGAAAACATTTCATAGTTAAGGTATTTCAAATATCCTAAAGGAACAGAGAAAACGTGTAACAAAACTAGCCTGTGACTTTGGCCTTTGGATATTATATAACTATATAAAAAGCGATCATATTTTGGGGAGTGGAATGCTATAAAAATGCAAAACCTGTGAAGAGTATTTTATGCGGTATCATTTTCTCAGACACCCTTGAATGATGGCATTAGCTCCATGGAGGTGGATAGAGAAACTGAGGCAGAGAGTGTTGAATAGACTTACACTCTTCATTCTTGCAGGGAATAAAAAGCAAATATGTGCATATATTTGGGATCATATTACCAGTTGAACAAATTTTGCACCAGTCAGGTGCTACCTGCGTCTCCTTGCCATTTTCAGAATGCTTCGCTTTGCACATTGTGTTCTGACATTTGGGCACACAGCTGCAATACTGATAATCAAGATAACATGGAGAATAAAATCCGCACAAAGTTAACACATTAGAACTTTTCCATGAGTAATGTGCTTCCTGAGATAAGCTTTATTGCATAGAAGCGATTAACAAGTTTATGGGCTGTGTCGTTCATGTTCCCCTGATCGCTGAGCTCGCTGGAAAATGAGATGGAAAAGACATTTGAAACACTCTCCTTCACATTCCTTGACTGTCTGGTCTGTGTCAGATTCGTATATTAGAGAAGATAATTCCTGGAAACTTCTCTGTCCCATCTTGAGATACTGGCATCTGCTTCTTATGGTCTAAGCCAGCATTATTTTGTAGACCAATGGCAACTATATATCATACCAGAACACCTTTAAGTACTAAAGAAAACTTTAACACAGCAGGTGGATGACCCTCCTGTGTAGAATCACACATGCCAATCAGACATTGGTCTCGAGAGGATCTTGGTGAAAACTAATTGTTCAGTCTTTTCTGTGGCTCTGAGCTCTTGCCATCAAATATGTGGAATGTGGCATCTCTCCTGGAGTAGGAGAGTGAAATGGACTATATAGTGTGCATCAAGAAAGAGCTTCACTAACTAGAAAGGATTTCATACATCTAAGTTTTATTTTTCTAAGTTGTAGTGAATTGTTTGCATGCGTTGAAAAAAATGACATAAGAATAAAAGCATTCTTTTGATGCATTTATTTACTTAATAAGATTCCTTAGTAATTTCAGCAGCTATTTTCAAGGTAGAAATAAAATGTTTTCATTTCTCTTAGGCTATTTATGGTGGTTGTATGAGAAATATTTCCCTGGGCCTTTGTCACAACCCTGGACAGGGAGACTGAAGTCCTAGATCTGTGTACAAGACCATCATGAACTCCATGTCTCTGTCACTCCTGTGAACTTCTTTCCTATACAGCAACAGCAATGAGAAGATGACGGTGCCATCTCACAGAATCACGGTGGAAAGCCAAAGAGAAAGCACTAGTGAGTGGTTATAAAACTCAGCTTAAACAGCACATTATTCCTCTTACAATACTAACCATAGCTTGGTTATACTTTAAATGGACTTGCCTAATAAGAATAGGTTTTCATTTGGGAGCATTCTTTCAAATGTACAGTTAAATGAAACCATTATATCAGTGCTTGCTTGCAAAGGCCAGCAAAAATGGCTTTGAAATGTGCAGCATCTTTAGTGCGGTAGCCATTTAAATATAATTGGAATGCATTATCTCAAAACATTAGAGGGTGAGCCATTAGATGCTTGATTATTATTGCTAAAAATAGGTTTCTTGGCACTGAAAAGTGTGACTTGAGGTATTAGTGTGATACCGAATGAATTCGGTATCATTACCAATATGCTTCAAACTTTAAGACATGTTAGCATAGATAATGCTCTTATTTTACATAATCAAACTTTCAATAAGAACTGACAATTTCCCACAGAA
The DNA here is from genome assembly GCA_021653895.1 of Mastomys natalensis. Classification (NCBI taxonomy): domain Eukaryota; kingdom Metazoa; phylum Chordata; class Mammalia; order Rodentia; family Muridae; genus Mastomys; species Mastomys natalensis. Next base: position 279,955 of record JAJTUV010000928.1, on the reverse strand, counting down.
AAGCCAGATAACTGAGCCAAACAATCTTCACTGTATTGTTCTTCAAAAGGTTATGACACACTTGCATTTTCTTAAGTAATCGACTCAAATCACTATTCAAAAGGCTTTGGGAGGCTTCAGTTATGCATACACTCTACAATAAGTCAACAAATTATACATATGATGAGAAAGGTCATTTTTCTCTATGTAATACCAGAAGAGCTTCAGAAGTGAAGAGCTACAGCATACAGCACCCAGAACAAAGGATAACTCACCAGGAAAGAACAGGTCTCTGGAACAAAGTTCTCCCAACACATCTGGAAAGTCATGTGGAAAATATCCCCCTCCAATCTAGACCTTTGATATTTATGTTTTAAGAAAAAAGTTCTAAATATTCTCCTCTTCCTGAGTGCTTCTGGAATAGTTTATTGGCAAAGTATCTTGATTAAAATGCTGACCCGTTCTAAGTAAACAGACTTACCACACAGAATTCATGTTTTAGAATAATCGATGCTTCTCCTTTGGGATAATTTCTACCGGACCTTTTTTCCTTTTAGTGGAACACACCAATAAGCAATATTGGAAAATTCTGGTCTTGAGCTGGAAATGAAGTGGAATGTTATGTCCATTGAAGGGCACGTGCTGAATGCACTGCTTTATACAGATTCCATTCCGGACAGCAAGAGTGAGTGAACATCTCCCTTCCCAATGTCTGCATGCCTTCCATTCTCATCAGTGGGAATGCACCAGTCACAGAGGCTCCGTCTCCCATTCATGCCATCAAAGAAGGCTCAGATAACAGCTCACAGTTAGCACTGTCTTTAGGTAAGAGAGTCCAGCAAAAGTTGGGAGAACCACTGTCTTTTGCTGGTACCAAATGGGAATCATGAGGATTACCCTGGAAGCCTGAACATGGGACATCTCAAACCTGAGGCAAATCATGGTCATGGGGTGACAGCCTCTTGCTGGCAGTAATCTACCATGAGCACTCAGAGCGCCATCAATAAACAAGGTTTAAAATACCCCTTAGTCATGATTGTATGTGAAATTCCACACATTGATAGCGTCTCTGTCTTCTTTCAGAGGTGAGAAATTAAATATATTACATTCTTGGGCTATTAAATAATTGAACAAATAGGTAGTCTCAATACAGTTGAGCCCTCAGCATCATAGGTTTGAACTTAGTGGGCCCATTTATATAGATTATTATGGGTGGGATTTTTTTTTGAGATTTGTAATAATTTGAAAAAGCTAGGAGACAAAAATTAAGAAAAAGATAATCCATAAATACAGAAAATATATATAGGTAGTAGTCTATTTTATTGCTTGTTGCCATCAGACATATACAGAACTGTACCAGAAAGCTGAACTTTATCAAAACATACACTCCAACGCTTACAGGCCGCCCATGTTGCCATACAGAGAAATTAAATAAATGGAAAATGAAGGTACTAGTTCATAACTGTACAAGATAAGCTGTGGTCATCCGTACAGTCATGGTAACCTCATGGTCTCCTCACTGTTACTGTAGTATGAGCTCAAGCATTGCAAGAGCTGGATCAATGCTATGTAGTGGCGTTATCTCCAAGCAGGGATTTGTCTCCAGTGACTACTGTCCAGCAAAGAAAGATCTCTCAAGCTCTCCCTATTCTCGTCGTTACACAGCACCAGAACATACAAATTGGATTAACTGTTTATACCCTGTCCCATCAATAATAAGGAATCATAAATAGGGTTTTAGTAGTTAGATCTGTGAGAGTCAAAGTTAGTTGTAGTGAATTTTTGACTAAACATTGGATAGATTTCCTAACCCAAGTTGTTTAAGGGTTTGTGCATATAGCCAAATTTGCCATACTATGAACATCAGACAACTCTATTATAGATTTGCACCTTACTGCCTTCGAACTTCTGATCCTCCTGCCTCTGCCTTTCCAGTGCTGGATAACAGGTACACATTACCATGCCGTACAGATATTGTAGAGATTGTACATTTCTAAGAAGTTTCCAGGGGATTCTGTATCTGGCCTCTGAGTTGCAAGGCACTAAACGTTTGCTTCTCTGCCTACCATTTATTCCACTTGGAGGAGGAAGACTGGTTATTGAAGAATGAACACATGTTCAGCCTCCAGTCTCCCATTGGGAGAACCTTGGTGTCAGGGGCAGTGGCATGAGGCAGTTCCCTTGTGATCTGCTTCTCTTGCATTCTGCCCAAGGGTGGTAGTGCCTATCTCTCCATGGAGCAAACTCCTGAACACTTTGTACTTTTAGGAGAAGCAAACCCTTGATCAGAGACAGATACAAAAGGTCAGCCCATGTAGTAAAGGTAGCATATTAGACACCCCTTTGGAATTGTGTCTAAATATGACTCTTTCCCCAGCAACACTAGCAAAGAAACTGACATTTTTGACTTCAGTTTGAATTCTGTGCAGGATTATCAGTTTGTTTTGAATCTCATGGAGGAAATTAAAATAATCTATCTTGTAATCTCAATGTGTTGAAACACAAACCTTCTCAGACAGGGCTCAAACTGGCCTTCTGGTTGTCTGGCATGTATATTATCTACACCATGAGATTTGGGGCTCCCTTTGATCAGCATCAGGGGTAAGACACAGATGAGGGTTATTTTGAGTAGGGTTTTTAAGCGAGTCAGAAACTACTGAGCAGGTTTACATTCCTTCAGAGGATGATGGTTGGATCAAAAGACAGGCCTATTTCACTTATGGACCAGAAAAGCTCCCCATAGGGCCAGGCCTGGGGCTTCTTCCTAGGGAAGAATGCTGAATAAGAGGTTTGAAATTTCAAGATTGATTAGCCTTGGGTAAGGCAGGTCCTATACAATGTTCCAAGTTTGATTAATTGTTACCAGTGGCTGTCCTTTTGAATATACTATGGTATTTTATTACTCCATCTCTACCTGTATGCAAATTTGCATCCATTCAGATTTACATTGTGACACAGCATTTAATTCAATTGAATCCAAAATTTAGATTTCAGACCATGTCCAGTTTTATGGCCTCTTTAGTGGTAATCATCCCAACCCAGATCAGCTTCAAATGGAAAGACATGTGGTGTATTTGAGAGTATTGTCTGCCATATCAGATGGAGCAGTACTCATTTTGGTTCTTTGAATTATTGAAAACATGTGATTCACAGATTAGAGTTTGTTTCATCTTTGAATTTCTATTAATTCACCTAAAATATGAGGAAATGTTCAAGGGTAAATGAGACAGGTAAATGACTTGTAGAACAGGCAACAAATAAATGGTGGTTGGTAATGTCCACTAATAGAGGGGCCTCAATATCTATTTCTTGCCACAATCCCTGAAAATACACACAAGGACCACCCCATTCTGCCTTGTCACATATATCTGAGGTCAAGTGCTTATTCATTGTTGTGTCAACTTACAAAAAGGATGAGAGTGTGACTCAGCCTCACGAACGCATCATAACACGACATTACAGGATTACGTCATGTTAGCTTCCCTGCTTCCTTCTTCCCATCTGTCTCCTGTTCTTTGATGTAAGGGGTCTCTGGGAGCTTAGCATATGAAGCCAGGGCCTAGCCTGAGATCTCTGTCCTACAGACAGCCAATTTCTGAAGACCGAACTCACAGTGAGACAATTTGATGCCTTTCACGCTGAGAACAAGTAACCAAATTCAACAGCAGGATGTTACCCCTTATGATCAAAACACCAGAGATTAGGAACGTGCTAAATGTTACTTGGAGGATTTAATAATATGCAGGCATGTGCTACAGTAAGAATCATCTTCCTCTTCCTTCTTTAAACACCCACAGGGAAGTCACAGAATCAGTCTCTCCACATCTTTGCTTGTCTCAGGTTCTTAGAGAGCATTTGAAAGTTGTGATATTTTGAACAGCACCTACTACTTCCTCATCCCTGGAGCTTGCTGCTTTTGAGTGAGTTAGCTCCATGATGGCATGCTATCAAAGCCTGTGTGGATAAATGCTAGCAATGCCCCAGACCCCACTCCCATCTCTAATGCAGATGGCCCTGGCAGTGTGCAAACAAATCCCTTGCTTTCTCACAGTTCCTTGAGCTTCTTATGGGTCAAAAGTCACACATTCTATAGTCTGAAACCACTTAGAGAATTTGTTCTTCTTTAGAGTTTTAGCCATGATCTTAAAAATAACTTGCCATTTTAAGATGCGTTTAGGGATGCATTTGACTAGTAGATTCTGAGTCTTCTGGAGTTTTCAGATAATATTAGAAGTTCTTCTTTCTGGTCCCAGAACTTCCAGCAGGAAGGCGTAAAATGTTGTGTATGGGGAGAAGAGAAAGAAGGGAATGGAAAGGAGGAAGGAAAGAACAAGGTGATGAAAATGAAGACGATCATGATACGAAGGATGATGATGAAGAAGAAGATGTTGATGAAGGTAATGAAGAGGATGAAGATGATGAAGGAAATGAAAAGGATGAGATGATGATGAAGATGATGAGGAGAATAGGGATGAAGAGAACACTGGCAATTAAAAAAAAGACCCTGATGAGCATAACGTAAACCACTGGAAACTCCTTCGATGTTAAGAGTTGGTTTAAAAGACTTTGGCAGTGGCAGGTGCCCATGTGTCCTTAGGCAAAGCTCTTCATCTGTTTAGCTCTTTAACTTGTCCCCAAGTCCTTGAGGAGTACCTGACACCAGATAGATGTGTAAGTGTGATGTTGGTTGAAAAAAAATCTGTTAGACACCGTATGTCACAACTCATTTGTTTGAGCTCTTAGTTCTTGTTAAATATGCATTCTTTCTTTTATATTTGATGCTTTAAAGAGTGAATAAAAACCAGTATCCACCTCATCAGTCCCCACGCACACCACACTTCATTAGGCATCGCCCACATCCCAACTCATTAGGCCCCGCCCACACCCCTCCATCTTATTAGTCTCCACCCATACTCTACCTCACTAGGTCCCGCCCACCTCTTGCTGAGGCAGTTGGTGGCTAAATGGAGAGAATTATGCGAACACACACAAGTTCAAACCTACTGAAAGTCGCTTCTGTCCTGTTCCAGAGCCTGTCCTCCAGTCGTCATCCCTGTTTCCAGACAGATAGATAGCATGTTCAAGAGCCTGCTTTTTGATGGCTTTGGACTCGGAACAAACCACGTGGACTGCTCCCTGTTAGTATGAAGTGTAGGACTGGAGAATCACTCTGTAGAAGTGGCTCTGGTGCTGCTGTGTATTCAGATGATGAATACTGGCCCCCAAATCTGGTTGTCCACCCCAGTGGGATACCCTGGAATATACTGCTTATTGTTGTGTAGACCTTGGTCCCAACTTAGTACTGATTGGTCAATAAAAAAGCTAGACAGCCTGTAGCTGCACCGAAGAGAAGTAGAGGAGGAGGGGAGGCAGACAGAGAGGGAGAAGGAAAGCGGAAGGGGAATGGGGAGGTGGAAAGAGACGGAGGAGGGAGAAGTGGCGACAGAATGGGAGGGAGAGAAAGAAGAGATCACTGTGGGGTGAGCACATGGCCTGAAATTCTGGTCTGACAGAGCAGGAAAGTCCCACGCAGAATATTACAAGTGATATCTCAGACATCATGTCAGGCAAGTAGACAAAATAGCATAGAGGGGTGATGTCTCCCTGGTCTACTGCTTTAACGCTCATTATTATAAATCTAAAGGTTTCTGTGTCTTTTATCCGGGAATGAAATGGTCAGAAATGGGTAGAAACCCCAAAAGTATTTAAAGACAACAAGGAGTTGTAGCAACACCAAGAATGATAATTACCACAACATCACTCAAGTGGTTAAGAGCCCTGGTTGCTTTTCCAGAGGAGTTGAGCCCATTCCCAGCACCCACAGAGTGGCTTATAACTATCTTAACTCTAGTTTCAGGAGGATCTTCTGACCTTCATGGCACTTGATACATAGGCATACATGCAGACAAAATAGTCAAACACAAAATTAATTATTAATTAATTAATTAATTATAAATATTTTAAATATAAACTGTTACATTTGTAGATGAGAAACTTTATCATGGACATCTGTAGCTAATAACATTTTTAAAAACCAATTTAAAATGATCGCAGGTTGTTATTCCCCACAGCTCTGGGTTCTGCTCAAATGGATCCTTCCAGTGGACTGGAGCTTTGAGGAGCTTTCTCTAGTTCTCCACATTCTCACTTTTTATTTCTTCATGATGATTTCAATCAGTCATACGGACATACAATCTGGACAAATGTGTCATGGTTTTCTATAACGGATCCTAGAAATTGACTAAATATAGTTTTCTTCCAGATGATGGAACAGGAAACTCAGAATGTTTCTCTGCAATTCAAAAGAATATCCAAAGATTAATAAACAGCAACTGCAGTGATAGAAGCAAAACAGAAGCCTAGAATTTTTTTGTTCTCAAAGGCATAAGGTTGCTTTGTCAATAATGTGAAAACTGTTGTTTAATTTTTTTTATTAGTAGAACTGATTTGTAACAGTGATTAATATACTTCTTATTCTTTTGTCTTATGTATAATTTTAATAATTTTTAAAGGAAACTCTTGTAGCCCATTGGATAATCTCTGAGTCTGATCACACAGGAAACTTGGCCCAAGTTCCTGTTTAGGGTACTGATTGGTGGTTTGGAATAGGAAGGCTAAGCTGCTGGCTTCTCATTTCACGTCCTTAAAGACCACACTAAGGTATTCTGTTTTCGTAATGTTCTTTTAATGTCCCAAGTCCAAGGGCAATTTTGATGTAAAAATTACAGCTTTGAACTTCTTGAATATTTACTTTTTAACAACTTAGATCCTTTGATACTTAGGACTATCTCTTTTAACTTGCAAATATATCTCTGATGACCATATACAAATGCTTTGTCTTAGACATCTGTGTTTTATGTAGGAAATACTGGTCTTCATGTTTTCTTATGCCTTTGGTTTTGAGTCAACATAATTGTTTCGCATCGGAGACCACTGTGTATATCTGCTGCATTCTCTATACTGACCTGTGTCGTATCACATGTCACATATACTAAAAGAACAGGCGTAACCGTAATGGTCTCACTGCAATATCCAGAGACCTAAACGTTGGGCACATTTGCTTCCTCATGCTCAGAGCAGAGATATGGAAAGGAAAGAGAAACAGATGTAATATGGTAGATTTAACATGAGAATGCGCTCTGATAGAAATGAGCAGAATATCTGCCAAGCTGTAAGTTTTAACAAGCTTTAAATAACTCGACACACAAACCTTTCTCGATGTTCTCATGGCTCAGAAGCAGGAGGTCTGTCGATGTGTTAAGTGCAGCTCTCTTTTGTAGGTGGAATATTGTAGACAGAAAGGTGATCGAAGAGTAGAAGGAAAGGAAAGTTGAAATATTGATTTTGTGACTCATGTATATGCAACAGAAGATCACTGTCCTGTTTTTTGTCTGTGTGATCTATTTAATGTCAGTTGTTACCAACAAAATACATAGTACACACTTCGTTATATGATAGCTAAGTCCAATTTCCTTTATTGATCAGGAGGCAAGTAATAAGCATTCTAGTTCCTATGCCATGACTGTTTTGTCTGTTCCTTACCCCAAAGCGCCCTACAGACCTAGCACAATGTGCCTAGAATTCCTTGCCACCAATGTTGGCCTGACTGAATTTTAGTTAATACTACAAAAAGGAAAGGTTAGTGGTGAGGCCTCCAATAAAACATGGCCCTCTTCTTAATAAAGGCAGTAAACCAGCTGGCCCCATCTTTGACCTCTGCTTACTATGATAATTTTATGTTTGAAGGTGGAGAGGTTTGTGACCATAAAGACAATCGGCACCAGGCTAAAGATGATCACCCACACCCTGGATGGACAGAGGGTGCTTCCTGCACGTGCCTCATCCCTGACTGTTTCCTTTCAGCATCTGTGGAAAGTCAGATCTGCAGACTCCAGCTGGCTTCGGTGCCATGCAATCAAACACACCTTAAATAATGCCACCTGAATTGACAGATACTTCTATAGTGATGGCAGGGGCCAAATGCCTTATTGCCTACTGCTTCCTGACCTAGAAATTGGGGATTTTAGTTTGGCTCTCTTTTCTGCCCTCTAACTCCCTTAGCTCATCTTTTTGACACCATTTGAGCTTGCTCTGTCCTCCTTCATACCCATGATCTGACAGCCATGATACTCTTCTCCTACCCTGCTTGTCTTTGTTATGGGCAACCATAGTTCTCTGCTCTCATTGTAGACCTAAAGGGACCAAGACATGGTGGACTTCAATTCTGCCACTTCACTGATTAAGAACCAGGAGAAAAGATATTAAAATGTTGCCCAGATTTAAAAAAAAAAACACCAAGTTAAAGCAAGGCTTATTGACAATCAGCTGTGTGTGTGACAAATACTAATTACAATGGCAAATATTGATGTCATTCAGGTCCAAGGCTAATTATCATTTATGCTTTATCAATATTACTTTCTCTGCTACACAATGAGGAAGGCTTTTTAAACATCTGAATCTAACTGATGAGGAAACCTGGGAACAGAGAAACAAAGTAATATTTTAGGATCACATACCTGGTTATGCTTGGAGAAGTATCTGGGAGATTGAATACTGACATTATCAGCCTTCACTGCATGAACTAGATCAGTCCATAGCATCTACCCGAATGGATTTCTCTAATAGCATACAATATAGTCGTCATTGAACAACACGAAGTTTAAAACTAAATAGAAGTTCACTGAACAAATGAGAAACTGTTGTAACTTACACGTTAAGTCATACCCTGGGAATATAATATGGTACAAATATCAATTTTCCCTTCAGAAACCTACATTCTCCATGACAGAAGACAAAAATCAGCAAGTAAATAAATTATTTCATATATATGCTATCAAAGCATAAAGGAAGCAACGTTGAGTAAAACACCCAAGAGCCCATAATGTCTGAACTATGCCCGGAAGGTCAGCATGTGCACTCGGGCATGTACATGGGAAATCCTGTATGCTGTGGCCAAAGGGTAAGAAGGAGCTTGGTGCCCCCTGAGGTGCAAGGAGAGAGGTATGGCTGAAAGATAACTCAGGGGATAATACAGCTTCAAGTAAGCTGGAGGCTTAGTTGGAAAGCAGCAGTGGGAAGCCAGCAAGCGCTTTAATGAATAAGAAATAGGGTCAAACTGGTGTCCTATAGACAAGGCATTTTTAAAAAGAAATTTTGTTTTTAAAATTTTTTTTACCATCTTCATTTTTTGCATTCTTTGTTTCCATGCCATTCATAATAAACACCAAATTTTTTAAAAAAAGAAAACCCCAGATTCTTGGCTTATCACAAACACTGTGGGCACTGGGAACCGTATGGAAGCTGTCTTCCTCTTTGTTTAGACAGTGTTATCCCTTGCTTCGGGTGAATAAGGACGACCTTTGTTATGAATTCAGGACACTGGTATGTGGAATTTCATGCATTCTTGCTCTTCTTTCTATGTTTGCTTGAAAGTCTATCTCTGAATAGGAAGTGCTATGCAACTTTTGCTGAAAATATTACAGCCCACTTTTCAAATTTAGTTACAGAAATGAAATCCTTTCCTGCAAGGCCCAAAGTCCTACCTCTCTTTAAGTCCCATTCTAACATTCTTATCACACAGCTAAAGACATTTTCCTTTCTATTGTTGTCTTTTAGTCCTGGAGATGGAGCCCACAGTCCTGTATATGCTAAGCAAGTGCTGTATCACTGGGATATGTTAATAAGATGGTTTTCCAAAACAAATAAAAAAATATCCAGGGACTCCTCTGTGTCACATTAAAGTTGTGAGACAAATCAATGGTAGGTAGTTATGTAAATGGTGGTGTCTCCACTCTGCAAATATTAATGACGGTCCTTATTTTTTGTGACTCATTTTCCTGCTCGGACCCATTAACGTGTTTGACTGTCCTGTAGACATAAACACAGAAGAAAACATGTTCCACTCAAAGCAGAGTCTAGTCACAGTGACTTTCTGCCACAGGGCTATGTGACATGATACAACGTATATAGAAACAAATAATGAAAAACAGGGTCACATGCTGACACCTGAGACCACTTGACTTGTGAATACCAGATCTATCTGAAGCAGGCTGAGGACATTTAGCTTCTGCTTGTGATGGACACGTGGCCTTCCTGGATGGTGCCTTCACTTATCAGTTTACAGTATGAGAAAAATCTGTGAATCAATGCTAATTCTATTTTTTGTAATGCTATTAATGACTGAGAAGAAAAGGAGGTCCTATGTGGCTAGTTTTTCTACATCTAAGTGCATGCATAGACTATTGGTTCATTAGTGGCTCTTTCTTTAATTGTTGGAGTTTATGTGTATATGATGTGTGTGCACATGTTCATGTGTGTGTGAGGGTATGACATGGTATTGTGCATGCATGGAGGTTGGAGGACAACCTCAGGTCTTGCTCCTCACTGTCTGCCTTGTTGAGACACAGTCTCTTACTGTTTGCCATTGTGTACACCAGGCTAGCTAGCTTGGGATGCTCCCTCCAGTTCTATCTTACTGCAAAAGCACTGGTGTTACAGGTGTGTTCTACCATATCCTGTTCTCATGGTCTCTGAGCATCTAAACTTAGAAGTCTCACCCTTGTGCGTTAAGTACTTTACCCACTGAGTCTTCTCCTGTCTAAGTGGCTGTTTATTGAAGGCCGTGGCAGCAGTGAAATAGTCAATGTAGTTCACCCTCTTTACCTAGAAGTTTTCTGAAAAAAAAAAAAAATGTCCTAATTTTAATAGTTTTCCTTCCTAAGGTTCCTATGTGCTGCCACATGGCCCTGAGCTACTCTGTCTTTCTAGATCCCATTTTCTACATTTAGATCATGTGCTGTAGGCAAGAAACACTGGCAGAGGTATTGACTGTTCTGAGACCAAATTAGAAGCTGGGAGTGAAAGGGTTCTGCATACTATTAGGTACACATTAAGTTCTCAGTAGAAGCTAAACCCTGACTGCTACTTAGAGAGCAGAGCTTACATCTCAAGATTAAAGTGAAGGCAGGACGGTACATCGGCAATATCTTTTCTGGTGTTTTTATACTCTTCCTCCAATTTCAAGATGAGAAAATTCCACAGATTTCTTTTCTATTGTCCATGTATACTTAATTTGGAGAAGGTGAATGGGAATTTGAAAGAAATTTAAATGACTAAATTTAGAGGTTACCGTACATTATGCTATTACTTTTCCTCTTTCAGCTGATGTGAATTTCCTTTCCAACTTTTCTTAATCTATCTCATCAGCTGTGGTCCTGAACTAGTCTTTAAAGCAGCAAGTTGGATCTGACTTTAAAGGCTGCTTGCCATGATCTTCTTGCTGCCTCAAGCTTCAGCCTCCCTTCTGTGGGAGTGCAAGTCTGGTGTCTCTTCTCAGAGTCTCTCCTTTGCCTTCCTCTTCATCTCATTAGGCTGTTGCCTCCCTCTGACCTCATCCGTCTGTGTCAGGCTTGAGTGACATACCCTGTGGCAGGTCATGGGTTTGTTTCCCTGGTGTTATCAAAGGAGGGTGGCTGTTGGTAAAACACAGAAGTTCAGCTGTATTGGTCACTGTGGGATCAACCCTGATGAGTGGGAGGTATCTGGGTTAGTTAGGATGTAAGGAACCCCTGGGACCCTGGTGAGATAAAGAGAAGTTCATTTTGACTTGTGGGTGTAGAGGTTAAAGTACAATACTGGGCAGCTCCATTGTTGAGGGCTTCTGGTAAAGTGGCATGTGCTGTTGAGAGCCATGTAGGAACAGTCACACATCTTGGCCAGGAAGCAGAGCGAAATGGAATGGAATGGAGTTGATAATTACGTTTACAGGCACACTCTCCATGATCTAGATGCCTCTCACTTGGCCCTACTTCTTAAAGATATATACTACTCCATGCTACCATCCTGGGGGGCAGGATGAGCTTCGAGATTTCAAAACCCCACACCAGGTTCAGTCTCAATCACCGCCCCCTTCCTGTCTGTAGGTCAGGATGTAATGTCTCAGCTCTTGCTCCTGCTCCTGCTCCATGCCTGCTTGCCTCCATGCTCCCTGCCTTGATGACCATGGGCTGATCCTCTGAAACTGTAAGCAAGCCTCCAGTCAAATGCTTTTTTCCCTATACGTTTCTACATCAGTCATAGTGTCTGTTCACAGGATTTGAGCAGTAACTAAGGCTGGGCAGTAGAATCAATCTAGAGATATTAACCAAACCAATGTACCTGAATAAACATAAATAATTAGATTCATAAAATTAGAAACAAGGAAATGAAACAGTGGGTATTTGAAAATGATAAGATCATATACAAAATTCAATCAATAAGTACTACCAAGACTTGTATAATTAAATAAATTAAAAAAAATTTTTTTACAATATTTACTATTCCATTTCTAGAGAGAAAGAATAGAACACTTGGTAATAATGTAACAGAAAATTGTGTAAAATGGTCCTAGATAATATGTAATTTTTCACCAACCAGTAAAAGCATACAAACAGAAAGATAGATCTTGCTTTTGGATAGACCGTTTCATATCACAAAGACACAAACTCTTTTTTAATCTTTACACATCGCCAAGTTGCTTCTAGAGTTTACACGTAAAATAAACTTTTGAAATCACATGGACCACACAAAGCAAAAAGGAATGGAGAAAGAAAACTAGCTCTAGAGAAAGCAAAGTCTGCCAGGGTAACTTGAGGCATCTGAGCTTCCAGTGGGGCAGTGTGGAGGCTGGAAACAGCAAGGTTTCCAGGGACAGAATCAAGCTGCCTTCTTAAATGTGGTTGTTTCTGATGCAATTTAGCATAATCCTTCTGAAGACACACTCTAAGAATATCTAGCTAACTTAAAAAAAATGCATGCACTCTCATTTAGCGCTTCTAATTTTAGGGGCTCATCAAAAAAACATCCTCAGAAATATGCAAATCTGCACAGCTGTGTCTGTTATAACATTTCTTTAATAGTAAAAAAGAAACAGTCAATATATGCAGAAGATGCTCCAACATATAGCAAGGACATATGCTCCACTATGTTCCTAGCAGCCTTATTTATAATAGCCAGAAGCTGGAAAGAACCCAGATGTCCTTCAACAGAGGAATGGATACAGAAAATGTGGTGCATTTACACAGTGGAGTATTACTCAGCTATTAAAAACAATGAATTTGAGAAATTCTTAGGTAAATGGATGGAACTAGAAAATATCATCCTGAGTGAGGTAACCCAATCACAAAAGAACACACATGGTATGCACTCACTGATAATTGGATATTAGTCCAAAAGCTTGTAATATCCGAGATACAACTCACAGATCACATGAAGCTCATGAAGAAGGAAGACCAAGCGGGGGTGCTTCGGTCCTTCTTAGAAGGAGTAACAAAATACTCAAAGTGAAGGCCAGAAACTGAAGGAGGGGCTGTCTGGAGACTGTTCCACCTGAGTATCTATCCCATGTGCAGTCACCAAAGATAGACGCTGATGTGGATGCCAGGAAGTGCATGCTGACAGGAGCCTGATATAGGTGTGTCCTTAGGGGTCTGCCAGAGCCTGACATATACAGAGGCAGATGCTCACAGCTAACCATTGATTGAACTGATCCAGGGGTTCCCAATGGAGGAGTTAGAGAGAAGACTGAAGGAGCTGAAAGGGTTTGAGGTCTCATGAGGAGAGCAATAATACCAACCAACAAGAGCTCCCAGGGTCTAAACCTCCAGCCTGGGAGCACTAGGGAGGACCCATGGCTCCAGCTGTATATGTAGGGGAGGATGGCCTTGTTGGGCATAAGTGGGAGAGGAGATCCTTGGTCCTGTGAAGGCTGGATGCCCCAGTGTGGGGAATTTGAGGGAGGGGAGGTGGGAGTGGGTGGTGGGAGGGGGCACATCCTCATAGAAGCAGGAGGAGGGGGCATGGGATGGGGTTTCTGGGTGGAAAGAAATAAGGAAAGCGGATAACATCTGAAATGTAAGCAAAATATCCAATTTAAAAAAAGAAACTGAAAAAAAAAGAAACAGTGGAAAAAAAGAGAAAGAAACAGTCAAATGAAAGTATCCAACAGTAGATAACTGCTAAGTGAAACGCTGAAATAGCCAGTTGAGGAACATGACTGATAATGAGGTTGGTCCTTAGAGATTTGCAGCGTAAATTTACTAAAGGCTCTGAGGAATCTTGCAAGAAGAACTCGATTCCAGTTTGTTTTAAGTTTCCCCCAATTTATTTGACCAGGATAGTCTTATTATTTGAGGAAACCAGGAAATGCAGGTGTGCTCTCTTCCTGTTCTGTGCTGTCATTCCCAACTCATGAGCTCTAAACCCAAGATAGTCATGTCCAGCTCCATCACTGCCCCTGGGCTGACAGCATCCTTATTAGATTATATGCTCTGACACTCGTTTCCCTTAATATGAGAACTCAGCTGGCTGCTGACATCCACTTCAAATATCATAGTTGATATCATCTTGGTGAAGTAGGTTTTTGTTGTTTTTCTCTGTATTTGCCATGACTCAGGTATAGTTCTCTAGACATTAGATGGGAAGAAAAGTGTCATATTATAGTGAAAACTTTCTCTTTTCTGCTATATCCAAGATTTGTAACATTGTGGCTGGAGGTTCTCAAGCTTCCTTACACATAAGTTTAAAGCCCAAGTTTTCTTCAGTTCACTGGCATGCACACGGTATCTGAAACTAAAGAGGCACACGACTTCCATGCAGTTAAAAGCCTCTGCCTCTACAGACAGAAACTAAGAAAACAGATTCTGGGAACTGTAAAGGGTTGTAAATCACCAAGTAGTGAAGGAAGAAAAATTTTGGAGCAAAGCCTTGGGGACCATCAGAGGTAATTACAGGGATATTATTAATGTTACACACTGTTCCATGGCAGCTGGGAGAGAAGAGAGAAAGCATGTTTGAGAGGGACCGAGTCAGCCAGAAGGAGAGAGTAGCAGGCAGATGCATACACTTCTAACATGGCTGTAGAAGTCAATAACTCCTGGGTTAATTACCTAAAGGTATTAGCGTATGCAGCCATTCACTTATTAATTCATAAGTACACAATAATTGATAATACTAATTCAGGAAAATTTATGGTTAGAGAAACTCTGCTTCGGAATTAATTAATTTCTGTGTATATACATGGTATATACATGGCAGACACTTAAGCTATTGCTTAACACAATATCCTATGCAAAAACTTGGACCAGAGTATTATCTGAGGTGGAGACTTGTTAGGCCTGTCCCTGTGGCTAATGAGACCAGACAGATGATGATGGCAGCATCTGGGAGACGGGTAACATCTGCACATAAAGCCAAGAGGCACCCCTTCTCCTCCTCCTCCTCCTCCTCCTCCTCCTCCTCCTCCTCCTCCTCCTCCTCCTCTCTTCCTCCTCCTCCTCCTCTTCCTCTTCTCCTTTCCTCCTCCTCCTCCTCCTCCTCCTCTTCTCCTCCTTCCTCTTCCTCCTCCTCCTCCTTCCTCTCCTCCTCCTCCTCTTCCTTCTTCTTCTCCTTTCTTCCTCCTCCTCCTCCTCCTTCCTCTTCCTCCTCCTCCTCTTCCTTCTCTTCTCCTTTCCTCCTCCTCCTCCTTCCTTCCTCCTCCTCCTCTTCTTCTTCTCCTTTCTCCTCCTCCTCCTCCTCCTCCTCCTCCTCCTCCTCCTCCTCCTCCTCTCCTCCTCCTCTCCTCCTCCTCCTCTTTCTCTCCTGAAGGCAGGATGAGTCATCACTTCATTTTATTAAATTTAGAATCTCAGGAGCATCATTGTCTTCAGGCTTTGGGTTTTAAGAAATCAAAGTTGCTAGAGATTCTCAGCAGCCTTCACTAAAGTGTCCACAATTAAGTAAATGAGTCGACAAATACTAAGAAGAGTACTTAAATAATTCATTTCCAGATATAGAAGTCAGAAAGGTATCTTTGGCCTGTTATGTTGGTTTAGAAATAGTTACCCAGTTAATATGATATTGCCAAAGAGTTTTTTCCTCACTTAGGCATTTAAAACCAATTTTACAGATTTCTGCGGTTTGCTAATCGATTTCCAAATGTGGCTTTTGTAGCAGAAGAAAATCAGAAATGCATTACATTTTAATGAATGGAGGAGACAGGGAAGTGTTCCAAGAGAAAATTGGTTTGCAAGTTATCTGCATTTATCAAGCAACAAATAGAAAAATATCTTTAATTTAATTTTCTTGGCAATGAATAGAGAAAGAAAATAATACTATGTAAAATAAGTGTGTCTATATATATTACCATAGAATATGTTAAGCATCACACTGCTGCTGTGTTTATTTGGGAAAGGAAAGGAAAAATAACACTTTTTTTAATCATGTAGTTGAGAAGAGTTTTAAATTCTTTTGTATTTTTTTTACTGTGTACCAAAATATTTGTTTAATTTTTTCTTTATTGCAAACATAGATTATTTACTTTTAAATTTAATTAAAATATAATTATATCATTTCTTCTCTCCCTTTCTTTACCTCTTACCCCTCTCATCGTGCCTCTTCCCTCCCAAATTCTCAGCCTCTTATTCTTTAAACATTGCTGTTACATATATATAAAAATTAATAAGTACAAAATGCTGAGTTCACTTAGTGTTGTCTGTGTGTATATGTGTCTAGGTCTGGCCACATGTCTAGGTCTTGGTATTGGATACCCAGTTCAGGAGTTCATCCCTGGGAAGAGTAGTTCTCTCAGCAACTGTTTGCTATTTATAAAGTAAAATCATATATATATATATATATATATATATATATATATATATGTAAAATTTATAAATATTTATGTAATATAATTTATAAATAATAATTATATGTGTAATTATGTGTATGATTTCTTTCAGTCTTAGAGCTATGTGCATAGCTGAGCATGGCTATAACCACGGTCCTCCCTTGGTCTCACTCTGAGAGCATCACACCCAGGTGATCTCACGTCTGCTGGATAAGCCTCAGCTGCCCACCCCCTAGTTTGGAATCCTTTGGAGAACATAGTGACTCTCCTTGGAACCCCTGGACCCCAGTACCATGACACACGTGTATGCTAAGCAGGCCATGATCCAGGGCCTACCTTTCTCCCACTCTCACCTCTGTCTTGGATGTGGTGTAAGGGAGTTAATTCTACTCTTTTAGTATCATAACCTCAATTGTAGATCCACGGACATTTACTCATAAGCTGGGCTTGATAAAGAGCCACCATCTGGAGCACACTTTGTATGGGGAAAGTGTGTTTGGCACTGCAAATATCTAATTTACTAAGCAACATTTGCGGCCCAGCCTGCATGTATAAGCCAAGGTACGTGGACTGAGATGGATCAGGAACCAAGAGCCTGGAAATGAAAAATATTTGGTTCCTAAATGCGGCCATGACTGTGCACAGGATCAGATTTAAGCATCTGAAGCCTGTATATGTTCCTCCGACTGAAGCTGGCAACAGTATTAGTCTAAGGACATAAACTGTTATTTAGAGGGAAATTTGACAGTCACATAATGTGCACTTAGCAAAACAACCACAGCTGCTTCTCTACTTAGGCTATGAGCTCCCTATCCAGGTAATTTAGAACATGCTTATAGTAGCAGACATGGCTTCACATCCTCCTGTGACATAAACATCAAACCCAAAATTTTAACAAGTGGTTACTTCAATAACTAGTTCACCACTATTTTAACGGTAGTCTCATCCTGCCCGTGTGATCAGTGGTGTAGCATTCAGGGTCTGCATCCAAGCAAGACTTCAAATGACGGTTTTCTCTCAAGCAGCCTGCATAGATAGCTCTCTGATCATGTAAGGGTTATCCACCAGGAGGACACTTTTAGCCCAGTTACAGGTAAATTTTTCTATGTCTTGTGACCAGGGCTTGTGGCTTCTTCAGTCTTATCATCTAGATCTGATGGGCAATCGACATCAGTGGCCATACCTATGTTGTTTTGTGGCCTTGGGATCCTCCCTGACTAACAACTTGCAAAGAGGCAGCCTAGCCTGGTGCTGGGTTCTTGGCTAATTATTTATAGCACCTAGAAACACCTTTTATAAACCCACCCAGGGCAACCATCTTTAGTTCTAGTTTTGATTAGCTTGTCAGCTATCAGCTTCCTTTACAGATTTCTTTATGGTGTCTCCCCTCCCAAGGTGCTGCATGTGTCTTACCTTCTTCATGGCAAGTTTCTCTGTCCTATTTTTAAATTAACATTTCAGGTAGCATACAAAGTAAAATGGGTCTGATTACGGCATTTCATACATACATTATGGTACTTTACCCTGTATAACTCCTTTTTGTTAGCATATGTTCATTATATGTGATAATAGGTTTCATTATGGCATATACTTCATGGCAATTTTCAAGAAAGGTGTTGTGCAGAGCCCAAATTACATGATTTTCCACTCCAACCTCTGACCACTCAAAAGGGCACTCATCCTTGACCTCTACTCCTGAAGGAGTTTCTACTTATGTATAATAAAAACATTGCCAGTGCTTCTAGATGGAGACCACTGGGAACATCTGCCTAGCTGAGTTACGTCAGTTTATAACTCGCTGCCATGAGGAAGAACAAGAGCCAAAGGATCATGAAAAATATGGAGAAGGGCTCCGGGATTTGGGCTCGTATTAGATGATATGAGGGCGCACTTAAGGAAGTGGAGATCTACTCTGAATGAGATAGGAATAGGATTCATTCCTTGACTGTGGAAGAGCAAGTGCATAAAGGCTAATATGAATGGACAGACAGTAGGAAGGCTCACATCAGCCAGGATGGAGGAGACAGAGGTTGGTTCACTTTGTTACTTGTATGTTCAGACATTGTTCTGGAATGGCCTTATTTTTTTAATTTCATCATGGCCACAAAGATGCCTTGCCTAGTGTTGATCTGCCGTGAAATTGTTGATAACTTGTAGTAGAATTCCAAAACGAGTGTCGGAGTCTGGCCAGCACTTGTAGGGATCTGGCCAGCACAGCACTTGTAGGGGTCCAGCTTGCACTCCACTTGTGGCTGCTTTGCTCTTTGTCAGCATTGAGTTGATTTTCAACATTATATCTTTCTTGTTTGATATCCTGGGTGGGTAGAAAGCAGCTCAAAACTGTGACCTCAGGGCATGAATCTCTGACATCCCCTGACTCACACTGAAGACACTATGGTTTCTTTACAAGGCTGTCTTTTGATCTCTAGTGGGAAGTCGCCTTTAACATCAAGGGAGTGTCCTAATTCTTTCCTTTTAAGTGGAGTTCCATGGATGGAGTCATAACCCAGTTTTTCCCTTTATGCTAAGAAAGCTCTGGAAGACATTGGTTTGCCTGTCCCATTCTTTCAAAGGTCTAGGCTTCAAGGAGGACCAGATGAGGGGGAGCTGATTGCTGCAATGACACAATTGCAATCTCTCTTTCTGACCATTGCTTTGTGCACACAGCCAGTATCTCTATTCCTGACCATTGCTTTGTGTACACAGCCAGCATCTCTATTCCTGACCACTGCTTTGTGTACACAGCCAGCATCTCTATTACCTGGACCGTTATTTGTGTACACAGCCAGCATCTTTATTCCTGACCATTATTTGTGTACACAGTCAGTATCTTTATTCCTGACCATTGTTTGTGTATACAGCCAGCATCTTTATTCCTGACCATTGCTTTGTGCACACAGTCAGCCTGGCCATTTTCGCATCGACTAAAATTGTGCAGAAGGTTTTGATAAAAATTATTGCATGCTCAATCATACATAGATCACTTGTTTGGTTCTTTGTAATGAATAATGACTGGGGTTGTTTGTTTGTTTGTTTCTGTAGTGTTTTATTTTTGTTTTTGTTTCCCCACTTGAAGCTGTACTCTGGAATCCAAGGGGGAACTTAAACAAGAGATCCTGGTTTAATTGGTTTGGTGTAGGGCCCAAGACTCTATCTGTCTGTCTGTCTGTCTGTCTGTCTCTATCTATCCTACTATCTACCTACCTACCTACCTACCTACCTACTACCTACTATCTATCTATCTCTATCTATCTATCTATCTATCTATCTATCTATCTATCTATTCTCTTAGACAAATATAAGGAAATTCACTGTGGAGAACAAAAGGCAGCTTTGTCCCTAGCTTACAGTGTAATTTATCCTTCGAGGAGACTTGATATCATTACAATAGTGGCAGAATTTGCATGAGCCAATGAATTTTAGTGGTTCTTAGAAATGATTTTTAAGCTAAAGACTTGCCACAAGACTGAGTCTTCTTGGAGAAAAAAAAAAGCCAGCTGGTTCTTCCAAAGCTTTGGTGATTTAAACAATTGTCTATCTATGGTCATCCTCTGTGGTCTATAAACAGGATGAGGGAGCAGCCACAGAAAAAAAGGTAGCGCCAGGATCTGGCGCAGGGTTGACAAGCAGACGCATAAACAGAGATTTGGGAGGAAAATGTTTACATCAGCTCAAAGGGAAGCCCTAACCTCCAGGCAACCCGGGGACTTTGGTGCCTATAAATAGACTTCCAGGTTATTTCCAGCTCAGAATAATAGCTATTCTAATAAATGTCTTCTTTTATGTGTTGTATATTAATCTTTTTCTGATGCTCATGTGCTATGCATTGTGCTTATGATTTCTGCAATAATTGCACATAACTCCCTCAGCAACCAACTTAGTAATTTAATGTAATGTAACTACTAATAATGTCACTTCAGGCAAGGGCCAACACAAAGGGCCCTCACATGGGTCCTGTGCTGCTTATGGTAAGGGTTATGCTAAAGGAAATATTTTTGTAATGAAAATGTGTAGACAAAACATTTTCAAATACACACATCTGCATGTACAAGCGTACACATGCAAACTTGATTAAAATAAACTTTTGTGGATTGACTAGGGTGGCAGAGACTTAGAAATGAGGTTCATATTGGTAATCAATAAATTATATTTCTGGAATATATTGTTATAAAATTTTTCATAAGAGAAGTTTAACCCCCCTTCCTGTTTCCCTTCTTCCTTCCTTCCTTCCTTCCTTCCCTTCTCTTCCTTCCTTCCTTCCTTCTCTCTCTCTTTTTCTTTCTTTTTTTTTTAAATTTATTTTTTGAGATGGACACTCACTAATTATGTATCCAGGATAACCTCAAATTTACCTCTTTCTTGCTTTGGCCTATGTGATGGCTATTCCTGGTTGTCAACTTAACTACATCTAGAATGAACTACAATCCAGAAATGGAGGGCACAGCTGGGATCCAGATCTTGAGGTTGGAAGACACAGGCTTCTGACCCAGATCTTGACATGGGATGGCACATGCTTTTGATCCAGATCTTGAGGCATAGTGGCCAGGAAAAGCTTAGGCCCAGGCAAGGTAGTGCAAGATTTTAATCCCAGGTGACAGAGCAAGCAGATCTCTGAGTTCAAGGCCAGTCTGGGACAGAGCAAGTTCCACTTCCAGGCGAGGTACACACATTTAATGTGGGCCCTACCTTCTTCTGGAGGCCTACATAAGAACATTGGAAGAAGTAGACTCACCGTCTTCTTCACCTGCTTGCATTTGCTTGCCAGCCCATCTTTTGGATCTACCTCTTCAGGATTGTAGCTTATACAGAAGGCCAGGTGAGATAATTAGCTTGTGGGTACTGAGCTACTACATGATTCTTGAACTTCCCATTCACACTGCCCATCATTGGGTTAGTTGAACTACAGACTTTAAGTCACTACCATACATTCCCCTAATATATAGAGGTATTCCATAAATTCTGTGACTCTAGAGAGCCCTGACTAATACAACCTCCCAAAAGCTGGGATTACAGTTGTATGCTCTATATCATTCCTTAACATTTTACTAAGGTAAAAAATATGGTGTGTGTTGTCCCCTAATGAAAAGATAGCAACTTTCATTGAGGAATTATGAAACAAATATACATAACTGGCTGAGACTAAGGATTTTGGAACTAGACATTATTGGTTTGAATATTAGCTCCTTATTTGAAGTGTTTACAGTTTTTTGTCATTTGGAAAGATAAGACAATGTTGTTCACAGAAACTGTGGAGCAATTAAATAAATTTAAAGTAATAAAATTATTAGAATAGTGCCAGACATATTGAGTACTTAGAATGGCTGTAAAATGGGTTTCACAAGCAGGAAAACCTGCCGAAACAATGATTATATACTGAGACTGGTCATGGCAGAGTATGCCTGTAATTCCAACACTTGGAAAGATGACGCAGGAGGATCAGAAGTTCAAGGCCAGTCTTGGCAACTCAGCTGGAGTTTGAGGACAGTCTGGACCACATAGAACCCTGTCTAAAAACACAAAGGAACAGACAAAATCATCATATAAATGAAAGTGATTTTTATGTGATTAACCTGGCTTATTTCAATTAAATAAAAACCTACTCTGGGAATTGACACTCGAGAGGGAGCTGGCTGCTTTTAATTGGGTTGCTGTGTCCTCCCTATGACTTCTGAAGGGGAATGGTATTTTATTTATATAGAAATCTCTCTATTTCTGTCTCAAAGTAGGAGGACTCACAAAGCAAGCATAATTAAAGTAATTTCAAAATTTTTATTTTTAGCATGAATAATATATAATTTCAATTATAGAAAATGCTTTGTTAAGCATAGAGGATCTGAAGGACAGAGAGAATATATTTAGCTGTTGACACTCATTTTCAGGGGCCTTGCAAGGTTTAGATTAAACTCTATAATGACATTGTTAAATCGCTGTGCTAAGACACACTGTGGACTTTTCTGGAAGTCACACCTTGCCAGGAATTTCACAGGGCCCTGTGGGAGCCCAAGTTCTGGCTTGACACTGGTTTGTAATTGTTAAGCACCTCTTAAAGTGAATGTAAACTATACCAAGATATCAACTGTGGACCCACAGAGACGTGAGTAGTGTCTCTTGCCTTGTTAGGGGGTGCTGTCCACTAGCCTTTCTTAAAGCAAGTTAAACTGATATCATAACACATGAGCACAGTTACTAGAAAATAAACAGAAAAAAATTAAAAAATTATTATATTCATGTCTTCTACTCTGATTATTTTTAAACGACATAGCATTGAAGTTAATAACTAAAGGTCTAATCATTTGACACCCATCACCTAAATAGTAATAACAGCTAAGACAAAACAAGGGGTCACTGTACATTTATTATATATGACATGACTGTGCTTTACATAGTAGGTTTACTGTATATTTATTAATTACATCATGACTCTGCTTTACATAGTAGGTATTTGTAAGAGGAGATTCTGATACTAAGGTCTAGTACCCTAACTGGTTCTTGATTTGTCAATAAAGAAGGCCAGGAGCCAATTGCTGGGTGGAAGGGACAGGTGGGACTTCTGGATCCCAAGAGGAGGAGATGAGGGAAGGAGAGAAGGGGCTTTTCTGTCATGCTTTGGAGGAAGAAGGATGCTGCTACCAAGTAAAGCCTCAGGGAGAGCTAGGGCTGTGGCCTCTGCTACAAGTGGGTGGCCAAAGATGTTTGGCAGGGGCTAATTGGAACAAGCCACTAAGTGTAGGGCAGAAGGAGAGACAGACAGAGATAATAAATTGGTAAGGGCACGCATTTCCAGGCAGGAGATATTTGCACCCAGCATTTGTGCCTAGTGGGCAAGTTGTAAATAATAGAGCTGTCTGTGTGTCTTTTGTCCATGGATTCAAGGGTCACGGTCAGGGCTGGCAGTGGCCGATCCCAGAGCTGAGCCAGGTGGAACAAAAGGGAGCTGAGAGGGGCAGGTAGCACAGCAGCTCCTGGACAAAGGTGGGAGTGTGGTTTTTAAAACTACATGCAAAACTGTGTATTTAATATATTATGGCATGACTCTGTGCTTTACATAGTAGGTTTACTGTATATTTATTACATTATGGCATGACTTGCTTACTAGGTTACTGTTATACTTATGCATACTTCTAAATAGTAGGTATTACTTATTTAATCTTCACAGTAACTCCATAAGTGTCATTATTAACTCTGGGTCCCATAGCCTAGGTGGTGGTGGGATTATAGAAGTCAGGCGGTGGTGGCCACGCCTTTAATCCCAGCATTGGGAGGCAGAGGCAGGCAGATTTCTGAGTTCGAGGCCAGTCTGGTCTACAGAGTGAGTTCCGAGGACAGCCAGGGCTACACAGAGAAACCCTGTCTCAAAAAATCAAACAAACAAGCAAACAAAAAACAACAACAAAAAATAAAATCAGTGTTTAGAAGTTAGAAAACACATGATACAGTATGTGAAGGTGAATTTAGAGATCCAGAAGTCTGACCCAAACCAGTCATTCTGACCTCAACTAAAATGTGTAGAAATGAAAAAGAGTAACTCCAGAGTATCAAGTTATTTTTATGTAAAGTTCTATACTTTACTAAAATGCCTTTCCTCCTCCTCTTCCTCTTCCTCCTCTTCTTCCTCTTTTTCCTCCTCTAATCCTTCTCCTTCTTCTCCTCCCCCCTTTATCATATCTTCTTCTTTTTCTTCTTCCTTCCTCCTCTTCTCTCTTCTTTTACAGGCATCCCACACTTTATGCCAGCTAACTTACAAGTCACAGTCCTCCCTCCTCCTCCAGATGGTGCAGGCTTGTACCACCACACCTAGTGGTGTTACAAAAGGATTATAAAAGCCCATAATACAAGTCAAAGCTTTTAGAGAGGGGGATTAGCTTGTTATATAGCCCTGTGCTAATCTCTGATGTAGGGGAAGATTTTTTTCTCTACTCCTGTGAAGTAGAGATTTGTATAATCTATCACAATCTCCAATATTGCTGCACAATCCTGAGTGAATTACATGTTGTGCCATAACCTTCTATCCTCTACTTTGCCTCTACCCTTCAAAACCAGTCTGCTTTTCTACCAGGGAAAGAAAAAGAAACCATTAGTTTGTGTCTGGAAAAAGTAAAGGAATTAGTGAGCTAGCTACAAGCTGGATACATGTAGAATCAATATAATTTTCCACTGGCTGGCTCAAAAATGTATTCAAATTATGTAGTTTTGAAATGCTAAACATTGGGATTTAGTTCCTAATAGGAAGGTTTAGGGGATACTCTCCCTGATGAATATCCCCATTAGTGAATTTGAATAGCAAATTACTTATAATCATACACAGCAATCTTCATGTTTTATTCATGGTTCCGGAAGGGCATGAGTGTTTTGTCCTTCTACTGGGTAAGACCACAGAAAAACAGACAAAAACCAAGGTGGGATAAACAGCTGTGTCCTGTTAGTTGATAGTCTCTTATTTTGGTATTTGTTTGTGAATTTTAATTCATTCCCAAGTACCCAGAACCTATCTTGTAGGCAAGATTCTTGTAAAACAACAAAACAAGACATGACAATGCTTAAGAATCATGGATTTTTGAACGAGTCCTTTGAAACAATAAGTTAAATAAATGCACAGTGGATATCTGGGATAGTTCATGGGGTATGGCACCTCAAGATATAACTGAAAACATGGTGGCATATAAATGACATTTCACTTATGTGCTGAGTGAGCTTCATATTACTGGCCCAGGTAAATGCCATGTCTTTGTAATAGTAAGACTAAGAATAATACAGTAACACAGGGTTACTATGAAAACAACAATGTATACTTCTGCAAAGTACGCTCCTGGATGCTGAAAAAGTAATTTCTTTTACTTAAAGTTAGATCTTATTATCTCCCATTTATTTCTCAGGAGAACAAGGAGTACAGAGAGTAATGGAAACTACAGAAAAGAGAGTGTGATACATGGCTGGGGACTTGGGGGTCACATCCAAAATCTTAGTCCCACCTCTGAGGGCCTTTGTGAACTATCACAATCAGACTTAGCCTCCTTCTGCCTATCTTTGACAGTCTGGGAAACGGCCTCACAGGACTGCAAGAGCCGAAGGCAGGAAAGAACTTGAGAAGTTCACTTATATTTTCAGGAAGCTATGGGAGTCCACCTTTGAAGACTGTACCCCATGTTTGGGGTGTTTTCTTCGGTTCCCTCTTTTCAACATTCACTGCCTTAGGACATTCATTTCTGGGTTTTGTTGCTACAGTCCAAAGAGTCCCAATCAAGACAGCAGCAAAGTGACTAACAGCCCTAAGAATTGCTGAGTTCCGGAAGCATCCTCACCTTAACCTAAGTTATCCATAGTTCTCAGGAGGTAATAATGTAGCCTTGTGTGTACACAGTAAGAGTAGCACAGGCATGGTCCTGCTGTATGTGCGATACATGCTTTGGTTTTGGGGTTTTTGGACACATATTCAGCAGCTGCATGAAACTGTCTAACATGGTACAGAATTCTCATCACCCACAGCAAGTGTTTACTACATGACATGGATGATTATTGCCTGACTTGAAATCTGCAAAAGATAGAGGCTGCCAGTGATAAAGCTTACACCAAAAAGGCAGTGTGGAGGGATGAGAAGTAAGATTCTTTCTTCTTCGTTGCAAAGGTTGCAAAGAAAGTCCACAAAGAAATGGGAAGAAGTGACTGACTGTCCTCCTTTCTAACTCCATCTAATCCAGAGAAAATAAAGCCACAGCAATGCTCACACAGCGATGCATGCGATGCTCGGGCAGGTGGAGCTTCACAGCTTCACAGCTTCACACACTCAACTGTGTTTCCATAGAAAAATACTGCAGGGAGCTCCACCCACACAAACACAATTTATATTTAGTTCTGAAGACAAGGATTTGCTTGACCAAAACCAAAATCAAATGGGAGATGAGACTGGTGGAGCCTGGCCAAGGAGGAAGGAGCTGGAAAGTCCTGGGAGGGGAGAAACCTCTAACCCTAAAGCTCTTGCAGCAAGGCAACAGCAACCTCCTGCTGACAGAGTTGAATTAAAGTATAAATGCTCCCAAATATCTGTTGCCAGGAAGTGGATGACATGGTAAATCGCTCCACAGATTGACTACTCAATTCAGTGATTTCCTGAGTCCGGAGTATGCCAGAAGAGTCATGTTGTCCTTTCTGGAAAAAAAAAAAAAAAAAAAAAAAAAAGCCATGGGATCGCTGTCTCCAGGCCTGTTTCCTCTGTTTCCTGCTGTAGGAAGGCCTGTTTCCTGCAGAGAGACGCCTGATTACAGAGCACTATTTTAGAAGGTGACCAGCGACCAGTTAGGACTTTTGTTTGATATTGATTTGGATTGTGTGGCTACCATGAACATCACAGGAGTACAGATTCTTTTAAAAAGTGTGAAGTGGTTCAAAAGCAAACACAGCCAGGGATGGGAGGTAGACAGCTTTCATCCCAGCGGTTTGAAGTGTCGGGTTTTGTTTGGGGGATGACTCTCTTTCCATCAAAGCACAGTTGTTTTGTTTTTTATCAGAACTGAATTTTGGACAATGAGGGTAATATTTGTCTGTGACCAGATCTGAACTGAAGCCTGCCGTTGAGAGGAAGCATCAAGAGGCCTGATGGGTTAAGATGATCTTGAGCCACAGCAGGGAATTTTAAGGCTGATACTGGGAAAGCTGCTGTTTATCTCAGTCAGAACTGCTTTCCTATGCTTTCTGGCAGCTCTTCTAACCTCACAACCCGAGTGAAATGAGAACAATCATCAAAGAATGCCAGACAAGTAGTCAACTATCTGTATTAAAACACTACTAGAGTCTTACTTGATGGCAAGGTCAACGATCAAGGTGAATGAAGTAATTTTACACACTACTGAAACAGAGTAAGTTAGTGTTTATTTGATCTTGTTATGGAAATGAACTTTCTAAGAAGTAGAAGGGAGAGCCAAGGGGGAAGATGCTGCATCTAATAATGTAAAGAAAGAACATGCAGAAATGTACATGTCTATGAAAATATCAATTAGTTTTTAATAGGCATAATTGTTGAATACTTTTGGCAACATACATAACACATTGTTACTGACATTACAAAACAGGATCTTATAAATAAACAGTGAAAAATATCAAAATATTAAGTAAAAATACTTAACTGTTAAAAAATATACAAGCGATTAATAAGCAAACAGCTCAAGGTTGTGGGACCATGAAAGGATAGCTTGGTTCCTGGTCGAGCACAGGCCTTGAACCCCAGACCCTAATGGGATAATGGCAGGTGTTCAGCTTCACTCCCAGACCCCAGGCTTCTGACGTGAAGCCAAGACCTCCATTGTGCCTTTCAGTCACGTAGGGCAATGCCCCTACAGCCCCTCCCAAAGAGGGGTTTGTGTCACCTAGCACAGGTAGAGGGCTTGACTACAGGCCTCGGGGCCTCAAGAGATTTACATACTAATGAGTTACCTGAAGGCCAGAGGGCATAGTCAATTAAGCATTCCTTCTTAGACCCTCCTCCTTCCTCCCCCCTATTTAACTCAGGTCTACCCTGAGTTAGGGGGGAGGGGGGCAGGTGCAGCCAGATTCATCTACTTTCTGCCATGACAATAAAGATTGTAAAACCATGGACTTCCTTGTGACTTTGGAGCCCCACCATGGGGAGCCGTGGAGAAGGCTTTTAACTAACGAACAGCCCGTTGTGCCATCTCCACTGTTTAATCTCCCGCTGAGGACTTTTCTACATTCCTGCCATGGAGATCGGCAATTCAACCAAGTTAGTTGAGCCAGCCAAGCTAGTGCCAGTAACCAAGAGTGTCTCTACCCCTAGAAGCACCGCCAGGGCTCTCCATTTCACCCCTCTCTGTTGCGGGCTACTTCAGCCCGCATGCCCCAGTCTCAACTCTTCTGTGTCTCCCAGAGGTGCCTGGGAGCCCAGGAGTCTGAGACCAGTAGATCCCTGCAAGCCCTCTTGTCTGGGGGGTCCCCATGCAAGAGTTCTGCCCGCCTCAGGACCTCAGACTGAGTGAGATCTCCCCATTCAGGGCAGAGTACCACAGCGTCCACCAGGCGCTGCGTAGAGTGAACTTAGTCAAAATTCCACGCTTCTGCTCCCCAGAGCTGGAGCCCAGGAACCCAACGGGACCCACGCCTGCCCACACGCACAAGCTAACAACCCCATACAATGTCATTCCTCAATAATTAAAGGAATGAAGAGGGAGCCAAGATGATGTCACTTTTCTCCATCAAATCAAGAGAAATAAAATATTGATATCCTGTGAGACACTGAAGGTAATACTGACAGGGATAAAGAGAAATATAATTTACTGAAGAGCAATTTAGTATATTTATTTTCTTAAAAGTCTTAAAAGCATTGTTCTTTGATTCAGAGATTCTATTTCTTAGAGGTTACCTAAAGGAAATAATAGACATACAGAATAAACTACATCCAACCAAAGTCACATGGCATCATGTCTTTATTCACCACAAATATTCAATACAAGGGAAATAAACGAACCATGATAGAACCACATGATGACTTGTAACGCAATTGTTAGAAGTCATATTTCTAAAAATAATGAAAAATGGAATCCTGGAAATGTGTTTTTAAAAAAAAAACCAAAAAACAAAAAAAAAATACAACACAAAAACAAAAAGTCAGAATTTAAAAGCAATGTAAGTCTGAATACTGAAAGAGGTTAGAAGGCACAGGCAAAAAGAAAAAAATGTTTACATCAAAATTAAAAAAAGAAAACACATGGCCCCAACCAGAAGTTAATGCAAGTTTGTGTTTTCTCTTTTGGAGGTTAATGGATATTTTACACATTTCCTTTATATAGTTTTCTGACTTTCAATTTTTTTTATAGGCAGAAAGAAATCTCACAGTAATTGTTCCTTTATAGTTGTTTGAAGGTGGAAGAGGACTTCAAGTTTTCCATTCATATCATGGCCAAGAACCTAAAGGAGAGATGCCTTTTGGGTTTGTCCCTAGAAATGGATCAAATGTAATCCTAGGTCGTGACATGGCTTATACAATACATACACACTCTCCTTTTTCGTAAACACAACAATCATCCATGAAGCTGCCGCCCTAGACCCTCCTCTCGCGTCCTCTGCTGCGTCTCTGAGTGGCGGTCCTCCCCTGCGTGGCGGTCCTCCACAGCCTCATTCTTTGCTCACACCTCCCCTTCCGCGGCTGTCTGAACACTGACCCGATTCTCTGCTGCATTTACAGTTCATGCAGGGCAGATTTTAATTTTTACTTTACAGAAAAGGGACACGCGCACATGGCTTGTTGCTATCATCCGTCTTCTTTTGTTTAAATTCTAAAGACTGTTGACTTACCGTTCCTACTCAGAGTTCTAAGGAGTTGTTACTGACTTTCAGAAAGAGATGATTTTTGCCCCACTTCAAAGCAAACCAAACTTACTGTCAGTCTCTCAGATTCAGGGATAGTGTCTACTGGATCGTACCTCAGCAGCAGACAAAGCCTAATGGCCAGATAGATATGAAGTATTCAATTCAGGTATTAGGTACCCGCTGATATCCTGGAAACAGGGTCTTGATTAAGAGAAGAAAGACACACATCCAATTGTAACTTACTTGCTCTCCAATCAGACTTGAATGTGTATGCCTGCAGACTCCTGGGGTAACCAAGGAAGAAGTAAGTGGCCTGATCCTTCTTATCAGATAGAAGAAAGTCCCAGCATCAGGGATCCCAGAGGAAAGCTGTATCACACTAATCACTTTGACTACATCTCCAGCGTCAGGAATTTAAGTCCAGTTTTTTCTGTTGTAAATGGCATCACACTCACTGTTACTATAATAAGAAAAGTTTTAAAGCAATCTTTTACTTTAGATAAGAAAGTGGGAATTTTCTTGAAGTCTCTCTCTCCTTAGTCCCCCTTCCAACTGCCAAGTTACAACCTCTTTATCAGTATCTATTTCTCCCACAACCCCAGCATCTAGGGTGCTGAGACAGCAGGTGCAGTTTTAACCCTGTTATGTCAGTGAAACAGTTGCTGAAGGCTGCACCCAACTTGCCACAGACCACCCCAACTGCCCTCTGACCCACATTCATGCCCTGTCTTTTCAGTTCTGATTTTGATTTACGTTGCAACAGGTATCTGTGAGTGGGTGCTGGGCTTCCTGTCTTTGGACTTATTTTTGCTACCCATTGGACAATAGCACTGGACACTGGTATCTGAAAATATAAAGATTAGCACAGACTTTAAAATAGCAGCTGTATGTTCTAACGACTTCCTGTCAAATGGAAGACTACTTGTGGCATCCTTATGAAGGCAAAAACCCTTCTTGAATTGTGAGCCTTT
The DNA here is from genome assembly GCA_021653895.1 of Mastomys natalensis. Taxonomy (NCBI): domain Eukaryota; kingdom Metazoa; phylum Chordata; class Mammalia; order Rodentia; family Muridae; genus Mastomys; species Mastomys natalensis. Next base: position 249,055 of record JAJTUV010000928.1, on the reverse strand, counting down.
GCAAGCTGGCCTTGAAAAGAGATACCGTGGTGTGATCTGCAGCACGAGCATCTGGGATTATTGCTGGCTGCTAGAAATGCATGTGCTCTGGAAAAAATGGTGCTAAAAGTAGAGTTTTGTAAATCATTTCTGCTGAGCCTGATTATGAAGCACAGTGACTATACTCAGCAAAAACAATAGACCATCTAAACAGGTGCCATGGTAAAATGGGGTTCCTATATTGTTTCTACTAGACCTTGACTTAACTTTAAAGTTACTATAACTAATGCTAGAATAAAGGGACTTTCTCTGATAAGGATCTGTTCCTTGAGCTAGAACACTGCAGAGAAGAGGAAAAATTACATATATAAGAGCAAATGGTGAGGTTAATGTGATTGGTGGTCAGGAAAAGGCAAGTCCCAACTGGGATAAATACTAATTTATAACTAGTTGGTGTGCAAACATTTTTAAATCTGATATTCTTAAGATTTAAAATGGTAAGGACCAATAGGCTCTCAGTCCTGTTGCCAGGAAGAGAGGTTGATAGAATCTCTTCGAGAATGGTCTGATGTCATCCATGGGAGTTCAACCCATGTGTGCATTCCCTCAGCAATTCTCCTCCTAAAACAATAGAGCAACATTGTCCACACAGTTTAAAAAAAAAAAAAAACCTGGAAAGTCATTCCAGGGTCAACAGCAAGGGAAAATATACACGGGAGAGAATATGATTAAAGCTCTTTGGACCCTCCTCTCTCTCTCTGGTTTTAGCTCCAGCCACGGCTGCAGTTACTGTGTAGATGGATCATCCAGGAGGGCATGGACTGTAGATGCTGGCCGGCACTTCTGCTTGATTATTTGAGCACACCAAACAGTCATGGAGATGAGAAGACAAAAGGATGGCATAGCTTCTGATAAAGGATGTAGAGAAAAGATCAGAGGTGGAAATGGGTCCTTTCTGTAGGTGAAACACTGTTTCAAAAGGTTAACAACATCGCATAGTCAGAAAACATTCATACCACACCTTCCTCTGTGCCAACTAAAAGCAACACTAAGCAGAGACAGGGTTTTTCATTTAAAGATGAAGCTTTGAGCTGCAAAACTCATTATTGTCTCTCAATTTGACTAAAGTGTAAATTAAAACTAATTCGTTGATAATGCCTTTAAAATCTGATTACACCTATATGGTTTCTTTACTGGGATTTTAATCCAGGTACACACTGGGATACTGTGTGTGTGTGTGTATTAGTAGAATATATATATATATATATATATATATTTATATATATGTATATATATGTGTGCATATATACACACACACACACATATATAACTGTTAGGATTTTAAAGAAGAAAACTATCAGAATAAGTAATTGTTTATGTATTTTAAATCACCACTCTTTGTTTCTGGAACTTTATTGTTATATTTAAAAAACAATGTATCAAATTAAACATAACAGTTTTCCTTCCCTGAAACAAAGAATGGTGGAAAAAGGTACTTCTCAACTACACTTTAAAAAAAAAAAAAAAAGAAAAGAAAAAAAGGTGCCATAGTCATTGCTCTGTTAAAATCTGTGGTTCAGCTACTTCAAAAGAAACATCAGGAGACCTCCGCTCTTGGCGCTGCATAATTCCAACTGAAAATGGTGCCCAGTGATGGCTGAGAAATTGTAGCCTAAAAACGCCTTCTGAGACTCGCTGGGGATCAGAAAATGGCCTAGTTTCAGAAATGAGAAACTTAGACTACACAGACCACAAAGCAGAAAAATTTGTGTTGACACTAAAAAGTATAGCTAAATTATCATTATAAGGCCGTACACAGGGAGGAGGGAACCTACAGGCAGAGGTGAATAAAATGTCTCACTTCCTTTTGATGGAATTCTGTGGCTGGCAGATTGAAGAACTCCGATGTCTGGATGACTCTGCAGCTGGGTGGGAGGTCACATATTTTAAAACTCAAAATAGCGTGACGGATGGAACAATGGGCCCAATCTAACAAGATAAAAAGTAAAAGGGAAAGATAAAAAGGCTGCCCTGAGGTCCAGAAAATTAGTAACACAAACCCAGGAGGCTTGGGAGATTGTGAGTCCAACTGGAAGGTTGAGGCATGTTATATTCTGCATGTAGGTGCCTGACTGTGGACATGAAGAGGGGCTCTGTCCAGCCCAAGCAGGACAAAAGGAGAGCAAAAGGGTGTGGGCTTGGGAAAACAGGTTTGGAATTTTGGTTCACTGTGAATTCTGAGTTACTACTGCATGATTTGCCAAGAGCTGATGAAGTTATTTCTCAAAATGAGTGTCCAGGGCAAAGGGAGTCAGTACTCCAGCTGAGCACTCTAGCTCAGTACCCTAGGTCAGCACTCCAGCTCAGTACTCCAGCTCAGGAGAGCATACTGGCAGTGTAAAGGGAAAGAGGGCTGGGAAACCAGAAGAGAAAGGGGAAAATATTTATGTGTAATAACTGAGGAGTGTGGAAAAGAAGAGAGAACAGTCATGTGAAGAAGGGAAGATAGAGGTGCCATAATTGTTTGCCACCAGAAAATTAGCTGTGGCTATAGGATGCCAAGAAAATGAGTGGTAAAAATCCAGAAGAATCAAAGATTATGTGTGTGTGTGTGTGTGTGTGTGTGCGCGCGCGCGTAGATACAGATTGATAGAGATAAATAGATGATAGATAGATGCTAGGTAAATGATACATAGTTGGATGGTAGATAGATATTTGATGGACCAGAGAGATGGCTCAGCAGATAAAAGTAACCGTGCACAAGCCTGATGACCTGAGCTTGATCCCTGGAGTCCATAATAGAAAGAGAAAACCAATTCCCAAAAGTTGTCCTTTGACCTCCAACCATTTAATATACACACATCATCTCTCTCTCTCTCTCTCTCTCTCTCTCTCCTCTCTCTCTCCTCACACACACACACACACACACACACACACACACACACACACACAGAGCATACATCTCACATACTGACAGACAACACAAGCATACACAGAGACAACACAGACACACACACAGAGAAGACAAACACACATACCTACTACTTCTATTACTACAACTGCTACTATATTAAAATGAAATAAATTTTAAAGTGCCTTTTGAAATTAATGAATAAGACAGGAAAATTTTTACAAGGAAATTTCAAATTTTATTTTTTTCTACTGTGCAATTTGATATTAAAATTTTTATGTTATATACTCTCTGAACAATAGATGAGACTATAATCTTTTTAAGGCCAGCATTTCTAGACTAGTAAGACCAACTTTTAATCAACTTCACTCGATCCAAAATGGGATGGACGAAGTTGTAGTGCCTCTGAGGTGACTGTGACTGAGCACAGGAGCCACTATACAGATGCGGAGACAACCTGCACATGAAAGGCTAGAGTCGGGTAGTTTTAGATTTCTTCCCAAGTTGAGACTCTATGAATGTGAGACAAGGCAATTTCTTTAAGAAAGAGGAAAACTGAAACCCATAGATCTTTCATTAAAAACCGCAGAAATGAAGAGAGAAGTGTTATGTGTAGGACTAGAACCTTCAAAGTGTTCCATGAATTGGTTTGCGCAGCTGAGGAAGAGGCTATCACTCACAGTTTTGACAGTCTGCCTTGGACTTCTCTAAGGAGTCCTGCCTCACAGGCAAGGAGAGCAAGGGTAGGTTTGCACTTGGGGCCACTGTTCTGGCTTTGTATGAGTTACAATCAGTCTGAACAAGGAGACAACTCCTTACTCTAGGCTAAAGATCATGTGGAGCAGAACTTTACAGCTGGATTGAACTGGAGCAAACAGGGTCACTGAAACTTGCTGTATCAGGGGAGCCAACGTCCAAGTTAGAGCACTTCTAGATGATGAGTTGTTCTTCCACCATGGGGGGAGCATTATATAATAGAACGGCATGGGCAGAAGGGTGGTTTTAGGTGCCACGTTCGTCCTTGTTGGTTGGTTACATTCTCATAATTGGCAAAGTCTTGAGCAGGTTTGTGCCAATCACATTAAATATTACTTTGTAAGTGAAGTGAACCACTGGTATTTTGTACCTTACAGACGTGTTAGGCAATATGAACCTTGAACTTTCCGTGCCTTAATCTAAGTACATGCCCCCACCCCCACCCCCGGTCCCATATAGTTATATAACTTGGCTACTTAAGGCTTTGTGTGACTTTTCTGTTGGTCCTAACCATCTCTATGGTTACCTCCTTATCTCGGGCATTACATAAGCTCCTTGGGAAGCCACATAATATTTTATGTGTCTCAGACTGTGCCTTACAGCACTGGCTGGTAGCCTTGTTAGGCTTCGGCATGCTACAATAAAGGTTGTTATGTTCCTATGGAAAAATACAATGCAAGGAACCATTTGAGAGAGAAAGAGAGAGCAAGGAAGGAGGAGGAGAAGAGAAGAAAACAGTTGAAGTGAGTCAGGAAGGGAAGTGTCAGAATAAAGGCATGTAGCAAGATTTGGGCACTGAAGTGTATAGAGGTTTCCCAGTCTATGGACTTGGGGAGACAAGATGAGGCAATTCAGACACATTTCAGGGTGATCCCCAGTCTTCCTGTAATACTTGCTTAAGGATTTTCATGAATTCCTGGGTTTCTGTACCAACTAGGTCAAGCATGTAATTTCTCCCTACTCTAGTTAGCAGTGGTTATTTGCCAGGATCTGCAGGGAAAACCGTATTTTCCTGACTGAGGGTATATGCCTTTTTATTGGTGTCTCTTTAGTTATGTATATGAATCCTGAAGTCCCTTCCATGATCATGGGATGGATTGTAAAACCCTGGAGAAAACATGGTTGTACTAGGTGTTGCCCTGAGGCCCTCCCTATGCTGTGACCACCCTGAGGTCCCTCATTACTTCAGAGCAACGCTCAGGGATTCTCAAGCCACTCCACACTGACCAGAAGTAAACAGCGTCTTTTGATCTAGAGACTCAGCGTTTAACATACACTTTCCACATATAGCTCCTATGTTTCCACGTGAAGTCACCAGCAGCAGTGAACAGATTTCTGGGGAAGGTGTTTTAAATGGATATAAACAAGGAATTGCTCTTTAATGTTTGGTAAATAGAGGTGTTAGGTGAAGAACCAGGAAGCAAGCTGAGGCAGGAGGATTGCCGTGAGTTCAGGGTCAGCTTGAACCACATAGGGACTTCCAAGCTAGCATGGAATACAGAGCGAGACACCATATTTGGAAACAAAAAAAAGACCTGAAAAGAAAACCATTTATAACTTGATATAAAATGAGTGATTAAAAATAGGGAAACCATTACAGGAAAAATAATGACACTTGACACCGTGAATCCCCTGACCTAGCTTTTTTTCCCTCTTTGCCATTAGATATATGGTCCAGTGTGTATCTTACAATTACTTCCAGTCCTCCTCCTCCGCCCTATTCTCACTACTCCTGTCCAAGGCCATCCTCTCCAACCTGGCTCACGGAGCGCCCTCTGAAGCGGTCTTTGCATTGCAGCACTATGAAGTGCTGATTTAGTGTTTTAAACAGACTGGATTCTGCTTTCATAGAGACAGTTTTGTGTGTGAGGAACCAAAAAGTGCACAAACAGGTTCATAGTTTAAAAGATGGCAAGCGTAGGATCCTGAATGGACACTAACAGCACCTAAGAATTCCCTGAGGAATTACTGCATGCATTTAGCTTTCAAAGACCTGGGGACACTCTGTACAGGGAAGAACTCTCCCATTGGCTCACAGGCAGCAAGGAGACTTGAAAATCTGAGCATGCGCATTTCTGGAGGGAGGCGACTAGGCTGATGTTGGAGGCAAGTTGGAAGGATTTCTGTCTCTTCTTGGCCATTGCCAACCATCTCTTGGAGCTCAGTTTGTGTGTTTCCTTCCCCAGTCAGCTTTCCTCAATATTCCTTTCATCCCTGCCCTTATTACTGATCTGTGTTAGTGCGTGGTTTATTATTAAACAAAACACAATGTAATTCAAGTACCGTTGTTCTCTGTTCTCGAGCACCACATCTGTGGATTCAAATAACTGCAGGCAGATAATACAATTAAAATTCTATCTGAACTGAGCATGAATGACCTTTTTTTTTTTTTCATTGCTCCTTAAACTACTTTTGTGGCACTTGCAGTAGACTAGGTATTTTAAATAGTGTAGAGATGATTTAATATCTGTAAATATTAGAGGTTTTTATATCTGCAAAAAGACCCAGACCCCCAACCTCCCATGGATATATAGGAATGACTGTAATGTATCCGCCATATATTTACCTGTATTTGATGGGGCGCTTCTGAGGTAGGAAACCATGTGATATTCAAATGTAGAATCTTACATTAAAGTTCCCTAGTATTCTACTGCAGGGAGGCATTGTGGTGACAGTAACCACATGGTGATATTCCTGGGAAAAGTTATGTAAGATGGAAGGTAATCTGTGCTATAAAGATTTTAAAATTAATTTTAAATTAAAAATTAATTCACTCTCCCTAAGCCTTTAAATTGCCATTCATAATCTCATTGGGGTAGCAAAATAACTAGGCAATTTTTAATTACTTTGCTCCTAAGGGAAATAATTTTATTTTTAATATTTGTTCTGGAGAAACTGTATGCAGGTATGCAGAATTTTAGATTGAAAAAAAAAAATATTGGGCCAGCAAGATGCCTCATCCAAGGCTGACGACCTGAATTTAATCTCCAAGAACCCTCATGGCGGAAGTAGAGAACTGACTTCCAGAAGATACTGACTGACCACCCCACCCACAACACACACTGTAGCTGTGGGTACTCAGAATGAAGTGGGAAATGATTTTTATCATTTATCATGTCCTAACCACACATATGTCTCATAGGTAAAGACTGACAGTCCTTGAGGGTAAAAAGTGAAATAGGGAATGTATAGTAAACCATGTGACTGAGGAATTGTGTATGGCCTGCTGGGTGAGGGAAGTGAAGCTGACTGAGGTTCTCCCAGCCTCTCCCTTGCTGTTGGCTCTCACAGTGATCCAATCTCCTCCTTACCCTGAATGCCAGCACAGATTTCCCAGCAGCTGCCAGGACCAATGGACCAATGCAAGCATCTACCTGCCAGGCCTGTGAAGATTCCAGTCTGTGAGCATGTGATTGTCTTTCCTGCACTTTGATAGTCCCTGGCTTTCTGTAATATTTGAAAAGATTCTAACTAAAATGAGGTGCTTCTGGACCCTATTACAGAAGGTAAGCCATCTTTACTTCTGGGAACAAACTAAAACCAGATATCACAGTTAGCATCAAGTCATGCCTGTTTCTACCAGTCTCCTATGGTAGTAAACTGTGCCATCTCTAATCGTCTATGATCACTGTAGTCTTTGAAGTATTCTTGAGGCTGTGTAAATGTCTACTAATGTACCTTCCTTTCTGATTATATGTAAAGCTAATTTGCCATGCAGTGAGCAAACTTAACACTAGGAGTATAGCTTTACTATACCACACTTTGACAAAAGCAGACTGGCCAGCTCTGACAGGACAAGGGCACTAATAAGCTCACAGTTCCTTTGAAAGGTGTGAATATTCAAAATATATTTTTAAGGCCTTTCTGAATTCCAGTCTTCTTTCTGTACACATCTATACAATTTGCTCTGAAAAAACAAACAACCCACAATATCAAAAAAAACAAAAAAGAAAAAGACAAAACCTTTGAAAATCATTCCTCTCATCCTAAAATGATGTATTTGGGTTTATGCTCATGGCCTTAGTGCCCCACCTTACATCCTATTTTATATCTCCTCTCTGTGTGAACAAGTGAGTGATGGATAGGAAACTGACTATCCAAATGCAATTCTATTTAAAGCAAGGTCAAATGAGTAGCTAGGAGGCGGATCCCCTCTCAAAGGATGATCTTTTGTTTTTGTGTTTAATTTTCCTCTTGCCCCCATCATTTCTACAGTTGAGTTGGATTGAGAGCCTGAGGCCAGATCCGGTGACAGGCTCCTGGGAAGCTCCATAGGATAATTCATGCCATGGGAGGAGAGCGCCAGACCTAGTGACCCATATTTGATGTGTGGTCTTACTGGAGTGATCATTCATGCTTCCTAAGACAAGTGATTTCTGCCTACTAGGCTGCATGAAGTGGTCTTTTAAAATACAATTTGTCAAATGTAAAAACATATAATGACCCACCAACAGACTTAATCCAGTCTTCTAATGCTGTAGAAACCATTTATAATTTTAGTGAGGTAGCAAAATAAGTAGGTAATTATTATCTCTTCCCTTAGGGAAATTGATACTGGACCTTCAAATTTCTGTTTAGATAACATTACAGATTTCATGATGTAAATACAAATAATCAGAGAATTATGGAATGATGGCAAGTATAAGAGAAAGATGAAGGTTGTCATTATATGCTTACAAATGCTAATTCTTCTTTTTAGTGACTAATATGTTCAAAAGTTTATACTCTTCTCAGGTTAGCAGGGTGAAAGGTGGCTTTTAAAAGATGGTCTATTCGGAGCCAAACAGTCACATGGCTGGCTCAGGCTTTAGATAGAGATAGCCTGGTGAACAATGGACAGTATTTTGGTGTAAGCTGTTCATATGTGGGTCCCATCTCATCTCCCGTCTCCGTTCTTTATTCCTGTGCCTGTCCTGTCTTAGAAGTGATCTTTGTATTTCCTTGGTTATTAAATAGCATGATTTGCTTAAGGGTTTCAAGAAATTGAGACAAATATCAGTGGACTCTGTCCATCATGCTTTATGTGTTATGCTGGTCGTTCATGTTGGAAGATAAAGAGGCTGTCCTTTGATAAGTAAATATAAATGTGATGTACAGCAAAGATAGAGGAGCTGGAGGATGAGGGATGCAGAAAGGACAGAGGAGCCGGATGATGAGGGATGCTGCTGGACATGCTTTGGCCTTTGCACCCTGGACCTGGAAGTGACTGTCCTTACTTGCTAAAGACTTACAGACAGCATTGAGACCTTCTCTGTCAGCAGGAATTGGGGGCAGGAAAGCTCATGAGCCTCCAGCCCACACAAGGCCCTATTTATTGGTAGTTAAAACCAGTGGGAAGGAGGGGGATAAACTTTCCTTTATCATTTTAGCCATTGCTTATAACAGCCCATTCTGCTCCACTGTAACGGTCCATTCTGCTACTTTGTAACGGCCCTTTCTGCTCCTCCTGTCTGCAGGTCAGGGGCTAGCAAGAGAGAGAGTGGGGATGGAAGGGAAAGAGATGAGAAAAATGGAGACAAGACAGAGTCTGATCAAGTCTTGTTTATTGAAAGGAAATCCTGGATATTTATACTCTTTACCACATGCCTTGCCCTCATGGGCAAGCTCAGCTGAAGGCACTACGTCATGCGCCTAGCAGCGTGGAGACCACGTGCACCTAGCTGCTGGCGGCACTAAACAGCAAAACAAGATGTTTATCAGAGTGTGCTCAGCTGTTGCGGGCTGTTGAAAACAAGTTTTTTGTCAGGGTATATGGCTCAAGATGGCTGTAAAGATGATAGCTGCTTTCAGCTAAGAGTCGGCTCCCAACAATTGCTAAGTTGTCCACAATCAAATAAATAACCACTCGCCCATGCTTGTGGGAGCAGTCAATGTAATTAAACTCAGGCAGGACAAGAGGAGGAACATGTTGGAATGGAGGAGCAGTTCAGAGGGAGCGAGGAGGAGGAGAGAAAGGGTTAGAATGATCAAAATATATTCTACAGAGTTTTGAAATTGTCAAGAAATAAATTACAAAGTGAATTTTAAAATATAAATAGAAATGAAAAATCGGGAGTATGTCTGGATCATGCGATCATTTCATCTAAGCCAAAACTGTGTAAAAGGAACCAATTCATTGTCTGACATTAAATAAACTTTAATTCAGTTTTAAACACCCTCGTGAATAGTGTGTGTTCAGGAGGCTAACTTTGTAATCAGCAGCTTTCTCATATAGACTTGAGTTGTGATTTATTTTACATAGAAAGACATCATGGTTTGTTCTTTTCGGAAGAGATGTTTGAGGGATACAAGAGAGGATGAGGATGGCAAACTTCCCTTCCCTAAGCAGATTGCCATGCTAATATCCATGGACACCCCAAGACTGAAGCATTACAGTTTATTTTTAAACTGCTTGAGTCCCTACACTCCCACTGTCCCCCATATGACAAATTCTAAGTTTCAAAGGGAATCTCTGTGTACGTGGTGTATATTCGTGTGTGTGCATGTGCGTTTTAGGAAAGTAATGTACAATGAGAAAAAGATAAAATTATTTATTTAATAGATGTTTATTCATCCTAAAAATCTGCATATAAATGTAAGTAATGCATTAACCTATTTTTCCAGCCAAACCCATAATTCTTATAACACAATGACTGTTCAGTGTTGTAGTGGTTCAGTCCTGCAACAATTGTACTTGGTATGTGTGTGGTGCCGAGGCCCATGTGCACATCCTCACATAGTCATTCCTTGAGTAGCAGGAGCCACGTGTTTGAGGATTCCCACCTTAGTTTACTCAGCAAGCATGCACAGTAGCTGCTCTTCTATCATGCCATTTTAAACACAGAAATACAGAACCTGAGAGAAAAATGGCTGCCAGTAGGACAAGCTCATTTCTCTCTGAAGAGATCAGGACCTTTGTTGTCTGCAGATTTGAACATTTTTCTGTGCACAGCATAGAAGAAAGAGCATGGCTGCAGAGGCTGCATCACCACCAAGGGGTGCTGAGGATACCTCAGAGGGCTCACTCACATCTAAGCCATAAACCAGTTGCCAGGCACACAGGGTAACTCATGGCTTCAGGAGCAGCAGCTACAAATAGATGCAGATGATAGTGAAGGCTGAGACTACATAGGGAGCACACAGAGAGGAGCGTCCAGACATCGTGTACTATAATAGAACAGCACTGTAGACCTTTTCTTGCCACATAGAGCCACTGTGAATTGTCCTGAGAACATAGCTTATTGTGTGAAGGAGCAGTGGGTGAAGAAGCAAACAAGGCCATGGACTAAACTGTCACTAGAAGCAATGTATGGGAATCTAGATCCTGTCTCTGAAAGCAGTGGCCTGAAAGCTCAGCTCCACCTGGGGAATTCCTTTCCCACACTCTTCATGCTCAGGTTATCTTGACCACTCCGAGCCCCTTGGGGAATGTTTTGTTTTTAGTTTCTCACATGTGAAGTTGTATGTATTACCTGCTTTTCTCATCCCTATGACCGAACACTGGGGAAAAAGACCCACACTCTTGTTTCTCTCCCAATAAAACTCGTGTGACATTTATTGTATGGTGTGGCTTTGTGGCATTCCTTGGCTCTTGACTGCCAGAATACCTTTTCCCTTGGAGATGCAACACTTATAGGCAGGATTAGAAGAAAAATATTACTGTTTCCAGGGAATGGAGATGGGCAGGAAGTATCAAGGTGCCATGGGAGTTCATATGAAGGCAGAAAGTGGCTTGCTGTGTTTTGAGAACATTGTGTAATGTAATTAGGTATAATGAGGCCAGAGTCATGTGCCATGGAAAGCTAGAGAGTCACCTTAGTGAGCATCAGATTTCTCCAGTATGCAATAGGATGTCGGACAGGTCCTTGTCAGGGAGTCATGTCAGGATGTTTTTCAGAGAAATCTGCCTGGAGGGTGGACAACCATGCATTGAAAGAAAGTATGAGTATTACAGGAGGGGGGGCTGGCTAGAGAACAGAATGTTTTAATAACATCAGGACAGGTAATGACAACAGGCAGTAGGTGTGAGAGAAAATGTGGAACACTGCCCTGAGCTCATGTGCTCCTCTTGATACGGCAGGCTCCAGGTGACTGAGTTCTCTGATGCCAGTCACAAGAGAGGGCATAATGTTATTCTTGGTGTTTAACGATCCTTATGTTCAAGCATAGATCACTTAAAATGCACAGATGAAAGAATCCCTACCCTCTAAATTTATATAGCAGGTTATTGTCAATTACATCTCCTAAATACTATCACACTGCCTGGAGCACATTCCTTCCTCTTTGAAAAGCAAGTATGCTTTCAACCAGAAATGTAGGACTGTAGGACCGGCTCTGGGCCGGGTCCCACGAGGGTCTCCGAAGGCGGGTGCGAACAGCGCTGCTTCTGCCCGCGCCTCTGCCTGCCGCCTCTGCTGCCAGCAGCTGGCAAAGAGGGGAGAAACCGAGACAGAAGCTCTCAGACAACAGGATGAATCTTGCGCACCTTTACTTGAGTCAGGCCCATATATATACAGTTTGAGGTGGGTTAAGGTCGGGCAGCAGGTAGGCAGCAGGTAACCCCCTATTGGCTTGGACTGAGAGCTTGGGAATGCCTCATCTGCATGATGGTGCTATTCCTACGTGGCCATGAACCTCTCTGTGGGAGGGAATGTGGAGGGCTGAAGAGGGGGTGGGCAGTCAGGCCTGGGAAGAACTCGAATGCCTTCAGTCCCAGCGGATATATTGGGGTGCCGGGGTTCTGAAAGTTCTTTCTTTTTTTTTTTTTTGGGGGGGGGGGTTTTCAAGACAGGGTTTCTCTGTGTAGCCCGGCTGTCCTGGAACTCACTCTGTAGACCAGGCTGGCCTCGAACTCAGAAATCCACCTGCCTCTGCCTCCCAAGTGCTGGGATTAAAGGCGTGCGCCACCACCGCCCGGCTCTGAAAGTTCTTTCAACCAGGCGTCTGACTTTCCACAGCTCGCTGCCCCACATAGGACCAAGACAGATAGAATCACGCATTTCCTAAACTCCCACTCAGGACACATCAAGTGGTGGGTTAATATCACTGTTCTGCTCCAATACGTGTATGAGAGGAATGAATAGGATGGGAAGGAAAGGGAGAAACAGGCACAAGAAGTGTTTAGTAGCCTGCTGCTCCCTGTCTCCCTCTCACTCTCAGGTGTTTCCAGGACCTGTGGATCTTGGATTGTTGATTTCCTAATCCGTAGTGCCTGCAAGGAGTTTCTGCTGGCAGACAGAAGGCAGGAGCCCAACAGAGCCATCTCTAGCCCAGTATATCTCTGCCCAGAGCAGTAACCATACTTTAACATCATCCTGCGGCATGGGACTGTCATTCAATGCAAAGAAAACTATGGCTTGGGTTTCTGGGCCCTGCTCCATCTCCATGGAGGCTGTCAGATCTCATTTCAGAAAAAAACTTTCAATTTATCAGGAAAAGAGAGCATAGGAAATGAAAATCCAAGGGTGTAGAGAACCTCTCTCATTTAGTAAGACAAACACTAAGGAAGTATTTGGAGATCCAGAAATAGTCATTTGTTCAACTGCCTTGATGGATTCATCATCTTGGCAATGCTCCTCTTGGGAACGTAGTAGGGCAGATGGTAATGACAAATTGTTGATTCAGACCTGAGAAGCCTGGGACAGGCTTCCCACGGGTCACATGCTGAAGTTACACTTAAGAATAAGCTCACAGCATCCTTTAGAGCCTCCACAAAATACAGAGCTAGAAAGGACAAACATTTATTACAAACTAAAGCTAAAAATACATTGTTCTCATTCCACTAACTTGTAGGAATTCATGGCCACTCCGACCACAAAAGAGTCCAAGAGAAGAAGACACGTGATTTGATCCTGTTTACAAATGATGAGATTTTCAGAAGAGCAGAGCTGAATGAATCACTGCATTTGATTCCTCATTACTGTCTCTAAGCAGGGCACTCATCTTAGGCTCAATATATTAAATTAATTAACTCTAAATAACCTTTCTGCAGGTAACTTAACTAGGTTTAGAGTTTTTGTTTTTTAAAAACAAATCAAAGAAATTTGGGAATATGGATTCATTTTAATCCCATGTGTGGGATATGGGACTGCTTCAGATCTGATTGCTTCAGATAGAGCACAAGGAAAATTGACTATGATTTGCCTCATGCTCTAGCAGTGATGTGATTTTGCCAGAGGCCAATAGATTCTGCAACTGTGTGGAATTCTGGGAACTTTCAAAGGGTATATAAATGCTAGGGCCCCAAGAAGTGGGGTAGGTTGGTGATTGGTTGTTGGTTGTCATTTGTTAAGTAGTTGTGCACAAAGAAGAAAAAATTAAATGTCCTTGATGCTGAAGATCAAACTTTCCCCAAGGAACTCAACACCCCTAATCAGCAGGAAGTAGTCTAACAATAACATTGTTCCCTTTCCCCTCTATCCTTTTTCTCTCTTATCTAGTGTTAGGGGGTTGAAAGGACAAAAAAAGGTGGAGAAGGGTTGAAGAAAGAAGAACCCACAAAGTAGCCGTTGGCATCTACAGATGGGGTCTTGGTTTCCACTCTTACCATTACACCCTGAAAACTGTTGTTATGAGGAAATTTCCATTTCTGTGACTTGTGAAGCTAGTATTTGACATCTCTTGTAAGAGAAAACATTCTCTAATACAGTAGAAACATGCTATAATACAAACTCCCTGTGTTCTTGTATGTGGGAGAGGTGTAGGTGTGTATGACCTCTTAGGATGACCTCACAATATGATGCAGTTACTGGCAGTTCAAGAAGTTCTTCCTGGGACTTTTCATCAGTGCAATAACTCTGGGTTCCTGAAGCACTTTGTATTGTCTATCTGAAGGCAGAAGGACTTGAACATGATCATTTGTAAGATAAGTAGCGTAGAACAGGGATGGTGAGCCTGCCTAACACGTGTGTAGTGGTATAACACAGAGACAGAGAGCCTGCCCAGCATGTGTGTAGGTGGTACAACACAGAGAAGGAGAGCCTGCCTAACACGTGTGTAGGTGATGTAGCACAGTGATGGAGAACCTGCCTAGCATGTGTGTAGCCCAGGCTCAGTTCCAATCACTACATATGTAGGCAAGCATGCTAATTATGAAAAGCAAGTTAGTTCTCTCCAAGATTTTGAACAGGAAAAAACTAGAAATAATTTCAGAATTGTAAATGTTAGGCAGACAATGACATAGTTATCCAATAGAATACTAGGAAGCACTTGAAAATTGGGAAGTGTTGAGTTATTGACTTAGAAGTGTCCATTGTGAGAAAGTGGGATTACTGTGGAATTGTGAATAAAACATTATTTAATTTTGGGAAAAGCTCAATCCACATATACATCATGTGTTAGTTCATATATATGACCGCATGTCTATTTACCTGAATGTGTCAATGGTATGTACACATGTTTAGGGGCTAACAGATAGCTGTGGAAGTAGAAGGAGAAAGGCAGACATTATATAATTTCCTTTTGGGGCTATCATAGTAGACATGTATACACTTATGTATCATACATTTACATTCTATATAAAACAATAAATTATAATAATAAAATTATGGTAACTCAGGATTGATTTCATCAAAATGTATGCATTGTATTTTCAGACCATCACCAAGTGCCTTTGTAAGGCCACTATGAAAACATATGTGAGTCAGGGCCAGGAATGGCCAATGGGATTGACTTGGTGCTTTGATGGTCTTTGTGCCCAGAGCTGCAGCTGTTTGTGCTCATTTTACAGAGTGTGCTTCAGTGCTGCACCTAGTGATCCAGACTGCAACTGTGTATTCCAGCACCGCAGAATGGCAATCAGTCTTTGTGGACTATGACTTTCTAAGGATGTTTTCATTGCCTGGTATAAATATTTTGACAGTAGCCTATGTGCTGTAATAGTGTTTTGCATAACAAAAAAATCAGCAGGTGCAGCCAAGGGAAAGCCGGCTGCTTGAAGATCCATTCTCGGTTGTGTATGGCTTGACTCCTCTAAATGTACTCTGTTGTTGTTATTATAACCATGGTGTAATTGGTTGCTATGGATGATATGTAGCAATAAACTCAGAAACGGTTCTTTGAGAATAAAGCAAGAACTACCTAGATGAGGATGTGGGGAGGTGTAAGGTGGCTAAGTGTATCTGCTGTTCTTGCGGATGACTCAGGTTCAGTTCCCAGCACCTGCATGTCCCTGTAACTCCAGTTCCAAGGAACCCAATCACTCCTCCTGCCCTCCGCTGGCACCAGGCACACATGTGGTACACATGCATACATGTAGGCACTCCAGTAACGTGTATAAAATAGAAATAAATAAATCTCAAGGAAAAAACCAACCTAGACAAATGAAGGAAACTCAAGAAGTACTCCATTCAAAGTTTCGACATCAGGAAAGCTGCCATATTACACTGAGATGAAGCACTCCCCAGTGTTGTGGATAGCCCTGGCCTTGTATTTGATACTAATTCCCCTTTCTTGTGAAGGGATGCAGAGGAGGTGTGGTCATTACACAGGTGAATTCTAGTGAACCTTCTGCCCATCTTAATTTGCAAAATAAAGGCTAGAGTCAGTGATTGGGCAGAAGAAGGGGAAGTGGAGAAATAAAGGTTGGTGGAAGAGAGCAGAGCGAGAGGACTGGAGGAAGACAATGGAGGAGGAAGACGATGAAGGAGAGGACAAATGGAAAGCACGAGGTAGAAGGACAGACGCAGGGTCTGGAAATCCTCAAGTTATAAGGGTCTACATGCTGGGGAACAGAGTAGTGTAGGGGTATCTGCCCAATCTAGGCTTACAGAACATATTCACAATTACTGAGTTGTGTTTTCATTGACTGGTCCTATTTGGGTTGGAGATTAAATATCTCCCACTACACCGCAGAGCTTGCTGAGTGTGTGCTTTTAGTAGAAAGGAAGAACTACAAATGTCATAGGAAAAGAACAACTCAGGTTTGTTCTTTCAGTGATCACAGGCAGTGAAAAGAAACTCCTGAACTAAAAGCCTTCCAAGACAGAGGGGCTGTAAGCAACTGTTATACTGGAACTCACCTGTACAGAAGTCAAGTCAGTGTCCCTGGTCTTGGCTCAAAACAAATTTTATTTTCTTTCTTTTGGTTTTTCGAGACAGGGTTTCTCTATGTAGCCCTGGCTGTCCTGGAACTCATTTTGTAGACCAGGCTGGCCTCAAACTCAGAAATCCACCTGCTTCTGCCTCCCAAGTGCTGGGATTAAGACGTGTGCCACCACTGCCTGGCTCAAACACAATTTTCATCGTGGGCTTAAATAAAAGCTCTTGGGCTGGAGAAGTGGCTTGACAGCTGAGTGTTTGCTACACAAGCGTGAGGGCTGGATTTGGGATCCTCAGAACCCAGTTGATGTTAAGTGGCCCACAGTAATTCCAGCCTCAGGAAGCAGAGAAAGGAGATGCCCAGAGCAGACTGGCTAATAAGTTGCTGAGCCCTGGGTTTGCTCTGGGTTTGTCTCATTGAATGTAGCGGGTGCGTGATCAAGGCTAGTTCCTGACATTAGTGTTTTGCCTTAACATGCATATTTACAGCACTTGCACATACATGAAAAAGGGTTATTGATAGTAGCTTTAAAATATGATACATGTATTTTATGAAATCCATAAACTTCAATTGAGCCGGTATATTTGTTTTACTTAAATGAATGTGTGTGCATGTTTGTGTGTGTGCATGCATGTCTGTGTGTATGTATGTGGAGGCCAAAGGACAACCTTTGGTGTCATCCTGAGGAACACTACGTCCTTTGAGACAGAGTCTCTCATTAGTCTACAATGGCTGGCCCGTGACCTGCAAGGATCCTCCTAAGAGGATTCTGCCTCCCTGGCACTGGGCTGGCGAATGTTAATTAGTTATTTTTACATATTTGTAGGAATTAAACACTTGTCCTGTGAGGTAAGCATTTTACTGGCGGAGCTGTATCTCCAACCCGTTGTATTTGTTTTTTTTTTTAGAGTGTTAATCATATAGGTGTGGTGGTGCACACCTACAATCCCAGCACTGAGTAGGTGGAGACAAGAGAATCAGGAGTTCAAGGCCAGCCTCAATTACATAAGTGAGTAAGAAGTTACTCTGGCTCATCTTTCAAACAAATAACAATGCACTAAAGTGTCAGGTGATTTTTGCTTTACATACTGCATATATACTGATGATAGAATGAGCACTTCTCAACATAGACTTCATTTCCTTCCATGGATATATTTAGAAAGTCAGCCTGAAGAGCACCCACACTTAGAAGGGCGCCCAGCAAATCCCATCATGCCAAAGTCAGGTGGATGAAGGGCAGCAGCTTCTCCCATTAGCCCCAGAGGTTCCAGAGCTACACATTCTGTTAAAGCATTTCCAATTATTTCTCACACAGAACTAGCATGAAGATAGTACTTAAAGAGAAACCAAAGCTTATAATTAATAGAAACTGTCCACTAATGGCACAAAACCCTTGGAAAGTCATGACAACAGCTGCAGAGGAAAAATTGAACCCAAACAAATTAATCTAATATAAAAAAATTTTCCTCTCTACTTTTTGGGGTTACTAGTTTAGTATATTTATGTAATTTATTAAAATAAGATAAACACAGCATTGTGAATGGAGTTCTCTCCATTTCTCTCCCTCCCTCTCCCACTCTCTCCCCTCTCTCTCTTGCTTTCTTCCCCTCTCCCTCCCTCTCCCCTCTTCTATCCCTTTCTCTCCCCCCTTCTCTTTCTTCTTTGGATTGTTAGTCATCCCATCTCAGCTTCCCTAGATGGATATTTTAAATCTTTATAAACACTGACTTTAAATTATTGGCTGAAAAAAGTAGAGATATGGCAAGCTACAGATGCCTTCCTGCATGGTCCTTTCCTCACAGTGTAGTTCTTGTTTATATTTACATTCTGTTATATGTAGTTTTTTATATATAATTATATTATACAGTACAAGGCAAATTCATAAATGTTAATGTCTCTCGTTCCTGGATTCCCTTTGAAAGTCATGGATGGTACACTTTGCGGCTTTAATGACCAGGTTTGGAGCCTCACACTCCTTATAATTGTTCAATAAAATGTGCTCTGTTCCGAACCCTATGTTTGGGGCCAGATGACCTGGTCTGTGTGGGTCAGTCAACAGGGTCTATCAAGAGAGAGAGTGGGGATGGAGGGGCAAGAGATGCGAAGAATGGAGACAAGACAGGGTGTGTGATCAAGTCCCATTTATTGAAAGGAAATCATTAGTATATATAAGCACAAGCAGGGGAATGCAGCTGAAGACACTTTACCACATGTGCCTTGCAGCTGGGGCACTAAACAACAAAACAAGAGATGTGAGAAAAACAAGATGTTTATCAGAGTGTGCTCAGCTGTTGTAGGCTGTTGAAAACAAGTCTCTTGTCAGGGTATATGGCTCGCGATGGCTGCAAAGATGACAGCCGCTTTCTGGTAGGAGTTGGCTCCCAACAAAAATTTAACAGTCTAACACATTTTAATGCAGCAAGTATGCAGAACACTTCTCCTGGCTGTTAACTTGGACGTTGAATGTTCTTGTTCTTCTCCACATTATCTTATTGTTAGTGAAGACTCAGCAAGATGGCAAAGGGACAGACCGATGATGTACGAAGAAGACACACACAGTGTACAGAGTAAGGGCTTAAACGTATTGAAAAGATGGAGATGGTCCTGCAGGCAAGGACCATTTGTAAGCTATGCTTAGTTTACAAAGCTAGAAAAAGAGTCACCAAGCTTCCATCTTTTGGAGTTAGAAGGAAACCATTTCTGTGGAAAGAGTGAAGTAGCAGCAAGTTTGACTGCCCTGCTATCTCACTGAGTCTGGGCGCCCCAGAAGCCTACAGCAGGAATGGAGTTATCTTGAATTCTGATGTACATGAGCTGACTCACAGGGGAATCCATATATTCTATTTCTATATAGATGGCTGAGGATTACTAGTTTCATTCTTTTTGTCAATTTCTGTAACTGTATCCACAAACACTGTAATTAGCTATTTAATATGCTCAGATAAAAGTACCTAGATAGGCACCAAGAGTTAAAAACTATACTCAGTTACAATTTTTCCAGGAAATAACTAGGACTCTTATTTTCTTGATACCCCTCAACCAAAGGATTAAATAAGGTTTCAAAATGATTCATAAATTTATTGTAATATACACGTCTACTAAGCAGTGTGAAAAGGTGACTTTTCTGTGCCTGTGTGTTCATAGATGTCACACTGAGTACAGACTTTGACAAACTTAACCTAGCCCTCGGGCTTCACTGATGGATATTTACTTAAGGTAAACAAAGTATTTCTACATAGATGAGAGCTTACAAATAAGGATAGTGGATATAGCTTCAAAAGAAATAGTCTACCGACCTCTGAGTAACCACTTATAGCAGAGCATAATCAGAGCTACAATACAAGCAAAACTGCAGGAAGGTAAAAGAAAAGACTCCATTTTAAATTTTTATGGATTTTTATACTTTCCCAAACAAGATTCTTTCTTAGTCTAACATGTATAAAAATATTTAATACTAGTATCTTAAAAATTAGGGGAGAGTGGAAAAAAGAAAAAAAGAAAAAAATGTTGTGTTAAATGCAGATCTTTTTCTTTTGTTAAAAGTTTTTTTCATACAATCTATTCCAGTTATGGTCCCCCTCCCTTAATTCCTTCAAGATCCTCCCTACTTGCCCTTCTTTCCAAACCCAGACCTGTGTTTTGTCTCTCATTAGAAAACAGTCATCTGAATAATAAAATAAAATAAGATGAAACAAAACCAAACCTGAATAGGACCAAACAAAAATAACCAAAGAAAAAGCAGAAGAAACACGTATAGACACAGAGACGTACTTCAACACACACATGAATCCCATTAAAACCTAAGTCCTGAAACTGTAATATACATGTAAAGGATCTGTGGGTAAAAAAAAATAAATACCACTGCTTGCATGTATTAGTTTTTCATAAGGTCCCTCACATGGCCCCTTAGTTTTAGCTATCTCTCTCTGTATTCTCCCTTGCCCCTCTCTCCCTCTGCACTGCTGGGCACAGGACACCCACTGCTGGGCATGTATTAGTTTTTCATAAGGCCCCTCACATGGCCCTTAGTTTTAGCTGTCTCTCTCTGTATTCTCTCTCTTGCTCCCTCTTCTCTCCTCTGCACTGCTGGGCACAGGGCACCCCTGCTTGGCATGTATTAGTTTTTCATAAGGCCCCTCACATGGCCTTAGTTTTAGCTGTCTCTCTCTGTATTTCTCTCTTGCTCCCTCTTCTCTCCTCTGCACTGCTGGGCATGGGGCACCCACTGCTGGGCATGTATTAGTTTTTCATAAGGCCCTCACATGGCCCTTAGTTTTAGCTGTCTCTCCCTGTATTCTCCCTTTCTCCCTCTTCTTCTCTCCCTATTTGATCATTCATCCCTGCCCCACCTCACCCATCCATAACTATATATTCAACTTCCCTTTCCTAGGGAGATCCATCTGTTCCCCCACTCCCTAGTTCTTTACTTATACCTAACCTTTATGGTTATATCAAAGACTTAGTAACTAACATCCACATATAAGTGAATACATACTACAGTTGTCTTTCTGGGTCTGGGTTACTTTACTCAGAATTTCTTTCTAGTCCCATCCATTTATTCGAGAATTTCATGATTTCATTTCTTTTAATAGATGAGTTATATTCCATTGTATAAATGTGCCAATTTTGTTTATTCATTTATCCATTAATATATATCTAGGCTGTCTCCAATTTCTGGATATTTTGAATACAGAAGCTCTGAACATGGTTTGAGCAAGTGTCTCTGTAGTAGGATGAAGCATCCTTTGGGTATATGCCCAAGAGTTGTAAGGAGATATAACTGGCAAAAATAAATAAATAAAAATAAAAAATAAATCCTCTGAATGTTATGAAAAAACATGTATAAGAAGTACAAGAATAACTATTGATGCATTTTTGACATAAAATTTCATTTTGAATTGCATAGGTGAGACACTTTTGAAAACTCAGTAACACACCTATTACATCTTTACTAAAATGTATTTAAGTTAAATAGCTGAACATGTTCTAAGCATTCAGAGTAAAATATTTATAAATCAAAGAAAACTATTACAAATGAGGAAACTCTTAAAACAAGTGATAAAGACACTATGTTAAACAAAGGTTGTAGTGAAAGCCCAGTCAGTAGCCTTATGTTCTCACAGTAAAAGAAGAAAGGGCTTAGAGAAGCAGTCAATGGGTAAAGTGCCTGGTATGCAAGCCTAGAGGAACTGAGCTTGGATTCTCAGCACAAGAAAACAAGTGAAAATGTGGTGGCACCCACTCTGAATCCTAGTGCAAGGGTCAGGAGACAGAAGAATCACTAGAGATCTCTGGCCAGCTGGACTCACCAATCATTGATTCAGAGTCAGTGAGAGACCAGGTCCAAAGAACAAAGTGAAGAACAATCAAAACACCTATTATCACATTCTGGCCTACACATACGCATGCTCAAGTAGATAAACAAAACACACACACACACCAACAGCAACAACAAGATCACCACACACACACACAGGCACATATACACACAAACAAGCACACACACAGGCACAATACACACAACACAGAGGCACACACACAGGCACACACACAGGCACACACACAAGGCAAATGATCACACACAGGCACACACACAGGCACACACACACAGGCACACATACAGGCACACATACACACACAGAAGCACACACACAAAGGCACAAATAGGCACACATAAAGACACATACATACACACAATTTAAAATTTTTATAAAGAATGAAAAAAGCAAACTATCTCACTCCCTACTCCACACAGGACAACTATGCCACAGACCCACAGTTCTCATTTACGGGATCTATCTCTGACACAATAGAACTTATAGCCTTAAACAAAAACATAATTCAACTAAAAAGTGTGCCCATTGTCCTTGGTGGCTGCAGGAATGTCTGAATCTTCATGGATATTAGCTACAAATTACATGGATCTTTCAAAAAAACCTAATCCAAATTCTTTATCTTATCTGTGGGGGTAGCTCTTCCAGAGGATTTCGGTCTTCATGTTTATGGTTCGATGTGAAAGGTCAGGAATAAATTTAGAAGCAATTTGAAGACATGAGAGCTGTAACTGTTTTATGGTGGAAGGATATCATTGTGATAGGAATGGAGACATGGTGCGAACACTAAGTATCATTTAAAACTTTATTTAAGCTGTCTCAGAGTAGACATGTTTCAGAACAATATGCAAAGTAAAATTCTTTTACTTAAAAAGTAAGAGGAAATGATATTTCATCAAATTTAATAAGATCAAGTGTAAGGCAAGCCAATTTTAGAAATATTGATATATGAAATATATTCATTTTAAGTGAAACAAACATTTTATTAATGCTTTCATTAAAAATATTTTTTAAAATGTTACACATCTATAATCCTGGCACTCAGGAAGCTGAGGCACTATTGAGACTTCATGCTTACAACCAGTCTGCACTAGTCAGTGAGATGATACCATCTCAACATGGTGTGGGGTTGGAGGAGGGAGAGTTTAAAGTACTTTAAAATTATAAAGTTGGGTACCATGAGAAGGAAGTGCTATAGGATAGAAAAAGGAGCCCTATCCATCCATCCATCCATCCATCCACCCACCCACCACCATCCATCCATCATCCACCCATCTCATCCATCATCCATCCATCCATCCATACATACATACATACACACATACATACATCTTTATGCTGTGTCCTTCTACACTGCTTGAACTTCTTACCCAGACCATGTATCCAGGTGGTATGTGCATGTGGATGAATCTGGTTCACACAATGGTACTCATGAATGTGCCAGTCACTGTTTTTATTAGTATATAAACAAATAGCTTTGTAGATGCTGCTTTTAGTCAGCATGGCAATCACAATTCATGGAAGGTGAAGGCAATTTTCCATTTGTGCTGCAATTGCCTTCTTAACTGCTGGGAAGTAGACGGAAGCATCCTATGGGTTGTGTTGATTCAGCTTGGCCATCTGAAGTAGCCCAGCATTAACAGTTGGAATGGAATACCGCTGCTTTGGTCAGGGGCTCTGCTGGTGGCACTTTGTGGTCTGTGGTGTTAATTATGTTCCTTTTATACAGTTGGGTAGAAAGAGTTGACGGTGAGGGTCAGCCAAGATTCAGGATAAAGGTGGCTCCCTTGGAGTTGATCTGGTATCTCACTTGGGGGAGGAAAGAACCCAGATCCAGGTCAGCAGGCAAAAGGTTTGTGAGCAAGAGAACACAGGCCAAGGAAGGCTGCAGAATCCAGGAAGTGGCCTACTTTATTATTCATGAGTCCTGCTGCTTCTAAGAACATTCTGTACCGTGTACAAAGTTGGCTTAGTACAAATTCCAAAGCCATTTTCTTAATCATGTAGAATCTCATTTCCAGAGTAGGCCGATAAGTAAGTTGATAGTTAAACATTTGTAAACTAATATATTCCAGAAAAATCCGCCCATTGGCCATGTGGTCAAAGGACACCACAGTGCTTCAGTAAGTGTAGAAAACTGTGTTCTCAAGCGTACTGGAAAAATATACTCATTTGCTTCTTCCTTTGTTTAAGAAATAACTTGTTGAGTGCCTACTGTGTGCACTGTGCTATACTGGGAACACACACAGCCGAGAACAGACAGGTATTTACAGGGAGCACATACTCCTTGCTGGCTAGTAAATGCTGTGGGTATTCACATCTGGATGGTACAGCATGTATATATCATCATTATGCAAAACTGTAGAAAGTATGTGATGTCATTTAGTGTGTTAAAAGTATCCCGTAAAACATGCATTTTATTGAGAAGAGAGGCATATAATATATTAATCGTTTTCCAGCTTTATTAATGTATGTTGACAAAGAAAATATGTATTGATTACATGATGTTTTAATATACGTATTCGGGAGCTGGAGATATGGGTCTGTGTTTTTGAGTACTTGCTGCTCTTACAGAGGACCAGTTTGATCTCCAGCACCTACACGGTGACTCACAACCATCTGTAACTCCAGTTCCACCTTCTGGTCTCCTTCAGGATCCTTGAAGAAACCAGGCATGTAAGTGGTACACAGATGTATGTGTGGCAAAACACCCAAACACATAAATACAAAATAATAAAGTAAATAAAAGCTTTTAGAAGCACTTATTCATGTGTCTCAGCCAAGCTGGTTACCACACGGCCAAGCTCAGTGGATGTTGTCGATCTCAGCTAGCCATTCCCGGGGCTGCGATTTGTCGAGATGCTTGGTAGTGCTGGTGGATCGTCCATTCACTCGCTCATGCGCATTACTGAATCCACTGCCATGCACTGTGCTGCCTGAGAAGAGCCGCAGATACACAGCATTTACCTACACTACACTGCACTCTGCTTTCACATTCTAAGCATAGGGCCA
This sequence comes from Mastomys natalensis, assembly GCA_021653895.1. Lineage (NCBI taxonomy): Eukaryota > Metazoa > Chordata > Mammalia > Rodentia > Muridae > Mastomys > Mastomys natalensis. Next base: position 224,046 of record JAJTUV010000928.1, on the reverse strand, counting down.
GGGAGCGGGGAGATCATGTCACATCAACACTTGCTGTGCTCCTTCCCAAAACTGACCAGCAGGGCTGAGCCATCCTCACGTGGGTGTGAAGTGTCAGGATAAAAGGAGACTTGCACGTACTTGAAGAGGCATTCCTCGGTTCCCTCTCCCTGCAGCCTTTGCGAAGTAGTCATATGTTCTGTTTCTACAGATTTGATTGTTCTGAGTCTTTCACCCTGTGAAATACCTGTCACCCGTGTATTTGGCTCTTTCCCTTCACATGCTATTTTCAAAGTTTCTCAATGTTGAGCATGTTGTAGGATCCATTTCTTTTTCAGGGTTGGGTATGTTTTCAGAGTATACATACATCACCATTTATCCATTCACTCTTCAGTTAATGAGACATTGACCCTTCCCCTTTCTGCCATTTTTGACCAGTCCTCTATGAATACACACATGCATGTATTTGTTTCAAATCCTGCTTTTAATTCCATGGGGGTAGATACCCAAAAATTAAATAGCTGAGTGATATGATAATTCTATGTTTAATATTTTGAGGGAAAAACATGCAATTTAAAGGCAAATGGGTAATATAGATTATTGTAGAATCTGGTAAGAGCGAGGAAACCTTTATTTTCTTGCCTTTCTCTTCCTGCTGCCAACCACAACCCTATGGCTCCTTTGAGCCTGAACAAGATTGGGACTTTGACTCCAGATCGACCTTGTGAGTTAGATCAGATGCCTGCCAGCAGTGAGCTCTGAAGTATATGAAGGTCCTGAGCTCCGGTCCCAGAGCATGTGAGCTGAACTGCTCTCTGTTCCCATCGCCCATCACTTACTTTGGGAGCCTGTTGCTGTTCGCAATCCCTGAATCAGTCATGTGAAGAGAGCCATTAGCCAAGGTTAATTAGTGCCACTGAAATGTAAGTAATGAAAGAAAGTGAGTCACATAGTAGTACTCTTTTATGGCAGTTATGAAGGGAGGGTAGATCAAATGTACAAATCTAGACTGCAGGGAACACTGAGTGGCTGAATCATATGTCCCACTGAATATGTTCCTTAACATAATCGTTCCAGGGCTTTGACTGAACTGTTCTTCCTGGAGCCTGCAGTGACCTCCCTACATCTGTCAGGGAAACCCAACCACAGCACTCCTGAGAGAGGGGATTGAAGCAGGCACACCCTCAGTTCAGAGCTACAGTGTATCCTGCTTGGACCATTTTTCCTGCAGCCTGTCCACTGTGGTCCTCTGTAACTCAGAAGCCTGTATGCTTGGGAGCTCACAGAGAGTGCTTAGATCAAAGTGCCTGAGAGAAAAGGTGGCAGTTTACCTTCCATAACCAATGTTTCCCAGTGATGAGCCCTCGCTGCCTAATCCTGATACCATGTTATGTTAGTCATTTAGTAAATTACTCAATTTCTCAGTCTGCCCTAGATCTACTTTAAATGCCACATGGCTACTGACAGGAATCAGAATCAACTTTGCTGTCAGAAGTGTGCATGGCAGAGGTGGCTTGGCACATCTATCCACAGTTTTAGTATGGTTACAGGTGTGGGGCCAGGAGTGGAGGTTAGGTAATGGCTTAATACTCCCTTGGCTTGTCTTCCTTCTTAGCTAGAAGATAACCTCACCCCAGTCACTCAGGTCTGCATCTGTATGAACAGTACCTGTCACAGGAGATTATACTGAGCAAAATGTCTAGAAGAGTGATTGTAGTTGCCAGGTTAAGTGGTACATGGGGTAAGCAAGCAGGTGACAGCGACCTGAGAAGTGGATGGATTCTTTGGGTATTCAGAGGAGGTCTACATCATGTGAGATCACAACAGTGCATGCAGAGGTGACATGAGGGCAGGAAGGCCCAGTGGGCCTCTTGTTCTATTCCTTGTTCATTCAATCCAGTGCTGAGGGCATCAGCAGGACTTAAGCTCACTGTTCTATGGACAGATTTATCCTGGTCTTTAGACACATCTTTAGAAGATGTCAAAGAAAAGAATTATTCCTTACACAGGTTACCCGACTACCCTGGAGGTTGTATAAGTCACTTAGCCTTTCCAAGACTAAGTTTATCTGTTTAAAGGATAAACAGCTCACTTGTGCACCATGGCCTTCAACAAAAAACAAAGAAGCAAACAAAAATACTCTAAATTACCGTGGGTCGTACTATGGCTGCAGTTTATCTGGTACCTCATTCACTTTTGTTTAGAAAGAGCTGAACGCAAATCATGTGAGACTCAGGCCTGATACAGTGACTGCTCTCACAATGTATCATCCCAAGGGGCTTTCTAAATCTTTAAGACTACCAAGATTTCAATGTAGTCCACAAAACTTGCAATTTCTACTTGAATATTTACAAACCTCATGGTTATTTCCCCACCCCCCTTCACGACTATCTAATGTCCTGTATCTCACCTAGTTGGAAGAAACAACTAGCCCACTACTGTGCAAAAGGCAAAACTCTTCCTATGATGGAGACATCGACAGAGAACTAGAATGTGTTTTGGAGACTCATGACCGTTTCTCCTTACTCTACGGCCTCACTGCTGTTTCAGTTTGTTTGCACTTTGTGATTTATACTATATTGCTCAAAGTGAGGGAGACCAAGCAGTGATCCATCTTACATGGGCACGGATAACATGGATGTTTGGAATGTCACTGAATCCCACAGTGAGGATGCAGGTCCTATGATGACACCACATTAGAGAAAGGACAGATTCTACGATGTTTTGAGGACCTGCCACACCTTGGTACTTCTGCCTCTAAATTGTCGAAATTGTTGGGAAATATAAAACTTAACTGTGGCTTCCAACCTCATAACACTCCACAATGCTATACTGTATAGTGGGTGCTACCCTCTCCCCTGTTCTGCCTCTCTACACCTGCAAGGGTGAAGGCCACACTGAGGGTGCACTGCTTGTCTAGGGCTGCCATGACAATGTGCCACCAAACAAGATGCCTAGCAACAGAAGTGTGTGGCTCCTAGTTCTCAAAGGGCTGAGATACAGCAGGGTTAGCTGCTTCTTCTGAGGGCCATGAGGGGAGGCTACCACCTGCCACCTGCTATCTACAATCCAAAAGGAGGACCTGCCCCAGGAATCAACTGTCCTTGAATTTATTCCTGTGTGTGTGTGTGTGTGTGTGTGTGTGTACATACATGTATGTGAGTCTGTCTGTCTCTGTGTCTAAATTCTCATTTTCATAAGAACATCAGTGATATTGAATTATGCCCCATTTAATAACTTGATGTGACTATCCTGCATGGACAATATTTCCAAATAAGGTCACATTCATTATCACTAGAGGTTAGGCTTTCAAATTTTAGGAGAGAGTAGAAAACAATTTGACAATGATACTTGCAACCATTGTTGCAGAAAACATTCACACACACATACACAAACACACTACACCACACACACACACACAAACACACATACACACACATACACACCACACACACAAACACATACATACACACCACACACATACACAATGAATACCACACACACAAACACAGAGAGCAAAACAAAACCACAGAAATACCACCCCACCAATGCCATTACTGTAGACATGTTACTGTAAAATAGCAGAGGCAGTGGAAAGGCTCCAGCTGTGCTCTTTAGCTTCTGTCTTCCAAATCGTGTGTGATTATGTCTGCTTGATAGAAGCTAGGCCTTACAAGGAATCAGTGCTGTGAGGAAACCTGGAAGACAACAGATCTTCAGTCACTCTAAAATCTGCTGCAAGAGGATTGGGATGGAGATGCTGAGCTAAGATGGAGTTGGGTGTGCCAACCTTTATTCTCTTTTCCTTGGGAAAGCAGAGATTTGTAATAACAATGTGAACATTGATGAGACAATGGGTGGTGCAGCAAGTTCAGTTACAGGATCCTTAGCTGGTAGTGAGCTACTCTCAACCCTGGGAGGACATTTAAAAATTAAAAAATGTCTTCAACTACCCACTTTTGGTCTAAGAATTTAAGTATCTAAAACAGGTGATTTTTTTTCTTCTTACCAAGGACAGTATATTAAGTCTAATGTCTTTGAAAGTGTCAGAGCCTAAGCTAACTAGACTATGTTGGAACAAAGGAAAGGAAAGAACAAAAGCAGATGTCAGTATGCACCTGGTTAGATATGCTGTGCACCTCCATATGGGTTAGCCTTTGCTAACCTGGTATTTTCACTTTATTTCATATTGTAGGCTTCTTTCATGCTGTGAAATTCATGTGTGTATTATTCTTGAAACCCAAGCTTGGCTATGCCAAGCCCACCTTTCAAGTCCTTGCTCTGGTTGCCATCACTGATGGACTTCTGTTGCTACAGAAGGACATGTTGAACTCATGGACTGTCTATTCTGTTTGCTAACTCAGCTATGCTGGAACTGCTCTGTAGCTCCCCTGAACTCACTCCTGTGGGTAGTTCAAGCCCTGATGATACAGTCAAACTGAATAGTCATCCACTGGTTTATTCTGGTGCCACAAAGAAAACAAAACAAAAGCATCACAAAGACCACAATGAAACCTAGGTTTTATTTTATAGTAAAACTTGATAGCTTTCAAACTTAGAACTTGGGGTTTTTGCAACCAGTTCAGTTTGGTTTGATTTCCTTGTGGTCAACAAGAGTCAAGTCTAAAGTCCTACCTGTCTAAAGACAAAGATATTCTCATCTCTGGTATTGCCTCACTGTTTCAAAGGGAGGAGGAGGAGGAGGAGAAAGAGGAGGAGGAGGAGGAAGAGGAAGAGGAGGAGGAGGAGTGAGGAGCCACCACCAAATGAGTAAAAGTAAAATATTTAGAATGTTTTCATTAAATCAGGCCACACAGGAAAGAGGGAATTAAATCCCATTGCACCAGTGGTTTATAAACTTGATGGCTTCTGTTGGCAACTAAAGCAAATGATCAGAAATAAATTATAATTTTAAATGTAATATCAAAGTATAAGAAGAAAACACTGATGAAACTATAATATAGAAGAGTCACATTTATTATCACAATGAAAAGCCTTGATAGTAGCTACTGACTTATTAAACAATGAATCAAATATATGTAATATCTGAGTAACAAAATTCACAAACTTGAAGTAATGAACATTTATATAACAAAGTACCCAATCACTAGAGAACAGAAATTCTTTTTAAGCACATATAAACTCCTTACAGTGCTCTAGTTACCAAGTAAGTCTCAGTAAACTTTTGATGGTGGGCATTCTGCAGATCATGCAAATAAACAGAAGACATGTTATATGCACATACAGAGAACTACATTTGGACAAAATATAGATATATTAGTTGACAAAGCAAGGATACATAACAGATATCTAAACCCAAGCAGAACAGACCTCAGTTCCTTCAGAGATGAGAGACCTTCAAATCTAAAAGTCTATCAAGAAGGAAAGTGGTACCCTTAATAGGAGCCTGTGGAAGAAAAGACAGAGAGCTGGTGCTGCTGAGGGTAACATAGAGAGAGAAGATACACTGTGAAACTGACTAGTAAGGAGTTGTCAACATTCAATATAACCAACCTCCATCTCTCATCTTCCTCTGTAGGGTGCACTGGTCTGCCAGCTAACCTTTGTGCATGTGCTCAAGGCTTGGGATGTGTGCCAGGGTTGCACAATGAAGAATGAAAGCAATACTCTTCTAAAGAAAAGGGAGACTCTTCGTCTGGGAAAACCTTCTCTATCTCCACTTTAAAACAAAACAAAGAACTTGGGTTGCAGGGAGGGACAGTGCCCCCCTTCCTACACTTCAGGCAAGCAGGCTGATGTGTGCAGAGTGACTGCATAGTATGGTTTGGGGTTGGTTTTCCCCCAAAGGTTCAAGTGTTGGAAGCCTGGTCCCCACTGTGACTGTATCTCAAGAGAAGGCTTAGTGTGAGATCCTGACATCACTGGTGACACTACATACTGAGAGGGTTACTGTAGCTCTCAGGGAGTTCCAGAGAGTCCCCTCCAATATGTTGTTACTAAAAGGTAAGATTTTTTAATTTGAATATTGTCTTTATATAATTTTTCATAACTAAAAGTATGAATTATACCTAGTTGCATACAGGCACATAGCAAATCTAATAGACAAACAGCTCCCCTCCTCCTCCCCCACAAAACACAGACTTGTATTTTTGTCTTTCCTTGCCACGCTTTGCTATGAGGTATATTTAATGGATAAGTCCTTAGAGGATCTCTGTTCTGATCTGCTACCAGCAAAGCCTCCAAAAGGAAAGGCAGAATGACATTCCCTATTTACTGAGATGCTGCTTGCTGTTATTGTCATTTAATGGCATTCCCTATTTACTGAGATGATGTTTGCTGTTACTGTTATTTGGTGTAAATGTCCAGACCAGTCTTTTTTTTTTTTTTTTAGCAGATTTAATTCATTTATTTTTCTTGTATAAAAACCCTTATGTGGTAGCCACAGCTGGAGCCTGGGTCCTCTGAACAGAGACTCTGGTGTGGGTCTTCACAAGATGATCAGTGAATTCCTGATAAGGAGACTTGGTGAACACAGTCTCTTTCCAGAGGTCGGGGGTCAGGTAGCTGTAGATCTTGGAGATGGCATCAAAGGTGGCCTTGGCAAAGTTGCCCAGGATGCAGTGCAGCCCCTGGCTGAAGTATAGCAGTTGTCTATGCCGGCCATCATCAGGAGCTTCTTGGGCACAGGAGCAGAGACAATGCCAGTGCCTCTAGGGGCAGGGATGAGACGCACCAGCACAGAGCCACAGCGGCCTGTCACCTTGCACGGTACAGTGTGGGACTTGGCAATCTTTTTCCCCCAGTAGCCTCTCCACACAGGGACAATGGAGAGCTTGGCCAAGATGATGGCCCCTCGGATGGCAGTGGCAACTTAACACCAAGACCAACGTGACCATTGTAATCCCCAAATAGCGACAAAAGCCTTGAACCTGGTCCGCTGGCCAGCCCGAGTCTGGGATAATCTGCACTGGCATAATCTTCAGAACCTCATCCTTTAGGGATGCACCCAGGAAAAAGTCAATGATCTCAGACTCCTTAATGGGCAGGGAGAACAGGTGGATCTCCTCCAAGGACTTGATCTTCATGTCCTTAACCAGGTGGTCCAGCTTGGTGACGGGGATCCACTCCTTATCTTCAGCTTTCCTCCACGAGCCCCGCGGCCTCGCCCAAGGCCACGGCCTCGACCACGACCACGACCGCGACCCCTAAGACCGCTGCCGAATCCTCCGGAAGCCACCGTGGCCTCCTAATCCTGGGCCCCCGGGTCCTCCGGGTCCTCCCTCTGCACCGGCGTCATCCGCCATTTGGTGTTTTCCCAAAGAAGCCAGACCAGTCTTAAATGCCAATTATGTGATATGAATTGAAAACCCTGACCACAATTCTAGTTCATTTTTCTTCACATGGCATAGATGAAAAAATTTTACAACTCTAAGAAAAAAATACTTCATCAGCTTGGAGCACGGCATCAATTATATCCTCCTAAAATTGCAGGTAAGAATGTAATAGGTGTCGTCCTCTGTCACAGTTTCCCTCAAAACTGAAACAGTTCATTCTACAGTGCTTAAGCAGGAAGATAAACAACTCAAAATAGCTTCAGGAAGTCTCTGAAACTGATCAAATTCACTAGACCTCCTCTATCCCACAGTAAACAAAGCCAAGTTGCTAAGACTCATTTTCAGACAAGTCAAGCTGCAATGATTTTTAGACCAGGCAAGCTTCTTGGAAGAAGCAGAAACCTGCAGAGCTACCTGGAGAGGTCTAGACCTGAAGCATTTGGAAAGGACACTCTCCAACCTGTTGAGCTGCCTGCAGACTGTGCAGTGTCTTCTGGGTTCCCAGCTTTTGTGAACTGTCACCCAAGCTGGATTAGTGAGCTTTGGTAACACAGCTGTCTTTGGGTCATTTCTGTTTGTGTAAGTGACCCCTCAGCCATATTCCTGTAAGTAACCCCAATAAAACTCACTGGTTCACCAAACTGGACTTTGGTGGTCTCTGTCCTTGGGTCAGTGATAGACTCCCTACCTGGGATGAATGGATGCGTCCACTGTGCCTCCCCAGGAAAAGTTCTGCCACACAACAGGCCACTAGAAGATGTTTTAGCCTTTATAGAGAGGGGTTTATTTCTCCTTATTTCTTTCCTTCTAATCACTACCATCTCACCTCCAGCTACAAGTACTCTGCGTTTTCAAGCTTGTCTCAAATACCTCACTCTTTTGCTTATGAAGAAGGAAAACAATGTTCACTTGAATGAGCCAATTTCAGGAATCAAAGGAAAAAGAATGGGAAGGAGAAAAGAATGTTTAAAAGAATTCTGAACCTGTGCAGAATCCCTGGAGGACAGGAGAGGTATGTGAGAATAGCATAAAGAACTCATGGCTAAAGCTTACCTAGATTGTAGGAGAGAGATGGATATGGCATCTTTTCTATGTCTTTGAATGCAGGGATTACTAAAATTGTCCTTTGGATCAATATATTGACTGTTTCATAACCTTGAGGCTATCTGAATATAGACCTTGACCTCAGATAAATAGGGCAGTACAATTGTTCTCACTGTTCTTTCTCTCATTCGGAACTCAGAGATCACTGTTTGTGTTATGGTGCATAGTTTAAGGATGCTTTCTCTCACAGATAGAGAGGAAATAGAGAGAAGTGGTTCAGTGGGATCTCCTTTGTGTGTTCTGTGTCCTCTATCCAATCACCTCTTGTTCTTGAAAAGTGCTCTGTGCTTGGAAATTTGCACAAGCACTTCTGGCCTTTGCCCATTTTCTGTTTTTCTGACATCTTCCTGTTTCACTCATTTAAAACTTCCTTCTAGGTTACATATTTGTGACCTTAGTGTCAACCTTGTGACACAGCTTCATGTGATATGTGACCTGGGCCTTCAGAAGCAAATCTTGTAACTCTGTCCAATGTGTGTAGCTACTAAACTGATTTTTGTTCCTACATCTTAAAAATGGGTATGAGATGTGTGACTTATATCCCCACACTGCACCAGAGAGAGAACATGGCTGTCTCCCCACACTGCACCAGAGAGAACCATGACTGCTTCCACACACTGCACCAGAGAGAGAACCATGGCTGCCTCCCCACACTGCACCTGAGAGAACCATGGCTGCTTCCACACACTGCACCAGAGAGAGAACCATGGCTGCCTCCACACACTGCACCAGAGAGAACCATGGCTGCCTCCCCACACTGCACCTGAGAGAACCATGGCTGCCTCCCCACACTGCACCTGAGAGAACCATGGCTGCCTCCCCACACTGCACCGAGAGAACCATGGCTGCTTCCACACACTGCACCAGAGAGAGAACCATGGCTGCCTCCCCACACTGCACCAGAGAGAACCATGCTGCCTTCCACACACTGCACCAGAGAGAGAACCATGGCTGCCTCCCACACTGCACCTGAGAGAACCATGGCTGCTTCCCACACCTGCACCAGAGAGAGAACCATGGCTGCCTCCACACACTGCACCAGAGAGAACCATGGCTGCCTCCCCACACTGCACCAGAGAGAGAACCATGGCTGCCTCCCCACACTGCACCAGAGAGAGAACCATGGCTGCCTCCCCACACTGCACCAGAGAGAGAACCATGGCTGCCTCCACACACTGCACCAGAGAGAGAACCATGGCTGCCTCCCCACACTGCACCGAGAGAACCATGGCTGCCTCCCCACACTGCACCAGAGAGAAACCATGGCTGCCTCCACACACTGCACCAGAGAGAGAGAACCATGGCTGCCTCCCTACACTGCACCAGAGAGAGAACCATGGCTGCCTCCCACACTGCACCAGAGAGAGAACCATGGCTGCCTCCACACACTGCACCAGAGAGAAACCATGGCTGCCTCCCACACTGCACCAGAGAGAGAACCATGGCTGCCTCCCACACTGCACCAGAGAGAACCATGGCTGCTTCCACACACTGCACCAGAGAGAGAACCATGGCTGCCTCCCACACTGTACCAGAGAGAGAACCATGGCTGCCTCCACACACTGCACCAGAGAGAACCATGGCTGCCTCCACACACTGCACCAGAGAGAGAACCATGGCTGCCTCCACACACTGCACCTGAGAGAACCATGGCTGCCTCCACACACTGCACCAGAGAGAACCATGGCTGCCTCCACACACTGCACCTGAGAGAACCATGGCTGCCTCCCCACACTGCACCAGAGAACCATGACAGCCTTCCTGAAATGGGCATGCTTTTAAATTTTCCCTTTGTCTTTCCTTTTCACAGTGGTGCCTGGGCAAGCCTTGAGCTTGTGATTCCCTCTGTTCCAGGCCCAAGTATGTTCTACAAGCCTGTGCCACTAAGTTTTTCTTCTTTGATATTCATTTTCTCCTTCTTCATCTGTTTGGATTTACTGGGGAACTAATCCAAGGAGGTAGCCATGAAATTACTAAACAAAGCACAGGGAAAAGAAATGTGAAAGGCTAGTACAGCTTTATTCTGGAGAAAAATGTAAGCTTGAGCCAATGGACAAACACCTACTTAGTGCCTACTATGTACACATTCTGCTAGCCTCCAAAAGTTATCTACATGGTGTGCAACAGAAACCATTCTCAAGGAAGTTCTAATAGTCTAAAGAGTACTTCCTATATCCATTGTGTAAAAATGGTGCTTTCCCTGTATAATAGCTGTTGTTTTTGTAGTGTCTACAGATGGTGGAATGGATGACACATCCGTGTTTATTTGGCATCGCCAATAAGTACTATTATTCTCTTATTTGTGGATGAGGAGATGGAGGCTCAGCAAGCTTAGCCTGCTTGCCCCATTCATAACATGCATGATGCTGAGGAGAAAATCAGAGCTTGGACTTCCTTTGGCTTCAGTGCGTGCCTCCTATGAAAGTAAAGATGTGCTTGCTGTTGTGGATTACATGTCCTACTACACCTGGAAGACAGATGCTGAGATGACACACTTGTTTTCTCTAGAATGTGATTCATCCAAATATTAAGCATGAAAGCAAGGAACACTTAATTTTAGAAAAGCAGCCAATAGCCAGATGAATTCTGCCAAGAATGAAATCTAGCCTGGAAGTTTCCCATTCCACTGTGGGCCTTTCCACCTTTAAAACACACTGATCAAACACTTGCTTTAATTTCCCTTTTAATGCATTAAAGTGTGGTAGAATGATTCAGAGTTTCAATACCTTTGTTGATATATATATATATATACACACACACACACACACACATACACATACACATACATATACATCATATACATATACAATATCCACTTACTACATTTGTTCTTGGCAGACAACACATGTACTTCATTGTACAAAGAATGAACTGAATTCAGTAGAACTTCTTGTTGATGTTGTTGTTGTTGTTAAATGAACTAGACATTCCTTATTCTGCTTTAGACACCAATTATTTTGGAGCAATAGCCTCTTTCCCTAGGCCTTTTCCAAAACTATTCATAGAGCAGTGCCATTGTGATTTGTTGAATGGGAACGGGAGCAGCAACATAAACATATCAATCCCAAATCTTGGCTTTTGGGTTGTATTGCCCTGACTCATGTTTCAAAGGTGGAGTAGGGACTGGAAAACACTGTTGCCTGTGGACTGTGTCGCTGGGAGATCAGCAGCCAAAGGAGATATCAGCATGTATGGGTGACCCAGGATAAGTCTATAAAGTTTATTTACTTGCATGCAGAAGCATACCATAGATATTCTTTCACAGACAGAGGAAGTGGCAGATTTTTCTTCTAAAGAGATCAAGAGCTGCTTGCTTCTTCATCTAAACAACTACTATGCATAGCTCCCCTACCTTCAGAGCAAGCATATGTTAGTGGGGTCATATGCCTCTGCCCAGACAAGGCAGAGATCTTCCACTGAATATGGTAGATCATGTAAGTGCTGATACAACAAAACTCAGGCTTATCATCATCTACTTCTTTTACTTTGTGATTCTTCACAGACATACTATGAGAATTTAGCCTATTTGCCTATCTGAAAACACATGCACTCGCACATGCACATGCACTCGAGTGCACACACACACACACACACACACACACACACATTCCCAGGCCTACTCATTTCCCCCATCTTTCCAAATGAAAGGTTTGACATAAGTAGCCCTTGTGATTAAAGAAATAAGCAAAGGGCCAGGCATTTTACTGCTAAAAGATATTTCTGGAGTGAACTGACTTCACCTTTCAGTTTTGTATTAAATCCAAAATGGAACACAGTTTAATATAGCCAGGTAGAATAAAATGCCTTTGTTCAGGCACTGAAGCTTTTTCATTAATTAGGATTTGGTTTGGATCAAGGGAATAAGGAGGTTTTATCAACGATTGCTCTTGACACCCTTAAACAGCTTTTATGTTCTTAAAATGTGCCTAATCCTGAATTTCAAAGAGCAGAAAGAATTATGGGGAGCTAGTAAATCAGAAGGGATTATGATCTCCTTATAAGTTACAACACACAGCATTTAAAGAAATCTCTTTAAGCTCTGAAATTAACTTTTGATCTTCTTACTGGAAAAATTATAAAAGTAAGATGTGTTTAAATTTTCCTATTTGTTCATGGTATTCAGGGGAAAGTGAAACCGATGACGTTTACATTATTTTAAGATGCTGTGAAAAGTAAACAGAGAGGCTACAGCCCTTACAGATTGTGTGTTGTCATGACCTTCCCTACACAGAGTTCTGTATATTAGTTGAGAAGAGATCATTGATTTCCTGGTCTTCTGTGATTTTTAATTCAAGAAACATCAAACATAAACTACCAAAATACACAAGCCACAGATGCAACATTAAAGATCTTTCTACTTAATGAAGGAGACAGATGTGCAAACAGTAGGCAGAAGGAGGTTGGAGGAGTCTGAGTGGAAGGAAGCAGGACAAGTGACTTACTTGAGGAAGACAAGATTTGATGTGGCCAGGAAAGCTTTCAGAAATACATGTACTGGTTGGTGCTCAGGACACACTTAAGAAACCATTTTCTGAATGGACCCCCAGACAGAGTTATTAATTTAACAGGCTGGCAAGCCAAGGACGGGTAAGATTCTGCACAGAACCTTACCAACCTAAGACATAAGTGCATTGCTTATGATAATGCATATTCTACAACGGGTAAGGAAGGCTTTTTTGTCAGAATGACCTAAGACAGGTTCAGTCTGGTTTATACAATAAAAAGTAGGAGATGTGGAGAGCTTTTGGGGCTGCCTGGTAGGAATCTGTCATTGGCCAAGGACAAGGAACTGGATTGCAGGCAGGAATCTGACATTGGGCTGGGACAAAGAAGTAATTTCAGGCAGAAATTCAAATCCTAGGCTAGAACAAAGAAGAAATTTCAGGCAGGAATCTAAATCTTAGGCTAGAACAAAGAAGTAGGCTTCAGGCATGAAAATGACTTTGGTGTAGGACAGGGAAATAGGCTCAGATATTTTGATCATCCTGATAAGCCCTTAGAAATAGTGATCACAGGAGTGGTCACAGACTCTGTTTATTGTCCTGTGTGTTCTTTGCTTATCTGGGTTTATTGTCTTGCTTGTTCCTTGACTATTTGCATCTATTATATTGCTAGTTCCTCAACCTAGAACTGACCTTAATACTTGCATGTAATTTAAACAGTATAAAGGCAAAAAAGGAGGAGGAAGGATGGGATAGGGGATTAGTGGGTGGGGGGAATGGGGAAGGAGGATGGCATCTGAAATGTAAACAAGTAAAATATCGAATTAAAAAAAGGAAACCATTTTCTGAAGAATATTAACCAGGGAATCAAGGCAGAAGGGCTAGTTCAGGAAGTGAGGATAAGGCCGATGTTGCACAGAGGAGGAGACTAAGACAGGAGGTTGGAATGATGCTTGAGGACAAAGTATGAAGGAAGCTGATGTTCTTCTCTTGCTACTGATATCTTTAAAGCAAGACATTTTTTAAAACCAGACTATTCTTCTCCCTCTTTCAGGTGCACTATATCTTTACAAGCAATGCTTGAGACTTATCAGATGTTCTTTTTAACACAATTCATTAAGGCATACAAGTGTTGTGTCCTCACTATGAACTAGCAATTAGAGTTTGAGACAACCATAGAAGTCATTTAATACAACTTTGTGTTAGCTTCTTGTTGCTGATATAGTAAAGTACTTGATGTCTTAAAAGCACCAGAATACACTGTTATAGTTCTCAGGTCATATGTCCAAGGTCACTTCACTGGGCTGAAATCAAGTTGTTGTTAAGCTTATTCCTTCGAAGGATCTGATGGAGGACTCTGTCCTTTTTAGCTTCTTGAGTATGTCTGTATTGATTTGTGCCCAGTTCCTTCTGTCTTCAGGCCCTAGTACTCCAATCCTTGTTCCCCCATCACATCCCTTCCTCTCCAACACTAACTCCTTATGAATACCTTTTATAGTTATAGTTGTAACTATACTGACCCTCTCAATTTGTCTAGAATAGTTTTTCATGCCAATTTTTATAACCTAAATGTATTTGTGAAGTTCTTTATGCCATGATATTCATATTATATATAATATGAATATCATAATATGATATTCATAGTTTTCAGGGTTAGAAAGTAAATATACTTTGTGGTGGCATTATTTAGCATGGAAAACCTCTTACATCTTACATAGAAAAGTTTGTTAGCTTGGTCTAAAGCCATAAACTAACTGTCATAAGCTGGTGACAGGGATGGGCCAATAAATTCATTGCTATTTTCTTCCAAATAACCATGATACCAGCCTTTCATATTTTCCATAAGGAACTGGTATTCTTTAAAGGAAGCAAGAGTTGCTGTCCACTGAACCTGGGACCCAGCAGAAGTATCCACAGGGACACGTAGGAGCAGAGAAGGATCTTCAATAGGAAAGGACCATCATAATAAAGAAAGGAATATTCTCTGTTGCACCATGTAGAGCTAAGAAATTCTTCTTCATTGAATGATGAAGAGATTGATGAGAAGTAGGTAAGGGGGAAAAAATACCAGGAAAGAACACAGAGAAGTAAAGGAAACGTTATAGTTGAGGTGAAGTTAAAAAGAAAGATGAAAACTCTATATCTTTGTTGTAATGCCACAGTTGGTATATGTAGACATACATGTGTGTGTTTTTGAATAAGTTGTTCCTACACACGTTCCCTTTTAAATATCTAAGTTAGAGTTTATCTTCTATACCACATTTTCAATACAATTGAACAATATATGATCTTTATTGATTCATTCTCCCCAATTAAATTCTACTCATAAATCTTGATAATTCTGTAGTAGTAATAGTTTACATCTTGTTTTAAACCACATAGGTTCTTTATAATAGTTTTAATCATTTTAAAGATAGTATACAGGATATATAATCCTAGTGTTATTAGCATTTCTGTTTTAAAAGATTCTTGGGAAAATGTAATCTAATTTTGTACTTTAACTGGAAGAAAAGTTTCAGGCTAATATAAAGATGACATTGTTTTTTAAACTAATAAGGAAAATGATGATAACTAAGACATAGCAAAGGCATATTGACAAAGTTGGAAAGGCAACACAAGAAAATAAATAGAATGCTTTGAAGGAAAGGAGGGCTTTACAAATGATTTTTTACTACAAATGTCATGAGGAAAGGAGAATATAAAATCATTCCACATTTTACATAAGAAAGCATTTCTGATCAGTGATACTGAAATAGAAACAAAAGTGTGTCATCGTCACACAAAAGTGATCTATTAAAAAGATTTGGACAACATTAATAGGGAGAAGAGAAACTGAGTTGAAAGAATGTGAACCATTATGAATATATTTGCTAAGAAATATTGAATTATTTTCTAATTCTGTGTCTTATAATTTCCCTAATTACCTTGGGTAGAGATAGCTTTTATGCTACACTTTATAGGAAGGTCATAACCAATCAATCTTTCTGTCGGTCTTCCTTTTTTCTGTCTCTTGATAATTCTTTATATCCTCTGAAATTCAGCATTAAGTACATTTTAAGAATGTAAAGTTGTTTATGAACATTAGCAATCATTTTAATACCTGTTAACAGACTTCATATATAACAGATGTTTCATAAAATTATGACAGTGAACTGTTAATATTAAGTAACTTATATTGTTGGATATATTTTATTGTATCCATGTCAACAGTCTTCAACATTTACTTTGTATTTCTTTATATAATTGCTGTTCAAAATGTGTGACCTTTACTGATTCCTCCTGCTTTCTATTAGGTTCTGCTCTATAGAGTAGCAACAATTTCTGTCTTATTCTGTGTCACATAGTGGGAAAGAATCATGAGGAGACAGTAAATAAGGAGTTATGACCTCTTTATAAATTGCAGTACAGGTATTGAAAAAACAACAACTCTGTATGTTTCTTTTGGTTCCACATAACCTATGTGATTATCCTGCTCCTTACCAAAGGTAGATAAAATAAGACTTGTTTATAAACAGTATCGGGTGGGGGATCATTAAGTAAGTAGGTCCCAGGAAGATGGATGGTACTGCATTGATCATGTGCAGATTCCACAGTCCCTGCCATGAATGGTAGGAGCCTCCACCCACTCCACTCTACTCTTATCTATCAAATATTTACTTCTCAAACAAAAAGAACAATTCCTTTGTGAAGAAAATGAATGCTACCTAGGAAGAAATTTTCATATCTTGCTATGTAGGTCTCTCACCCAAAGCAGCTGACTCTAGTCGTGATTATTCTATAGTGAGTGTCATCTGTTGGTAATCATGGTGTGATCCTGTTGGTAACAGACACATCCCAAGAAAGTTTCCAATGTGAAGTAAGGATACAACTTGACAAAACAAAGGAAGCAAGCCAACCCTTGTAAATTTGTATCATTTAGGAAATAACTATTCTTGTTCTCCTCTCCATCCATCCATTGAAATTCTCTAATACTTGTAACTGCTAGTCTTGTCCAGTCATTTTTCTTTTTCTTTTTCTTTTTAAAGTGAGCAAGTTCTATTCTTGTATCTTTTCTGGAATTCTCTGTCTTGTTTTATGCCCAAGACTGTACAATGATAGGCCACCTCTTCATGCTAACTCATGTCTTCCCACGAGGTCTGTCTCTATCAGGTAAGCTGCTACCAAGCTTCTGTAACCGTGAAGAAGCACCGGTCATTGCCCTCTTCCAGTCCACTGGAGTGTGAGTAAAAGTTCTGAGAATATCTTTATTTCCAGCATTCCCTTAAAACATTTTTAGAAGAATTTTTGAATTATAACAAATCTCAGTCATTATACTAAGCCTGGCATATGAAAGCTCACTCTTAAAAGGTAGCTTCAAGTAAAAGTTTTGTAATTTTTATAGGGGTTTAAAGGAGATAAAAGCATCATTTACTCTTTGTACTTAACTTTCAGAAATAAGTATTCTAATTTGTGAGCTATTAAAAGCTCAAACATAAGAGAAATACTGTCGAGGTCTAAATTGCAATGGGAAGAAATTTTCGGTCCACCTATAGTCTTTATTGTTTTCCATTCGAAAGTTCTATGTAAGTGTTAACTTATTTTTCCATCTTAGCATCTGAATATTACAACTTTATCAATTATTATAAATCCTTTAAAAGTATGTATTGTCTTTAGCAATATAACATAAGACAAATGCCTATAAGACAAATGCTTATACCTCAGAACACTGGTTTTTGGATGTTTATTCTTACCTAACCATAGGGCTGATTGGCTGATGGTTGTGTTTGCCAGTGTGAACTGATGCCAGTGATAATAATGGGCCAATTTTTCGAAGAGACATATGAACAGTGATTAAAAATAAATGGAGACTTCTGAGGTAAGATGGCAGAAATTTCCATTTCTAATCCCATTAAGTAAGGACAGCAGCAGAAAGACCATATTCAGAGGAAAAAGTGAGTAATATTAAGACTCAAGGACCATGACAGATTCTTTTCTGTTTTGGTTCATCTGTTATGCTGGTATCAATGCCATTTTGTGACATGTGGCTACAAACCTTGCTGTGGCATCAGCACATTACTCCACTGGCAGAAGGGAACAAAAAGTAACAGGACATCTTAAACCACAGAGAAACAGAAAGGGGAGGTCAACAATAAGACTGCGGTCTAGAGTGCTGTCCTCATATCAGGACTGGAGAAATTGACAC
The DNA here is from genome assembly GCA_021653895.1 of Mastomys natalensis. Classification (NCBI taxonomy): domain Eukaryota; kingdom Metazoa; phylum Chordata; class Mammalia; order Rodentia; family Muridae; genus Mastomys; species Mastomys natalensis. Next base: position 206,044 of record JAJTUV010000928.1, on the reverse strand, counting down.
CCAAACAATAAATTAAGCCAGGCAGGCCTTGTGAGAATAGAATAGAATAGAATAGAATAGAATAGAATAGAATAGAATAGAATAGAATAGAATAGAATAGAATAGAAGAATAGAATTGCAGCTACAGACACCCCCAACTACCCCCCTCCACAGTTCTCATAAGACATAAGCCTAGGGGAAGCATTAGGTTCCACAATGACTCTTCTTGAGTACCAAGCCAGAACTGGAAAAGAAATTCGCAGAATGCTACAGTAAAACACCATCAGACAGGGATTATTGCTTGAGACTGAGCTATCTGGGATCCTGAAAACAATTCAGGGGACCCCTATCACAGATACAGTAGTCTGATTGGCTATTGTACTTGGGAAGGGTCAGACCTACATAGATGCCCCAAGAAAGTTGTGTAGCCAAGAGCTTGAGCTTTTGAACAAGTGGTGGTGGCCCATAACTTTGCTGTCAGAAGTGAGGCCTGTCCCTTGTGGATTCCTGCAAAGACTGAGACCTTTAAGTTGGTAGTTGTCAGATTCCTTGGCCTCCAAAGATAGGTCACTGCTACACACAGTTTGTTGTTGTATGGGACTGAAAGCTATAGTCCCAAGACTAGGGATTGCTTAGATCTCTCAACCCCCCTCTCTTACAGATGGGCTTGCTGCTAAATGGGAGCTAGATTACTGAAAAAAGAAAACAAAATGTCAGGTTCCCTTGATTTTCTCTCTCCATTATGAAGCTTAATGCTCAATTTTCTTCCCTGATTCTCTTAGACCCAGGAACTAACTTCCTTCAGAGCTATAACTGGCTCCTCTAGTGCTATCCAGTATAGCCCTACTAGACCTGGTAGGATCTAACACCAGAAGGTTCAGAATGGATCAGCTCCATAAAACAAACAAACAAGCAAACAAACAAAACCTGTTTTTTAGTATTGGTTTTATCATTTCTCATTTTGTTTTAATTTTTTATTCCTTTGTATTTTTGCCTAATTGTATTAATGTATTTGTCCTCTTTAATAATCAGATATTTTAAATCTTGCTTTTATTCTTTTCCTTCTTATTCCTCTCCCTCAACCCTACCCTCTTAGTACTATTTCTTTAAACCTAACTAGTTAAATTCATAGATCATTCTATATTCTTTTTTTAATCACTTTTTTATTGTGTTTATTTATGGTATACCAGTTGTCTCTAATTAAATTTTATTATATTACACTAGTTAAATTAATTAAAATAGAATTGTATTGCATTTGATTTGTTTGGTTGTAGCTATTAAAGAAGTTGTTCTTTCTATGTTGTAAGTACTGTGCAATTTGCTCTCAAGAGAGGGCTGCTTATCAAGAAGACTCTTAGCCATAATAACCAAATGAAAGAGCTAAGATCCACATTACAGACAAAGGAGGTATTATGACAGACATCTCTAGGATCCAGAGATCATTAAGGAATTCTTTCCACCAATGTAAAACAAAGGAGTCTTGAAAACATACACACCAATAAACTTGAAAAAAAAAAAAAAAAGGAGCACATGAGACTTTGCAAAATTGAACAAAGAGGATATAGAAAACCTAAATGATTATTTAATGAGCAATGGCATTTAAGTAATAATGATCTCTCAGCAAAGAAGACCCTTAATCAAGTGATGAATTCACCTTTAACTTCACAGAAGAACATCTAGACTGTGCAAATTAGTCCATAAAACATAAATTACAAACTCATTCCATCAATAGCACTACCCAAATCAAATAAAGGTACAACAAAACATAAAAACATCAAACCAACAACAAACTATAGTCCAAATTCTTAAATGAATATATAGAGAAAATCCTTCAATAAAATATTTGCAAGCCAAATTTAATAGCATACATGAAGAACTTCATATGATATTACCTAGTTGTTTCCATTCCAGGGACACAAGGATTTCCAGATTATACAACTAAGTAGATGTAAGAGAGAGAGAGAAAGAGAGAGAGAGGAGAGAGAGAGAGAGAGAGAGGAGAGAGCATGTATATATATTTTTTCAAGGAGAAAATCATATAATCATCTGAATAGATGCAGGGAAAGCATTTGACAACATGAAATAATCCTTTCATAATAAAAACCCTGGGGAAAAAAACCAGAAACATTTCCTAAGAAGTTAGGAATAAACAGGGTAGTCTGCCTGTCTACTCTCACCCACAACAGTGCTTGAAAATGTAGCCAGAGCAATAAGGCAGGAGAAATAAGCAAAAAGAATTTAGAAAGGAGAGAAAAGCTAATGTTATCCCTATTTGTAAGTGATGAATCTTATGCTTAAAAGACCCTAAACACACTACCCAAAGACACTTAGTCCTAATAAACACTCTCAGAAAACATCAGGACACAAAAATCAACATATAAAAATCAATAACTTTATGTTTCTTACATAACATGTTGTGGAGAAAATCAGTAAAAGAGATTCCATTCACAGCACTATCTATCTATCTATCTATCTATCTATCTATCTATCTATCTATCTATCTACCTAGTCATCTATCTATGTAGCTAGCTAGCTTGAGTATGTGTGTGTGGGCGTCCCCCCCCCATATACACTAAAATACCTAGGTATAATACATGAGGCTGTGAAAGGCCTTTACAATCACAATTTCAAAATGGTGAAGAAAGAAATTGAAGAAGACTCTAGAAGATAGAAAGGCTCATGTGAAAATGATTATATTACAAGGAGCAATCTATGGATCCATGCAATCCCCATTAAAATCCAATGTCCTTCTTTACAGAAATAGAAAAAATACTAAAATTCAGATAGAACCACAAGGGACAGTGAATAGCCCAAGTAATACCTATGGTATTATAGCACACAATTTAACATTATAGTGCAGAGCTATAGGAATAAAAAGGGAACAGACAATATGGCATTGACAAAACACACAAAGAAACTAGTGAAACGGAACAGAGCACAGTTTCAACTGTGGGTTCATATAGGGTCACGTGTGAGTGTGGCCACATGCCTTCACTTAAGCCTTGGTTCTCAATACACTGCAGGTACAGTTTGAATGCAACAGAGTTTTACTCAGCCATTAAAGAGAACAAAATTATTACACTTGTAGGAAAATGGTTGGAACTGGAAATGATCATCTAGAGACATATGAGCCAAAACATTTGCTTTCAGATGCAGAATCTAGGTTAAATAATAATAATGATAATAATAATAATAATAAATTAATAATAATACATAAAAGTAGAAGGGAGATTATTTGGGAAGAGTAAAGGAACCACAGTTGTAGAGGACTATGGTGGTTTGAATACAAATAGATCCCACAGGCTTGTATATTTGAACACTTGGTCATCAGGGGATGGTGGTACTTGGCAGGGATTAGGAGGCGGGGCCTTGTTTGAGGAAGTGTATCACTAGGGCTGAGCTTAGGAGTTTCAAAAGCCCAAGCCAGTTGAATGGTCTTGCTCTTCCTGCCACCCACCAATCAGGATGCAGAGCTCTCAGCTACTCTCCAGCACTGTGTTTGCCTGTGTGTTGCCATGTTCCCTGCCATGAAGACAGTGGTCTAAACCTCTGAAACTGTAAGCAAGCTCTAATTAAATGCTTTCTTTTGTTAGAGTTTCTGTGGTCATGGTGTCTCTTCACAGCAATAGAACACTATGACAGGGACAAAAGATAGTAATGGAGTGATATATTTAAAATGTATCATAACATATACATGAATGAAAATGCTGAGACCCATTATTCTAGACATTTAACTAAAATAATGCCTAAAATGAGAAAAATAAGATCAACTAAATTGGTGCCAACAAACTACTCAGTAGTATCAGGCAACTATTTATCATTTTAAAGTCCTTTCTTACCTGGTGTGGTTGGTTCACCATTAATTTGTACTTAGGAGGCGGAGGCAGGAGGATTGCAATGAGTTAGAGGTTAGTTTGGACTACTGAATGAGACCTTGCTTAGAAGTAATAAATCTTCCCAAATGTAATTTTCATAAGCATAACATACCTATAGTAAGTAGAATATAATGCTGGAGTTTTAAAATGCCCCTGTACGTATGGAAATATCACACTTGGTCTCATTAACTTATAAAATCAATGAGAGTAAGAAATAAAAATAGAAAACACCTCATATTTTCCCTATTAATGAACAGTATCTTAAAAGCTCTAGCCACTGCAATAAATTTTCTAAAAAGTGAATAGTTTCTGATATTTACAATGTATGAAATATTGCTTGAAGAATATGTATGATTATACGTATCAACCATCTCAGATAACAAACAATTAGAATAGATGCAACTGCACCTGAAGCTGAGACCTCTGGACTTTGTAGTGTCTCCTTCCCATCATGATTTGATGCAGTTGACCTTCCCTGAAACCTCATGCAAAGATGGCTGCTGCTCTGTGGTTTGAAACACGCGCGGCAAGGGTGGGGTCAGATTTCCAGTGACATCACCAAGGGTGGGTCCAGATTTCCAGTGACGTCACCACAGAATGTCCGTTAAAGCAAGGGCTTTGGCAGCGTTCTGGAAGTAGGGGCTGAGGTCTGTCGGTGGGTGGCTTCTGCAGTGTGTGGCCGTGTGACCCCACACAGGTAACCTCCCAGGTAGATCTTCCATGACCCTCGGTGACGTTTAGTGTGTTGTCCTGAGATGTAGTCGTCGTGGATACCCAGTGTGTCGTCTTTGCTTGTCTCTTCCAGAGAGCAGCTGAAGTTGAGAACCCGTTGAGCGGCTAGACCTCCACGTATGCGCTGACCCCATGGCGGAGGCACCTGTGACACAAGGCGAGAGCTATGTGAGCCTGGAGGATGTGTGCCTGCGTTTCACGGCAGAGGAGTGGGGTCTCCTTGATGATGCTCAGAAGCTCCTGTACCATAACGTGATGCTGGAGAACTTCTCGCTTGTGCTGTCCCTGGGACTTCCGATTTCCAAATCCTTCCCAGGTACCCCAGTGACAGATGCCGATAGGGATTACTGGTTTACCCCTCGCCTCCTTCGCGGGTTGTGGCGCCGTGGCAAAGCTTTGGTCAAGGGCATGATGGTGGAGGTCTAAACTTGTTCCCGTTGTTGGTGTGGAGGATGAAGGATGTGATCCCGGCATCTTCAACAGATCCACACACCCCTGAAACTTAACTTCATAACATTGTTAGACATAAAATAAAAAATGTAACTGATTATCCAGCCTGGATAACCCACCGGGCAGTGGCCATGTAAAATGTTAAGTTTGCGGTAGAGTTATAAAGACAACCCTTGGAAGGGGAAAAGACCAGCCTTCATTTGTAGAGAGCTGTAGTCCCATGTATCAGAGAAGTTCCAGAAGGGCTCAGCCAGCCCTGTATTTGTCCACTATAGTGTAACCACCTAGAAGTTAGAGAGACCGTTTTACACTGGACAAATGTGGAAATGTGGTTTCAGTCACTAAAATTGAATTTGTTCAGCATGAGCAGTTTCACAGCAAAGAAAAGCCTGTGTATATATGTATGTGTGTTTGAGTTTGTGAGTGAGTGTATGTGAGTGTTAATGTGCGTGTGAATGTGTGTGTGTATGTGTACATGAAATCATTTAGCACACCTCCAGGCTTCTACACCTGATATTTCACACAGGATCAAGGCCTTCTAAGTATGATGGATATAGGAAAACCTTCTATTGCAAATACATACCTTCCAGGCTCCTCTAACTCCACAGTGGAGAAAGGTCTAAAGTATGCAGAAGTTCCAGTAAAAGGTTAGTCTCTAAAACATCCATTGTTAAATATGAGAAAAAGCCACACCATAGAAATGCATGTAAGTGATGAATTGGGAGAATCAGCTCATTTTATAACACAAGGAAACTCACAGCAGAGAAAAGCCTTATGTGTAATAGATGAAAACCTCCATCAGTACATCCTACCTCGTTCAACACAAGGCCATATGGTGAACTTTCAGTTTTGTGACTGGAAAATTCTTCCATGGTCACTTCACTTATATCAGATTTCACATAACGGTAATGCCTTAAATACTTGACAAATGTCGAAAACTCTAGAGAAGATGCTTTTGATGTGCTTACCATGTGAAAATTCACGTTGAATAAATACCTCACAAGTATAGGACTTTTAGTAACCTTTGAGTTGAATCTTTCAAGCCCATTTAATACCAGAGATTTCACAGTGGAAGAGAGAGATTTAGAGTTTGGAAAATACATGCTTTATTTGACATCTCATGAATCACAAATAGTTACTAGTAGTAATAACTTTCCTGTTGAAACTAGTGATCAGAAGTTGAACTCTGTATCTTGGTTGTCTGCTTAGGAGAGACGTCCTGCTTGAGTCATGTGCATGCAGAGGGCTTTCAGGAGGGCTCTGGTCCCCAGGGTATGTATCATTTGTCACCACTTACTCTCTTCTGTTTTTTTCAGAAACTGACTTGTCCCAGCAGTCAGTTGTGCAGTTTACCTCAGTCCCTCCCAAAGTACCCAGGAAACGTAGATTCTACGCTTTCTCCGGATTCCTTGGAAGGAACTGAGGGATCTAAGCTTGGTGGAGGTCCTCATTCCCTCCTTCTGATTCCTTTAGCGTATATATGACACAGCTTCTGAAAGAAAACTTTGAGCTTGGTTCTGCTGAAAGTGTCCAAAGGTTCCATCTTTGGGGTTTCTTAACTACGTGTGCTTCTGCTGGGCTGGAATCCTTCAGTCTCCAAACCTTCCACTCTTGGAATTTCCAGCCTTCATTGACCTGTTGATGCAATGACTTAATGTAATTGTTTCCTACCTAAACTTTTGTACTGTTCTTTTCAGTACATAAAAGTGACTTAGGAAAAGAGTTGACCTTTACCACCATGCAGGAAGGGATAACTTCTGTGGGGACATCAAAGTTAATGTATTAGAACAGCAAAGTGGCAGACAATAGTCCAACATCTATTTTGGCAACACTGTTGCCTAAGGGTTTTGGTAGAATTTTGTGACCTAGCTGCTGACTGATGGTCTCTCAAAAGCCTCTCCCAAGTTCACCTAATGCTTCAGTCCCTTCATTTAGGGAATAGTTAACATTCCCAGTCTTAGCCAATGTTCTATTGCTGTGAAGAGACACCATGACCATTTCGACTCTTATTAAGGAAAGCATTTAACTGAAACTTGCTTATATTCAGAGATTTAGTCCATTGTCATCAGGCGGGAAGCATAGCAGAGTACATGGCAGTGGAGCAATAGCTGAGAGTGCCATCCTGATTCTAAGCGTCAGAGAGTGAGGCACTGGCCTTGGCATAAGTCCCTCCTAGTGATGTACATTCTCCAACAAGGCCACATCTTCTAACTTTTCTAATAATGCCACTTTCTAGTGACCAAGCCTTCAAATATGTATCTTATGGGGGCCGTTCTTGCTCAGGCTACAACAAACATTTAGCACATATGCCCGTGTGCTAGACACCATTTCTAAAATCCAGGTGATGAACACATCTTCTATGCCCCTTTATATTTCCCCTCTTTCCTATGTGATCCCTAATCTATTTAAACTGTTGTTTTATCACTGTACATTGAGTTTGCATTTGCTGAATTTTATATAAATGTTATAGTATATGCCTGGTTTTTGTTAACTTTGGTTTGTAAGCATAACTTTTAATTAATTAGTCAACTTTGTTGAAAATATCAGTAAATGATTCCTTTAAATTCCCAAGTCATATTTCACTTTCTCCATACACTACAAAGTTTTATCACACAGTAATTGTTTAAGAAAGTCCGGAATGGATAGGCATGGAGAAACTCTAGAGACCTAGCACACAGTGTGGAGCTTATTGTTTCAGTCTGGGAGTATTAGAGACAACTGCCAACCTACTGTGCATTCTGTCCATGAATTCTAACTTTTCCACCATGATTCCTTCTTGCCCCTCCTCCTGTGCATGGTATACAGAAAAGGTGGCCCATCAGGCCCAAGGATGAATCCATTTTACAGTGGAGCCCATTTCTAACCAGTGAGATATAAAGGCAGCCTTTTAGGTATCCTTTAGGAAACATCCTCTGCATTTGAAAAAGAAACTAGAAGAGAAGTGGTCTTTTCTTCTGCTACAAGTTGGTTGTACAGGTGGTTGGTCTCCAGGCAAACTTAACATCTTCATGCCAGCATCTTGCCACGTTAAGAGGAGCTGGTCTGAGGGCAAAGCTGCATTCCAAGAGTCTTATTCCTTGGAATAACTGGAAGTTCTTGCTTCCAGACACTTGGTCTATGAGAAATAAATATTCCTATCCATGACAACAAGAGTTGGCATTTTCTAATATAGGGGCCTGGAATAAACCACATGAAAGCAAGAAGTAATCAGATTTTGAATCAGACCTAAAACAGAAGACACATAGTGAATAAATGAGACCCAGACCCAGATTTCCCTAGGTAGAATCTGTAAAACTAGAAAAGACAAAAAAAATGCCTGAGATTCTAGGGCTCCTCAGTTTCTTGAGAGAAGAGGTGAAAAACACAGACAAAAGGAAGCCTTTGAGGACTAAGTTGACTGGTTAGTTAGAATTTGGTTATTAGTTAGCCAGAAACATGTGTATTTGTTTTGAATGTGAGAAAGTATCTACAAAGTTTAGGGTGGCATGCTTTAGAAATGAAGCCATTTCTTAAATGGAGGGATACTTCAGTAGGTGAGAGTGGTGTATGCAAAAGCACAATGACCTGAGCTTAAATCTCTAGCACTATGTAAAGGGATAGGTATGGCCACAAGGACCTGTATCCCCAGCACCATGGAGGATGGAGACAGGATGATCCCTGGAGTGCACTAGATACTGTCTTAGCTCCAGGTGGGCAACAGAGCCTGTCTAAAATGAATGAGGCAGAGGAGGACAGAATGAGACACATGTGCTCAGGCGTCCACAACTCTGTGCCTACATAACACACACACACACACTCAAAAAGAAGGCCAATAAACGACTTTTTCTTGCTGTAGGTGTAGGGGTTTTCTTCCATTGTGAGTGCTTGTTCTTTATGTATCTTCCCCTGTTAATTATTCATGTTTTCATAAGCATGATTGATGCAACTTATATCAATAACAGAATATCATGCAATATGCTTGGGAAATTCCATTAAGGTTTTCACAATACTGATGTTGACAAAGTGTTCTGACTTGGTTTCAATTCACAGGCATGCACATGTGAGGTGTGGGGGAGAAAGAGCACACACTTGATCTGCTCCTGCACTGGGTTACTGTTTGGCAAGTGACTACAGACCTCAGTGTGATTGCATTTTAAGTAGGCTTCATAAAACAGACTCTGCAAGGCTTCTGCTTTGCAGTTGTCATTCCTGTGCATGCCCAGATTCTCAAAATTAACATTCACCTTTGTTTCTGAAATTCTCAACTCCTCGTAAGTTGTGAATTGTATCTGGATTATGAGTAAAGTGGATTGAATTCCACTTTAGTTTCCCCTCTAGCAAAGTCATTGCTATCTTCAAAACCTTGGGGGTGGGGGTGGGGAACAAAACTATAAGTGAGTTTGTTGAACTCAAAGGTCTGATATTTGTAGGAATGGTCACTGCATCCAAAGTGTAGGCTCAGCTATACAGCTTTTCCTCTTCTCTTAGAGTAAATGTCAACGTTCTGGAGACTGCCTTTTCACGCTCTGTAACTAGTGTGTCAGGAAGACACTTTAGAAATACAATGAGTCTCCCTTACCCCATGGCATCCAGGAACCTACAGTAAGAGAATCAGCCAGAGAGGTCACCAATGGGCACCAGAGTCTTTGGGTGCTTTTAACTTGTTGGTTGTATTTGTTTCTTCTTTTTATAGTTTCCTCCAGGAAACTTACTAGGGGGAATTAATTACACCAGCATAATATTTGAGCTCCTTGTGATATTGACTGATCTCACAATAAGATTACCTAGAACTTTAATATTTGTACATTGTAACATTAGTTTAGATTGTCACCAGTCTTGTTTATTTTGCTTAAAGTGGAGACTTGTGCTTTAAGAAGGCAAGATGCTGTGTTTGGGACACATTGAAAACATCATCATCCAGAAGTGTTCACTTGTTAGATTCTCAACAAGGCTAAATCTAAGTTCTAGACATGTCTGTGCACTGTTTGTGAGTTCAGCATTATAAGCATCAGTAAGGTAAAGCCCATCCCTCTGTGACATCAGAGATTAAGGAACCTTAAAGAAAAAGGCTATACCTGGTTTACTCTTTTTGTAAAAAAAAAATTGGGCAGTGTTTTATTTTCCTTTACAACTTAATAAATACTTCTTGATGACTGCACATGGGGTAAGGCTGCTTCGTAGTTCAGAAAGGTCACAGCGATGGTGTTTTCCTGACAGCGTGTCGTCTTCAGTAGTGAGTGGAATGACTTGGATGACGTCACTGTCAAATCAGCAAGACTGAATTTATGTACCCATCATTCTCAGGATTGTTGGTAACTTGGGCATACTTTCCCCAAATAACCTTGCCTCCTTGTGTCACAAGGTCCAACTCGCTCACATTCACTTCGATAACTGTACCTTTGGTGATCACACCCAGGGTTGTATATAATGGGGATGATGGATTCTTTTTCACACGGAGTATAGGCAGGCAAAAAGTAGCCTTCAGCTCAGGGTGAGTGACATGGGCTTTTGTGAAATGTCCATGGGCCTAATGAACCTTTCATATTTAGGTGGTTTTCTTGTAAAACCATCACCAACAAAGCAGACTTTAGTAACCATTCTCTTCCATGCCTTCTTTTTTCTTTTTCCTGTTCAAATAACTTTCAATACTTCTGTTTCTCCTTGGGCACGAACTTTGGGTAGAGGGACCTCCCATTTTCCTGCCTTTTCTTTTTGTTTCTGCTTAATCATGTTGGAAAGTACTTTTGTTCTTGACTGACCCTCTCTGTACAACAGATAGGCAGGGACTACTCCTTGTTTAGTCTTCTCATTATCCTTTTGCTTGGTGTTTCTCTTTTCATGCATCTTAATAGTCTTTTCATTTGTATTTTCTCTGAATGGTGATATTTATGGTAGAGCTTAGCCTTTAGACCAATTATTATTAATTTTTTTGTTGTCTTTGAACGTTCATGGGCCTCCCGACCTTCTTTCTTTCTCTTTTTCCCATGGTAGTCCAAACGATATCCATATCGTTTACGTGCAATTCAATATATTCACTTTGTGGCATGATTACAGCCACAGAGCAGCCACTAGTGACCTCCCGGGTTCCAAAAAACCTCTTAATTTCTGGGTGTCACTTGCCCACAAGCCTGGTTCGCTCAGGCCGGAATGGGAAAAGCACCTAGTTTACTCTTAACTCCACTTGAGCCCTGAAACCCAGCCCTCTCAGCCACACACTGGTTTCAAATGATTCAGACGCAACAAGGTCTTTGCCTTGGTTGAGATGCTCACAGTCTGATTGAGTTGGAATTGGGTTGACTAAGCACAATCTTGACAGTGTCCCTGGATAATTTTAAACACATAAGCAAAGTCTCTCTCCCAATATTTAAAATTGCAGTTTCACACATAACTTTAAGTCAGTACTCTCCGTCCCTCCCTCCCACCATCTCCTCCTGTCTGTGCTTGTATCCTTATGTCCCTGGTATTATTCCTTCTACATTCATGTCACATAAATTCTATTTCTCTCCCTTACCATAACCTCTGTGTACTCTCATGTCCTGCATCCACACTCATCCCCATATAGCTATGTCTGTAGAAAAGTTAAAGCTAGGATCTACATATGAGAACAAGTTGTATTTGTCTTTTTGGCCATTAAGTGATTTGATACAATCTTAGTACTTCATTGAGAAGGGAGACAACCCATATCCAGTTTCTTCTGGAAGTAGCCTAAGAGAAAATTTTATTTATAGTCAATACACTCATGAGGAAAGAGGGTCTCCGCTATCATACACATTACAGGTAGACTTGGACTCCCCTTCAGTATCAGTTAATTTCCTGTCACTGTGATAAAACACTTTGACCAAGGTCACTTAAAGAAGGAAGGGTTGGTTGTAGGGTTATAGTTCCAGACACATCACTATTAGGGTGGAGAAACAAAGTAGCAGGCAGCCATGGTTGGAGCAGCAGCCAGGAGCTCACATCTTGAACCACAAACAAGAAGCAGAGAGAGCAAGCTGGGGATGATGAGAGGCTCTTAAACCTCAAAACCCTCTGCCCCCAGTGATGAACTTCCTTCTCCTTGACCACACCTCCTAAGCCTCCCCAAACAGCTGTCACCAATTGTGGATCAAGTGTTCAAATTCCTGAGGGACTTCTCATTCAAGTCACCAGTGTTGGTGATGCTGTTTGGAGAAGCTTAAGAAGTGTGGCCAAGATGGGGGGGGGGGGGTGTTTGTCCTTGGGGATGGCCTTAAATAATGTATATTCCAGTTTAAAGCTTCATTAGCATGGAAGTATTCTAGGTGCATTCTGCTGCAGTATTTTATAAGAGAATCCATGCTGAATACTGAATTTTGCATACTGCACAGAAGCAAATCTTCTACAAGCTTGTGGTCATATCTGTACTTACATAAAAGCTAAATCTCTGCATGAGCAGAGAGACCTTACCTGAGGGTTCCTCTCACTTCTGCTGCCCTTGCTCCGTCTGCTCAGGCAGACTGTCTCTCTTCACCTCTCCTCAAGCTGTTTTCACTTCAGCTTCTTTACAGATGGTGCTGTCCATGCAGGTCTCCTTCACATGGCCATTCTCTTGCATAGAAGATGCTCTTCACTGAACCATTCTTCCTGCCCTGTTAAAGAAACTATTAAGGAGATACTTTGCATTCATTTGTTTTTCATAGTAAGTCTAATCCATCTCTTAAAGCAAGCCTCAATTTGGACTAGTGATGGGAATTTTTTAGGTTTTATTAGTGTGTGTAAATGTTTTTGTCTGCATGTATTATGTCTTCCATGTCTGAGCCTGGTGCCTGCAGAGGTCAGAAGAGAGTGTCAGATCCCTGGAACTGGAGCTGCACACTGGTGTAAGCTGCTATGTGGGTCCTGGAAACCAATCCTGGATCCTCTGCAAGAACTTGCTTTTAACCACTTAATCACCTCTCTAGCCCCACTAACAACATTTTAAATGTGTGAAGTCACATGTGGCTCATGGCTACTGCATGAGACAGCACAGACCTAAAACAACTATCTACTTCACTCACCTACTTCACTTTACCAGCTACTCCAGCTACTCCAGCTACTCCATTCCTGTATCACTTGTTAGACTTTGGAATTATCCTGTTTGTGTCTTTGCCAAATTAGATTTCCTGCTTTTGGAATGTAAAGTCTCAAAGACCAGGGGTTTCATTTTATATTTATATTTTCTGTTATAGCCACAGAACTCAGAACACTGTCAATCTTAAATACTTGGTAAAAAAAAAAAAAAAGATTTCAGTAAGAAACCATTGTATTGTTAAACCATAGAATTCGCATACAGTTTGTTTCTCCATCTTTCCTTCCTTCTGATATCTTCCAGATAGGGAGACTTACACATAATACTGACTATCCAGGGTAGCATTTCCCTTCGTTTTTCAGGCTTTATCATAAGTCGCCTGTGTTGTCTGGACCTCACAGAGTTTCTAACATTGATTGGAACTGGGATTGATCCATAGAGAAAATACTCTGGTCTACCTTTGAAGTTACTCTCAAGTTCACATCCCACTTGCACCAAGCAAGAAGAAAAACTTCAAAGCAACCTTCAGGGATTTTCCTTTCTTTCCCCACTAAACATCACAAAGGTAAACTGTCTACTGTTATAATTTTAGCCAATTGTCTGTGGTCAGTTGTGGGCCTTGCAAACTACCAGAAGGCCGGAGTTCTGGGAATTTCCCTATCATTGCTGCTCTGGAGTAGATCCAGGTTTGCCGTTAACCTCTGTGTGACAGTGGACAATGGGTTCAGATCTGTTTCTTCTGATTGCCTCCATTGTAAAAGGAAAATCACAACTACATTTTACTTCCAGTATAGGAGTATAGGGAACAGAACTAGAGGCCCTCATGCACAGTCAGGCAATGCGATGGGTTGACCTGCCATCTAAACTTCTGTCCAAAGTGCAGACAGAGTAGAGTGTTGGAGGAAAAACAGTATTACACATAGAATGGGAAGCGGGCTTTAGAAAGAGTTCCTGCTCTATCCTTAGAGAGGTTTACAGAAGTGTTTCCTGATTCACCCTGCCCTTCCTTACACCTCTTCTCCCCCTTCCTCTCTTCTGATCTCTGAATTATACTGCAGAACAAGCCTAGCTCAGGATTGACTGAAAACCTAATAGAAGGATTTACATTTAAGAGTTGGTCTATTTTCAACTTAGAGTTCATTCGTTCATTAAGAGATAGACCTTTGTACTCCTACTATGTGTAAGAATTGGAGATGAGAACAGAAAGAAACCCTTGGAGGGACTTCCATTACAGTGTGTGGCATGTTCAGTGAACAACAGTTTAATCATTCAGTTAGTCATGAAGAGTGCCTTGAAGAAGGTGACTTCACAAGATTGAATTGAGCCCTTTCTGCTAAAGTCCATAGGGAAGAGAGGCTTTAGTGGTAGGGGTCAGGGATGGTTTTAAATGTCAGCCTACTGAGGTGGGAAGTAATCTAGCATAATCAAGAGATGAATAAATAGTGGCCCAGGCTGTACCTCAGGGACCTCCCAGGTCAGGAAAAATGAATAAGAGCTTTTTTTTTGCTTCTCTCCTCAAAGTAGCTGAGAATTTATGGCCATAATGTTCTGCCTCTGTTTATCTGCTACTTGGAATTTAACTTCTACATGGTATAGCAAGCCCATCAAAGTTTTGACTTTCCCATGTGCCTTAGTGGTAGATCTATAAATGCCTTCACTTCTATCTGGAAGTTCCTAAGCAAGTCATCTGCTTGCAGTAGCAGGTTGTGGGCACTAGGGGGCAAGGAAACATTTTCCTATACTTCTTTTGGTAAACCACTGAATGGTGAATGTCTGTGGGCTTTGACCTTTGGCCTTCACGTTGAATGAATGAGGAATTAATGAATGAAATCATACCATGTTTGGAGGCCATGGCCTTTCTAATCTTACTGAAACATTACAAAACCAAACAAGCAGATCTCTTAGTGAGTTTGCAGATATGATTTAATGCAGTCTGAATTAAAGAAACAGCATTAATCTGTGTCAGTGAAGCTGTGATAGTCTCATGATTATGGTCTAGAAACATCATCAAAACATATTTCAGGGGATTTCTCAAAATCTTTAACTCTAGTCTCAGGGACTGAAAGGGGACAAACAGTATAGAAAAAAAGGGTCTCCAGCATCCTTCCAAGACTAGACTGCTTCCCTACTAGAATGGGGTAGGGAAGAGAGATATTGAATTCTTGACTATGTGACCAGTAGGCCCATGCCATCTGAGTTGATAAGCCATTACTAGGAACACAGTGAGATTTCCACTTGCAGTTAGGTGTTACTAGGTTTTTGCTGAACTTCTGGAAGCTGTGTTTCCAACACATGAGAAATAATGATACCTCTAGGGGAAATAGAAAAATAGACAAGGCTACTCATTACTGTGAACTGGGCATAGACAGGGTGGTGTAAACCTCACGCTGATCATATTACGGTGATTGCTGCAGATGGAGTCCTATGCCAGTCACGAGTAAAATCAGATAATTAGCAGATGTCACCAGTGCCAATCTGTTGGTGTTTAAAAATGGAACGAGTGAATCAGCAAACTATTTAGGAAAGTAAGGCTATGCCAATCATTCTGTCATGAGAAGCCTTGTGTGGACAGTATGGCCTATGTGTCATTAGGGTACTTCAGCATGACTATGAGAAAGAAAATGGAGGCCTGTATGTCCAACATAATGATGAGAACCAACTACGTTTATAAGTACTACCCCATGCAGATGCCTTTAAATTCTCAAACAGTATTTAAAAAAAATGACTAAGGCAATGTCTTACAGTGATTATTGTCACTGTCACCATTAAAAACAAATGACACAGTTTAAAGTAAGACACAAGCTCTCCTCTCTCGATGCATCGATGATGGAATATGAATAAGCATGGACATAAGAAGTGTGTAATAAAATAGACATGAAGTGGCTACAGGCACAATAAAAATAGGAGAGCAGAGTATCATTTATGGAAATGAAATAGAGCAGCCATAGACCTAACACTGAGGGACGCTTTCTAAGCATCATTGCGTTTACACTTGAGAGCACTCTTGTGATGTTGGACCTCCTATCATCCAGTCTTCTAATAGATGTAGGGGAGGAGACTGGGTAACGTGATCCCAGAAGTGAAAACAAGTCTACCACCTCTAGTGGGGCACTATTCCTTCCGATACTTTGTCCCAGCACAGGTATCCTGAATTTCCAATGGAGTGTTTGCTGCTTGCATGGAAATCCAGCATAGCTTGTGTCTGTGTAACAACACTGTATCCTCTAGGTAGATTACTATCTCTCTCTTATGGTACCATTTGTACTATTTCTAACAACACAAATGTAAACTTTGTTGGGTTTATTTGAGGCCAATTCTGCATTCAGTTGTAATCCTACCAAGTTCTTACCATGTGCTATTAACTGTGCTAAACATCTCATATACAGTGGTTATGTGGGGTAAATGCTATTCCAATTTTACACACAAAGAAGCTGAGGCTTAAGAGAAATTAAGTGATTTTCAAATAGTAACAGATTTAGGAAGCAATTAAACCCCTGAACCTCGTCTATCTGCACCCAAAGGGCTACATATTCGCACAAAGCTGTGCTGCTCAGGTGTTCTACTGAACACTAAGGTACTTTGTTCAATGTGGACTTTACCACAATTTTGTCTGTGGATAAGATAATTAAGACTAAAAGTAGTTCCGTGTCTCTGCACAACGACCTAGGTGGTGCAATGAAGAGATCTTTGTCATTTTTCTAGGTGCTCTCAGGTGATGGGAACTGGTGAGAAGCATGATCACAGCAAGCTGATGGAATGGGTAGGCTTTCCCTAGTGTAGCACAGGCTACCAGGAAAACAGTGCTTCAAACTACAGCCGAGTTTTAAAGCTATCCTGTCAGCAGTAGGGATGCTCAACTGTGTGAACTTTCCCAGGAGTGACTGAGTAAAACCATGTAGTCACCCCAAGTGGAGCACCAGGGACAAACCAAGGAAACAACCGAGTGTCACTGGATTTACTTGTGAGGGCATGGAGCTGTGGCTACTTACAGGAGTAGTGAGGTGACATAGGAGTGACTATCCCACTGAAGAATAGTCTTCCTTCAAGTAATTATTAGCTGCCTATAAAGCCTCTGATAGGAACAAGGTCTCTTAAGCCCAGCCCCTTCATTCTCTGTGGTAGAACCTTAATGGTCTCAACCTTGTGTAGTCCCCCTGTGGTAATTACAGCTTCTGGGAGTCCCAAGAAGACAGTGGGCACACCATGTCCATAGGACAGCATTCCACAACACGTATAAATAAGAATGGGTGCAAGATAAGCAATATGTTAAAACCTTCGTCCTCATCAGATGCTCTGCACACACAATTCTGAAGAAAAAAGGGGATGCAAAGGGGACTTATTTCACTCTCATTTCATTGGGGAAGAGTAAGGGCAGACACATCCACAGTGCAGAATTTCTGAGTGGCAAATGGGATTTGAGTAGGGAAGGCAGATTCTCAGGTGAGTGCTCTTTCCACAGCAAGCCATTTCCTCCCTTGGGTGCAATTTAAAAAGTAAAGCACAAACTATCTTCAATGACCTAATTGGATAATTAAGTTTTGATTTTATTTATCTATGTATGTATTTATTTATTACTGGCTTTTCAAGATAGGGGTTTTCAAGATAGACAGTGTAACCTTGGCTCCCAAGTCCTGGAATTAAATACATGTGCCACTTGGTCTGACATGTTTTGATTTAAAAAAAAAAAATCCACTTTTTAATATAACGCCACTTTCCCATTAAGCAAATCCTAGGAAAATGGAATCAGACACATCTTAGGGTTGTCTGACTTGGAGCATCAATGCTTAAGGGATAATTCACAGACTGTTGTCAGGGAAGGGGATAGCAAATGGCCGTGGTGGGAGAGCCAGAAATGGGGGCAGCCCACTCACTCCAACCTCTTTAGATTCTGGAAAGCCAGTAGGTCCTCCTCTGCTCAGCTCACTAAGTGATTTAGTTCTCTTCTCTTCCTTCCCTGCTAAGGAATCGTAAAGAGACATTGATTGGCAGCTTGCTGCAGGCTTCCCACACAGCTATGTGGAACTCCCACCCATCCCTAAAATGAGCCTTGTATTTGATATGTCCTATTTTTCTGCTGCAGTCTCACATTTAGATATCTGGCAATTCTTAAAGGACAGTGTCTGTGTTCTTTTCCTTGAATAGCATTTAGCACTACGTCAATTATAAATACCATGAAGGGAAAATAGAATGATATTGGCCCACAAGCATCAGAATTTATTGTTTTCATTTTTTAAGTGCAGTATATAAACATGTAGCAGGGGAAATAGAAGGAATGGGTGCCATATGTTTTTCCCCTAACATTTCTTCTAAAATTAAAAGTCTGTGAACTGCGTCCTGTAACCTGGTGGAGTCCACTGTGCTGGAGCCCCGGGCTGATCAGCACAGCAGGCTACAGAAGGCCTTTGGACCTGAAGCACTCACCCTGCAGCTGGATGGGGAACTCCCTGGAGAAGAGCCAACTGGTACTTTTTGCTGATGCTGTCAGTGACACAAGTTGTTGCAAGTCCCTTCCCCTTTCTTCCCTGCACTGTGGAAGACTGACATGAATTTTTTTTCTACCCCCATTCTCCTTCCCTACTGTCTTCCCCACTGCACAGGGCTTGCTGCCATTCAGATGGCAGGCCTGGCAAGCCACCTGTGGAGAATTGCCTCTGGCACTGAGCCTAGACATCGAGAGTAAGTTAGACTCAGAATTTTTGGATTCTGACTTCTGTCCTCATATTTCCCAATAGCCCTCACTCGAGCAGAGACAGATGGTTTGCAGCTAGCCCTGGGAGCAGAAGTTGCCTGGCTTTGACTGTTGAAGGGCCTATACTTAGCCAAGAGCCCTGAGCTGGCTGTTGGGCCCGATTTGGTTCTCAGAGGTCTCCTAATGACCATGGGCTAGAGGGCTCAATTTCAAAGAGTAAGTCACGAAGGAGCAGCTCCAAACGCCCAGTGTCAGAGGAGGAGGGTCGAGGGTTCATGTGTATATGGGGCAGCGATGGGGATGGGGTCTTCTCATGGCAGCTGATGGAATGCTAATTAGCTTGTAGTTAGAATTTTTCTTTCTGAATCTCAGAGTCACAGACATGAGAGACTGTCCTGGTGCTGACAGATGGTAAATGCAGGGGTAGGCACACAGGCTGAGACTGAGAGGGACGCCCAGCAGCAACTCTGTCACCGACTAGAAAAAGACAAATGGACATGGTAGCACAGACATAGGTCCTAGCATCCAGAATGCCTAGGTGTGAGGACCCTGAGTCTAAGGCCAGCCTGGACTATATAGTAAGATCCTGTCTAGAGAAACCAAAAGCTGGAGATGCAGCTCACTGGTAGGACACATATGCACCGGCTCTTGAGACTTATGGCCAAACTCTGAGATTTACAGAGAGAAGCTTTGTCCTTGGCATGATAATACTTATGCTTTTATGTGACTAGGATTTTATCCTCAGATTATTGGTACTTTCTTAAGATTTCCTACCTTATAAAATTAGTGAGCTAATGCCTGGTCATCATGAAAATATATATTGCATAAATAGTAATAATCTCATTTTTTAATAATTTCATTTTTATGCCATTTTATACATCCAAAATAATATGTTTAGGCAAGTATTCTTCCACACTAATTCTCATGTTTATATGTCTGTTCAAACATATGTCTGGGTACATGTGTGTGTGTGTGTGTGTGTGTGTGTACATACTTGCATATAGAGAGGGAGGAGGAGAGAGATCATTTTATTTTTTAAAGAAAAATAGCATTAACTTGTATAGACATTCCTCTTTAGCCTTATTGTTTTTTTCTTTTATTTTTACTTAATTATATAGATATTCCTGAGTCAGTATGAGCCCACTCATTCTTTCCAATGGGCATACAAGTATCTCATAACTGGCCCAGGCATCCCTTACTGGTAGATACTCCAGGCCCCCACTAACTTGTAAGTAGCTTCCCACTTGCTCTACACATAGACTGATGGCTTGGATAGACGTTCATATTTTTATAACTGGAGATGGGTCATATCCAAACTAATGTCATCTGCAAATCTGGGAACATTCCTTCAAGACTACAGGGAACTATTTTTCTATAAATAAAAATTAATATCCTAAGTATATTAGTATTTGTTTTTTGTATTTCATTATTGCAACTGGAGTGTGCCTGTTCTGGATACTGTCGCCTCTTGAAAGTGCTTGTTCTAGTGATTATATAATTTTTACTTGGTAACAGAATAATTTCATTTGACTTGGTAACTCAAAAGACTCAAGTATTTTGTGGTAGCATCAAATACGATACATTTGTTGTGTGCAGTTTCTACCCAATTTACTGTGACAAAAGAACTCCAGAATGCTTTTTTTGTTAGTTTCCCTTTTGAGGTTGGGAATCTGTCATAGTGTAAGCTCCGTAAGGCTGGAGAGTTTGGTGACTCAAAATGACCCTGGCATATCACCAGTGACTGCAACAAATACTAGCTGAGTGAATGAAAATGTGCTCTTAAGTCTCATACTTTGCATCTCTCTGGTCAGAAGAAAGTTAGGTTCTAACATAGGCTGTAGTTTTCCTTTTCCAAGTGACATCGGGTAACTTGGATGGCGTTTGACTCCAGGGCCTAATTAACTCCCAAAAGTCTACCTCTGGGAACAGCAGAGGCTCAGACTCATACTGAAGCTGGAAATAGAACTTCCAGGACAACCTAGACAGGGAGAGAACACCTAAAGCCCAAGTTCTCAAGACAGTCTATACACAAATTCCACAAAACTGGGCCTCAATAGATCCCAATACAGCAGAGACCACTCTGCCATTAGAAATGCTGATGGAGAAAACACTGGGATGAGCTGACCTGGGCCATGAAACTGAGGCTGCCTCCATCTCAGTCTGCAGAGTACAGCAGTGTGTGCCTGCATAGAAGCAGAAAGGCATGTGGATATCAGCAGTGTTTCTGCAGGACGTGATGGCCCCTAGGGTGTTTTTATTCTAATTAGCTAATCCATCTATGCATTTATTTTGGTATTGATGACTAAACCACTCTACCACTAAGTTACATCCTCAGCCACTTGATCAGGAATAGTATTTTTAAAATTCTTTTCACTTCTTATTTTTCTATCTGTAATTTTTGGTAACCAAAGCAAAATAGCTCTTCAGGTAGAAGAACTTGCCACACCAGCCTGCAAGCCTGGTGTCCTGAGTTCAGTCTCTGGAACCTACAGTAGACAGAAAACTGGCTCCTCTGTCCTACACACACACACACACACACAATGCACGCACGCACGCACGCACGCACACGCACACTCACGACAGAGAGAGAAATAGTTAATTTCTAGGACTATGAACATTATTTCTCCTGTTTTTCATCTTAACAAATCATAGCAGTTTCTTCTAGTGAAACATTCCACTTGAAAACGTTTTCTAAAAAAAAAAAAAAGTACATGTTCCCCAAAACAGAGTAATAGCAAGCAAGAGACTCATTCCAAATGAATTGGGAACATCAGTCCCTACAGTCTATTGCTAAAGGGTTGGTAGTTGTCATTACCAGTGTTACAGCGACAGGGTCTATTTCTGACCATTGTAACAAAGTCTGTCTTGTGAACCTGGCAGGTGTTGTAGAGAATCTCTTCCTTTGCTTAGCTGTGTCCCCTGGGAACAGAGCAGCTGTGGATTTCATAAATCCCCAGGAACAGGCACCAGCAAACCACTGTCTGTAGAGACTGAAAACACAGATGTCTCAAACTGGGCGAGCCAACCTTCCTCCTCTAAGTGTCTTTCTTAGCACTGGCCTCTCATCTTTGGGATTACTTCATAGCCCTACTGTTTGCAAATGTGACTAGACCGTCACTCTTGAAGCCTCTGATCAGCATTACCCCAGACCCATTACATTTTGGAAACTTGTGCACATTGTAAAGTATCATATGAGTCCCAGATGGTGACACTTGGTGGGAAAGAAAAAGAATGTAGATAGGAACTGTGGGCATTTGTGGTTCTTGCCCAAGGACTGTGTGCAATTAGTGTCTTGAGGGAAACCCATGACTCTCATATGGTCCTGACACATAGTTAGAGCCCAAGCCTGGCCCATAACATTTCCCTAATCAGCATGTGGTAGATGAATAAATTTTCAGTATGGATATTCTTACAGGATATAGTTATAGCACTCCACTGCAAATACATACTTCTTGTTAGTCTCCTCTGGCCTACTTATTTCGTACAGATTAGCTCCATGAAACTGAGCCATCTCTTCAGGCAATCATGATAAACTCCTAAAGATAGGCCTCATTTCTTATCTTTTGAAAGATGCCTAGAGATTTTTATTTTTAAGTAAAGTTATTTCCTGTATTCTTTTAATAGAAAAAAATAACAAACAGAAAAGTCAATGTGAAACACACACGGAGAAACTTGCATTTGAATAATCTGGTAACATAATTTTTTTTAAAAAGGCACAGACGCACACACACACGGTGGGAGTAAATGTAAGCAATAAGCTGTCTTTATTGGGACGGTTTTATGACATTTGAGCTCCCTAAAATCATCCTCTCTGTCCTGGTCTTTCTCGGTGTTTTAAGGCAGTGACTAAGTAGACGAGTACCTGGAGAAGGAGCTAAAAGGAAGACATAGACAGACTCTGAGCATTCTGCTGTGCACCAGGCCTTTTACATTGCATATTTTCTTTGCTCCACTAAACTTCTGCCAAGTAGATGTTAACACCACTCTGCGGGTCAGGTGATGTAGCCAGCAAAGGCAAGAGGCTCCTGTGCAGTGGTAAGTGAATGAGTGCCTGTGCTTGATCAGCACCCAGCTGTCTGTCTTAAAAGTCTGAAGTTTTGTGCTGAGCCTGTCAGTAGTGCAGAAATAGAAACAGTCTGGGTCTTTTACAGTCTTCTCCTTGGAAGACTGGGTGACGTGGAATGCCAAGGTTAATCATCGTTTAACCCATGGAACAGTCTTTTTCTGGCCTCCACCTACTTGGCTGTGGCCTCTAGCTTTGAGCGAGTGAACCCTGTAGCTTGAGCAATACAAGGGCTGTGCTGTCTGAGGCTGCCCAGCTGACTCAACCCTTGTCTGGGTCAGTGTCCTTATTTAATTCTTCCTCTTCTTAGTTGAGGATCCCAGCCCCACTGTGTCCTTTGTACGAAGAACAGGTGGCCTCCCATGCTTGCACAGTCCACAACATTTATAGCAAGTCAGCTCATGTTGTACAGTACATTTTTTATTGCTCCAGAGATCTGTGGGAACATGGGTTTTGTACATAAAGGTGAAAGATCTTTCTGGCAGGAGCCATACAAGCTCTGGGCACTTCCTTTAGCCTGCCCTCCTTTGATTTGTGTTCCTTAGCGATGTTCCAGATTTGAATAGTATGTTTATGTTTCATTTAAACTGCACAATAGTTAACATTGTTCCTATGGTATAAAAATTAATTTTAATGAGGTGATGATGTCAGTAGAACATTGGGACTATTCATTTATGGCCCTCCTTTTGCAAATGTTTTATCAACTTTAACTTACTCTGGGAGCTAAGGTACCACTGATAAATTCATTTGGCATCTATAAAAATTGTTTGTTTTTTATTTTCTTTAAATATGGTATTACTATGTAGCCCTTGCTGCCCTGGAATTCATTACATAGATCAGGCTGGTCTTGAAAACACAGAGATTACCTTCCTTCTGCCTCCCAAGTGCTAAGATCTAAAGGCATGTGCCACTATGCTTGGCAGAATTAATCTTTTTAATTCTGGTTTTCAGGGAAAAGGAAACTGAAAGACTTTAATGACTAACTCCCTACTGTGATCTTCCTAAGAGCCATTCCAGATCATTCTGTGCCTTGAGACTGTCCTTTCTGGTGGATAAGGGGAGAATCCTATTTTTCTATCATATCTATATTTATAGTCAACTGCTACAAAATTGGTGTTGTATAACGTATGCTTTTATAGCTCTCACCTTACTTAATAAAACCATGTATTTTTCTCATTAATAAACACTTTCCTGAAGAATAATTTTTGTAGGTAATCATTCCCTTCCATGATGCTACATGACTTACTTATTATTTCCCTGTTGTTGAAATTCAAATTGTTTGCAATTTGTCCTTGCTATTAAAAAGTTAGAAGTATTTCCACATATGAATTTTTAGATATAGTTACTCTGATTAAAAATTTCCATTATTACAAGGTTATTGAGTACAATGTCTAAGTATTATAAGGAGTTTTGATACATTCTGGGAAAGTGTGATTGTGCCAGTTTTGCTTTCTGCAACTACTTGGTTTCTCTCTGTCCTTGTTCAGTGTGTGCTCTGTGTTAGCCTTCCACCCCAGCACCTGCTCTGTCTGGCATCAGGAGCAGGGAACATACTGTCTGTCTTCACTCTGCTCAGCAACACCTGTATCTTGCTCAGAATCACCATCCCTGGAGTTGAGACGAAAGTGTGGCTTACCCTAAGCATGCTGAACGTCTGTATTGAAAGTCAGATGGTCACAGATATGGCAGATTAATCAGGTTCAGGCCTTCATTAACCTTAATAATATGTTAGAAAGATGCTTCCTAGAAAAGGTTTCTCATACTGGTAATTTATACCTTTTTCATACAAGACTGGTTCATACAAGACTAAATAAGGCATATGTGGAGTTCTTCTATATGTATTTAGTATTTATTGGAAATAGTTTTGAGCTTGTTTGTATATTTAAAATGAATAAGTACATTGAACTTACATTTCATCTACCACTTGAGATGCCAGTTACATTTAAATATAACATTAATTCATTTCTTTACTTTAGATTTTAGTCTGTTCTTTATTTCTTGCCTAACTCAAGATATTCAGATGTTGGCTTTACTGATAATATAGTGTTTCAGGTATCAGATTATTATAACAGGACTTTGACGTTACACTAAGAAAATATGCCATTCCATTTGGTGTATACACAAAGTCTTGAACAGTTATAACAGTAATTAATTTCTCCATGCTGACATAGGAAATGTTATTAGTTCTTAGAAAACTAGCTTCAGCTAGCTTGCCGACTGACCACAGAGCAAAGAACAAGTGAAAATAAGAAAGTCACGGCACTGGTCCTAAGAGGTAAATTTTTTAAGGCATCTCAGTGTAGTTAAATGGTTGCTTCGCTCCCTGAAAAGGTATTATTGTTCTGGATGAGAGGTCTGTTCACTTAAACCTTCAAGTTTATCATCCTGGATTTGCCTACTCATGCACTGCTGTCTCTGCTGCTTACAGGTCTACGTGGAGCTCTGTATCACGGGTCTGGGTGAGAACTTGTTGACGCTCAACACCACCCACAAGGAAACCGTGGTTGGAACCCAACTGTAAGCTTCTTTATGTCTCAGCTCAGAGCTTTGAAGCCTGCAGTTGTGCTGTAGCAAGTGAGCTGAGCCCAAGTTTCACAATGATGAGAACTTCAGTTTTTTATTCAGAACTTCAGTTATTTACCCAGGCCACTCTTGTGACTCAGT
Organism: Mastomys natalensis; assembly: GCA_021653895.1. Classification (NCBI taxonomy): domain Eukaryota; kingdom Metazoa; phylum Chordata; class Mammalia; order Rodentia; family Muridae; genus Mastomys; species Mastomys natalensis. The sequence continues at coordinate 180,587 of JAJTUV010000928.1, read as the reverse complement.
CTTACGGTCGTTTGTAGGAAGCATGACAGTTCGACAGACCTTTCGCTAGTAGCACCTTGGCCTGGAGAGGCTAAGTCTCTTATTCCAGGTCACATGGCTCTAGCTTAGAGTGGAGCTGTTTAAACTCAGCATCTTTTTGTTTTGTTTTAACATTAGACCTATGTCCTTTCCCACCGAAGGGCACTCCTGTCTGTTTAAGCATCTGTTTATTCTGTTGTTAGGCGGCCACAATGAAGGGAGCCTCAGGGCAAGAAAGGGGCAGTGAACTTAGAGCCACTTGGTGCTTCTGGAAATATCTTCGCTGAGAATTACCAAGATCTGTCAGTGCAGCTGACTCTCTGCTTCTCCAGCCACCTATAAAGAAGTAAAGCCTAGAGACATGCACATTTTCTTTCCATTCCACATATTTTCCTTAGCTATTCCTGACCTGTAATGAATAGAAAAATTAAGGGAAAATGCAGAGATTAAAGATAGCACACAACAGTCGTGCTCCTTACCAGCACTCATGGAGAATACATTGTCCATTGGAAACAGCTAACTGTAACAAGGACAATGGAGGAAAGTGTTCTCCTTTTAAATCCAGACACCCTGAGACTGAGCTGAAGGTAGTGAGCGGTGTTGGTGGCAGTCATGTAGCCTGGGTGACTGAACAATGGGCAGACAGGAGCATATGGATAGCCTGCTTTCTTAAGAACTGATGTTCTTTGAAAGTCTAAGCAAAGTACTCGTTTTTATGTTTCTAAATTGTTTACTGAAGAATGTCAAAGATGGTTTTTAAGTTAATATTTAATTTTAGTCCTAGTCTTTGTGAGCACTTGTTCTCAGTAAGGGATGTTTCAGATGCTAGAGTTTCCTAGAGAAGGTAGACGGGTTTCAGCATTTCAGATTTCCCTAAAGTAACATCAGCTGCTCATCACCCCCTCTGAGATCACTGCTGGATCTCACACGAGGAAACTGAGGCCCAACGTGTTCACTAACAGGGAAGTCATATGGTCAGGAAATCCTTGTGGCTTGCTGCCGGTGTCCAGGTACTTAAATGCCAACTGTCCAACACAGAGAGGTAAGCAAGTGATTAGCAAGTTAATTGTTCACCGAATGAGAAGCAGTGTTCAAGGTCAGAGAAAGAGTCCTAACTGAGGCTTTATAAAATGCCAGTCTTCGACAGTGTTCCAATAACATCGTAAATCTTAAGAAATAAACAAGGAAATTGCTTAAGGTCAGGCCTGTGGCTCTGTGAAGCTCGCTGTTAACATTTGAGATTTGAGGACTCTTGCCAGGCAGCACCTCGTCTAGAGGTAGGCAGAGCATGACCACGGTTCCTCATGGAAAATTGCTTCAGGCTTCAGGAATGGTTTCCATTGTCAGAGGAATCGATTGTTCATTGGTCTCTTTTGATGCTGTGCTTAGGGCTTTGAAGTCACCTTGACCTCTGCTCATGGTACATGCGGGGCAAGGCGTCCGATGCTTACTGCAGCCTGGATCTTTCCCACACATTAAGTTGCCATTTTAAGCACATCCACAAAGAGCTCCAGTGTTTTCCCTTGTAACACATAGAGCTTCAAAGGTCATTGGCTTAGTGGGTCCTCCTCTAGGTGGAGTTTTACATTTCCCAAGGCAAAATGGTTTCTTTGTACACTGACCAGTAAGTCTGTGGCTGGATCAGGTCCATCAGTCAGCCACTTTACCAGATTGGTGGAATTCATTTACTCCTTGTCTGCTCCTTTCTATTGCCCAGGCCAGATGGGCAATGAGAAACAGGTTAAGTTGTAGGACATCATTTAGGAGTGATTCACTGCAAGTATATTTTATCCACAGAGGCTTCCACACTTTAGCTATTGCATCTTCTGATGTAAGCTACCTATAAAGTGCTGACACTTGATACTAAAATGTTGGAATCTTGAGTCATTGACCTGAGTCTTTGGGGTACTTCCTAGTGAGAACTATCCCACTGTGTAAACAAAATGAGTTAGCAACTCTTCTCAGTGGCTTGGGTTTGCTAAGAAAGGTCGGCCTATGGGATGATTAGGGACCTGGAAGCGTGAGTGCCAGAGAAGGCTTTCTCTCTGGAAAACTGGGATGTAAGTTGGCAAGATGAGTCCAGAAGGAGGATGTTCAAACAGAATGCAAGGTGATGGCTACAAACTTCAGTGCTTTGGGCTGTGAATCTGTGATACTCAGTGTGTGGAGAAATTACTTTGGCTCCTTCCATTATATTGAGATGTTAATTAGGGAAAACTCCACTCTGGTCTACCTGGATATTCTATTTTTTTTGTTGGCTTCCAAAAGGGTTTTTAAAATACAATGTGACTTTAGCTTGTTGGTCCGCTAAAGAAGCATTGAGAAGCTGACAGTGTTTCTCTCCAATCTGGTTTTAATGTGCTTTCTGAATTGACTTACTGAGAACTTCAGCATTTAGGAGCAGTAAGCAGCTCCAGCCAGTTTGACATGGCATCAGGACTATTTCCAGAGAGAGAATATTAATATGGAAGCATCAACCTAGGCTGTCAGGTTGGCACAAAGGCACAGGTCACCCCACCTGTCCTCCTGTTAACGTATGTGACTTCCCCAATGTTGAGAATGCATGTTCTCGGCACCCTACACAGTGCCTTAAGGCTTGACAAGAACTGGTCAAGAACCCAGTTGTTTCTAGAGCTTGTTGACCAGTGAGTAGCCAAGATAAACTGGAGTGAGCACTCTCAGGGCTTGAAAGAGCCTGCTCCAGGAAAGCATCTTTGAACTGAAGAAGGAAACTTCAGGGGATTATCTTTGGTTTCTAGGAAATATTTTATTATCTTTAAAGCACCATGGCCACCTTCTCCTCTCCTAAGGAGAGCATAAATTTTCTGATCTGTGTGGTGCATGGATGCGGTGTTGAAGCCAGAGAGTACTGATACATTCACATCTATCTGAAGACGTTCCCCTGCCATGAGATTCAGCTGCCAAGGACATTTATGGAGCACCTAGTATAAGCAGTGACAGCTGAAGAACTAGATGGGAAGAAAGTTCATCAATCATGACGACAGTGCAACCCTAACAACACAGGCACATTTGTTAACGTCTCTGCTATTTAGAGGGAAAGCTCTCTCTTTCAAGCACGACAAGCCTCACAAGCCTCACCTGGCAATTCTGCATGGCCAGGCAGCTGCTGGGCAGCTGCCATAACTGTTTGAGGAGATGGTCCACCAAGTGCAGGGAAAATATCGGCATTCTTGTTCTTAGTCTCATTTATAACCCACAATATGCTTAGGAGAATGCTTACGAACAGTCAAGTTTTGTTTCCTGATTTAGAAAAGAACAAGAATAGAGTAAACTTGAAGCACCTTGTTGTATTAAAATGTTGGGGCATTTGTTTTTCTTTTTGTTTTGTTTTTTTGTTTTTTCGAGACAGGGTTTCTCTGTGTAGCCCGGGCTGTCCTGGAACTCACTCTGTAGACCAGGCTGGCCTCGAACTCAGAAATCCACCTGCCTCTGCCTCCCAAGTGCTGGGATTAAAGGCGTGCGCCACCACCGCCCGGCTGTGTTGGGGCATTTGTAAAAGAGAATTTGGCTAGATATATATACATAGAGATGAATACAAAACACACACAAATACAGACACAGAGACACACACATACAGATATACACGTACAGACAGACAGACAGACACAGACACACACAGGTTGGGAAGGAAGAGAGAGAACAAATGTGGCGCTGACTGAAGCAGTGCTTTTTTTTGCTAATTAATCAAGGCTGTTACTTCTCAAGAGGTGGCATCTCTCTCAAGAGAGAACTCTCGGGTAATATGTTCAAGCCACCTTACTGGGGTGAAGTGAAAACACAAGATCATATTTGCAAAGTGGCTTAGCCAAGCCTGGTACATAGTAGGCCAACAATCTGTTCTGTACATCAGATTCCTGTCAGCACTGGAGCAGAAGTTGGTAGTCATTTTTTTTTCCAGAAGGAATTTTTTGATTTTTTCCTAGCAGAGACTCTTGAAACCACAAAAGAACAGGATAGAACTTACAACGCTTGAAATGCAAAGGATTCAAAAACAAATCAAAAACCTCCAAAGAGCCTGGGTTTGGAAGAGCTCAGTGGTGACACACTTGCCTAGAGAAGGACTTCCAGTTTTTTCTGTTATGAATATTTCAGAAACCCTGGCATCCGAACGCCCCTTTCACTTACATTGCTTACTGTGGGCCCTCATGTCCGAAGCTCAAACTTGCTTTCCAGATATCTTTGAAGCTGGAATCTTTGGGATGTCAGCATGGCTGTGGAGCCATAATGGTCACTTTGGGTCATTCCCACCTCACAGGGTTATTCCGTCCTGCAGTGACAGCTATTTAAACCTGAGTACATATGATTGATACACTCACATACACTGGAATGTCCATCATCATTGAATCCTTGACTCTACCAAGGTTTCTGGTGTTAGATGTATGTGTCTGTGCAATGGCAGTTAACCTTAGCTTCAGTTTCTTAATCTCTAAAACGGTGACAGAAGTGGCCCGCAGTCCCTGCTGAGAGTAATGTAGATTAAATAAGCATAGAGATGGCAGCGTGACTCTGGACATACACTAACAGTTCTGTAACTGCTACTGTGAAGGTTCTAGCATGACTGTTGACTCGGGTGAGATTAAACTTTTTTTAAAGTAGATTTATTGTGATTAAGCCACAGTGCTCATTATTGAAATCTCTGCCTGCCTGTCTTAACCTAGAGCTTCAGTGGAGCAGGAGAAAACTGCCCTGCCGGCCCCACTGTAAATCCCTGAAGTCCTCCCACTCCCTGGGGTGAATAGTTTACACTGTCTCCTCTAGCCTCAAACATCCCCAGGCCTCGCTCTTCCCTAATACTCTCTCTGCTGGTTCATTGGTTTAGAGAAAGGGAGGAGGCAAGGAGGCAGGACCACTCATGTCAAGGCCTTATTTCCTTTCTGTAACTAAGAACAGGCTGCTGTACCCCTGGCAAAAGTCACCCTTTCCACTCAAGCGTTAGATCACCATGTGTGAACTAAACCTCAGGCTTTCTTTTGGGTATCATTAGATTTTTCTGCCATGTCTCTTCACTTCCAGACTCATGGGCATAATGCCATATTATATGGTTTAGTCACAACGCTTCCTTTAGTCGCCTAGAATCAGACAGTTTCTCAGCCCTTCCTTGTTTTTCAAGACGAACCTTTTTGAAGAACATTATTTGACAGCACAGTCCCCAATTTATATTTGTCTCTTTTCTTGCAATTAAATTTGAATAGGATTTTGGCAAGCATTGCCCAGTAGTGAAGTGGCTTGAAAACCATCACTGTGGGGGACCCTTGCCAGCCACAGGACATAGTGGAGATGTTAGCCTGTCACCTGGCTAGGTTAATATTTGCTCCAATGTCTTTCATAGTTGACTTACATATCCTGAGCCTTTCTGCTTTAATTTTTTTTTTTTGGTTTTGCCTTGTTTCTATCTTTTCAGAAAATAAGTTACAAAATTTTCAACATTTTTCCCACTTACTTCTCTGATACCAGAGCAGTATGGAATATAGTAGACATTCAATAACTATTTATTCAATAAAGGAGATTTTTTTGGGTACCAACAATTCATGATATCTAACAAAATTTCAAATTGTTTATATTAATTTAAGATGTGGGAATATAGCTGATTGGTAATTGTTCCAACATTTCAGTGGGATTGTGTTAAACAAAACAAAAACCAAAGAATATCATTCCAAGCTCCCAGACACCAGTGAGAATATTATTAATGGAAATGGTACATCTGAAGATGAAAACTACAGAAGTTACACAGAAGCATTTCTAAACTATTTTAGTTGACAAAATAATATATTTATATAGTATATGATGACATTTTGAAATGCATATGCATTATTGAGTGCTAAACCAAGATACCATGTGGCTCACTTCATATTTTATAAATGATTTTATTTTTATTTTATGTATACTTGTGTTTTGCCTTAATGTATGTCTGTGTGAGAGTGTCAGATCCCATATAACTGGAGTTACACATATTTGTAAACTACCATATGGGTGTTAGGAATTGAACCTGGGTCCTCTGATGAGCAGCCAGCGCTCTTAACTACTGAGCCATCCCTCCAGCCCTCACTTCACATTTTTAATGGTGAGAACAGTTAAAATTCCTTAATAATTTTCAAGTATATAAAATATTGTTATTATTAAAGTCCATGTGATATGGAGTGAATTTATTGACTGCATTCCTCCTGTCTGTCTAGTTGAATTTTTGTGTCATCTGAGTAGTATGTCCTCAGTCTTCGTTGACCTTCATTTATGCTAGTCTCAATCCTGAGATCACAGTAGTATTTTAGGAAAAGAAAAGCATTGGATGATTCCATTATACTCTTCATGTATTGGAAACGAAATGCGCACATATGACTTACTGGATTCCTGAAGCATCATTTCTTAACTTCCCCCCCTTCTAGGCTGTGCTCTTGATATAGACAAGCAATGCGCTTCCCTTAGGGCAGTGGTTCTCAACCCTGTTGGGGATCCCATATCAGATATCCTGCACATCAGATATTTACATTATGATTTATAACAGCAGCAAAACCACAGTTATGAAGTAGCAACAAAATAATCTTATGGTCGGGTCACCACAGCATGAGGAAATGTATTAAAGGGCTACTACATTAGAAAGGTTGAGAACCATACTTTAGGGTGTAGGACTTTGTCCTTCCAGCCACCTTTCCAAAGCTTGTCTTTTTTGTTTGGAACACTTTAACCTTTTTCTTGAATACCACTCCTCTTTCCCCATGTCCTCATAGGATCAGCACCTACTCCTATGAATAGCACCTCCTCTAGGGAGCTTCCTTAATCCACGTGTACAGGGTTAGATGCCCCAAATGTGCCTGTAGCTCCCACACTTGCTCTTCTCCAAACACTTGGCAGCTGCACCATGACCATGTACTCACTTGCCTGCAGCCATTGTTAGGTGGGAAGCTTGTTTACCCTTTTATTCATTGTTGAACAAGGACTTGCTTAACCTGTAGATCAAGAATCTCATATATTGACCAAAAACCAGGTGTAGAATGATGTGTTACCATGACATCAATGATACATGTCATATATCATTTTATGCAACATGTTGTTATGTAATGAGAAAAGAGATTAGGGAACCTTTGTGTATAGTCCATTTGATCTAATTTGTTGTGTTGAAAAGTCATTGTTTCAGGCCCCGTTTTTATTATCATACTTACTCATAGGTTCTCGGCAGAACTGTGCAATTGCCTGATCAATATGTGTCATTGTTAGTAAACCAACAATATAGTTTTTAAAGTAACTATTTCTTCAAGACTTTTTTTTTTTTAACCTTGGCCACTTACATGTTAAATTCTTTACCTAACAGTACCATGTTGATTTACAATATGACTTTTTCAAAGAGTTCTGTAATACATCATGTACTTAGAGGCTGAATATTTGTGTTCTCTTCCAAATGCACGTGTTTGAGCCTTGCCTCTCGCCGTGATGATGTGCAGAGATGGAGCCTTTGGGAAGTGCTCAGACTTTGATTAGGTCATAAGGATGTTGCTTTCATGGTTGGATCAGTTGGCTTAAAGAGACAAGAGGCTTTCTGTCTCCACACACCCATCAAAGAAAGACCATTTGTGTATACAGTTTTATGACAGCTGTTTAAAAGTCAGAAAGAAATTGGTCACCAGAATCTGACCATGGCAACACTATGATCCTGAATTACCAGCTCTGGAACTTTGTCTTTATTGTGTTACCACTATGTGTTGGTGCGTTTTCACCAACTAGACTCACCTGGGAAGAAGAAATCTCAGTTGAAAACTTGTCTCTATCCAACTGGCCTGTGGCATGTCCGTGGAGAATTTTCTTGATTAGTAATTGATGTTGGAATGTCCAGTCCATTCTGGACTCTGGCATCCCTGGATAGGTGGCTCTGGTTCATGTCAAAAAGCATAATGAGGAAGCTGTGGAGAGCAAGCCAGTAAGCAGTTCCTGCCTTGAGCTCCTGCCATGGCTCCGCTCTGTGATGGACTGTCATGTGCTGTGTGAGCCAAGTAAACTTTCTCAAGTTGCTTTGGTCTCAGTGTATCATCATCATAGCAACAGAAGAGCAAACGATACCAAGCAGTCTGAACCAACAGGGCCTAGTTCACCTATTCTTCAAAGTGCTCAGAATGTCTAAGGGATCTTTCAATTTTTCCAAAAAGATGTAGCTAAGGAGAATAATACAGACATGTGGAAGACACCCACAGTATCCTGTTCTGTTGTTTACCATGTTTGCCCTCCTTTGTAATTCCCCTCTGTAGTAATAGGTCAGTAGGTACAGTGTAGAAATGCTTAAGAAGTTTTCACAAGACTTTTATTTAAGATGTGTGCTAGGCATAGTGACTCAAGATCGTAATCTTATCCCTCAGCAATAAGTGTAGGCGAGTTTGAGGCCATCCTAGACTATATAGTGAGATCCTGTCTAACCTCTCTTTCTTTCCTTTCTATGCACACACATACATACACACACACAAACATAGACATATGCACACAGTTATATAAAATTATGTAATACTATACAAAAACTCTTAGAAAACCCATTTTGACATAAATAGAATTCTGCCATTTTTTTCTAGGTCAATCCTATAAAAGTTACCTAGGTTAATAGGAAATGAACAATAGTGACCTGTCATAACATGGTAATACTTAGTTAACATATAGTGATGATGAAGAAATACAATAATGTTAAGCTCCTGTAAACTTTTCATACTTTTATTTTACCACCACCAAGAGAATATACCCTTTATTATATCTTTCAGGTAATGTTGAATATTCACACTTAAATAGTGTCCTGAATAGTTTGTAGCCATTAGTAGTCCAGAGGATGCGCAGACGTTTAAAGTATACTCTAAATTGAGTCCAAGTTTTAAAACTGAAAATGAAAGCACAGTCCTCAGCCAACTATTGATCTCCCATTTTAAAAATGAAAACAAAGGCAAGCATCTCCAGCTGCTTCTTCTAGAACTGGAATTTATACCCCAGGATGCCTCGAACATAAGGAATGTTCATCAACTCTGTAGATGAAGTCATTCACTCCCAGGTATTACTTACATGATACCAGGGGCTTCAAAATCTAAGAAGATGCACTCTTTTTTTTTTTAATTGGATATTTTATTTACATTTCAAGTGTTATCCCCTTTCCCCATTTCCCCCACCCAGAAACCCCCTATTCCATTCCCCCTCCTCCTGCTTCTGTGAGGATGTGCCCCCACCCACCCACTCACTCCCACCTCCCCACCCTCGAATTTCCCCACACTGGGGCATCCAGCCTTCATGGGACCAAAGACTTCCTCTCCCACCTAATTCCGACAAGGCCAGAGGATGCACTCTTAATTAGCTAGAATATTATTATAGCTGTATCTGTTAGGAGAAGCCCATCTATGTTGAATATCTATCACTGCAAAATAAATTACTTTGAAATGATGTGAATTAAAGCCACAATAAGTGCTTACTGCTGCTTCCTTTACCTTTGGACCAGGAATGCAGAGGACACATGGTTGTGTGTTTATATCATTGAGTTTTGTGGCATTGATTAACATCGAAGGGATTTGCCTGGGTTCCCCTTTCAAGGTGGTTCTGTCACTTTTCTTAGTGTGTTCTGGTGCCCAGGGGTCCTTATTCCTCCCTGTGGTCTTCTCCACAGACTGCCTTATATGTGGCACATGCCTTAAGTCCTAACAGGTAGGATTCAGTGAGGCAAGTGCCTGTGAGTTTGAGGCTAGCCTGGTCTACATAGTGAGTTTCATGCCAGCCAGAGCTTACCAGTGAGACCCTGTCTTCCTCCCAACCCCCAAACCAAAGTTTTCCATACAGAACGACTTATGTGTCCTCATGGCCCATAGCTTAATTCCTAACCTAAGCTGACAAGGCAGAAGCTTCAATTTCTTTTATATCCTAACTTTAAGTCATCTGTTAATATCTAGAGTACTGTGGTGACTGTGAAATCTGTTGAAGAGAAGACACTGCATAGAGCTATGAATAGTGGAAATACAATACCACCATCCTTACTTTTAGCAGCTTGATTCCTTTTTACTTGACCTGGTTGTTTAAGGGGATACAGTGACTGTGTAGTATGGATAGAAAGATGAGAAGAGAAAGGGTGTGGTACTGTGACAGAGAATAATGGGCTAAGATGTAGTAGGTTACCCTGCCAAGCAGAGGGATCTGTTAAATAACACCAGGGGTCAGCTGAAGATCTGCACTAAGCATTCTAGGTGTAGAACCAATTCAGAGTTTGGGTGTGATACAAGGTTAAAATTTTACTTATTTTTCTGAGACTAAGTATGTCACTATGTAGCCCAGGCTAGCACATTCCCACCTTAGCTAAGTGTTGGGATTGCAGGCACCCACCACTATGTTTGCCACAGTATTAGGACTTTAACAGCAACACACAGTGTAAGAGGAGGAGCATCTGCCAGGGAGCTGGCTTGTGGGAACAAGTTGAAGTCATGGACCATTTCTAGGCTAGTCTGGCTAGAAATCAAGTAATTTTAGGGAAGAAACTGATCATCAAGAGAAAATAGAGAATTGGAAGAACAGAACATTGACATAAATTTTCTGCTTATGAACTTTTGGGGAATACATTCAAGCCATAAAAAGGTCCTGAGCCTTGAGTCTTAAGAGTGAAAAAAAAATGTTTTTTTTTTTTTTTTTTTTTAACTAAGAAGGTACTAGAAGGTTAAGGGGCTGAAGAGAGTTTTGATTAATCATTAAGGAGTGTGGGTTCAAATCTAAATATGGCCTGTCTTCCAGGCAATGATAGTGTACTAAATTCTGTTTCTTAGTCTTGATAAATGAGTCTTATATAGAATTTTGCAATTAGAGACAGCTGGCTGAAGGGTGCCCTAGACCATCTGTCTCTTCTCTGCAATTTTTTGAGCAATCATTTCACAATAAAAAGTTAGGGGCTTGGGATGTAGCTTAGCTGTAGAACATTTGCCTTGTATATGTAAGGCCTTGGATTCAACTCCCAGTTCTACCAAAATCAATTAATAGCTATAAAAGAAGTGCATATAAAACTCAGTGCCGGAGCCTCTGAGTGTACATCATGGGGCCAGTGGGCATGATGTTCCTGAGTGATCAGCAGACAGGGATGCCATTTGCATTTCTGTGGGAGAGAGGCACAGAGAGCTAGCTCAGTGATCCTGACAGAATGTAGCACCCAAGCTCCCTGAGGATGACATCTTCCTGCCTCTGGTGGTGACGACTGAGTCTCCAGCTCCGGGGACCATTAGTACTGGGTGCGAATAGCCGGTCACTGTCTAGATGAATAAATGCTACTGTAGGAACTGGAGTGTGGGTTCTACATGCTATTTATCTATTTATTCACATTTTCCTCTGTTTTCCAGGAACTCAAGTTTATCCATCATGGTCTTATTTGCTCCAGAAAGATAAACATACGACCACGGAGCCATCCATCAATATTTAGAGGAAGAATTGAGAAGAATTCATAGAGGAAATTAAATTTTGCTGAGGAAGTGAAAGATACATCTTCATTTTTCTAAGGTGCCAGGGTTCTTCACAAGCTCTCCAATAAAACTCTTATTTCCTATTTAATGGAGAAACCATACAACTCTGTTTAGAAATCTCTTGCCTAAATAGTCTCCTAATTCTTTAGTGAGGGATAAAGGTAGCAATAAGTACCATTTATAGTGTTCTCTGACAGTCTGGCTTTACAGTAAACAATTAGATACATTATTTTATCCACATTTCCCCTGCAGCCTCCACAGTTATTAGCTCTGTTTTATAAGTCAAGAAAATGAGACTCGGAAAGGTTCTGTGCTTTGTGGTCAGATCACCAAATGCTGAGAAGCTACAGTTTGAGTATGATTCTCAAGCCTTAACTCTGAGATGTTCTTCTAATAAGGTGCAATCTGTATGCAGTCTGATCCATTGTCTGCATGCACAGGTCTGTGAGTTGTGGGTAGTGCTTAATACTGTAGGGGAATCACCACCGTGATCCGACGTGGGAAGGTTCCCAGACTCAAAAATGTTCTTTTGTGGTCCTTTGTGCTCAGCCCCTGACAACTACTGCTCAGCTATTTTGGCCCAAATATGACATAAAGATCATAAAGCATGTGTGGACTCTGTCTTATTTTAGTTCTATAGAGTGTCTGTCTGGGAGTCTGAGAGACAGCATCGTGTGCAACAGTAATTCTTTCTTTCCTATCCTCAGCAGCAGTCCCTTGTGCTGGTGTCAGAGAATATGGTGACATTCACTAAATAAAGAAAGGTTGGGTTATTTCTAGCTTCAAGCAGAAGTGGTGTGGGGGGCGAGGAGGGTGCACAGTTTTTATTACTCCTGGGTCACATTATGAATTGGTTGCTGGTTTATATAGAAAGGATACATTTGACTTTATAAGAATCTGAACTTGAGAATGCTTTAGTGCTTTGAGTCATTTTCCTATAACTGTCTGGGAAGGAGCTAACCGGGCAAGTTAAAGGCAGAAAGATTGAAATCTGAATATAGGTCTGGCTACAAATCCTGTATCTTTTTATACTGTACTTTCGTCTAAAGACTAATAATAGAAGAATTACCAGGATGTTCATTTCTGCAGGACAGGTCCCTTCATGGGAGACCCAACTGTGTTGACAGCTGTCCTCTTTCCTGTCATTTTATAAGTTAAGAAAAAAAAAAAGTAGTTTGGAGATGATCAGTAAATAATCTAGAGTAAAACAGAAAGGAAGCAACTGTGGAGATCTACTTACTAGTAGGATGAAGATATATGTGAGCTAAAAATACAAAGTGATTTTTTTTTAACCTAGGGAAATAAAGCAACAACAACAATGAAAATTATCAATTAATAATTCAGGAAACATGTGCTCCTGCTCTAAGTACAAAATTCTGCAGGTTTTCAGGAAGTGTGGGTGTTAAGGAGAAAAACTAGATTCTGTTTTTACTGCATTTCAGTGGTGGACAAGGTGTACCTCCATTACTTCTATGGTTTTCTGGCTGCACCATTTCCAGGTCCTAGGTACCCAGGTCTTAATCAGACCTCAGCTAGCCAGATCACCAAGATCCAGGTGTCTTCGAGTAGACTCTTCCCTCTGAGGATTTCTCCTGATGAAGAGAAAATGAAGTCTCCACCTAGCTTTTGTTAAACTGGCTGAGCACCCCACCCCATTGGGTCCTTTGTACTTTCAAGTGCACCTGTACACAGTGCCAGCCTGGACACACCACTCTCCTGAGTTGAAGACTATGGATCCCTGTGGGCTTTGGATTCAGAGAAGTGGGACCATCTGGTTCTTGATGATGAAATACAGCCAGAGTCAGCTCAAGTCAAGAGAGCTAACACTGGGGAGCCATGCAGCAGTGACTCTTGGGGAAAACATAGAGCAGGAACCACCTTGGTGCTGGGCACAGTGGAGACTAGAGTTGGAGCTCTCTTAGACCAGGGCCAACTCTAGACACTCATTGAGTTTATGTACCTAGGATCTTAAAATTATTTCCCATGCCTATTCTGATTGCCTCTCTGGTTGATTACTTTTTCATTAACATCATCCTTGGGTCATTTTATTTATGGTATCAGTCCACAAGTCAAAGCAAATTGGGGAGGAAACGGTTTATTAGCTTATACTTCCACATTGCAGTTCATCATGGAGGAGAATCAGGACAGAAATTCAAACAAGACAGAAACCTGGATGCAGGAGCCGATGCAGATGCCATGGAGGAGTGCTGCCTTACTGGTTTGCTTGACATGACTTGTTCAGCCTGCTTTCTTGTAGAACCCAAGACCAACAGCCCAGGGATAGCATCACCCACAGTGGGCTGGGCTCTCCTCCATTGATCACTAATTAAGCAATGCCTTACCACTGTATCTCATGGAGACATATTCTTAATTATGGTTCCTTCCTCTCAGATGACTTTAGCTTGTGTCAAGTTAACATAAAGCTATCCAGCACACTAACATATAAGCGATTTTCACTTTACCTATCTGCAGTCTAATCAACTATGGCTGGATGCAGGAAACAAGGAAGGACAGGAAGAGGTGACATAGAATGTGGGTTCCCGCTAACCCACAAGGATTAAGTGTAGTTGATACAAACTGGGGAGGTGATTCAGGCAATAGAGTGTTCGCCATGCAGGCATGAAGACCCGAGTTTGGGTCAGCTAGACAGGGGAGGACAGGTCTGTAACCTCAGTGCTAGAGAGATAGAGACAGAAGGATCCTGGAAGCTTGTTGGCCCCACAGGCCATCTGAGTAAATAATGGTCTGAGTTTAGTAAGAGGCCTTCTTTCAAAACCTAAGGTAGATGGGAAGATGGCTTAGGATTTAGGAGTATGGTGCCTTACTCAGATGCCTTTCACACAATTGGCCATTTCTTTGTTAAGACTAATTTTTCTTTTTGCACTAAAAAAAAAAGTAAATTGGAAAGAGAAGGGCACCTCTGGCTTTCACACATGAGAAAGCATGCACTGGTACCTACATATATACACAGCATATATACACAGTCATATATACACAGCAGCAACAACTCTAAACCAGTTAACACAAACATACCTAGCTCACTGTGCCGCAGTTTTTCTTGCAAATACACTGTCCCATGAGTCAAAGAGACAGTTTCACGACTAACAGTGAGGACTCACTCTGCGGCCTGGACCGTGCTATTTAGTCGTTGACAAGCTCCAGCTTTCTCACTCATGAGATAATGTACTAAAAATACGACTGGCGCTTACTACCCACTGATTATCTGCAAGCTGCTCAGAATAGCTCCGTTCAAACTTCCTGTATTGTGATCCTCTGAGTGTTGGCTTGAGACTCAGATGAGATGCAGTGAGATTAGTAAAAAGCCCCCCATCCGTCTCTTCCGAGAAGCCAACTAGAAGCACATGGGAAGAACACGCCAATTTCTTGCCAACTGGCAACCTCCATCTGCTTTCTAAGGAGCCCATATTGAAGTACCTACTGTGGTGCTAGCTACTATGCCCACCTGAAAGCAAAGTGGATTACCATTTGGAATATGTGGTGCTCTACCCTAGACAAGGTGATATTCATGGAATGGAATGATGTGACAGCTTTGTTTTAATACAAGACTGCTTCATCTTTAATCAATCTGGATTCAAGGTGAAAAAGATTATAGCTCTGTGATCAAGGATATAATATGCCTTGCACCAGTAATAGATTGTGCCCACTTTGGCTTGGTAATCTGAGTTCCAAACTTAGTAGACATGGGTAAATTTCAGTGCATTACCAAATGGGAGCACACAGCACCTGCACACAGCATGAACATCAAGGTGAAACTGGGGTGGGATGTGGTGACCTTGAGAAAAACCTCCTCACTTCTAATCAGTTAAATGTCAAAGAAAGGGTTTCTCCAGTCAAAAAGCAGTGGCACCTACTCGGTCGAATTTGAATTTGCTCTGACAGGGTTTCCATTTCTTTGTGTGCTGTTTTCTCTGTAACTTGCTGAATAGCCAGTAGTAAATTTGTATGTTAGTCTAAATATCTCCTAGAGGCATGTATCAAGAGCTTGTGCTAAACAACCCAGAAGTACTAAGGGCTAAGAACAAAAGGTGCATAGAAGGCCTGTTGGGGAGTGGCTGCTGAGTAGTTGTGTGTTAGTGTGTCTTGGAGCTGTTTAATCAGAAGCCCTTGGACTTCCCAAACAGATTTACCTATGTGTAAGGCTAGTGGCATGGTGAGACTCTGAGTAAGCCATAGAAATGGTCCCTCTCACGAGACAAACTCATAACTGCCTTAGTAATGGACCAGGCCCACTGCCTTCCTATTTAATGTACAGAGAATGACCACTTCCCCAGGGAAATCAGAGCTTTCTGTTCAGAAAACAACGAATGCTAATATCAAGCCACAGAGCCCTTCTGGAGACAAGGGAAACCTTATATCTGATTCTGTGCACACTGGTGTCTCTCTTTTGGACTCACATGAGGCAACTGCATCCCAGAAGAACGAACAGAGTTTTATATACTTGCTTCCAGCTTTGAATACAGATCCACTGCATAGTTTTTGAGCTCTGGTCTAGCAGACCATGAGAGTAGCCTAAGGGACGCTCTTGGGATGGACTTGCTCATCAAGTGACACCCAAAACAACCTAGTACCTGGCAGGGTTTCCAGCATGAGAGTCTGGAAATGTCTGCTGTCCTGTTTCCGTTCTCCACTGAGCTCTGTGCCTTCTTTGCCTGAAACCTGAGCTCGGCATTCTGCTATCTGTCGTTTCATATGTAATTGTGCCCTTGCTCTTGGTATAAAATGGAACTTCAGAGAAAACTGGCCAGGGTGAAATCCTCCCAGTCAAGGTGTATTTTCTGGCTCAGGTTTGCTCCGGTCTGGCAATGTCAGGTCACCTTTCAGAAGCTAAAGTACTGAGGCGCTTGTGGCTTTGTGCTAGAGGGTTGTTCATCCAGCCACACAAGTCTTGTTTATCCTTGACCTGTCTGACCTCCTAAGCCTTGCCCTCCTTACCCCTGCACCCAACCCAGGCAGACAGAAAAGGAGTCAGGGTTTGTACTAGGAGTATGAGGTTCTCTGCAGCACAGCTCTGCCCTGGCACAGCCTGGCAGAAAGGGCAGAGTGAGCATCTACCGTAGAGGGTCTCTTACTAGGTTTGCATTTTTAACTGGCATTTGCATCTCTCTGGTTTTAATCTATATGTGGACCCCAACTCTCTCTGTCTCTGTCTCTGTCTCTGTCTCTGTCTCTGTCTCTGCTCTCTCTCTCTCTCTCTCTCTCTCTCTCTCTCTCTCTCTCTCTCTTTCTTCTCTCTCTCTCATTTTTTATCTTCTCCACATAGTTAATAATGAGCCACTTTTAGGACTATGCTGTTAGCCAGGGTTTGTAATGAAAGTTGGCAAAGTAGACACAATGTCTTAAAAACTACCAGACTGAGTTTTTCCCCTGAAAAGTTAAATAGAAAGGATCATTTTTCTCCATTAGTAATTTTCATTTATAGCTTGATTTATTAGGTTATCCCAGAGTTTGAAGTAGACTATAAACCACACAGGTTCTGTAGTACCCAGATTGATTTCCTATGCAGAATGAGAAAATTTGGCATCATAAAGTCAACTAAGCTACACAAAATAAATAATAAGTTGTCTGATTTTGAGTTATTTAAATATAGAAAAAGTACTATATGAATTTTTAAGAAATAATCTCCAAACCAAAAAAAAAAAAAAAAATGACAGGAACAAAAATATTCAGAAGGAAGGGAAACCATGGACTTTTTGTAACTTTAAATTGTCTAGGGATAGGTCAGAGTCCATGACATAAGGAGTGTTATTGAAAAGTAAACCAACCCAATCTAAAGGCAAAAAATCCTTTCTCCTGTCCAGCTATAAAAAGCTCTACTATGCAGCTGGTCCTCAGTATGGGTTAGGTATGTTCAAGTGTGTCCCCAAAGAGCCATGTGCTATAATAGAAACATTGTGGTCTCCATTGTAATAGTCTGCCTCTTTAAGGGGCAGATTTAGTGGAAGGTGACTAGGTCATAGCAACAGCACCTCTGAAGGCCATTAAGGTAGTTCTTCTGGGAATGAGTTGCACATAGTGAGACCACCTTGAGCTCTTATGCCCACAGACATTTTTAATTTTCACTGTGACGGCGGAGTGGGGGGTCTAGAAACATTATTGTTCTATTTGGGCATTGTAGCCTCAGAATTGAGTCACTTCTCTTTTCTTCATACAACACAAAACTAAGACACCCACTTGCCTCTTAACACTTCACAAGATCAACAAGACAGACTGACCCACTGCAGCAAAATCACAGCGAAGATATGTCCCTGTGGGTATCATGGCTCACAGTTACCAGCATGAGTCAGAGGAAACTCAAGTGGCACTGTGTGCGTATTTCAGCTTTCTGGAGCCTTCCATTCTCTGTTTGGGTGGGCCCTGGGCTTTCTGAGTTGACTCTAGTACAGAGAAGAAGAAACTGCTTGTGTTGCTGAGCTGGGGCTGACATCACAGCTGTTTACTCATGGGGCTGGCTCGGCCAGGCTCCAGCCTCTGATTGCTTGTTTGCATGGGCCGGTCCAGAAGGCCCTTTTGGCAAGAACATTACTCATGTTTTCCATCCTCTGACATAAAGTCTGCCAGTGTAGTGAGCATTTTTATAAGTTGGTGCTGAACACTCCTTTACATTTGGTCCAAATCCCTCTCGTCTCCTGTACCTTTTATTACAGAACCGTTTATGTTTGTTTGTTTATTTGTTTGATTTTTCAGTTATAAACTCACTTTCTTTCCTGTCTCTTATGTGTACCAAGACCAGATCTGAAGCTAGGCTTTTGCAGTGAAGTTAGGAAGCAAATTTCATTTTAATAATCTATGATGTATGAGAGAGAGAGGGGGAGCGGAGGGGAGGAAAAGGATTAGGTATATCAGCATTTTTCTCCTTAGAGGGGTTGACAGACATTAGAGATGCTCTTGGCTTGAGGACATCAAACAAGAAATGCATTCTCTCCATCTTCCAAGACACTGTAGCTGGATGACTTATGGTCTCTCGTCACCTCCTTCCTTTGTCTGCTTCTATTTCCTTTTTTGCAATCCTGTCCATGAGGAGATTTCATTTTTCAGTCATTTGGTACGTATAGTTAACCACAGTTTTCATCTCTTCATGAGTAAATGAAAGGCATTTTGAATGCCTGAAGCCAAATAAGTTTGATTTCACAGTGAAGCATCTTGAAAAGCAGAAAGGAAAAATGAGATCCGATTACTGCAGAACTGTGGAGCTCTGCTTTGCAATCCCCCAAACTGCTGAGCATGGACTCTGTTCACCCTCTCCCTCAGCCCTGGCAGGAGCTCGGGTCAGGAGTTCAGAATGTTTCCCCAAGGAATAAATACACTCTAGACATCATCTGAGCATTCAACTGGGCAACACAGGAAGAGCCCAGGGAGTTCAGTCCCCTGTGGTAGACATAGTTAACAGAAGCATTGGTTTTTAGAGAATTCAATTTCAAGGTTAGCATATCAGCTTATTTCATTGTTACCCAACCTTTCAAAATGAAAAGTTGATGATAGGAAGTGACCTGGGAATGTTTGTGATGAAATGTTAACATAAGAATCAGGAATGCCTAGTTTCTTCAGCACCGTAACTGTAGCCAGGGAGAAGGAAGAAGGGATACAGGGAGAGAAATAAAAGGGAAGATGGGCAGGGTTTTCTTTTCCCATCTGTCTATGCTACTTGTTACAATGTTTCCACATTATCTTTTAAGTACAGTGTAGGCTTGATGAGTTTTGCCATTAAATGGTTTGTTTGTTATAATTAATGCTACATACTTGATAAAATGGGGAGATTCTGGAGCAGCACTGCTCCCCATTTTGCCCTGTGCTTTCACCCCAGAGCCTCCAGGGAAGATGGATAGATATATAAGACATCAGAGCTTCGGGCACTCCAAGTATTTCCAGGACAATTTTGGTGTAACGCCAGAAGTGCCATATTCAAAGATCCCGGGAAAACAAACCAAAATAGTCTTTTTTCAATTTTTTCTAACACATAATGATTTTTTTAAATACAATTTATTTTTGAATAGGTAGGTTTAACTGAAAGGTTTAAAAGATGATATAATTTTTGTATACCCAGTATTCAGCATCCCCTCTAGTATTAATGTGATACATTAATGTAATTTATATTTGCTTAAATGTTATTGATTATTATTTTCTTATATATTTTCTTATCTTTATATCAGTGGCCCCTCTCTTGAGAGCTGCATCTGTGTAGATATCACATGTTTATTTAGTTGTTGTCTCAGGCTGCTCATGACTGGGATGGTTCCTTAAACAACACTTGTTTTATAGCCTCGGCTGACTTAAAGAAATTTGTTAGACAGTTTTGCTTCTTGGACAGTATGCCCAAACATTTTTTTTTTTTCTGCTTAGGATTCGAGTGAATGGGGCCCAGGTCTTTGGAAGAAGACCACAAAGGTCAAGGGTTGTTCTCATTCCTTTCTTCACTGATGCACACAATAAGCATGAATGAATGTCAGATGGTGAGTGTTGACCTTGACCTCCTGGAGGAGGCACCAGGATATCTCTTTAAGGTGGTTCATCACTTGAGTATCTGCCAAAGGAGAGTTTTATTTTTTTAAATGTGACAAAAGTCTATAAGCAGTAAGTCCTTACTCTGTGGCTAGCAGAATTCATTCTGTTTCTTCTTCTTTGCATATACCCATCTGCCCCAGCTCTCCCTTCTACTATATTTTTATTTATATTTCCATGAAATGATACTTATGCGTGATTATAAATTCATATCATCTCATAGATAAAAGTGCCATAACCCTTCAGAACCACTCAGACATGTTGCCAAGATGTGTGTGGTGAAGAAGATAAGCCTGAGTCTTTGTAAAGGCAGCTGTGCATAAAACGCATCTTTCCATCCTACTGACAGGATAAGTCTCACAGAGGTGACAAATCAAAACCGAGCTGAAGTGATGACGACAAGTAGGACATGGGAAACATAGGGCAAGGTTGCGCTGGGGATTCAGTATTTCTAATCAGCCCAGTTTTTACTCCAGTTACTCTTTCTCTCCTAGATCAGACCCATTCAGACCACTGAATGCAAACTTGTTGAATGAATAACTAAAAATTTAATAAGGACCTGAGATCATATCAAAAGTGGTTTCTAGATTAAAACTTTACCCTATAGCTATGTGTAATTGTAATTCGTATATCAAAAATGAATGTGCAAACAGTCAACCTGACTGCCAGTCTTTCTTGAGAATACGGCCCATCCGTAATCTTTCTTTTTTTTTTCCCCAAAAGTCTTGAACTTCATTTCTGTGGCAGAGATTGGACAAGCCTGACCTCAGGACCATCTCACAGCCTTGCCCTTCCTTATCCTTGGCCTGAAATATGGAAAAGAGTTTAACAAACGACAGCTTTACTCTTGAAAGTTGGATTAAAAAATGAGGAGTAAATTACCAAGAAGCCGTTTTACTGGAATTGTCAACTTGCCACAAGCACAAGTAAGCCAGAGCCATGTGCAAAAGCTTATGAGCTGTTACAGAGAAGAAAGGCCAGATTGGTCAGGAATAATGTCCTTAGGGGAGACTGACCTAGAGGCCACACAAGACACATAAAGACAAAAAAAAAAAAAAAAAAAAAAAAAAAAAAAAGAAGAAGAAGAAAAAAGGAAAAAAAAAGAGACTAAAACAGAGATAGACCTTGTAACCTTCTGATCCATTTGGGTTTGTGTGACGAGTCTCAGATAATACTTGCCAAAAGTAGAGTTGGTGTCTATTCCTTAGAGCACACATAATGTGAAACAGCTTCCATAAGTCTCTACCTGCTCAGCCTCCTAAGCTTTGCAAATTCAGTGTCCTTTGCAAAAGAAATATTTTAAGTGTGGTAGGACTGTCAAATTTTTATCTTGCTGCTTCTCTCAAGGTCTGTCTAGATGCAGCATAGGGAAGGTGGACCAGCTGGATGCCAGCATGGTATAGTGTAGACAGGCATCTGTCCCAGCTTCACCATGCTCTTGAGGCATCAGTGACAATTACAGCCTTCTGAAGAAATAAGAACATCACATTCATTTTATAACTATGCAGAAACATTATCTGAGAACGTAAAAAACATAGTGCTAGATGGTGCTGTGTTGTCACCTGGGAGAGAACAGCTACCAAGATATTATCCAACTTTGAACCCTGTGAGCTACAATGATGACCAGCCTGCCAAGACACGCTTCTTGGTGCAATAGTGGAGTGAATGCTATGGAGGAACCAGCCACTTTCTTATTAGACTTGAGGCCAACCACACAGGACAGAACGCATGCCTGACACTGTAAACCCTGCCAAGAACATGTGGCTGAGAAGGTCAGATGGGAGAACCTACTTTTACTTTACTAAACAGGCACAGCATCCAATTGCCTCCTAAATTCCTGTCTGTATATCATAGATTAGGGCAGCCCTCGACCCTCATTAGAAAAGCTCCCTTTTTTTGTTGCAGTGGATGACACTTGATAAATAATCAAAAGGCAGATTAATTCAGCTAGTCAGAGTGCTGAGAATGAGTGACTGGAAAGATCACCCCCAAATGGCACATGTGAGATATCACACGCACACACGCACACACGCACACACGCACACACGCACACATTCGCTCACGAACATATGTACTCACATCCCAGAGTGCAGAGAACATTGTGAGGAGGGAGCAGCAAGACTGTTAGAGCCAGAGGTTGGGAGGATCACTTGAAACAGTGTCATCTGGTCATGAGAGAGCCTTTGAACTCCTGAAGTCAGAGCAGCTGTCACTCTTGTCACACTTGTGTGACTACATAAGACTTACACAAGTTTAAACTGGTTTAAATTCCACCATAGACTTTTAGGGGAGCAGCTCATGAAGCCCATGCCTCCTTGAGGAATCACCAGGAGTTGAAAGCAGTAGAATAGGGAGAGAGTCAGTTTTCTTCACCAGTGTGGTCTCTCGTAGGTTGCCCATGCTCTAGTGGCCGGCCCTATATGTTCATGAAGGAAGCACTGGGTGGACTCACTAGGGTATAAAAGGAAAACCTGGAGTTGAGAGAACAACAAGACAAGGGCTCTAGGAGGAGCTAGAGCGGGAGGGGTCATCAGAGGAAAAAGCCAAACCATGCCTGAGGTAGAATGTTCTACATAGCAACCAAGTAATAAAACATTAATTAAAGTTGTTAGCTATTCAGACCATCAACCAAAAAACATAAATATTTCAGTAATTATGCTTCCCCTGAATTCAGTCTCTACTTCTCTTGCATAGTAATTTGTCCCTTTTCAAGTATATTTGTTGAAGCTTTCTTGAATTTAACTTTCTAATTTGAGAATTTTTTTTAAATAAACTCATTTTTTAAAAAAACATTAATTATATAACGTCTTCAATGAATTCTCTAAATAACCATTCTTTTATTTTATAGCATCATTTTATTTTATGATTAGAAATAATACAGTTCTACACAGTAAATTGTTGGCACCTGGCAGGATTCTATTTCTTGTCAACATAATGACTACGTAGATAGATATAGTTAGTTGGTCTCAGTATCACTCACCAACATAATATATTACAGGGTATACTTTATTTTAAAATTGAAAATTTCCAGTTTACCCAAAAAATCTGCTTCAGTCAGAGAAGACAGTAGCCAACCTCCCCAGGGCACTTTCCCAGATATGCCCTGTTGTTTGCCTTTATAATAAATGTTGATTAAGTTCCTGAGTTTTCTGATGTTTATTCTGTTATAAATAAAGTTTGCAGTTTATTCTGGTTACCCAGAATATGAGGAAAACCTCAACTGTAGCAGAAATGACCTGCTAACTAATTTAAAGGTATTCTGATATCATAAACAAACTTAGTAAAATATAAGAAACTTAAGAGTCTTAAAGTACGCTGGGCAGTGGTGGCGCACACCTTTAATCCCAGCACTTGGGAGGCAGAGGCAGGCGGATTTCTGAGTTCGAGGCCAGCCTGGTCTACAGAGTGAGATCCAGGACAGCCCGGGCTACACAGAGAAACCCTGTCTCAAAAAAAAAAACCAAAAAAAAAAAAAAAAAGAGTCTTAAAGTAAAAACAAGACGTTTAAAAAGATTTCTATTTTTATTTGATAATTTTAAAATCATTTATATTAATTATTATTAGTCTCTCACTGTGTGTGTTTGTGTGTGTGTGTGCATGTGTGTGTGTAAGAGCTCACATACCATGGCACACACACAGAGGTCAGACTAATTTTTAGGAGTGGTTTTCTCCTTCTACTGTGGATACTGTGGATTTCTGGGTTCCACCTCTGCTCATCAGTCCTCCATGGCAAGCTGTATTACTGCTGAGCCATCTCTTCTACCATGGTATTTTATTTTGTATTTTTAAAAGACAAGCTCCCTATATGGCCCAGGTTGGCTTGATGTCCCTTCCATCTGAGCCTTCCAAATGTTAGAATAAACATGAATTATCCCACCCAGAAAAGAGATGTTTGTTTTAGTAATTGAAAAAATTTGACTTTGTTTGTTTTATTGATTTGTCTGACTCTCAGAAGATTTTATTAGGTCATATTCTGCTTTTAAAAAGACGATATTTAATTGGAATTTAATTTACATAATAATTTCAATGATATGGTCAAACAGACTTAGAATTGTTCTTGAGATCAATGACATTGGCTAAATTTGGTCAACACGGAAATGCATTTTCAGGCCTAGCATGGTGGTGTATGTGTATAATCTTAGAATTTGAAAGGTGAAGACAGGAAGTTTGAAGCCGTTCTGGACTTCAAGGTGATACTTTGTCTCATAAATACACACTCACACCCCACACACACATACACATATACAGGAAACGTAGAAGGATTTGTATTGCATTTTGCTTTCTGAATAAAACCTGATCAAAGACAATTCTAAGATAAAAAACGGAATGAGAAAAGAGCAGAGGCAGTGGATTAGATTCAATGTTGTTTCACGTTGGGAAGTGAGATTTCACTAACATTTGGGACCAATTTAACATTTTAACTATGGAAATCTCAGCTTACTGCTCTCCCTAGGACAACAGAGTTATTGCATGTTTTCCCAGGATGACCTGGGTGGCCTGCACTGCTGAGTGGAACTCCCCCTGGACACTGAACACAAGAGCACAGGATCAGACAAGGGGGACAGAGCTGGATGTGAGCATTCATCCATCATCAGAGCTGACAGCCATGATGTATTTAATGCTTTCCCTATGTATTTAATGGTTCCTGGTTGAGTGACCGTGAAAACAAGTTGAGTTCTATTCCTATGCTCCAGGAACAGGACCCGTTAACAGCCTTAACAACTCTGATCCAGAGAATGACTCTGTCTATTCTTGCATTCAAACATAAAATTTATAGATACTGCATTCATGGGTGAGCTAAGAATTGATTAGGGCAGCCCCAGTTGCTGGGCACTGAAACTCAAAGTGAATAGACTCACACCCTGGAGTTCCTCTCTTACAATATGTAATCATATTACAAAAGTAGAACTGCCCTCAGCTGCTATATACACTTAACCTCTTTGTGTTTCTAAGCATTATAATTTCTGAAATTATGTTCATTTCACCTGCACTGTCTCCCTGGAAGCTGCTAGTGGGTTCGGAGCAAGTGTTCTTTCTCTCGTTCTTGGAAGCTGCTCACAGGGTGCTGTGAGATGTTAGCCCACAGAGATGACTCAGCGAACACTGGCCCTCAGGAGAAACAGTCGAGAGCATCTGAGAAGAACTACTTTCCTCCTTCTTTCCTTTTTCCTTCGTTCATTCTCTTCCTCTCTGTTCCTGTGCCTTTCCTTCTTCCTTCCTCAAATCAAGATTATTTCTTTTTCCTCCTTCTGCTTTTTGTAAAATGCATTGTTAATGGCTCTTGAATTAAGAACTGCTTTTCTATTGTCAAGGCTTCCTTCTGATCACAGTGAGTCTTAGGAATCTTTATTTTACATTCCCTTCTTCTAGTATGTCTTAGACTGTCAGAGCATATCCAAGCTACAGAAGAGCATCAGGAACACAAACCCAGAACTCCAGGCTCAGCCTACCGTGTGAAGCTATTTGTTAGTGACCCGGTTCTTGTGTCTCTCCTGACTCAGCTTTGCTACCTCTCTTCCTGACATATAACAAGTGATGCTCACAGCTGTTGTAGCTTCCTGCATCCCGCCATAGAAGCACATATGCTCCCCAGAGACAAGCTTTGTACCTCCAGGAAGCTACAGGCTTCCCTTAAGGCACACACTTTGGTTTGAGGAGTGGGAGCTAGAAATATCCAAAGATCCTGGATATTTTAGAGAATAAGCTATTCCACTATGACCAAAAACATTAATTGTATGTGATTTAATTATAAAAACAGAATTATCAAGTTCATGACATCCCGTAATCAAAGTTTGTGACTGAGACAAGCATGACTTATTTTCATATGCTTCACTTAAACGTTTTTTTTTAGAATAAGAATGAATCAAAAATATCATTGAAAAGGACAGCCTGACCAAGGGTAGTCCCTGAGGCCAGGCTTTAAGCTTCCATCACCACTTATCAGCCATGTGACCTACTCAGGTCTCCAGCCCATAATACTACATAGGAGTATCTACCAAATAACTAGTAAACATAGTACCTAACACATACTATAAAATGAGTGGTCTTGCTATTTACATATGTAAATGAACTTGAGACTGACTTATTAAGGAGTAGCATCCAGGCAGGGCCAGCTTCTAAAGGTAGAATGCAGGTCCTGCCCGTTAGAAGTACAGAACTGGCCTGTTACTTTGTTTCTGTCCCTCCATCAAACTGTGACAACAGTTCACAGCTTGTTACTGCTCCTAACTTTCTGTCCCCAAAGATAAGCCACAAGGCCCTTGGAAAGAGTCCATCCATCATGACATCACTTGGTATAATTACTCTTTAGACACTCACTGTGCGGCGGAAGTGTGCAGGGCCAGACCGTCAGGAAACAGCTGAGCAGGCTCTGTCTTTCTGGCGCTGTCCTGTCTCCACATCTTATTGTTTCAGGGTATGTATGGATTTTTGGCTGCTGTCTGTTCCTGCATACAGACTGGGAAACTTTAACCTTTCAAAAAGGTGATGATGAAGATGGTTGTTGACGATGACCCCAGAGACCACCTCTTAATGGAACCACTACCACCCCCATTCCCTCGGTCTTATGATTTCCTAGTGATAAACTCTATGTGAATATTTTTTATTGTGTTAATAACCTGGTAACCAGGCATTGGGAGCTCATGTTTATTCTGTTCACAACAAGTCTAGTTTTCAGCTGAGCCTGTTCCCACTGGAGCCTATGATACTGATTCAGAATGTAATTCAGAATGGTGGCAGGAACATGTAAGACACATAAGTTTCATAAACAAAAGCAGCTGTGGGTATCGAACATGGGAGAGGACAGTAAGAACAAAGCTCTCAGCGATGTTTACACCAGGGAGCTCTGAGGAGAAAGAGGAACTATGGACATTTGGAGTCCAAAGAGTCTGTTGTGCACAAGAGTGGGATTCCTGTCAGGCCGCTGTCTGGTTACCTACCTGAGACCTGGGCACTGTTAAGCCACAGAGCCTTCTCTGGAAGCCCCTGGAACTCTTGCTTCTTTTCCAGTGGGCCCATGTGGTAGAGGCATGATTTACTTCGAGAATACATTGCCAGACAGCCCATCCATTGAAAGTGTGCAGTCTTTCTGCAAATGGTCTACATTTATTGACAATATCAACCATATGAATTAATTCAGAACTTCAGCTACTAGGCTTCTATAGTCCCAAGGTATATTGTTAAGGTGTACTGGGGACAGTGAGAGAGAAGGAGCTGTTGAAAATAGTGTTTCCTATTAGGACTTACAGAATGAAGAGAGGCTATTTCAAGCAAGGGTAGGGGAGCCAATAGGTAGCGCTGAGGGACTGTGGCAAGCCTCTATTTAAATTCTAGCTCATGATTTAGTGTGTGAAATTCTTCTGTCTGCTTCCATTCTTAGATTTATCCTGAGGAAATGAGGAGGTTCATGTGGCTGTTGTTGGCTGCTTGTTTACTATGGTTGACAAGGCTAGTCTTTAAATCATTGTATTAGAGTAGGCCAGAAGCTTTACGAGATTGAGGCTTTCCCTTATATTTCAATCAATATTAACAATATCACTTTACACATCAAAATAAACTTTATGAGTATAGCCAATAAAAATTAATTTCAATAGTATATATTACATAAAGTATGATTTGTAAGTACACATAGAGTGCTGTGATTAATGGCATCAAATTATATATTTCCACATTTGAAATCATTGCAAGTCTATTCACGGTTGGTTAAAAAGAGAAACATTTTAATTTATTTTCCCCAGGAATTATTTTTAAATTTTCTAATTTTAAAATTTATATTCTTTTTAAAATTCTTCTCTCATATTTTACATCCCGACAGTAGTTTTCCCCTTCCCTTCGTTTCTCCTAGCTCTCACCTGCCCCAGATCCACTCCTCCTCTACTTCCCTTCAGAAAAGGGCAGGCTTCTCAAAGATATCAACTAAACGCGCATATCAAGTTGCAATAAGACTAAGCGCATCCCTAAGGAAATAGAACCAGTCATTAAAAGTCTCCCAACCAAAATAAGCCCAGTGGCAGATGGTTTTAGTGTAGAATTCTACAAGATTCTCAAAGAAGACCTAATAACAATATTCCTCAAATTATTCCATCAAATAGAAACAAGAATCATTGACAAATTCATTTTATGAGGCCACCATAATCATCCTTATACCCAAACCACACAAACATTTAACAAACCATTTAAATTACAAACCATTTCCAATGCAAACCAATAGCCAACATCAAATTGAATGGAGAGAAACTCAAAGCAATTCCTTTAAAATTAGAGACAGGTGTCTGTGTCAACTATCATTTATTGCAAACAGAAGCCTCTCAGATGAAGGTTGAAAGTGTGTTGATCTGAAAAAGGGGTTACTGGGTAGGATAAGAAATGCAAGTGTGGGGTATATATTCCTCAGGCAGGTAGTGGAGACAATTTTTTTAAAATTAGTTTTAGCAATCAAACCAATTGTCAAGGCAAATGTCATCATTCCTAAAAGTTTCAGGCTGTACTTAAAACCAAACGAAAAAAAGTTTTCTCTCCTAGGTAAGTCTAGCTAATTCCTTTGTGTCCATCACAATCAGAATGCAGATCACTCAAAATACTCCAAATCTCCCACCTTCTATATCACGAGGGCCTCTGAAATTGCTTTGAGATGTCTCAGCTGGACCAGAGTCCAGCTCAGCAGTCTTTTTTCTCCTCCCCTCTCAGTCCCACCCCACCTAGTGTTCTCACCTCAGAAAATACCCCAGCTGTCACACACACACACACACACACACACACACACACACACACACACCTTTATCATATACAACTTATATCAAAGACCAACAAGCAGACTAGAATTTATTATTTAATTTATTTGTTTTTATTTTATTATAATAAAATTAATTTTATTTCCATTGCTATTTGGTGACCCCACAGGAATGAGATCATTTTTCTTCATATTGGCAGCCATTGTTTAACATTCACAAGTAAAATACATTCCACAAAAATAAATATTTATATATCTTCTGTCACTTGTAGTTTTTTCTTCCGTTTTTAGCAATTTTTAAAAGACAAGTACACTTGAAAATACTAGAAACACATTCACAGTATACTATTAAGTGATAATAGTTATTCCATCAAAACACACAAAAAGAGTTATACTTTTATCAATAATATTATTGAGATGTTCACTTAAGAGCACTGCATCCTCTGCATCCTTTTATACTAAGAAATGTGGAGCTGGGCAGTGGTGGCCTATACCTGTGATCCCAGCACTCGGAGGCAGAGGCAGGACAATGTCTGGGAGTTTTGAGACCAGCCTGCTCTACAGATCGAGTTCCAGGACAGCCAACACTGCACAGAGAGACCCCGCCTTGAAAAACAAAAACAAAACCAGAAGAAATGTGGTTCTCTTGCTAAAAAACAAACAAATAAACATGAAAGCCTGAGTCCTACCCCAGAACCCCTATTAAAAATTACAGTGGTGGGCCAGGAGAGATGGCTCAGAGGTTAAGAACACTGACTGTTCTTCCACAGGTCCTGAGTTCAATTCCCAGCAACCACATGGTGGTTCACAATCATCTGTAATGGGATCCAATGTCCTCTTCTGGTGTGTCTGAAGACAGAGCTACAGTGTATTCATATACATAAAATAACTAAAACTTAAAAAAAAAAAAAAACCCACAGAGTGGTGCATGCTTATATATGCTTATAATTCCAGTGCTGGCAAGATGGAATTGAGCAGATCTCGGAGGCCCCATGACCAACATGAACCTGCTTGGTAAACCACAGTCTAGTGAGTCCCCTGTCTTAATAAGCAATGCAGATGGCTTCTGGGAAATGACACCTGAGTTTGACTGCTTCTATATTGTGTGTGTGTGTGTGTGTGTGTGTGTGTGGCCTGTATATATGTGTGTATCCACACAGAATGAACACACAAACACATACTCACCAAACATTTTTTTTAATCCAGTATGTATATAGAGTCTCAAAAAAAAAAAAAAATCTAAAGAGAAATGAGGTATGGCCCTTAAGATTTGAAATAATATTTTAAATTTAGTTTCAGCTCTATCAGGTGAGGGCTTCTTTGAAAAAGACTGTCTTTCTATTGAAAAACAAAAAGCATAAACTAATGGTAACCATCTCACATATTACTGGCAAAGTGTAAACAGGCCAGCAAATGCAGGTGATAGCTGATGGACTTTGGTTTCTGTATGAAGGCTGATGTGGGAGTCAGCTTTCATTAGCCGCTGGCATTTTGTAATAGGACAGGGTAAGAAGAACAAAGGGGACCACAAACTGATGACCTGCATGCAATATAACCAACATGAGGTTGGCAGACAGCCTTTTAACCATTCTTAACATAATAGATAGATAGATAGATAGATAGATAGATAGATAGATAGATAGATAGATAGATAGATAGATAGATAGATAGGTAGATAGATAGATAGATAGATAGATAGATAGATAGATAGATAGATAGATAGATAGATGATAGATAGTGTGTATCTGTGTGTGTGCATGTACAGGGAAGGGGTTGGGGCACACATTCCCACGTGGTAGCCCAGAGGCTAGTTGAAAATGCCAGTCCATCTGCTATGCCACTCTCTGCCTTGCTCCCTTGCTACAAGCCCCTCCCTGATACTGGAGCCAGGCCGGCATCCTGACTTGGCACACCGGGCACTCAGGTTACAGGCCTATGGAGGGCCATGCCTGGCCATTCCCAGCTGGATGCTGAGAATTTGAACTTGGGTTTTCAGGCTTGCACAATCAGTGTTTTCATCTATGGAGTAACCTCTTCAGCCCCTTGACCATTCTTGACCACCACTAGACAAGACACAGGACTGTCAACAATGACAATCCTCCCCTACCTGCCTTTTTCAGAATTCTTTACTTGAAAGGACAGGTAGGGGGTAACTGTCAAGCAAAGGAGCTTTCTCCGTGAAACTGGTAACTAAATTCTGTAGGCCAAGAAGCCTCTAAAATGTTAATAGGATTTTAAACTGTAAGAAAAATACCCTTCTAGGTTTGTATAGCAAAACCTTGGGTTTGGTCTTTAAGACAAAAGGTTCGTGTTCCAGTCTACCTTGTGTGGTAAGGAGTATCCTAAAACCAGGATGTGCTGACAGAATCATAACTTGTCACTTAAAATAGAAAGTAGTAGACAGATTGAAAAAAAAATGTCTCATACGAAAGCTGACTTTCATTTCTATGGTGTGGCAGGTGCTACACCTAGGAAAGCCCAGAAATAAAATTGTCTGAGACAGAGGAATTTGAATTCTGATAGGAGGGATAGCCAAGGCTGGGGGGTGGGGTGGGACACGTGGATATTTGACTTTGTCACTTTAAAATGCCTGTGGCTTGAGCCTCACCAACTATGTCCCTGTAGTGTTCTTTCTGTGAAGGAAAATACAACTGCCAGCATATTCACTCCTGAGCAGGAAGGGAACGAACATGTTATTCAGTAATTATTTTGTGACTCTTTTGGGTTTTACCCAATTGAATCAAGTACTAGATCTCAACAGAAAATACATTTCCTCTCCTGAATTGTAGTCAAAAGAGGCAAAAGCCACCATTTACTAGGAGAGAAGTGGGATCCACACACACCCGAGGTGTATCTCACTCACAAAGCCTTCTGTGATTAAGCCTCCATGTGGATCAGAGTTTTAAAGCTATGCACGACCCTTCTCACATTATAAACATTAGACAGATCATGCCTGCTTTTTAGTGTTTCAGAATTACTTAGCATTTTCTGTTTTTGTTTGTGACCTTTCTTTTGGGTGTGTGTGTGTTTATTCTCACTTCAAAACCGACATGTATAGCTACAAGCAGCCCTGATAAAATAAATCAATAAGACAGCATCTTTGAGAACAGCTTGTAGAAGCAAGAAGGAAAAGAAAGCCTGTGTGCTCAGCTCCTAACACAATAACATGATTTATCCTCACATCCAGATGGAGCTCCACTGCATTCAGCTGTGGCTTTGGAGGGGAGGAAGCCTCTCCCTGTCCCTTCATTGGTTTTTTTTTGCAACTGTTCATTTTGGCTGTTGGTGTCTCCCCAGCTGGGACTGGACATTCATGTTAGCAGAGAACTGAACGTCTCAGCCCCACTGCATGAGCCTCATTGTGAGATGTGAGTTGCTGTATAGGGTGCTGTTCCATTGGTGTTTATTGCTGTTTGGGTAACAGGAAGAAACCTGGTACTTTTGTTCTGTTCAAACACTCATCCTATTCATGGGCACTGTTTATATCAGAGGAAAATGTTCTTGCAGAGAGACCAATAATTTAGAAAATACTTGAACAGGAGTTTGAATGGCTTCTGTTAGTGTCTTTATTTGTACTCTCTACTGCCGAGTACAATGCAAGTCTGTCTTACAGTGTCTCTTGCAGGCTTGCTTTATTGTGAGCCAAATCGTGTTCCCTGTGCACAGAATAAAACCACCATCACGAACAAAAAGGCTGATGCATATAATTCTCATTCTCCACTTCTCAGATAATAGGAAGATCCACAGTGACAAAAAGCACATGCGTGCCCATCTTCAACTTTCATTTTCAAAACGACTTAAATAAAATCAGGTAAACCATGAGATGTCATTACAGATGTATTGGGAAGCACTGAAGCTCATTTTCCCCAAGCACATGGAAGTTTTCCAAGTGAGAGAACGGAGTTGAGACTTGGAATGCAAGAAGCCTCCACATGGCTGAAGGTCTGTGGGGTTCCCAGGCCTTCCCTCTACTCCCCGTTATGATTAAACCACTACTACTAAAGAGAGGAGGCAACTCTTTGAGATGTTACTTCCGGCAGTCAGTGGCCTAAGAGCCCGTAGCATTCTTTGTGGAGAAGCGACAGCTTTACTTATCTAGCAATTGATTTTTATGTCCTTTCCCAGCCTCATTGTCCCGAGTTGTGTGTGTGGAATTTCCCCAGCCAGGACTTGGGAGAGCAACAGTGGCATCTCGGTCCGTAAGTCACCTTCGGACATCTGCACCCCCTGAATCCTACTGGCTTTTCAGAGTCAGCACTAAAGACGATGTTGAAGTCTGCCGGACTTTCATCATAGTCCCTAGCCCTGATGCTGATCTATCCACATTCTCAACACTATGCATTCAGCAATCAGATAGTCAAGGCCCTCTAGGGGGCACAGCGGTCATGCAACTACTTCTGGTTGATTGGTACCAACCACGTGATGCCACCCAAGGCAGCTCCCTTTAAAATCACGCTCCAGTGCAAGGGAGAGCCTTGCAGAGACATATCACTTTCTGGGAAGGGGAAGTGGATGATGCAGATCTCTAGGCTAGCAACACTGTGTCCTTCCCAGACTCCGTTGTTTCATCCAAACCCGAGCTAAGAAGTCTTAGGCCTTCTCTTCTGCACAGGGTAATATATATAAATATATATTTATATTTATATTCACCATACCCGGATGGAAACAAAGGAAGGCCAGGTCCCTCCGTTCTCAGGTACACAGACTTAAAAGAGGTCTGGCTCTCACCCTTCCCCGGGGTTATGCCTTTATTGTGAGACAAGACCCGGAATTCATCGTTTGCAGCCATCTGTGTCTTGAGTGCCCTGATTTCTCCTTCTTCCCTCTGAAAAGTCTTCACTATAATCCTGGGGATTGCAAGAGCTCCATTCCGTGTTAAACATCCTCCCTACCCCAGATACACCGCCCGATGTTGGAAAGCGGAAAAGTCAAGGGACTATCTTACTCTGTAATTAAATCCTGGAGGAATAATCTGAGAAAAGGAAATCCATGGGAGAAATCAGGGAAACGGAAGCAGAGAGGGAAAACGCAGATGACCTGGTTAGTTTTAACATTGTTTTGGAATATTTTTGTTGTTTGGAGTTTCAGTACCATGAGAAGACTCATAGGGTTCTGGGAACTCTTAAGAATATGAGGATTGAAAGGCTTTCATCCATGTGAGAAACTGTGTTCACCAGCCTTTACACAGTATGTTATTTTTGTGTTTATTTTTATGCTGCTGAGGATGAAATTGAGGGTCTTGTTCACTCTAGGAGCCTCTGCACTGGAGATTGAGTCTTGCTGTTAGGGTGGTTGGGTTTTACCTCACAGTGTACCACAGGCCGACCTCAAACTCAAGAGTTCACTATCTTCTTGGTTCAGCCTTTTCAAGGCTGGACTTATTGGGATTTGGTTTGGCTTGGTTTGGTTTTGGGGGTTGGTTTGGTTTTTTGGTTCAGGTTTTTCCACACAGGGTTTCTCTACCCAGGGTTTCTCTGTGTAGCTCTGAATTTCCTGGAACTTGCTCTGAAGACCAGGCTGGCTTCTGCTTCTGGAGTACTGAGATTAAAGGCATGTACCACCATCGACCAGCCAATTCTGGGATTGTTAACACAACACGCTCCACCACATGTATATAGTCTGGCTGTTATTTTTTCCTCCAGTACTGGGGTTAAGCCTAGAGCCTTACAAAAACTAGACAAGTGACCTGCTAAAGCTGTGATTTGCTTCATTATGGGTTCTTCTTTTTCCCATTCTTTGTCCCCCACCCCCATACACATTTCAATCCCTATGGAGAGAAACGCTAGGGGGAAAAGAGAGATCCCAGAATCTAATTTCTTTCCTTTTGTTTCTTCTTTGACCACAACTACTAACAAATCACAACCAGCCTCCCTAAAAGACAACCAACCACCAACCCCACAGGGGGTGGTGGGGCTAGCATCTAATATACCCTCTGAAAAGTTCTCAGAATTCCAAAGTCACACAATCGCAAAACTGTCTGCAGCTGGCAAAACCACACATCTGCCAAAGTGCAAAGCAAATCATAGTCAGCTGCTGTAGAGAATCAGAAGCAACCCCACATCCCTAAACCTGGGATTAAAACCAAAGCACATTCTTATAATATTTCTGTGTTTTTTAAAGAGACCAAAATTCCAGAATTATCACTACAACCTGTCAATAAACTATATACACAGTCCACATGAAATTACCTCAAAACAGCTCAAGTAAGTAATCCTTATAACTTTCTATATATTCACTTCTAATAGGAGCACCGAGGCTCATAATCCTAAATGTAATTGTAATTGACTGGAAATTATAATTCTTTTCTATGACCTCAAAAAAAACAAAGATGCCACCCCTAACATCTTAATTTATCACTAACTTGTACATGAATCTATTATTTTCTTTTAAAATCTGTTTATATGTCTTGTTGATCTATTTTCAAGGTTAATGCATTCTAAATTTTTACTACATAAAGTATAAATTTCTCTCAACTTGAGTAAAAAACCTGAATTTGAAATTTCTTAGGAATTTAGGAAACTAGCCCATGTTTATGATATCTATAGAAAGCACTCATCCTCTGGGCCACATTGTGATGTGTGAACATATATGTACATACATGACACACACACATGTCTAGGCAGGGTCGTGTATATGATGTGTATGCATGTATATGGAGGTCAGAGAATGACCTTGGTTGCTTGTCTTTGTCTTCCAACTGTCTGGGACAAGGGCTCTTTTTGTTGTTCACTGCTGTGTAACACCGCAATGACCCATGGGCTTCTGGGAGTTCTCATGTCTGACTTCCCATCATGCCCTAAGAGCAGTGGGATTACTATTGTATGCTACTGTACCTGGCTTCTCTGTGGGCTGGGGATTCCATCTCCCATCCTCACACTTTCATGACAAGTGCTTCACCAGACTGAGCCTATCTTCCTACCTGTAATTGTATCTCTTATAACTGTTCTGTCTTCTTAAAGTATAGGGATGGTTGGGAATTAACTCTACACGCTGTGTGGATTCACTAAGATGTTTTCTATAATTTTTTTCTTGTTATGTTTTATTTTGATAGTTTCATACATATATACAATGTATTGTGATTTTTCTCAGGTAAAAAAAACAAAAATAAAAAACCAATGACTGATTGTTAGCTCTTGGGTTTGGAGGAAAAACTTACCGTGTGTTACCTAAAGTGTAAAGATTGTTACCTATACGATGGTGAAGCCACTGACTTTCTTTACATTTGTTAGCAAGAGAAAAAAAGCAACCCATTCATCCCTACTTTAAGTGGGATTCTCTTAATGTCAATGAATCAAGTGGAAAGTAAGATGGTCCACAGGTGTGAGACAGTGGACCCAAAGCTCTGCCTTGGTACTTTGGAATATTTCAGATTTTCAATGTAGCTACATATATTAGAGTATAAAGGCTGTGCTAAACGCTTGGCACATTATAAACCTTAGACAAATCACTTCTGCTTTTCTATGCTTTCATTAACTCGGTTGTTCACATTACTTGCACAGTCATCAAGCAATTAGTGAGCATTTTCTACATACTGAGCATTGAGGCAAAAAGTCTGACTATGAAATGATTCTTGTCTTCATAGTCTAGTGGTAGATGAGGAGAAATATAAAACTAGAGATAATTCTGAAAACTACTGTCTTAGTTATGGTTTTACTGCTGTGAGCAGATACCATGACCAAAGCTATTCTTATTTAATCGGGCTGGCCTACAGGTTCAGTCCATTATCATCAAGGTCAGAACATGGCAGCATCCAGGCAGGCATGATGCAGGAGGAGCTGAGAGTTCTACATCTTCATCTGAAGGCCACTAGGAGAAGACTGGCTTCCAGGCAGCTAGGAGGAGGGTCTTAAAATCCATGCCTACAGTGACACACCTACTCCAAAAAGGCCACACTTCCTAATAGTACCACTCCCCAGGCCAAGCATATACAAACCACCACAACAACTAAGTTCCTCCGTAGTGGTGTGTCCAGGAATCAAGAAAACAGGTGCAAAGGCGGAATTCTGCCTGGAGCAGTAAGAGAAGTTTTCAGGAACAAATAAAAAGTGGTCTGTGTGGAACAGCAGGGAGGGGGAGTGGTGAGAACTGAGCACATTGTATTTTCGTGAAATATACTAGTCATCTGTCTATATCAGCGCCGTCTGTAAATGACGAAGCTGTTCTGCATCCTAGGCCTCTCTGGTTCCCCTTCTCTATTTTTCTGTCTAATCTGCTCTCAGAGAGCTTCACTGAGGTGTTGATTAGCAGGCTGTCTAGTATATTTAAAGAAAGAGTACATTGATAACTACAGTTCAGTTTTGAGTGAGTTAATTGGTTTTTGCTGAGGTCCCTCTCCGTTCGTTCTAGTGAGGGTTTTTATACAGTGATTACCTAAGACTAGATAAATATGCTCTGAAGTAGTTTGCCTCTCTAATGTCAATAGAGAACTGAATTTAAAAAGCAGTGTTCTCATCTAGAGAATGAGAGAGAGAGAGAGAGAGAGAGAGAGAGAGAGAGAGAGAGAGAGAGAGAGAGAGAATATGAACTGAAGACCTGGATTTCACCTCACACCACTGAACAGTTAATGGCTACTTCAAGATTAAAGGACTTTGGGCTGATATTTAAAGTTTCCTGCCTTCCTTTCCTAATATTCTCTGATATACAATCTACACAAGCAAGTCTCATAACTGTTGACATTTCTCAGATTCTATGTAAAGAACAGGCTATAAAAGGCATATCAGGAATCAAATAAAAACTGGAATTCATAAGTGTATCTTAATGAGTATTCCATTCAGTTCTCATTCCTTTGTATATTCTGAGCTGTAGTAAGCAGAGATTTATCTCCCAAATGCCACAAAAACATCTATTTCTTAAGATTAAAAAAGAAGAAGAAGAAAACAAAGCAGACATATTCAGAAGCAGATGAGCCACACAGGAAGCTAATGACTCAACACTTTTAACACTTGCAGTGGGTTGACTTGCTCTTAGTTGCTGGCATGGGCAAAGGTTTAGTAGGATCTCAGTCTCTCCAAAATGATCCCCACTGTCTTTGGTTACATCGTGACAACACTCCCACTACTGTGCCCCAAATACCCAGCCCTCTGCCAAAGTTCTATTAAAGAACACAGATTGCAAGCAAACATGTTTGGTACCCCCAAACATCATGTGCGTATTTCTTCACTGTGTTGCTTGCTTTATTTCTTGACATTTTCTCTTCCTCAAAGGTTCTTTGGCTTATACGGGGCTAAACTTGAACAAAACCACACCTCTGTTGCCAGGTCTTTGTAGCGAAGGCATCTATAAAGAGCAAGCATGCTCCGTTTGCTGTCCATCTGACTCACAGTAGATCTAAACAGCTGCAGAGGCCATGCCAGCCCTCAAAAGTGTTATTTCTTATAAAACATAGCGAGCCACTGATCTTTAGACGGAAATTCTTAAAATTGGCAATCCAAAACTTGCTTCTCCATTAACCTGGCACATAAGGATAAAAGTTGCTTCTCCTTGCCCAAGAGCCTGAAGGTGTTCGGCAGATTAAACACCTTTAGGTCCAGCAGGCTGTAGTGCTAATAGATTTGATGCCACCCGCTGTTCTCTTCCCCACAAGAGGCTTGTAAGACTTCATAAACCACACTGATTCATTCCCAAGACCCCAAACCTCTGGGCTTATTTTTGCCTTGAAATATTTTTTTTTTTTTTTTTTTTTACTCTTATAAGGATGACATTTAATTGGGGCTGGCTTACAGGTTCAGAGATTCAGTCCATTATCATCAAGGTAGGAGCAGGGCAGTGTCCAGGCAGGCATGGTGCAGGAGGAGCTGAGAGTTCTACATCTTTATCTGAAGGCTGCTAGTGGACTTCCCAGCAGCTAGGATGAGAGTCTCAAAGCCCACACCCACAGTGACACACCTACTTCAAGAAGGCTATACCTCCTAATAGTGCCAGTCCCTGGGCCAAGCATATACAAACCATCACATTCCACTCCCTGGCCCCTATAGGCTTGTTCAAACACATGAGTCTATGGGGGCCATACCTACCTATAGCATAATAAAAAATACATTTAGTCCAACTTCCAAAGCTCCCATAGTCTATAACAGTTTCAACAATGTTAAAAGTCCAAAGTTCAAAGATTACTGTAATCCCCAAAGCAAGACAGGAAACCAGCTGGTCAAACTCCAAACTCTGCATCTCTATGTCTGATATCAAAGCGGTCTTTAGATCTCCAACTCCTTTTTCATCTTTGTTGACTGCAACAAACTTCTTTCTCCTGGGCTGGTTTCACTCCCTGTTAGCAGCTTTCCTCAGCAGATAGCCTATGGCTCTGGCGTCTTGAACATCTTGGGGTCTCCAAGGCAACTTCAATGTTACAGCTTCTTGTTTCAATGTCTGGGATCCACACATGATCTTCCTGGCTCCTCCAAAGGGCTAGCTTCGTTTCTCCAGCTCTGCCCTCTGTAGCCCTCTAAGTTCAGGTTGATCCACTTCACTGCTGCTGCTGTTCTTGATGATCATCCCATGGCACTGGCATCTCCAATACACTGGGAGTCTTCCACTGCAACTAGGCTTCAGCAATAGCCTCTCATAGGCTCTCTTCATGGTACCAAGCCTCAACTCCTTTGCATAACCCCTTCAGTCCTGGGCCATCAACTGCAACTGAAGCTGAACCTTCACCAATGGCCTTCCCTGGCCTCTCACAGTGCCAAGTCTCAGCTGCTCTTCATGACCCCTTCATGCCTTCAAAACCAGTACCACCTGGGTGACTCTTACATATTACCAAGTTCAGCCACAGCACAAGGTACAGCCCTGGCTATCTCTGGAACACAGCTTCTTTGTGCTTTCAGAAAACACTTACCAGAAGATTCCATCTCAGTGATGCTGGTCTTTTCTTAATTGCCACTAATTTCTTAGCTCCAGATAACCAGCATCAATTGTCCCAGTAGTCTCCTTCTCTTCTTGACTATCAAGTCAGAGACACACGACTGAAGCTGCTGCGTTCTGCTGCTGGCAGGAGCTGGAACATGGCCCCCTAGTTCTATTTCATTTTCACTTTCTGAAATATTTTTTTATTATTTAAATTTTTGACAATTTTATATGTATATTATTATGATGAGGTTGACCCTTTGGCCCTATCTTTCTTCTCCTGCTGACCTACTTTTTTCAAACCAGCCCCCTTTTTACCTTCGTGTCTTTTTGTGTATGTGGGTCTTAGGAAGGCAGCCACAGTAGCTGTATCACGGCAGCTACACCATGCAGATGACAGCCTTCATAGCACTGCCCCTGTCCCTGGACCCTTGCAGTCTTTCTGGTCCATCTGTAACGTTTCTTGAGCCTCGGCAGAGGTTACACTCACTGTTGCACTTAGGGACAAACACTCAACAGACACTTGCTCTCAGCACTTGGCTAGTTATGAAGCCTATGCATCAACTGTGGCTCACTGCAAAACAAGCTTCTCCAACAAGCAGACAGCAGCACCAGTCTAAGGTAATAAATAATATATTTAAAAGGCTGATTGGCTGTGTGGCCATTTAACTTTACAGTATGTAAGTAAGTTTACAGTATGAGGTATGAATTTTTCCAGTAGAACAGGCCACAAATCCAATCAGGAAGAGCCAAAGTCAACCTGCAAGCCCCACCCACCTGAGAGCAAGTCTGGAATGCTGGGAGTTGTAGTTCTTGGACAATATGACTGCCACATGGGAAATATGGTGGCCTTATGATTTTGCCCTTAAAAAGCCCCTATAACACATGACTTATTGCCACTCTCTGGAACTCCAGAGAGTGGACCTAACCAATGTCCATCCTGGTCAGTATTTAATTAAAGCTTGCATCAAATCTGGCTCAAAATTGTGGAACTGGTTTTTCTCTCATAAATCTCATGATTAACATTGGTTATGTCTAAAAGAGTCACACTGCTGTTATACCAGTGGGCACATCTTGCCTGAAAGGCCAGTATTGGCACACTGTACTTAGTCTTTAATGTGTGTGTGTGTAAATGGAAAATTTGCCTCTTGATAAACTATTAAGGTACCTCATTTCCACTTCTGCTCCTGGGTTCTCTATTTGACATGGATCATCCATTCACAAAGGAAGAATTAGACTCTCCTTTCCTTTACATAGCCATAACCAACCCAAACAAACTATGCATTAGCTATTCTTTCTCTTCTGAAATACCTTACTTACTCAAGGATTTTTACAAGTGGTTAACTCCAAAAGCTTCCATGGATGAGCTAATCTAGAGTAGTGAGTGTGTAGAGGACCAAAACCAAGGACACTGAAAAGAAGGAGCCACTTGGGACCAAACGCTTAGAACACAGTATTCTACATTGAGTTGTTCACAGTGAATTCTAATCATGGCAAGAACAAAGACCTAATTAAGGTCACAAAGAGTTCAAAGTACCAGAAAAGCACTCCATACATTTTAACTGTTCCCAATTAGCCATATAGGATGTAAAACCATGCCAGGAAGTTTGATAAGGTAGAGTAAGTTGAGACCGGGAGACTCAGTGGGCACACATCTGAAGTTTTGGCAACTCCCAGCTCCCTGCCAGACTCCTGACTTGAAACAAGTGTCATGCTTCTCACATAAAAGAAATGTGTCCTATGGCCACATAGTCTCAAAACAGTGTTCTTCATGCTAATGAGGTACTAAGATGCCTGGAAGTCTTAGACAATAAGCTTCCCTTCCCAGACATTCCTCCCTGCAAAATGTATTTCTAAGTACAGGGCCTCTCAGGCCCACCCTGAGAAATGGGGCATGATATACCTTCCACCATGACATCAAACTGTTTAGAACCATGGACTGTCTCTTTTCACCACCATATCATGGGAAGCCTATAGATCTGCAACCTAATCTCCCATAGAAGGCCTCTCTGTGCTCCCAGCCACCAAGCCTACCTCCACCAAGCTAAGGACAATCATCTCCCTGCTGGGACAAGCCAAAGCTTTCCTTGGCCCCCAGCCTCAGGGTAGATGCTGTCCCCAGCCGTCGGCCGCCAACTCTGTCCTCTGCTCTTCCATGACTCCCAGCAGTGCCTGGATGTCCAAGAGTCTGAGAAGCCCACAGCCCCAGCCTCATCACAGGCCTGGGGACCCTGAGCCAGCTCTAGCTTTCCCATGTCTCAGACTGCACTTTCCCATCCCTGGAGAGGTGCTTCTGCACTTCCCTGGTCCTGCATCTGCCCAGAAAGTGGCCGGGGTAAGTGCTGTCAAACTCCCCATGTTGCCTTTCATCTCCCCAAGTGGCTGTGCACAGTGGTAGAGCAGATGAGGGCCTACAACCCTACAGAGCCATATAGTTCAACCAGTGACAA
Organism: Mastomys natalensis; assembly: GCA_021653895.1. Classification (NCBI taxonomy): domain Eukaryota; kingdom Metazoa; phylum Chordata; class Mammalia; order Rodentia; family Muridae; genus Mastomys; species Mastomys natalensis. The sequence continues at coordinate 138,579 of JAJTUV010000928.1, read as the reverse complement.
TTATATCTACTTTCTGTGTTTGGTCGTGGTGGAAAGCAAAGTACAAGACTCTGCCAATAGCATGCCATTTCCTGCCCAGTTGCCAACTGAGGTTTGCTTGTTGTTGTGGGTAAGAATATGAGTTTGGTCCAACAGTGAGATCAACTGCATGAAGATGTTCTGCTCTAAATAAGCATCAATGAGATTGCTATACTACAGAAACACAATGTGCTACATCATGCAACAAGTCTGTCAAAGTCTACAACTGCTGTGCAAGCAAAGTTCCTACCAGGCTGCAAATGACCAACAGCTGCTCAGCTTCAGTCTATAATTTGTCAGAGTCTTAGTGACAGTAGCACAAGTGCTGGTGAACATAAACTAGTTTTGCTATGTACAGTGGGTAGGTGTTAGGTAGCAGTGTTGGGCGTAAGGGCACCTTCCTCAATAAGGCCAGTTGCACAGAAGAGAAAATTATCTAAGAAATGTGATGATCTTGGTTTCAAGCAGTCTTTTGACTTCAAAGTTTCTAGCTTCCAGAAAATGTAATTTCTGTGGATTGCCTACCTGGCAGTCACAGTAACAAGCTCCACCAATCTGGGGAAGTGGATGAAGTTCTGAGTAAATGTGTACTGTTGACAGGAGCACAGTGCCTTCCCCTAGTCACAGTATGTATGTATATTGGTCACATTTGTGGAAAATGCTGACCACAGCTTCCTCCTCCCAGAAGTCACACACCTAAGATCTTCTGCCTACAGAGACTCCTACAGAGATTAGCTAGGCCACCTCCTCATTCAGCTATATATAATAAATCTGCTGAATTCCAAGTCCCTAGTGTACACTGTCAATGCACACAGTGGTGCATCTGATCTGAGCTTTTCTCTACATGTGTCTGTCATTCCTAGCCCCTCAGCCAAGTCAATCTCAAAGCTGTGCTGCTCAAGGCAATCAATCATATCACCTTTGCTAATGAGGTTGTTAAAGTTATATTCAAAGGAATAATTCTAGAATAGTTTATATCTACCAAAAATCTACAATGCCAATGAGAATTCAAAGCAATATTAAAATTACTAACTTTTCATAAAGAACAAAGGGGAGTCTAGTGTTGTAGTTGAGTAGTTCTAAGACAGAACTATTCTGATTAAAATTGTCTGTGAAGATACTGCATAGAAAATTCTACAATATATTACTCAAGTCATCTATGAAGTATATATCTTAACCACGGCCTCAACTTCTGTCATATTATTTATATGTGTATATAGTAAAATTAGACTAGTATAGTGATTCAAGATAAACACATAAAGTAAAAGAGAAAGCAGTTTACAAAAGTCTTCAATAAAAGAAAATGTATTGAACGTTTTAACTTTGTTTTCCTTCTGGCCCCAAGAGCACTGAGGCTGGGAAATGCATACCAATACTTAGGATGTTAAATGGAAAAGTTGAGGCACCATGGTGTGGCCGGGAGCCAAACCCATGAAATTACCTGCTGTTCTGGAAAAACCTAGTCAGTTAAAGTACAAGGTTAAGAAAGGACTTTTGTGGTCTCAGGCCTTAGAAACTTAAAGAATGTCTGGTATTTCCCGGAAGCTTGTTATAATAGTGGGATAGCCTTAAGCAATGATCCTTGCCTAAACTTCCCGTTTTGCTATGCCTTATAACCTGCTGTCTGAAATTAAAATATGAGAGCTTGATCAAAATCTTCGACTTGCTCTCTTCTTCATGTCTCTTGTCCTTTCATTTGTCTGCTCCCCCACCTAGGTCCTCATTGAATTCCCCACAGGTCGGGGCACAGTGTATTATCCTTTCCCAGTACAAAGAAGCAAAGTGGTTGGAATAATCCGCCAAACACAGAGAGCTTTGAAATTCAATTTCCTATCAAATCCAGTGAAACTCTTCCCATATTACCTTGATGAAAACTTGGAAATCAAGTCACCTCTTTGAAATGATTCAGCCATCAGATACCAAATATCTGTACTGAGTGTAGACAGAAATCAAAGCCTTGTCGTGGATCCATGGGAGAGGTGAGTCAGAGGCCCGTTCTTGGCCTACTGAAGTGTACATCTTATTTCTAGATGACTGAATATAAAGTAGGATGCTTGCACTTACAGTTCCTATTGAAGAGAAACAGAGCTATAAACAAATAGCTTTATTTATCCTAGCTATTACTACATTCAGCCAACTGCTGTCAAGCCATGAGGAAACTTTTCTGCCAGTAGGATCTGAAACAAGAGACTATCCATGCAAATGGTGGAATGCTGAATGCGCAGGTGAAAGAGAGATTTATCAAAAGAACATTCCAGTAAAATCAAGGACAAGGGGGTAGCATGAGTAAGACTCCAACCAACTGCTCTGGAAACATGGAGACTAGTCAATAGAGTTAGATGTCTGTAATATTTACCTGTTTCTGTTGAAACCACGCCTCATTGTTCTAGAAGCAGACATTTAGCAAAATCCAAGATATGCTTAAAAATCACTTTCCATTCCATGCAGTGTCCTGCCGAGCTGGCCTTCATGGTCTTCACATTGAGAGCAGCATTGTGGTTACTATATTCATGGTACTGCATTTTATGTTAGAGCTATAGGGAAAATACGCAGAGTCCCTTGCCTACAGCTAGGAGAGAAAAGAGTCTCCATGTTTTCTAGAGGCAAAGTCCCACCCACAGCAAATGGCAGCTGGCCCAACGATGGGACGGAATTTTAGAATACTATAAAATTTAACTTATTTAAATGTATGTGTGTCTTAGTTACTCTTCTTTTGCTGTGACAAAACACAATGACTATGGCAATGTAGAGTTAAAAAGGATTTACTTGGGGCTCAGGGCTCTACAGGAATAGGAGCCCACCACCATCACAGTGGGCAAGCAGGAGCTTCTCAGCGTGCACCACAGTTGGCAACTTCACTGGGGAAGAGTGAGTATTCAGAGGACAGAACTCAAAGATGATTTTCTTCTTTAATTGCTCCCCACTATTTTTTGAGACATAGTCACTCACTAAACCAGGTAGAAGTCTCTGTGATCCTTTGGTTTCTGCCTCTCCTGTGTTGGGATTATAGGCATGTGCTGTTGTGGTGGATTCTTTAATAAGTACTGTCAATCAAACTCATGGTCTCCAATTTGTGTGGTGAAGACCTTACTGACTGGGCATTTCCTTCGGACCTCTTATATGAAGCTCCAGAGGAAAAAGTGGACTGTGGTGAGTGTGTAGGAACTCATCACAGTCCTTTCTTGCTTCTAATTTAGGAAAGGATTTTGTTTTAGCTTTGCACTTGTTTTTTTATTTTGTCCTAAAGATCTTAAAGATGTCCTAAAGATGGGAGGCAATTGGCTTCACTTCAGTGCGGTGTGATTTTACTTTACCCTTCCACTCACCACAGTATCTGAGGATTAAAAGGAGAAAGAGAGGGGGGAGGGGATTTTTATACTATTAAAAAAAAATGTGCATCCCGAGCTAACTGAGCAAAGAAAACTTAAGAGTGAGGGAAGGACTTTTATACTATTAAAAACTGCACATCCTGGGCTAACTTAACAAGAAAACTTAGATAATCACAGCCTGTGGACCTTATTTCTGTTTGGAAACCCTGACATAGACTGACTCTTCTAACTCTTGCTGTGGATTCTTCATATGTCTATAGACACACTACCACTATTGCCTGGTTTCCCTTCACATCATTTATCCCTATGATTCCTTTCCAGATCTTCTGTACCACTCTATTTTCTGATCTGCAATTCCAGGGTTAATAACTGATTCTTTGATGTGTGGCCACATGTGCTTTCTCTCTTCTCTCTCTCTCTCTCTCTCTCTCTCTCTCTCTCTCTCTCTCTCTACCACACACACACACACACACACACACACACACACACACACTTTATTCAGCTATAAAGAAAATGAAATTCTGAAAGCTGCAGGAAAATTAAAGTGGAATATATTATACTAAATGAAGTTACTATGCTGGCTAGTTTTATGTCAACTTGACATAGGTAAAGTCATCTGAGAGGAGGGAACTTCAATTAAGAAAATGCCTCCATAAAATGGGGCTGTAGGGAAGCCTGTAAGCATTTTCTTAATTAGTGATTGATTGGGGAGGGCCCAGTGCATTGTGGGTGGTACTATCCCTGGGCTGGTGGTCCTGGGGTCTATAAGAAAGCAGGCTGAGCAAGCCATGAGGAATAAAGCAGTAAACAGCACCCCTCCATGACCCCTGCAACAGCACCTGCCTTCAGGTCCCTGCCCTGCTTGAATTCCTGTCCTGACTTCCTTCACTAATGAACAGCAATATGGAAATGTAAGGCAAATAAACCCTCTTGTCCTGAACTTCCTTTTGGTCATTGTGTTTCATCACAGCAAGAGAAACCCTAGCCTAATAACCCAGGTTCAGAAAGAAAAACTGCATCTTCTTTCTTATGTATGGATCATAGCCTCTGAATACTGAATGCATGTATTGAGTTAGGAGTAAGTGTGGATAGAAGCCAGGAAACTAGAAAGGGGCTCACAAGACAGAGTTAAAAGAAGCTGCTGTGTCTGAAGACACAGTGTGCTCATATAATAAAATAAAGAAGTCTAAAAAAAGAAGGGATGGAGGCCACACATGGTGGTGGGCTCCTTAAAACCCAGCCCTCAGGAGGCAGAGGCAGGTGGATATCTGTGAGTTTGAGGCCAGCCTGAGCTACATAGAAAGGAGCCACAGCAACATAATAGAACGACCCTGACAGGGTGAGGGTGGGAGATGGAAGAACAACTTAACATGTGCCATCTGAAAGTAGAAAGGAAAGAAACAAAAGGAAGTTTCTCTAATGAACTTTCTAGAGTGCAAATGTATTTGTCTCAGGATTTTCTTTAGATGGACTTCCTGCTACAGTTGGTAATCTCAACCTGACATTTCTTCCTAGTCTCTGTGGAAATCCCTCAAAAATGACAAAAAGAGGGTCCGAAAGCTGGGTGTTCATGAGTGCATATGTGTGTGTGTGTGCATGTATGTGTGTGCGTGCATGTGTGTGTATCCAATGTTGGAGATAGAGGCCACAGCCTCTTATATACTGATCAAGGTTTAGTCAACTCCTAAAACCCTTTATATTTTAAAATACTAATGCATTCACTACCTTTGTAAAGTTAGATACAGGAAGATCCTTCATATCAGATTCATTTATTATTTTTTTTATCGATATGAATGTTTGCCTGATGCACATTACATGCATGCCTCATGTCCTCAGAGACCAGGAGAAGGTGTCAGATCCCATGGAACTGCATGGTTGTAAGCTGCCGTGTGGTGTAAGGAACCAAATTTGGGTCATGTGGAAGGGCGACAAGGGCTCTTCCATCTCAGCCATTTCTACATTCCTCCTTTACATCTTTTGCTTGGTTTTCTTTATTAAAAATATCTTTTGTGACTAAATTGGCATTGATATAACTCATGAAATGCTTTCAAGTCCATCCATTCTTGTTACATTCGTTTCCTGTGTGCATGTGTGTGCACTTTCTGGTCTATATACAGGCCATAGTTTTTTAAGCAGCATCTCATCTAGCCTGTACCTACCTCAAGTGTGTTATACAGCAGAGGATAACCTTGAATTCCTGATCTTCCTCTTCCATCTCCCCAGTGTTGAGATAGTAGGCATGTCCAAATATCTACATATATGTTAATTTTTAGTTTCAGTTTTCTATTTTACTTCCTATAGAACTTCTTGGTTTGAGTTAAGAAGAAAACACTGGGATGAAGGAGCCGTGTTCTGAACTACTGTAAACGCCATTCCTCTGGCTTTATGTTTGTTTAGCTCGTGGGTGGGGGGTAGTGGGCAAACAAACAAACATCCTGACTTTGCCAAGAAAATGATGGGTTTCCATGTGTCTGACGCACGCATAAACATATGTCAGCTTTTTCCTGTTCTAGGAGTCACGATGGAAATGTCTGGCTCCAGGGAGACGCGCTGACTGCTGTGAGCATGGGACAGACTTCTGCACAGGAAGCAACTGCGGATGGTCTCAACCCTGCCTCGTTTTCTTTTCTGAAACAGATGCTCTCCATTAGATTCCTCCTCTCCATCATCTCCTCCTTTATAAGCAGAGGAGGAGTTAGCGTGTCGTCCTATCTGCCCGTCTGTGCAGAAGGTGAAGCGTATTTTCCTTTTTCCACTGTGGCTATGTTAGTTTCCACAAATGGATTTTTAGTGAGTGGAAAATACACTTCAAATTCCTGTCGATTTTTTTTTTTTTTTATATTCAGTACATGGCATAATCCTAGCCAGCTGTGACCTTTCTTGCTACCCCCACATGCCTCAACTTTTATTTCTACCTCATTGGATATTTTATTCTGGTAATCCTTGGGCTAAGGTAGAATGGATAAAAAGAAAAGTCCGGTTCCAACTTTAGAATCAGAATGCCAAATAAAAGGAGAAAAAGAGACAGAAAACTTTGAATAATCAAGCCCTTTAGCTCAAGTTTAACCCACGCCACATGTCAATGAAGGGAAAGGCCACAAGATGGGCTTGTTCATGTTGCTGAGAACTCCAGTGTCCTTTGTTTTATTCCCTTATCCTGATGTGAATAGACGGCTCCTGCCAGTAAGTGAATTCTATATTCTAAAGGACGTCAGAGGGCTCCCCAGCCCCGAGAACAATAAGCCATGGACGGGAAATGAAATATGAAGCAAAGCCAAAACCATTACTGCAGCTTTGTTTTATTAAGCTCTGTGCTCCTGAGATATTGTCAGCCACGATGAAATGTGACTTTTCTAAATGTTACCATTTAATGACACAGAGGATGCCAAAATAAAACAAGCCACGCCCAGATGCTGATGGCAGCGCAAACGGAAGTGGGCATTATAGTCACATTTACATAATAACATTTCTATACACAGTGCCGAAAGCAGGGCAGCTCTCACAGGGTTCCTTTCAGAGATTGTTCTTTGACCACAGAGGGGGGTAACATATCTGTCTGTAGGTGAAATGTCATCCAATACCAATACAAAGCTTCATTTGAGTACATTGATTTAATTCTCATTTTCTTTAACTAAAAGTAGTATGAAGATGTTAAACGTTGAAGTATATAGAATTAGGAGTCCTAAAAGAGCCGAAGCAGTTGGTAACAGTGTAGCAATGAAAAACCAAAGCTCACTGTGTAAGAACAAGGCCTTTCACTTCCAGATCACAGCAGTCTGTCTACACAGAGGCTCCAAGTGGAAACGTACTGAAATCATCTGCTTGATAGTTCATCTTCTAAACCACCATCTAGAACCTGATGGGGTCCATTTATGTGAGAGAGACCGCAATGCCTAACCCACTTCTGCACGCCATCGTAAGAAATTCTTTCCTCTTCTCCCATCCAAACAACAGCAAAAAGAAAATAAAAACAAGTTTCACAAAATATTTCCATGTTGCTAAATGTTTTGCTTTAAGAAATATTCATCACACCAAAACCCGTGAGATGTAGTTTGTGTGTCTTTCCTTTGAGTAGAAAATATCATCTAAACTAAAACTTTGGACTAAAAAGTCTTCTGATGTGAGAGAGGGAGTCCCGGGACCGTGTTATCCTGTTTATAGTTGAGCCAAATGAGTTCCTGAGTTTGCTTTGACATACAAAGGTGAGAGTCTTGCCAGTCACTGTATAATCAAGGACTAAAGATTAACCTCTGACATTATAGAGAATGATTATTCCCAGTAATCCATATGTTAAAACCTTAGTCGTGGGCTAGGTTAGAGGTTTGTTTCTTTACTATAGAGCAGCTTAGTAACAAGAACAGGGAATGAGAAGAGAGAAAGGAAAGTAGGGATACCATTGTCTTTTTACTGTTGGAAGAATCCACTCTCAGCCAGAGTAGTAAGGAGATAATCATGATAAATTGTTCTCCCATGTATAACACATAGATTACCACCTGGAATAGACTAGATGCTCACCATTTCTAAAACAGTAAAGCTTCAGGTGGCATTGTGAATGTACCATTGAGGAGAAGCAACGGGCTTCACCCTCACCTTGCCTGCCATTATCCCTCGGGCATGTGTTGAAGACTTGGAGATCAGCTGATCCACATTTTAAGACCATGTGCTCATTGGACAACATTCTGAGTTTGAGCCACAAATTAGAGGTTACAAAACAGCTGCCCACCTTACTTCCAATAAGTCACAGAATAGAAATATATTAGGGCCCAAGACGCATGAGAAATGTGTCATTCTTGACATTAGCCATAAATTAATTAAATTGACTGTGAAAGCAGGGCCGCATTCCAAGGAGACTTCTTCTCCTAAAGCCTTTGTCAAATTAAATTCCCAAGACAAAGAATGCATTTTGCAAAGCTTGCTCTTTACAGATCTCTCAAAATCTTTCCTTCTAAAAGTACTGACAGTTGGCCACTTGGCTACGCATCATGACTGAAAAATTCTAAAGTGGTGCTATTTATTTATTGAATTTATTTATTTATTTATTTATTTATTTATTTATTTTTGACGATTGTTCTTTGCTAATTTGGGGGAAATTGCATTTCTCAAAAGGGATGTGACTTGGAATTTAAAATGCTCTCGAAGTACTCATCAAGTTGTTCGACTTTCGTGCTCCGTGGTGTGGTGTATGTGGAAGTCGTGTGGTGTGGTCACGTAGGATGGAAGTCACACTTCTATTACCCTTTATTCTTCTGTTATCTCTTATCTGTCTATGGCCACCCAGCAATTCCCTGCCTTAACCTTTGACCTTTGATCCTAAGAGTCAGCAGATACCATAAAAAGACACTAAACACAGGGCAATAAATTACTCTTTGTTCATAAGTCTTCTTGAGATTTTGAGAGAATCATAGCAATTAAAAACAACAGTTTAAAATGAAATTTTGTCAATGATGCTTGGTTTTAAATAGTCTGTTCTCTCCCTTTATCACTGATTGTCAAGAATTGGCTAAAAATAACTCTCCAGATGCAGAGTCTAAAACTGCCAATCAGTTGCAGCAGTGTCTTTTATGAGTTCCTGGATGAGCCCCCCTCCTTCTGCTGGGTACTTCAATATTACCTCCTTTTTTTTGCCAGAACATTCTATCTTTACATGTACAAAGCCATAGATGCCAGTTGGCCTGTACAAGAATTTACAAGAGACCAATATTGTCTCTACGAAATGTCTTCAGTGTACATCACATCGCTTGGCATCATTCTCCCAGATGGTGGTACTACAAAGCAAAGGGAGACAAAAGAAGCAATTCCTATGTATCTCCAGGCTCTTATGAAAATGTCTCCCATGACCCGACGTTTCAGGCTACTTGGCATTTAGCTGCATGTAGAATATAAAGATAGTTAAAATCATAATAGTAATCAGCTGCTTCTTCACATATGGGCTGAGATCAAGTGTAATTGTAGCCAATATATCGGCTCCAATAATCACAGACCTTATCTCTAATAAAACACTTTGGCTTAGACTGCTGAATCATTTCTTTGGTAATATTTCCCTGTGGTTGGTTAATCTCACTACCTAATCTGTATGAAGCTGTTTTATAAATTGTGCTGGTGGAGATGTTACTGGTCCCAAAAGATTCCCTCCCTACCTTCTTCCCTTCCTCCCTCCCTCCCAACCTCCCTCCCTCCCAACCTCCCTCCCTCCCAACCTCCCTCCCTCTGTCTTCCATCTTTTTTCTTCTTTTATCATTATTGTTGTTGGGGGTGATTATATGCATGTCATGGTGTGTGTGAACTAGAGAAAGGATAACATTGTGGAGTTAGCCCTCCCCTTCCACCTTAACATGAACTGAACTCTAGGGATTGAACTGCTGGCCTCATGAATTTGTGAATTGCGTGCTCACAGAGAAGCTACCGGCCTGATGCCCTATTACTGCCGAGTTAACATCCTTAATAACTTTACCTTTGAACTACCATTTTCTGAGCTGGATGGATAATATATGTGCTGAGGATCTATACACACTATGCAGAGTTGCTTTAAATTATTATTGCCTCATTCATCTATGGCCCATGAGCACAGGACTCCAGTGAACCTGTGCTATATGGGAGCTCATTGAGACTGACATCAAGTATGTATGTTATGTCTACTCTGGAGTGAGTAGGAGAAAGGAGTACATCAGTCACTTGTCTTGTTGCTGTGGTAAAATAGCCTGACAAAAGCTACTTAAGAAAGGAAAGATTTATTGTGGCTCAGAGCTGCGATGTGCAGTCCATGTCAGAGAGGTGACAGATTCCAGAGCATGAGGCATCTGATGTTGCATCTGTTGCCAGGGAGCTGAGAGATGCAAGATGCTGCTTAGCGCATGTGCTCCTTTTTAATCAGTCTGCTTTGATACCCTAGCCCACACTCAGGGTGGGTCTTCCCACTTCATTAACCTAATCTAAATAATGTGGTCAGGGATTTAATTGCATGATGATTCTAAATCCTGGCAAATTGATAATCAAGATGAACCACGATAATGGAGGACGGCCTGAAACCACAAAGGCAATACTGTCTTATGAATAAGGACTTGATTAGAAACGAGCAAGCAGCAATAACACAGTAAGATATGAACAAGGGATGGCTCTGTCATATCTGTCTCAAATACATTGTTTCTCTGCATTAGTCAACAGTAATGCTAGAATCACAGACTAGGAATGATTAGGTATGCACAGTTAATTTCCTTTTACTCTTCCTAACACATGAATAACTTGTTGTTGGTGGGTGTTGGAGGTACTGTGCGTGCAGTATTGTTGATGGGTGTGGTGGTGGTGTTGTGGGCAAAAGTGTAGTAGGGTGTTTGGATGGGGTGTGAGAATGGGTATGTGGGTAGATGTTGTGGATGAAGTTTGTTGGTGGAGTGTTGGTGGTAGGGTTTGTAAAGAGTGTGGTGGTAGTATGTTGCTAGGTGTTGTTGGTAGGTGCTGTTGTGTAGGATGTTGTGGTGGGGTGTTGGTGGTAGAATGTTGGTGGTAGGGTGTTGTTAAAGAGTATGTTGGAAAAAAAAATAGAGTATTTTGGTAGCATGTTGCTCAGGTGTTGTTGGTAGGATGTTGTGGGTGGGTGTTCGTGGTAAGGTGTTGCTGGTGGAATGTTGGTGGTAGGTGTTGTTAATAGAGTGTTGGTGGTAGCATGTTGCTCAGGTGTTGTTGGTAGATGCGTTGGTAGGATGTTGTGGGTGGGGTGTTGGTGGTAAGATGTTGGTGGTGGAATGTTGGTGGTAGGGTGTTGTTAATAGAGTGTTGGTGGTAGGGTCTTGGTCAGCTGTTGGTGGTGGGGTGTTGGTGAGGTGTTGTTGGTAGGGTTGTGGGTAGGGTACTGTAGGTGAAGTGTTATGGATGGGGTATTGTTGGTGGGGTGTTTTGGATGAAGTGTTGGTGGTAGGGTGTTGTGGGTGGGGTGTTGTGGGTGGAGGTTGTAGATGGGGTGTTGTGGATGAGGTGTTGTTGGTGGGGTGTTGTGGGTGAGGAGTTGGTGGTGGAGTATTGGTGAGGTGTTGGTAGGGTGTTGTTGATAGAGTGTTGTTGTTGAAGTATTGTGGATGGGGTGTTGTGGGTGGAGTGTTGTGGATGGAGTATTGTGGGTGGGGTTTTGTGGTGGAATGTTGGTGGTGGGGTGTTGGTGGAGTGTTGTTGGTGGGGTGTTGGTGTAGGTGTTGGTTGTGGGGTTTGGTGGTGGGGTGTTGGTGAGGTGTTGGTTGTGGGGTCTTGTTGGTAGTGTTGTAGGTGGGGTATTGTGGATGGGGTGCTGTGGGTGGGGTTGTTGTGGGTGGGTGTTGTGGGTGGGATGTTTTATTTGGGTGTTGTGGTGGAGTGTTGTGGTGGGGTGTTGTGGATGAGGTGTTGTGGGTGGGGGTATTGCTGGTGGAGTATAGGTATAGTGAAAAGTCAAATTAAAACATCTATGTTCGACACTTCAGCATTTACACCATTTTAATTAGAACAAAATGCATATGTGAAAACAAAAAGAAATTGTTTTTTTATGATCCTGAATGAGAGTAAAGGTAGCATATTTTGATCCTTTGGTTTTGCTTCTAAGGCAGACATTGAATAATGTAAAGATGAATGCTGAGATTCATGCTAATAATTTCAATTTTTTCAATTTTCAAAGACATTGTAGTTACAAATGAAAGCATTGACAAACCAAGAGAATGACTCAGACAGAAAAGAAAATGCTTTATGTGTTAGTTCCTGAAGTAGCACATTCCTTTCCCCTATTTGCATACTGGGCTCTGCATGTTCACTTTGTTCAAAGCACTAACCGGTCCTGAGCTGTCTGCTCCTTGACCTTGCTAAGCCATTAGTGAGTGAGATTCAGGAAGAATGAAGAGGAGGTGAGACACTGAGGGGGTGATTCAAGTCTCTTCTCTCTGTAGGCCCACCCAGGATCCTCTTTATTATTTAATTAGTAACAATGATTAATCATTTCTGCTGATCTTTAAAAATTATAGTGATATAGGTCATTTCCGTTAGATATTTCACCAGAGAAAATGTCCCAATATTTGTCCTTGCTTCTGGTTTCTATAAATGTACACTGCTCTTTGTTAAGCGAAGCCTCCTTTTTACACAGCAAGTTCAAGGGGTGGTGTTCACGTGTGTCCCTTCAAAACTAGCTTCTCTTCCAACCTTCCATTTTTCACCTCTTAACTTGAGATCACTAAAAAACGTTTTACATGTATCCTAAGGGATTTGAGCCTCTCCTTCTCTCTTTTCTCTTGTGTCTTGAATTCCTTCTATGTTATTCTAGGGGCATACAATTGCAGTCAGGACTGAGCAAGGCCTCTGCAGGTGCCCTGTGATTTGTATTTTCAGGAAGAAATAATTGAATTGCATTACAAGGACTCATCAGGTTCTCCTAAGTGTCCGCGTACAACTGCCAAGGCTCAGCAGCACACTCCACCTCTCTCCTCCAAACTTGGATTGCTGTGATGTCATCTTATGTCGTCACGACATCTTGACGTCATCTTGCAACTTTTGATCGGAGCTGAGGCCCTGCCTTGCTTGGCTTTTCTGTTTCTTGGATTCCTGGCCTTACACTGTCAAGTTCCCAGAGTCTCAGTATCAGTGATGAAGTATCCGGTCTCTTGTATCTGTGTCCTCAGGGACCTTTGTTATTTCAGGTTGGTCTTTACCACTGGGCCACAGGTACATGCCTTGTCCCATTGATCTTCCTCATCGTTAACTTCATGGCCAGAGGCTGCTTGTACCCCTCAGCTATGCGTTTGTGTTTCGGGCTCATTTACCTTACGCTAACTTCTCTGTGCAGAATCATCTTCTGAAAGCCTTTCCTGTTCCCCCATAAGATAAGTCAGGGGCCCATGCAGCAGGTGTAGAAATCTTACTGAAATCCTAAAAGTGTCTTCAGGCCACACTTCCGTGCCATCCTTGAGGACGAGGATGTAACTATTAGCTGCAAGTAGTAACACAGCTGCTATTCAACAAGTATCTCTTTTGGCTGAATTAAAATAAATTGAATTATGTTCTCTAAGAGTATGAACGTCCTGCCTTCCAGACATTTAGGTAGAACACAGAGAGAGGGGAGGGACAGGGGTGGGGGGGAAAGAGAGGGAGGGAGGAAGGGAGGGAGAAGGGAGGGAGGGAGGGAGGGAGGGAGGGAGGGAGGGAGGGAGGGAGGAGTTACAATTAGGAATGAGAAATTTAAGTCAAAGGTAGGTCACCAGGAATGACTGCTCTATCTAGGTTTGGGTAATCCTTTCACAGAGAGTCTTCTACAAAGATTCAACAAAATTTTCCCAGAATTAAAGAGTTCTGTTAGTAGCTCAGATGAAAATTAGCTATTTCAAGAGACGCTTGGGTTCGTTTCATAAATTTTAGCTAGAACTTTGACTTCTTAGTACTTCTTTATTTCCTTCTTGGAAAGAACTACCTGGGTTGTGGTTTCTGTCAATGCCCTGTGTCAGTCCTAAGAATGACGTTTGTTCTTTTAGGCTAGAACAAGTACACTGGATTCTAAGAAATGTCTTCCAGGCTTTTCAAGTGTCACTGTCTGGTTCTGGATCAGGCCTGTACCCTTTGCTTGAAGCACAAAGACACACACAGGGCTTTAGCCTCTGTCGTGGATGCAGCCTGGCCCGTGCACACAATGTAGAGATTGCTTATTGTCCACATGTTGTCTTCTGCTTTCGCTTCAAACTCACTATGTAGACCTAGCCACCCTGGAATTCACAGAGATCCTCCTGCCTCTGCCTTTCAAGTGCTAGGATTAAATGTGTGTGTCACCGTTTCTGGCCTGTCCACCTGTTTTAGATATTAGACTGCTTGTTCACTTGTTTGTCTTTGTCAACTTGATATAAGCTCAGGCCATCAGGGATGAGAGAACCTCAGTTGAGAAATTGCTTCCATCACACTAGCCTGTGGGCAAGTCTGTAGGATATTTTCTTGATGAAACTACTGATGAGGGTAGGCTCAGCCCACCGAGAGCACACCACCTCTGGACAGGGGAGCCTGAGGTGTCTAAGAAAGCAAAATGAGCAAGCCATGGGGAACAATCAAGCAAGTGGCACTCCTGTGTGTCCTCAGCTTAAGTTCCTGACCCCAGGTTCCTATCTTGAGTTTCTGCCTTGACTTCCCCTCATGGCAGGCTGTAAGCTATGAAATGAAATAAACCCTTTCCTGCCCAACTTACTTTTAGCAATAATAGATATTAAATTAGAGCAGGCACTTCACCTGAAAACATGGCCTGGATTAGGATGATGATGCCTGAGTTTTCTTCTAAGTTCTGCTAACAGCTCTAATTTGGGGTTCAAGACCTCTAACCTTGCTTTCACTACCAACCCTTTTACTGCTGAAATAGACTATGTCTGCCTCACTCCCCAGTTTACTTTGAGATCTGAGGAAAAAAATGAGGGTGGGGTAGGTAGAAAGATGGCTCAGAGGTTAAAAGCATTAGCTGTTCTTCCAGAGAAACAGGTTTTGATTTCTAGCACCTGCATAGCAGCTCACAGTTATTTTTAACCCAGTTCTGGGGGATCCAGTGCCCTCTTTTGGCGTCTACAGGCCCTTCCCCCACACGGTGTATAGACATATATATAGACAAAAATGCTCATGTGTGTACAATAAAAATCATGTTTAGCCTCTCTCTTTTCCACCATCCTGCACCCTGCACCTGATTCAGCTTCTCGCCATGTCTTCTCATAAGACTTTCAGAGTCAAGCGATTCTTGGCCAAGAAACAAAAGCAAAACCATCCTATTCCTCAGTGGATTCCATGAAAACTGATAACAAAATCAGTTACAACTCCAAGAGAAGACACTGGAGGAGAAGGAAGCTGAATCCATAAGGATTCACACAATAGCAAGACTGGGGGTTTATACTGAATCATGGTCATCGATCAATCCTACTAGATGGAGTTCAACATTTAACCTGGAGACTTGCTCATGTCTAAATGGGGGTGTGGTTTGTCCGTAATAAAAGTTAGACTTTAAAAATATTTTAAAGTATATATAATATATATATATATATATATATATAATATATATATTTCAGAGTCAAGCGATTCTTGGCCAAGAAACAAAAGCAAAACCATCCTATTCCTCAGTGGATTCCATGAAAACTGGTAACAAAATCAGTTACAACTCCAAGAGAAGACACTGGAGGAGAAGGAAGCTGAATCCATAAGGATTCACACAATAGCAAGACTGGGGTTTATACTGAATCATGGTCATCGATCAATCCTACCAGATGGAGTTCAACATTTTTAACCTGGAGACTTGCTCATGTCTAAATTGGGGGTGTGGTTTGTCCAGTAATAAAAGTTAGAACCTTTAAAAAATATTTTTAAAGTATATATATATATATATATATATATATATATATATATATATATGTCAGAGTTAAAAAGTGTCATGGATATGAAAGGCAATGTTTATTCTGTCCACGTGGGACATGAATTGTTACTCTAGCCTTGCATTATAAGCTGGATGGTTCAGGTGAATTTGTCCAGAAAGGAAGGAAATAGAAGATGAATTAAGAGGATTTGGCAAGAAGAATGGAAGTACCAAATAGTGTTACCCATTTCCCTGTGTGCTAACTTGGAACAGTTCTTAATACAAGAGAATCACTTTGTACCCAGAATGCTTTTCCTCCAGCATGAGAAGGCGGTTGAATCCTGAGGCCTGAGTGGAGTGGCTTCTCACTTATGCTTGACACTAGTCAGCTCCCTCTTCCAGCTGTGGCCCCTCAGTGGCTCACAGGGTCCATCCTGCTTCTGGGAAAGTTCTAAAAAGCAAATCCTAGGGACACCATTCAGTTCTGCTACTGTGGCCAGTGGCATTGAGCCCAAGGTTGCAACTTGAGCAATGAATGACTTCCTGCTCCTAAGGTCATGCAGCAAGTTGTGCAACCCCAGGAAGTCGCCAGAGAGGTGTTGTGTTCCCCTGCTCCATCCGAGAGCCGGAGTGTTGAAGGACTCAATTGGTTGTTTGGTTGGTTTTTTTTTTTTTTTTTTTTAATTTTATTTTTATTGCACCTTCTAGGCTCCAGACTCACTGGAGACATCCTGACACATAATGCCTTATCCAGCACAATGCGATGCCCTTTACCTAGCCTTACGAAGGTGCTGCCTTCCCTCCAGAACAAACAACGGAAATGCATCAGGAGGGCTCAGCTGCAGACAGAATGCACCTCGAAGCAGGAGCCACTTGGGGATTCCTCAGATGAAAGCAATTTCAATGAACATTGTGTTTCGAAGCTTGCTTCCTCTCACCCTGCGAGGACCACAGAAGGAACATCCCACTTGTGGCTGCTGACACAAAGGAATGCTGGGGCTGAGAGATCTTATCCGACCTTCCTGTGCCTCAGCAACAGAGCTCCGGTTGTGTCTTATAAGAATGCCTCATTGTTTCTTGGGGACTACTGGCTCCTTTGGGTGGGATCTGAGGGCATCTCTGGAGTTGGAGGTAGTAGGTGGTACTGGGAGGTCAGCCAGCTACAGGCCTTGCCTAGTCGGCTCCATGGAAGCCGAAAAGAGGGGACACTTGGTGCGACTTTCCTGGTGGTGATCGATGTATCAATTTAAACACGACCTGTTTACTTACTAGTGTCTTCAGTTATACAGGGAGAAAGAAACAGGAGTGATATCCAGGGTAACTTTGTTGGCAGAAAGTGTTCTTTGTTTTTTTTTAACCGCCCCCTCCCCACAGCTGTTTGATTTGCTGTTGATAATTGACAAAACTGAGAAACCTCAGAAAGTGTTTTGAAAATAGAAATGTAAGAATTGAAACTCGTATCTGGA
This sequence comes from Mastomys natalensis, assembly GCA_021653895.1. NCBI lineage: Eukaryota > Metazoa > Chordata > Mammalia > Rodentia > Muridae > Mastomys > Mastomys natalensis. The sequence goes on along the minus strand of JAJTUV010000928.1, from coordinate 121,453 downwards.
GGGTTTAGTGCCTGTTTGTGAGTAAATTTAGCTTGCATGACATAACCTTAAAAAATGCGTATTTGTCCAATGAGGATAAACTTCCAGTTTTAAATCACTGCAATTATAATGAAGATTATAAATTAATAGCATTGGGCTAGTGAAAGTGGGCTAATCTTAGATAATGCCTCCTTTTCTCGGAAAGTTAATTGTTGCCTTTCAGTAAGGAAACCGCGATAGTTACGTGCTTGGCTACCTGGAGAGCAGGAGCTCATTCTCTTCCTTTATTTCTCCCTGTTCTTCGGGACCTGCTGGCACTTGTGACACACAAGAATCCTGTAACTGTCAGTAACAGCATATAGCAGGGAGTAAGGATGACCACGATCTCTCTACAAAAGGAAAGATCACTTGTCTGCCTGTAACTTTGTCCAGGGTTCACAGGATAACAACATCACCAAACACCTTCTTTGTTCTGAACATACTTACTGAAGTTTCCACTTATTGCCATTAGTTATGAATATATTTACCTCCCCTTAGTGAGCTATGGGCAGTTCAAAAGGAGAATTCTATTTACATTCATCTTTCTATTTCCAGTGTCTAAAAAATATCTTGTCATATAGCTAATGATTGGCTGGGTGATTGGATGCCTGTGTTATAGCTCTACATAGTAGTCAATGGAGATTCATGTATCTAGTGACTGGCTGGGTGGTTGGATGCCTGTGTTATAGCATCTAACATAGTAAGCAGAGGGAATTTGACTCAGGCGCTCTATGTCATTCTTGGCATAACTGCACATGTAAATCATTGGTGCTTTTGTTGGTCTACCTTTAGATGCACAGAATCCAGAGATTCTCAATATCACATTGTTCAGCTCCTTTAGTTACAGCTGAGATGAGATACCTGAAAATCACATTTATTTATAGTCACATATCTAAGAAACATGCCACAGCCTTTTGTTAAAAATTTAGATCTTTGATTGGCAGTCGAATGTCCCCTGCATTATGTTGCGTTCTCTGACTCTCACTGTTGAAGACCCAAAAGTACTCTGTGGAACAGCTGATCTAGGCAATGTGTGATCAATCCAGACCAGAGAGAAACCAGTGAAAGCATGGGCTTGGGCCTCCAGCATTTGCATGCTCATGCTGTAAAGAAAACTAACAAGAATGTTATTCAGGCTGGTGCCATTCAGTGTCTCCCTCAGATATCCTACTCAGAACTTACTGGCTGAAGGCTGGGTCCTTGGGTTGCCAAGTAAATACACTTTATACTATATTGATCATACTTCAATAAAGTTTTGCTCTATAAAGACTAGATTTCAGGTCTGAAGAGGTTTGTTACTTGGTAAGAACACTGATGGCTCTTTCAGAGAACCCAGAACCTACATGATAGCTTACAACTATGTTACTCTAGTCCCAGGGAATCCAATTCTCTCTTCTGGCCCCTGAGGCACCAGACACATATATGGTACATAGACATACAAGCAGACAGGACCTTAAACACATAAAATTATTATGCATATATGGATGGCAATAATAAAAAGTAATGAGTTTAGGAAGGAATCAGGAGGAGGCATGAAAATTAAAGGGAAAGAATATGGTGAGGGTTGGAGGGAAAAAGAAAGGGAAGAAATGATAGAAAAGAATATAATATTCTAAAATTAAAACCCATCATGTTTCAATAAAGGAAGCAAAAAATGGTAGAACATGAGTGCATGTACTTGTGTGTGTGTGTGTGTGTGTGTGTGTGTGTGTGTATGTATGCATGTCTATTGTGTAGGTCCAAGGATTTGACCTTCTAAAATTATGGGGTATAGTGAACCATCTCTGTGAGGGTATTATTCTCACATCTGATGTTGGAAATTAAAGTCTATGGGCATATTTTGTGTAAAAGAAAATGAATATAAAGAAGGAAAGACTGGCAGAACATCAGATACAGTTGGAACTCATAAAGGCAAACAAAAATTTTTTGTCATTTCCCCTTAGTAATTTTTATATTGGCTATATGGTGTTCTATAGGAGCAGGACCCTACCACACACACACACACACACACACACACTGGAATGCACACATGTAGTGCACATGTATACACACAGGCAAGGGAATGCACACACATGCACATGTGTACACATACTCATACTCACATACATACATACACACACACACACACACACACACACACACACACACACACACACGTGGTGGAGAGTTCTATAAGTTTACAGAGGATTATCCAGAGGACAGTAGGTTGTGGCAGGCCTAGCTTCTACCTTATGCAAGAGATAAGCAAGTAATGAAAGGTAGCATTCTGAGCTCTAAAGTAACTGCCACTTGTTTCTGCCTCCAGCTCTTGCCCAAGACTCACACTTGTGGCCCACCTACCCAGAAACACACAGGAAAGAGAGTTCTGGAAAACATAATTCATCCTAATCATGTTTGCTCACTAAACAGCTGTACTTGCCAGTTTGAACTCTCCTACCTCTCCTGTGTCACATTCAATTTCCACATTAAGGTCATGCAGCTGCCCCCTCCCACCACGATATGTCTCCCAAGTACAACCAAAATCACACTTACCTTAACTCCAGAAGAGACTCTAAGGTTCTTTTTCTTGACTTTGGAAGATGTTAACCTGTCACCAGCTGCTGTGCATTTTCCCTTTGGTGTCCTATACTATACATAGTAAGTTACTACACAGCACATGACAAGGAGATGAGAGAGAAGATGTACAAAGGTAAGAGATGAGACATTTGTACTTGCATAATTACAGACACATAGATAACCATAACAAAATCAAAAAGAAAGACCCATAGTTATTATTTATGTCTGCATGCTCACGTGGCCAAAGATGAACTGTTACAGTCACTTTTTCCATCTCCCTTCCAGTGAATGCTTGAGTTGGTGGTGAATCCTTGTGTAATGTGTGAACCAAATCTTTTTTCTCAAAGGATCTGGGTCATTAGCAGTTCTGCTAATTGAGTAATTGGTTTTCTATTGCCTTTAATTACAGTTAAGGGAGGACTGGAGGCAACCTATAAGACCTTTAGCTCTTGAGCACATGCTTGCCTTTACTCTCTTGTATAGAAACAGTTTCCTTAAAATCACTCCCTTTTTGTGTGTGGATTAGACATCATGAGTCAAGAAGCCAGGTGACACCCTAGCTCAATCAACTCATGTTTTGGACTGAAGCCTTCTTCTTTCTCAACCTAGTATCCCTGGTCCATGAAAGCCCATGCCTCAAGACTGCCAAGTATGAGATGTGCTCAGAAGATCACTAGTCATAATAATGAGATGTGATTTCCTGACTCCTAAATCCTACTACAGGAGAAAATAGAACTATGAATTACATGCTGACTTAGATCAAACTTTGCATCTTAAAGAACAGTAAGCGGGCCTTCAAAAGAATATTTTATCAATCTATCAAGCTAATGAAGACCACAATAAGATCAATAGCTGGCATGAATCCATTTCTGTACCCCATTTGCCATGAAAGCAGTCCCGATCACAAGTGATACTGTGTGGAAATCCATTATGTATCTGGTTTGGGGGCCAGGGTGGGGTTAGCAGAACTACTATGGGTGTGGGGGTCAAATGCGTATTCATGGTGAGTCTCTATTCTAGCAAGAGAAAACACGTGCTTCTTCCATGAGGAAAACGATCTGGTATAAATTAATCTGCTAATAGATGTCTAGCTAGGAGCTGGGTATGGTGCCAAGTCAAGGGCTTGTTGTTGGCTATTTGAAGACTAGGAACACAGCAGGAAGTAAAGCTAGATAGACCATGGTGCGTAGAGGTCTGTGCTGCTGTGACCATGTTTGACCGCCACCCTTTGCACCACTGCCATTGTCGTGATTGACAGGAGTTGCTGGGGGGAAAGCTGATGGAGAAACACAATGGCTAACTGTATCCATTTGATGGCTAACTGCATCCACTTGGTAGTTAAAACCCTCCTTCATTGAGAATTTTCACAAAACACTAATATTTAAGCCAATTCCAGCTCATGTGGAACACAAATATAGAAATAGCCAAGCTACCTCTCTGTCAGATTTCCTTTTCTGTAGTTTTAAAATCATGTTCCTTCTAATCCCTGGAACACGAGTTGCTCTATATTTATGCTTTTGTACACTAGTATATTCCTTTCTAGCAAAAGGAATAACCTATATTCCACCTAAAGTTTCTCCCCCATCACTGACATCCAGGCCCAACAGAGAGTGGGTGTTTGTACGTGCTTTAGTTTTAGCTGTCTAGTTTTGAGTGATATCTGTAACCTGGTGTTGGATTTCTCATTCCTCTTTCATTTAAGCTCTCCCATGAGGTTCACTGGCATAAGTTGAGGGAAGAGCAATACAAGTAGGACCTCTGTGTGTGTGTTCGTGCATGCATGCATGCATGTGTGCATGTGTGTGTGTGTGTGTGTGTGTGTATGTACTTGTTCATTCAACATATTATTGCCTTCCCACACGCTCAATATCAAGTCCATGTATGCCACTTGCTCGTAATCTCTAAGCGCTACAATGAATACTGAGCTTTGTAGACAGAAAACACTAGGGGGGTAGCTCAGGTCACACTGGGACTTGATGATCCATTGCTAACAGCTCAGTCTCAACTGGACCCCAGTAGCAAGACAAAAAGATACCTCACAATAGAGCCATCAGCATCAAGTTGCTCCAAAACTGGCAGTGTAAGATCCTCTGCATCTTCTTGATCATCAGCTCCAAAGCCTGCCTAGTAGGCCTTGATACAGGATGCACATCAAGCCTCAGGTACCTCAGCGTGGTCAAACCCTTAGATACCTCTGCAATTAACTTCCTACCCTTTGTCATGCAAATCTCTTACCAGCTTTTATTTTTTCATAGCAAAGGTTATTGTGTACTCATCAGAGAAAGAACCAAGGAGATGAAGAGGAAGGAAAGGGGAGATGGGTCAGCTTCAAGCCAAGGACCTGCCTCCCAGTGGGAGGCCAGCCAGCAGAAGAGTATGAGGGAGCTATGTGTATTAGTGGTTCACGTCTCCCTCCCTTCCCTCATTAAAACCTTTCTTGATAGCTCACCCTACTCAGAAACGTCCAGGAATTGTTGGAAATGTAGTTCAGCCTAAGTACCCACACACAACGTTGGGTAGACTATTTGAGGATAGAAACCTGTTTGAGATAAAGGAAAGCAGCTGATATGCCCAGGAAGTCTCATCTATTTTCCTCAAGAACCTGTCTGAGAAATTTTTTCCTCTTACCTACAAAGCATTGATTCTATAGTGTGTGTGTGTTTTCCACACATTATCAAAAGAGATGTTTTTAGAAACATATTACTTCTTAATAAATAAATATTTAACAGTATGGAAATATATTCGCAGTAGGAGTTATTATTTATCAACCACTTTCCTAGTGAGATTAAATTTTGTTTAGCTTTAAGATTTTTCTTTTTTTTTTTTTTTTATAATGTTCAAAGAATTTGAATTTGCTTTTAAGTGTAAAAATGTGCTGCAGGCAGAAGGCAGTGTGAACCGCTCTTGCATGATAATGAAAGAGAACTCAAGACTTGGTCTCCAGCTTGCCTTCCATACTGCTCTGAGGCAAAGGACTGCAGAGCTTTCAGAATCCACCATCCTGGACTGCAGAGTAGTCCTTTCCTATGCAAAGCAGCCCCCTTCTTCATGCGGTCAGAAACATCTTCCTTTTGTTTCTTGTCCATCCTCTCAGAGAAGACTGACAACCACTGATAGCCTCTTTATTCATGAATTTCCTTAGAAAATGGTAAGATCAAGTTTCTAAGAAGACTCACGTGAAGGTATGAAGGTTCGTGCCAAGCTGTAGGGGGATCAGAAGAGAGTTCACCATGGAGGACAGCTACCAGGAAAGCAGATATGCCTGAGACTGACGGGAGGATGGTGCTCAGATTAGCCCTTCCTATCTCAGACCAACACATGATTTCCCGATGAAGACATTTGTCCACCCAACAGTACTAGTGTTTCTAACAATTCCCACCACAGAATAACAGCTGTCAACACCTGCCCAGATATAGAAGCTGGGAGAGACTGCAAGCAGGAAAGAGGCTTCAATACAGAAACAACTTTGTCTTCTTAGGGACAAAAAATTGCTCCTATCCTTTGGTTTGCTGACTACGTATCATCTTTGACAAGGAATTAACTATGTGACTTCTAATGAATATAGTCGCTTGATTGAGGAAGCAAGGAGACATGTGACTCTTAAGACAACGGGTTCTATGCCAAAAGGACTCTGGTGTTTTTTCATTATTAGGGTGTTTGAAGTTTAAAATTTCAAATGAGGTGGGTGCGTAGAATCAGTGGATGTTAAGATTATAATAGACAAAGACCTGAATGACTGGAAAAAGGAGGGAGGGGCATAGGAGAATGGAAAATGTTAGGGGACTTTTCCACCCATGGACAGCATACATCATCATGTAAACAAAGCTTTTGGACTAAGACTATATATTTTATATATATATTTAAAAAGTGATAAAAAAGATTTACTAAGGCCTAGGAGGGGTAAACAATGGTTCTTTTTTATAATCCTCCAAAATTCAGTCGTATATGCAGTCGGAGGGAAAAGCCTTTTGTTTTTACCTGTTTCCAAAATGTGAGTTTCCTTCCTGGGACCCACAAACTTTGAGCTGCTGTCAGAAGCCAGAGAGCTGTGTCCTGCCATCCGCCCTTGTCCTGACTGAGTCCCTCTCTCGTTGTTAACCAGTCGGCTCTGACAGGAGACACTTGGCTCAGCTCATCAGAGAGAAGCCAACTATCAGGCAGGTTCTGGGTGTTGTTCAGCAGCAGCCTTCAGTGAGCTGCTCTCCACAGTGGTCTGTACCAGAGTGCGGTGACAAGGATTTCCTGACCACATGTCTTTGCCACAAGTGTCTCCCTCCCTTCTTCCTCCACTGATTGTTAGAACCACTTAAAAGCAAAGCACCCAAAATCCCTAGCATCTTTAGATGCTTGAGCTCACCGTGTTCAGATGCGATTGCTAAGCTCTTGTTGTATAAAATTTAGCACTTAAAGAAAAGTCCACAAGTAGTTTTGTTGTTGTGTGTTTAATTCAGCCTGTGGTTAATAGAACGGGTTGCTGCTTTAAAAATGTTATACCTCTCCTCCTCCTCTTCTCCCCCCCCCCTCCTTTCTCTGACTTTCCTACTGCTAGGCCTGGGAACACCATGAAGCTCACTGTGGTCATGTGCTATACTGTCCTTTGGTGCTTAACAACCTTCATCGAGCTGTCACAAAAGGATGAGCTCATCGGGTCCTCGGATAACCCTGGGATGTGGGTATGGTTGCTGGATTCTTTATCGACAGTTCCCATATGAAGAAAGGAGAGTAAATAAATTATATAACACAGCCAAGGTCCCTGGGTTGCCGTGGTGCAACTGGATTCCAACAGAAGCATTCAACTGTCCGACTGGTCCCCTGGTTTGTTTACTTTTCCACCTTTGTAGGTCGTGCTGATCCAACCCTGTTCAGGAAGGTTAAGTGCCTCCTCATTTGAATTCAGCGTTCTCATGGTAAAGGTTAGCAAGATTGTAGCCACAGTTCTCTGGTCTCAGTACCTACACAGCAAGATTGTAGCCACAGTTCTCTGGTCTCAGTACCTACATGCATTTGTGAGGTGACAAATTGTTCTGTTTCTATATTCTGTTTTCATACTGGTTTATTATTGTTTTTCCTAGCAGGGATTTTCTATTTAAAAGTCATTATGGGAGCAATTTCTTCTATCTCATTATTTTTTCTCTTCTGTGTTTTCCCTTCCATTGTCTTTCTTCACACACCTATCTGCTTTCCTTTTCTCTCTGCCTCTCCCTTTTCCAGCTTCATGTGTGTGTGTGTATAGTGTGTATGTGTCTGAGAGTATGTGTGTGTGTGTATGTCTTGTGTTTTTTTACGTGAGTGTGTGTGAGTGTGTGGTGTAAGTTTGTGAGTGTGTGATTGAGTGTGTTGTGAGTGTGTATGTGTGTGAGAGTGTGAGTATGTGTGAGTGTGTGTGTGTGTTGCCGATTGCATAGTATAATTTCTGGCTGAGATACAAGGGCTGAAACTATATAATTTCACAGGCTCTCTGTTATTTTGTCAGTGAATTTTTTTTAATAATAATTTTCTACATGAGTAAAGAGTGGAGAATATTTACACTTGTCAAAGAACACATATGGTAAAAAACAAAATTGAAGACAATGTAATCTGTAGATTTCTTCTATGGGCAGTGCCATTTGTTCCTTGTCTTCTGAAATGAAAGAATTCCATGGAAGAACACAGGCAGTTTAAGCACAGGTTGGTTTAGCAAAGCAAAGAGGGGATAGAGTGGGCTGTTCCAAAGGGGCTTAGAAGCCTGGTAGGTTCTGCACTACTGATTTAAGAGGAGCTTATAAATATTTATGGATGGATGACATATTCACGAAGGTGAAGCGACCCTTCTCCTTCCCAAGTTAGGGTAGACTAGATCTCTTTTCTAGGGTATTTCTTTCATAATTCTCTTTAGATATCTATGGGAGGTGGTGGATGTGGGTCGGGGTTTCAAAGACATGTAGAAGTGATTTCATAATATAGTCTGTCACGAAATGTCTCATATTGATGGTGTTTGTCAACAAGTCATATATGGTAGGTTGTTCGCTTTTTTCCCGCAAAACCAACAATAATAAGAGAGAGAAGAGATAGGGGGCCATTGTAGTGTTGTTTCTCTTTTTATGCTTGTCAAGTTGAGTGACAGAGGTGAGGGGGTAGTTAGATAGCAGCTGAGTTTACTAACATCTTTCTGCACCCTAAAATCCATGGGCCATGTGATCTGAGTGCAGCTACATAACCCAATCATTTCTACTTCTGTACTTTTATCATCAACAAAGTTATACAACCTATATTTTCAATAAATTTTAGCTGCAGGTTTCATTTCACATTCTTAAAATCATTATTAAAGCATCAGTCTGCTGAAATGATTGCACAAGCCTAAAGTGATGCTTCTGGAAGGAGAACTGAAGCTTCCCTCCAGAAGCCAACAGGTTTTTCAAGGAAGCGTGGAGTGGGAAAGGCATCTATCTGGTTTTCTTATACTTTAATATGAAAATGAGTTTTCTGGGGAGTGCTGTTGACTACCTATTAGAAAATGCACGGCAACATGTACAACCAATGGAGCTGATTGCTTTACAGAAATGCTTTTAAAAATGAGGGGTTGCTTTTTTTTTGCAACTCTGGGGTGGTTTTTTTGTTGTTTTGGTTTGTTGGTTGGTTGGTTGGTTGGTTTTTTGTTTGGTTTTGGTTGTGGGTTTTGGTTTTTGAGTTTGGGGTTTTTTTGTTTGTTTGTTTTTTGTTTTTGTTTGTTTGTTTGTTTGCAACTCAGGCTGTTGTCGAAGGGAGGCAAGCATACAGTTATTCTTCAGAACTGTGTCCTAGCTGTGAAGTAAACAACAGAAAGGAAAAGCTCACAGAAATGCCTGAGAATCGAATTCTCCTCTGCTCTGAGTTCCTTTTGGGCAGTAATGGATGGAATGGCTGTCTATACTCCTGCAAATCATGTTTGTTTAGAAAGACTTTAAACGTTATGTTTCTCCCTTCAGGCTGAATACCAAAGTGCCACTGTGCTATAGCAGAGTCTTCAAGCTTTCCTGGATGGATAAGCAAAAGCATCGGGCCACAGGAACTGAGAAATGTTCTCTAGAGTCACTTTGATGACAATTTTATTTATGAACCTGGTCATTTCATACACCCAAGTGCCAAAGCTAACAATGATGAATAACAGAATTACCACTGTCAAGCTCACTTTATGTCCAGTAGGACCGGGTTTAAAAAAAAAGCAAGGACCATGCTGTCCAGAGCTTGAGCTGTACACAGAAGTTCTGTGAAGGGTCTTGCTCAACTGTCTTGAACGGAATCCTGGGGCCATTAGGGGTGCCCTTGAGGGTTGTAGCTAGTAGACAGGGTGAGGGACAGTGCGTCTAGGACAGAACTGAAACTCTGCTCACAAGCTGAAACTGGTGGTTTGTAAAAACAAACTTCTGAAAAGAATGCAGATGAATGTCACGGCAAGTCAAACTGAACTTGATGTGATACAATGAACCCTACACTCCTAAAAGAACAAGGAGTTCCAAGGCAAGACATGCCAGGCTTTGAAAAGCCCACAAACAGAGAGCAGGACATTTGTAACCGATATTTCCTTTCCTGAATTGCTTGTTTATCTGTTTCAGTATTAATTTGAGTGTATATTCTTTGAAATAAAGAAATTATCTCCAAGTTAGAAAAAAAGAAGAGTGACCATCAAGACTACAAATGCACGTACATAGTGGACTGTTCTAAACCATAACTTGGGTAGATCTCAAAAACAGCCTGGAGCACAAACTTAGGTCACAGACACAGGTATACAGTTTCACCTGTATAATGAAAGCAGGTGATGGTAAAAAAGCCCATTTTCAGGACCCATGCATAGGGTATACCCACGAGGAAACAATCTATTATGAAGATAGAAAACCAGGTTTGCTCTCTTCTAGCAAGCTGGAGTAGAGGAAGACGGGAAGTGTGTTTATGCAGTGTCAGAAAACATCACAAGTACTGATGGCATCATAGCTACTCTGGTAGAGAGTGTACAAGCATACACCCTTATATGACTCTTTAAATTGAATATATGACTCTTTAATTTGAATTAAGTGCATGGTTTGTGATTTGAATTGTTTTAAAATGAAAGAATCAATTTCTATGATTTCCTTTCATTTCTTGAAATTTGAGCACACTTCCTCTCATGGGGGAAGGGCTTTCACCAGAGGCAAGAATGAAGACACTAAAGGGGCAGATATGCAGGCAAGACTACCATAGGGCAACTACATAAGAGAAAGTAAAACTCAGGGGAAAGTCCTTGGATGAATGACTTGTCAGCATCTGTGTATGCAGCCCAACAGTCAAGGCAGTTTACCATCTGAACCCAATCCTGCTCAGCACATCTGGCCGATCTTCCCCACAAGGCCCTTCCTTATCACCTATGACTCCCTTGTGACCTTTTATTTCCTACCTTTGTGCTGTGGTTATCTGCTTCCTCTAACCTGTACTTCCCAAGCTCTCTCTGATCAACCACCACAGTTCGACCTCTTCTGAGAAGCCACCATGATAACCTCAATCCGAAATGTCCTGGCCCTTTCCTGTACTCAACAACAGCCCCCTTCTGGAATCAATTAACCTGTGCTCTTGATTACACTCACATCTTTGCCACCAAGATCTCCTTCCTCCTAAGTGCAGAGCTTGACAATATTTCTTGTCTTCCCTGGCAGGTAAATGATTACAGTATCCCCAGAAGAGGCACACGATTTCTCAAAGCCTGGCTCCACCTCCCCCCACCCCCCACTCCCCAACATGCTCTTTCTTCTCTAATCTGTAGCTGGCTTGCCAAGGGCCTGATTCCAAAGCCTTCAGAGAATGCAGTGGTATCAAGGGTCAGCAGACTTTCCTGTAAAAGGCTAGGTAAAAAAATTTTTTTTTAGAATTTATATACTAACTATAGACATCTCTCTCTTCCTCTTCCTTTTTTCTTCCTGTTAAAAACTTATATATATTTTAAATTCTTTGTTCCTAGAATCTATCTATATCTAGCCTGTGGTCTGTATGGGTTGGCTGACCCCTACCATGAAAGGAAATACCTTGACTCTCAAAATGGTATGTGGAACAGGGTCTCCCCACTTCCCCTGCTTCTCCCTAACACTTCCTTTCTCTACATTCTCTGCTGGGTTATGGAAGTTGGACTTTTCCCATGTGTTTTCTTCAACCTACAGTTGTGAGACTCTATGTTCATTAGCAGTAAGGCCATAAGTAAGTATTGTGAGCTAAAAACTGGAGGAGATTCATGTACCCTGATTACTCTTCTCTCCCAGCTTGCTCATATTACCTAATTATCCTCTGCTTCTCTACTTTGCCCGGTCCTCAGCTAGAGAGCATCACGCTCCAACCAATCATCCTAGCCAGAGCAGTCTGTTTTAGGGTCATAACTTCAGAATCCAACAGAAGGCTTCCCAGGGGGATGGAGAATCAAGGGACGACCTTGGAAAAGTGATAAGGGAAGTGTTTCATTGAATCTGCAAAGCTTGCAGCAGCGTCAGGAGCATCTGATGTATGGAATAAGCAATGCATTGCTTAGAATCCTCAGTCTTGTGTTTTACCTTCTGAAGTTTTAAGGAAACAAAAACAACCAACCAACAACAAAACAAACAAAATCAGAAAACAAAAACATTCCATGCCTGTTACATCGCTTCCCTTGTCTCACTTCTGGCCTCTCTGAAAGCCCTTGTGGTTATGTGACTTTGGTAGCCTGTCAGTGGGAAGAGGAATGGGGTATGGAAGAAATACGTCATCATGGCTCACTCAGCATCTAGACCCAGCCGGCCAGAGGACAGCGCACTGCCCTCCTACGAAGGGAATTCAGTTTCACCTGCACCTGCCTGTCCTTTCCCTTTAAAATGGCAGATTGCATTTGTTTTGGTGACTTTCCCTTCTTAAGATAATTGATGTTTGTTTTGTTCCTTGAAACTGCAGACTTCCTCAAGATCAAGCTGTTTTCTTTCTGAAACATACTCTGTCTTCAGTTACTTACCTATGAGGCTTGAGAGGCACAAAACAAACACCGACACAGAGAGAACACCATCCTTCTTGGACCTGTTCTTAAAAGACACTTCCAGAATCAAAGCACAGGTCACTTTCTGAATGGGATACAAAGGGCGACATTCTGCAGCAGAATAGCAAGGTCACAGTTTATGGTATGCTTTATAAATAATGAGTGAAGGGAAACTCAGATTCACAACTTCTATCTTCACTGCCAATGATAAATATCTAGATACTGAAGTACTAATCACATTGTTTTATTAAACTGTGTACACGCAATTGTACTGCACACATCACGCTCTACAAATGCATCCATCTTTTTCTTTCTCTTCTGTGTGTGTGTGAGTGTGTGTGTCTGTGCGTGTGATATGTATGTGTGTTTGTATGTGGGTGGGTGCTCGTGCGTGCAGATGCATATGCATGTGTACACATGTGTGTAGAGGCCTGAGGTAATCATTAGGAATCTTTCTCTCAGTTCTTCTACCTTATTCTTTGTAGCAGGGCACTTAATCAAACCCAGAGCTCACCAATTATACTAATCTCAGTGGCCAGCTTGCTCTGTGGATACAGTCTCTACATAACCAGGCTGAAATATGACTTACCCTGCCACTCTAGCATTACATGAATTCTGGAGATCCATCATTCTGGGGTCTGAATCCAGGCCTTCTTGCTTGTATGACAAGTGCTTTTCCATAGCTGGCTGAGAAAAACCTGCTTTATGTTTTGGATGGGTAAACCTACTTTTCCCAAAAATACTATTCATTTTACATCCTGATGAAAAAGCCTTAGATTACAGCTCAATTCTTGGCAATTACAATGTATTATGAATTTGTTTGTGTATGAGCTTTGATTCTACCAAATTTTACAATTTGATAAGCTGATGTCAATAAAATACTCAGAGCTTCTGTATTAACTTATCCAGTTACTTGGTCCCCTGAGAAACTGTCCTTGTGGGCCCTTGAGGAGCAACAAATTCACACTTGCATAAAAGTCAATGTTTCTAGATGTCCTGAGATATTGTCTTCAGGAGCTGCATCCTTTATGGTAGTATCCTATGGGATAGGCCACTTGGTGTTCCTCACCTGAATCTGAAGGTTTCCAGGACCCACAAATGGGAGTCAGAAGCAGGGAAAGTATGAATCTGATGGAAGCCATCCCACAAATAAGCATCTATGTAGTTTGTCCAAGGTTAGTACACACTGACCTCAAGAGATTGATTAGAGTTTGTTGTGTGCCCAATCTTCTACCATTCATTTAATTCAATTACTTGAAATATAATTTAATAGACAAGACTAGCTCTTCCCTAAGTTTTCTGATGTGTTTATTTCAGAGAAAGGTTTCTGCTTATGAAACTGATTGATCAGGATGTGTAACCTGATGTTGCCCACGTCCCTCCCCAATAGAAGAAGCACACTTCAGGCTTTGAATATCTCAAGAAAAACCTGGGCTCTTGTTCACTTTTGAGAGAATCCACAGAAAGCTCCTATGGAGAAACCATCCTCCTCAGCAGTTTCTTATTCGAAACTTGGGTCAGTCCCGGGTCATTCTGGGAGCTGTGTGCATTTGTTCTTTTTCCGAATCACAGATTCTGACACATTATTTTGCAAGTTCTTGATCTTTTTACCCTAAAGACTGACATACATTTGGGAATCTGAAAATAGGGAATTGTTTTTAAGGTGTCTTATTTTTAAGATGACTCTTCCAGGAGCACTAAAAATGCAGACCTGAGCCTAATGTTCAAAAGGTGAAAGAGCCTTGAGACCTTTATGAGCTTTCATTTTGTCACCAGTGTTTGTGTTTCCCAGAGACAATCACTCTGATGCCACCATCTTGTAATATAAGTTCCAGAGAATTTATTAAGAGAAGACTCTTTGGTAACTCTAACTTCTATGACATCAACCATATTTCATCAAAAGGCTATTTTCTCCATCACTTATGGTCCATTTTAAAAATAAACTGAAGGGCAATTGTCTTGTAAATGATCTTTGTGTCCTTCATGATCTCATATGATCTAAACAGTCACGGGCAGGAATTCTTATTTTTTCTGTTTTCTATGTTTCTTTCAGCAATAACTTGTTTTATATTCGAGTACCTGCTAAATTATGAACATTGCCTCATAATCCATAAAACAATGTTTTATGACACCTGGAAGCAAAATGAATGGAAGCAAAAAATGAGTATTTATTTCATAGCATGAAGAGTCCCACGTCTTGGCATGTTTTCTCATATACCTATAACTTTGTAGAAAATAATCTGCCAGAAGTTAGACATTTCTTTGTAAAGCCATACATAAATGCAATCGAGAAACATAACCCTTTTGTGCTAAATGGGTGTGGTGACACACACCTCTAACCCCAGCATTCAAAATGCAGAAAAATGAGCTTGAGTTTTGCTTGGACCACTCTCATCCATCCTTGTATCCCATCTTGGGATCTCAGTGTATAGACCACCCTAGAATGACCTTTCAGGGTACCCAAGTGCATCCCCTGTGAAATAATTCTACGTGCAGCACTCTTACTGCATGACATTCCTGGCCTTGGGTTGTTTAGAAACACTCTTTGCATTGGGAAGTGTAAGCTGTCTCCTAGCTGTGTGATAATTTAGCACCAGAATGGTTGTGGGACAAATTAGGTGGTGTCTGTATCTGTAAAAGACATATTGATATTCCAGCCAAAACATAATTAATTTAAAAGTCCTCATAAGATGTGAAGTGTGAACTTAATCCCAAACACCCTGTCCTTACAAGAAAGAACTGTTTTCTGTAAGTTGTCTTCTGATGCACACATACCCATATACACACACAAATTAATTAATTCAAATTTTTAAAAGAAATAAACATTAAAATGAGGTTTTTGTAATTAAAAGCCTGTTGTACAGTAAATGGGCTACCTTTCTATTGGAATTCCTTACTTTGGCTTTAAATACTACTTCTATTGTTTTATCAGAAATGCTTGTAGGAGGGAGATTCATATATACATATATATTTATTATATACAGTTTCCATGTGTGTAAGTGTTCACATATGTGTATATGTGCACATGGAGACGGGGCATCAATGTCTAGCACCTTCCTCTACTGATCTCCACCTTACAGCTTGAGACAGGGTTTTGTCCTGAGCCCAGAACTCACTTACTCCACAAGAAGAGGAGTAAGCAGGCTCTCGGGTTCTCCCGCTGTTACAGCCCCAACACTAGGAACACAAGTGTGTATCACCATACCTCTCTTCTCACATCTGCATCTGGACACAGATTCTTATCCTGTCCTGGCATGCTCTTTAGCAGTCGGGCCTTCCCTCCCTGCCTTCATCCCCCAGTGCCCTGCAATGGCAGCATGCCTTTGGGAGCACGATGGAGATGCACTGTTGAACAGCCAACTACAGGCTTGCAGGGAAAGGTGAGAGAATTCAAGACCAGATGGGTTGGTGTGAAAATGATGGAGAGATATTGTGGGTTCTTCGTTCTGAGCCTGTATGGTAGTTGGCTTTCTGGTACTGTGACAAGAAACTCAAGAAAAACAGGTTAAACAAGGAAACATCTTTTAGTCTCCTGTGTTAAGTCAGCTCCATTGCTTCTGGGCAATGAACAATTCAGCATGAATAAACCTGAGAATATGAGGCATCCCCCAAGAATCCACTCCCCAACTAGGCCTCAACTATGTTTTTACCTCTCTTTAATAGTCCCTCAAATAATAAACTGATACGGTCAGAGCCCCCATAACCCCAGTCATTTCCCTAAAGCCCCGTAAACCCTGGTGCAGGAGCTTTTTGGATACATTTCTGAGTTAAACCAGAAAATGTGCTCAACTGAAATGCTAAGAGCCCAGAAAACACAGGACTGAAATATATTCAGTGATAAAATTTATTTTTAGCTTCGCCCCCCCCAAATGACATCACATGGAAAATCACATATAGATGTATGTGTACGTGTATATCTGTGTGCAACGTGACAGTAGCTTTTTACTAGATCCTTTGTAAAGCTGCCATAGCAAGATCAGTTTATACTGAGTGTCTTCTCATAAAATAGTTTATGTGTATTTTTATGGTTCCTGGATAACGTGACAGAAACCTGCATTGTGCTGTATTTCCTGTAGCTGTAGCTTCCTCCCTGTCTGATCTGTGCACAATCCATAGAATAAACAGAGAGAAGCAAATGGATGTGCCAAAACCAGAGTGAGCATTGCAGGGAGTCCTGCACGGGGGGCAGCCCATTTCCTGTCTCATACAGAGGAAGACCTACATCATGGCGTGTCATCTATGCTGTCTGGCTCAGTGTCTCCTAACTTCCTGGAACAAAACCAAGCTAAACAAAGCAAAAAAAATGACAATTTCTCTGCGTTTTGGAATGCTAAACTCCTATTACGGGAACACTAAATCTTTCAACCTACCGAATACTGAGCCTTCCAAGATCAACAGTGGTGTTTATGGTTTGTTTTTAAAACTTAATGTTTCCAATATGTAGCTCACATATTGTAATAATGGATTTTAATGCTATTCCCCAATTCTGCTAGGCCTTGCATCAAGAGCAAAATGTTGGCTCATGAAAATTAACCTTTGCATTTCATTTTCTGAAAATGGCTTAAACAAAATTCATTCTCCCTTAAAGAGCAACTGAGCATTAGGATGTGAGCAAATAACAGAAGAGTTGGGTAAAATAGAAACAAATGTCACTTCATAGTGTGAATTTGTCAAGCTTTCCCAAGTGTACTTGTTGGTACACTTGATTGCCTTTGTAGGAAAATGTCTCTTATGAAGGAGGGATTGTATTTTCTCAGCTCTGTCACTGGTGGCCATGTTGCTAACCTCACTGTTCAGTTTGTAGGAAATTCGGCATTATCTGTCAAGCAGACTAGACACGTATAGCTCACCACCGTGAAAGGGATGACCTTGGTTCTGGATAGATTGGGGGATTCATGGCAGGTCAGATTCAAT
The DNA here is from genome assembly GCA_021653895.1 of Mastomys natalensis. Taxonomy (NCBI): domain Eukaryota; kingdom Metazoa; phylum Chordata; class Mammalia; order Rodentia; family Muridae; genus Mastomys; species Mastomys natalensis. The sequence goes on along the minus strand of JAJTUV010000928.1, from coordinate 103,989 downwards.
GGTGTTCTTATGGGAGTGCAGAAGGAATGAATGAGGTGTCTCCAGGGCAAAGGCACAAAGGGGACTCACAGGACAGGAGGATCAAGTATATGCATGTATAAGAAAGATCTAGCAGATTGACTCTTTAATATCTATGTTTTAAATATTTCTTTAAGAAATATTTCCACAGTTTTAGGACAATAATTGAAATCATTTTATATTTGCCTCAAGCATACAAGACGCAGAGAGAATAGAAAATTCATCAACTTAGGGGAAACTGAAGAAGAGTTACCAAATCCAGAGAGTGCACCCTGCCAGCGGAAGTCAACGCAGCTGTCCAAGTCATTGGTAGCAGTGTGGCCTGCATTACTTTGTGTGTTTACTTTGCTACACCCCAGCCAGGCCCCAGGTCCAATTTATAGCACTTTGAAGAAAAATAAAAAGAAGTGCAGAATTCATTTCTATTCAGTTTCCGTTGTGGACAGATTGAGTGACAGCTGCCAGGTGTCCTCACTGTTGCAGCAGATCAAGCTACAGACCTCCTTTCAATCCTCTGATTCCTATTTTCTTCATATAAAATAAGAGTTATAAATGAAACTTCCTTTTTGACAAGGTTAAATAGGTTAGTCCTTGAACATTCTTAATAGTGCTTTGTGTATCAAACTTGGCACTATGAAAAGTGTTTGTTTTTTTTTTAAGTTGTTGTATTCAGGAAGGGTGGAGACCTTACTGTTCAGGTAGATTCTATGCTTACTTTACAGATAAGAAAAAAATTCCAAATTAGTAAAGTTCAGTAATTCCACAGTAAACTGCAAAGCTGAAGCAAGATGTTAACTGTTTAAGGCCCCAAATCAGGCTGTGCCTCTTATACTGTGATGTCATACAAACTAGGCACAGAGCAAGAAAAAATGTTCTGGAATGGCCTCTGTGCCCAGCTCAGACTCAAAGGGACCTTGGCATCTTCTTAGCTCTTCCAGCACCCTGCCAAGCATGCAACAGAGTCCCTCCTAGGTGACAGAACCCAATGAGAAGATTGAGGTACCCCTGTGAATATTAGTGCAGGCTCACATCTGGAATGCAACTATGGTTTCCTAGAGTTAATTCTCCGTCAGTTTTGAAGCACAGATGTTGGGTGGGCTCTTGCTGACTCACCCTACACATAGCACAGAACTCTGGAGGAGATTGTCTCCTATCTCATCTCCAGCCCTACGACCTTGCGCACCTTTACCACTTCAAGGTTGAATTAAGAGAGAGCTCAGGCCACACCCTTAACCAATTTAACTCTGATTGTACAGAAGGAAACTATGAAATAGTTATTTGCTAACATTCCATTGAAATAAACCATATATCAGGGGGAAGTGACAATCTTCTAAGTGTAAAAATTAAAGGCGAACAGTTTCAGATTAATTCAGCAATCCCACTCAGAAAACTTATTGGGTCTTATCCTAGCAATGTCACTCTCCAGGGAGAAGCACTATGTTCTAAATTTTAGCTTCATGCCACAGCCTGACCTATTTCTGAAATGTATACCAAGGAATCACATAGTATATATTCTTCTGTATGTAGTTTCTTTCTCAAGAAGTTTTGTTTGTGAAGTCTAGCCATGTTACTTTATGTAGTTATAGTTTGTTTTCACTGTGATATATATATATGTACATATATATGTGTGTGTGTACATACATATATGCACACAAATACGTGCACATATAGTGATAGGCTGAAGCTCTCATTTTGTTGAGTTTTATTGCAACATTGTCAGTCTACTTCATTTTAATATTGTCAGTAGCAGCTTTTGTATTTTGATGGCAGATTGTTTATAACTGAGACTGTGTGGATGGTAACATTGTTACCACTTACAACCATTGGTTAAACCACCGTTCTGTGGTGTCATACCATCTGAGCATGCTAAAGTGTCTTTCTTTATTCATTCTCCTTGTGCTGACCATTTGGATCCTTTCCAGTCTTGGTGTTATTACAAACACTGCCTCTGTAAGCATTACTGTATGGCTTAGTGTATGGAATTCCTATGACTTAAGTCTTCATTAGATTCCAATATATGACCATGCTTGGGAACTTCTGCTTTAAAGGTATAGTGTAATCCAAAGTGTTTAAAACATGTAGAAAAGAAGGAACACATGAGAAACAGAAACTGAACTTAGTGGGTTATAAATAGATATATACTATATACATATATACATATCTTCTGTATACATAACATACATACATACATACATGTAATACACAAAACCAAGAGGTATTTGGGAGGTGGGAGGGATCTGAGAGGTGTTAAGGGAAGTCCATTGAATGAAATGGACAAAGAATTAAATATATTATAGGATTTTTTTCATTAAGCTTGTTTTAATAGGTCTCAAAATTCTGTGATAGATTTTTTTAGTCAAGTTGTTTCCATTAAAAAGTACTGATTTTGAAAACTAATAACTTAAAACTGCACACACACACACACACACACACACACACACACACAAATTGTCCACAAAACATTCTTTCCTTCCAAAGGTTTTACGATGCATTGTTGTCATTAACCGTCTTTTACTATTGAACTTAAAAGGCCAATTGAGACAAACAGTTCTGAGACTGTTCTTCCACCAATGATTTAGAGAGAATTTGTTCCAGACATGAGATTGATAATGAAACTCCATTTCTTAGAACAAGTCTGTTTTGACTGTTTTTTTTATCACCTCACCTTGTGAACACTAAGTTAGAAAAATCTTTACTTATTCTAAGTCTCTTACAAAAGTACCTTTTTCCTCTAGTGCCTAGTTGTATATTTCAAGAACAGGAAATCTACTGTTTCGAGAGCACTGGGAGAACGAGGCACTTATACCCTTCATAGTGTAAACTGAGGTCTCAAGATACTTGTTGTTGGCCCTAAATAGGCATCTTGAAGAACTGTAATTGTCATCATGTATTTCCCAAACTGATTTCAAAACGGTGCCATAGCTGTCAATGACCATACCTAATAATGCCTCTCCACAGGAACTACTGTAGCGATACAAAATGACTAGAGTGAACCAGGGTTTGTTCTCCTTCTGACTTTATGGCCTTAGCTCCTAGAGAGAAGCAAATGTCTCCTCTTTAATCATCCACGTACCAATACACAGAAGCTCACATGGCTGGGTTAAGTCCACAGCTCATGAGCAAGAGATGTAAATTAATTTAGATCTAATTGGTGCTTATTTAAGACTCCATCTCATAGTTAATGCGGAGTCAGGTGTTGGTCATTTGGAAACCTACATTTCTTATATTAAGTGTTTATATAGAACCTGGAAATTGACTGGGAGTATGAGCAACCTCAGTAACCATGGCGAAGCTGACACATCTTGTCTAGGTGTTTTCCACTGATCCCAAACACACTGGCGTCTGTTATAAGCCATGGAGATAGTCTGATGGCTTCTGTGTCATGCTTGGGCTTTGGCAAGGCCTGCCTTGTTTCCTGCGGCTCTGCATGATGCTGTTTACCAAGGAAGCTCATCTGCAGGCTCCTGCCAGCATCCCGAGCCTTCACTCACAACTGAGGTCCACCTTTCCTCAGATTTTTAGAACCCACCAAGGTAACTGGGTTTTTCCACTTCCTCAAAGTGTGCTAGTGGCTATTGGCACCAGGGTCCTTGTCCTGGGCTCATTTCTCACACTTGAAGCTTTCCTTCAAATGGATTCTTGTCTTCTCTCAGCCTGCATACACTAGTATGTGTCTATAATCCCAACACTCCTATGATAAGATGGACAGTAGAGATAGGAGAATCTTCGGAGTTTGTGAACTACCTAGATTGGCATATACCACAGGGAAACCCTCTCTTACAAGGTAGAAAGCAAGACACCAATACCTAAGTGTGTCTAGCGACTTTCACATGCATGTTTTAACATGTCTATCCATGTGTTCACACACACACACACACACACACACACACATGCACAAACACATTAACTGGTTTTGTTCCTCAACCCCATGAATGATTTAGATACTAGGCTTTTTGACTACATTATCTTTATTTACAAATACAGCCCTCCAGGCTTAAAAGATAAAATATCAATTAATTAAAACAGGACCACTTAGCATATTACTCCATTTATAAGGTGGAATTGGCATAAAATGGCTCATATACTCTGCTACCTGATATTGGATATATCTAGCAGAGAATTCTACCTCAATAAGCCCTGCAGTGGGCTTTTACCATTATTTCCTGTGTGTTTATTCTGGGTAGTGCTTGCAAGAAAACTATTTTGGTTAGGGACACTGTTCTTGTCCTAGAGAGGAAGTGAGCACACTGAGCCTTGTCTCCAGCCCTTGAGCAGCTAGACAGGTCAGACAGACAGCTCTGTCAGCCAGGCTCCAGGAAGGGCTCTCCTGTCTCATGGAACAACCAAACAATTGTTACTGTTTACAATGGCCCATATGCCAAAGTATTCTTAGAACAATAAGGAAAGGGAAAGTCGGCCACCAGGCAGGAAAGAAGGCTTTCAAGGCGCAGCAAGCTCAGAGAATGTTCATGCCCTTTAAATGTAAACAGCTGGCTGCAGTACTTATCTAAATGACAATGTACCGGTGCTTGCCATGTGCTGGACACTTGACATACCCATTGTCCCTGATCCCATAACCATTTCACCAGATCAGCATGATCCCAATCTAATCTGTGAAGAAACCAAGGTACAGAGAGATGCTAACAATGGAAACATGTTTCCAAGGGTGCTGAACATACTTGTCAAGTCCCAACTCATCTAAATCAGGGCCTATACATTCTTAGCTACTACTTTTAAAAATTAAAAATAAAGAAAAAGTTTACACGTCTTTGAAAATGAATCCATAATCTTGTTACTAAAAGCACAAGGCAGTATAAAGAGCACCAACAACAGTTTGAAATATGCTCTTTTTGAGTTCCTCTGAATTTCACAGAGGCATTGGGAACTTGAAGAAAGCTTGCTAAATGCTGTGTGTGACAGCCTAACAGCTTTCCTTGCCATATACATAATGGATACCCTTGGATAGCTCTCTAACTATGTAAATGACACAGAACAATCTCTTGTTCTGCTTATAGTAACTTTAAACCTTAAAGAAATGTGTGCAAAGACTCCAATTAACACTATCCAAAATAGTAATTTGCTGGGCAACTTGGGTTATTTGCTTTACAAGTGAAATGGGGCTTTAATGTTTGACTCAATGTTTCTGATAGCTGCTATAGAAAGGAGAAAATTTTTTTAACCTTGAAATAGGTTAAAAGAGAACATAATAGAAAAGGTAAAATGTCCATTGTATTGTTTGAGGGTTGTTCATATGAATACATATCAATTACTGTTCTTGTTAAACATGAGAATTCACTAGTTTTCTGGTTGTTTCCAGCTATATTAGTAAGTAATAGTCTTTTGAATTTCTTAGTTTCCCCAGGACTCAACCTGTACATACTGTATACTTAAATACACTCAGGAGCTATTTGCATGAGAATATTTGATGCTACCTATTACACTCTCAGCACGCCAATCATTTGAGATCTTCTGGTTCTTGAGTCCTGCTATAGCTGCAAGAATATCTACAAGGTAGAGGTGGTGGGACTCATGGGTCCTTAGTGAACTAGCCTGCCTCCATCTTAGGCTTTAAAACCATCTTTTAGTAAAAAAAACAAACTAGGCACATTCCTGTTAGGATTAAACTTCTGTTGCTCAAAGATTGAGCTATAACCCACCTGTAGCCTCAACTACAAATATCTCTACATTGTCTGTTCCAGGAAATGGCAACCATACCTTTATTTCCAAAGATTGTTATGACCACCCATTGTTATGACTACCTTAAGACCACCTTGCAATCATGTCTTTGTTTCAAAGAGTTGTAATGACCATCTCGCAACCCTACCTTTGTTTCAAAGATTATTGTGACTACCTTGTTATGACCACCTGTTTTTATCCTGCTTCTGTAACCCCACCTATTTTCCCTGCCAAATCCCATTTGGAAACCCCCTACCCCTGAAGTATAAAAACCTTGTCTTCCTCATGTCTAAGGCTGACCTCTCAAACACCACCTTGGGGGGAGGCAGCTTGTGTACACAAATAAAACGGCTTGCTTTGATTAATTACTTGCTTTAAGTAGTTTGGCTATAATGGTTGGGTCTGTAGTCTTTCTCCTTGAATCTTTGGACTTGACATTCCACTAGCTTTTATTTATGGTATCCTTGGGATTGAGTAAAAATCCATTTGTTCCTGCCATAGAACACAGAATTCTGAGCAAATAAAAGAGATGGAAGAGAAAGATGCCTTGATGTGAAATGAGATGGTCACAGTGTGCAGTGGACCTCAGGAGGAAGATACGTTAGAACAGGGAAAGAATGATGTGGACCAAGTTGAGCCTCCCCTTCCCATAACACACAAAATAGATGTGGGCTCCATCACTACCAATATGCTTGTCTGGAGATGACCTTTAGTATTTAGGTATTTAGGTTTAGATGAATGATATCATGAAAGTGGAGCCTTCATGATGATGAATGCTTATAAAGAGAGACAACAAAAGGCTCATTTCTCATTGTCTGCTATGTGAAGACAGAGAAAGTGGCTATCTTCATGCAAGAAGAGAGTCTTTAACAACCCCATTACCTTGGATTTTCCAGACTCCAGAACTGACAAAAGAAATGCTATAGTTTAAGGACCTACTCTATAGGATTTTATTTTCACAGCATATGTATTCTAACAGAAAAGGGGGACAGGGACAACACATTTAAAAAGAGATGGTTGTCAGAGAGGAGGTGAAGGCTTTGTCTTTGTTTTGCCTAAGGTCCACTGTGTAAAGCATCCATTTATAGTGTGCACCACACCTAACGTGGTAGCCATGCCTTGTGTTCTCTTCAGAAACCCACAGCTAATTGAGAAGTCACTCTTAGAAGTTTCTTAGGCATGGGTAGTCAAATCTTGTTCTACAGTGATGTGCTATTCATAGCTAATTGAACTTGATGCACCTCTTGTCCAAAGGTGGCTGACCATGTCTGGCCAACGGCCTGAGAAGAGGTCTGACACAAAGAGCAGTGTCCTCTGGGAATGATGGTAATGAATTGGACCAATCTTGTCCTCTCTTTTGAGACTTTGAACTAAAGTATCTACAGAAAATCAGCTAGATAGTAGGAAAAGATTACAGAGTCACAGAAAGAGGCAGAGGCAAAAGGAATATTCCAGAAGTCTGCCAGAGGACAGCCCAGGTAGTAGGTAAGGTCATGTGAAATCCTGAATCTCTTTTCTGTACTGCAGTCTTTATGGGCAGCTATGGCCTTGTGATTTCCCAATGTGAAGCTTCTCTGTGCTCTGGTTAGAATCTAATTTGTAAAAGTGGAAGTTATGTAAGAGTCTTAATATCTTTATTTCTGTATCATCCATGGGTCATGACACTCTGGGCTCATCTCTTGAGGTAGTAAATAATTTTTTCCTTTTCAACAAAGAAGGTGCACAAACTATTATATCATCTGTTTAAAACAAAAACAAAAAACAAACAAACAAACAAATAAAAAACAAAAATCTTCTAGAGAAGGGTTCCAGCTACATTAAATGGGACTTTTCTGGTGACCTTGGAATTTTCTCCTTAAGCCCCGATGATGAGAATACAAAGAGAACAAGAACCTCCAGGTTCTAAGGAAATATGTTGCCAAAAAATTGTTAGAAGTATTCAGAGAAAGTTGAAGTGAATTAGCAACCACCTTTGGATTAACCCATGAAGGTTAGTAGGAAGTAACTGTATCTCACATCTAGAGGCTCCCAAGTCAAGTCCCAGGAAACCATCAATATAGTAGCTCAACTAGCTGGTGTTCCCCTGAGAAGCAGAACAAATGGAGGATTTGTCTGTTTGCTACTTCTCATTATAATTGTTGGATTTCAGACCCAGGACAAGTGGCTGAAGTCCATATTTAACATAACAAAGTGGACCTGGCCTCCATTGTCCTAGCATCCCTCAGTCCCTACCTGTGACAGGACATGGCTCAAAACCCCATCCTCCCCCATAAACTTTCCAGCCCAGGGACTAGACTTCCCTGCCCTAGAAGCTCTTCCTGTATAATCCAGGCATTTTGGTCTTCTCTCCCTTTCTCTACATTTTCTCTTTCCCTGCATGCACACGCTCTTTTTCTCTCTCCCCCCTCCCCCTGGTGACTTCCCTAGCACTCCGTGGGATCAGTGAACCATTCCACTAGCTTTTATTTATGGCACCCTTGGGATTGGGTAAAAATCCATTTGTTCCTGTCATAGAATGCAAATAAAAGAGATGGAAGAGAATGATACCCTTTAAATCAGCTTCCCAATAAACCTCCCTTAATGTACTTTAATTTTACTTGAATTGACCTATTTTACGAGCAGAGAATAACTTATCAATAATTATTTGGTTCATGAAGTATGGAGGCTCAAAAATCTAAATCTGGAATGTGTTCTCAAGACCCAAAAGAGCTACCTGCTAAAGTCTTTCTTGTTTCCATTCTTACTTTATTTAGTTTATCAGTTGATCAGATGAGACTGACTTGCACATAGAGAGTGATCTACTCAAGGAGAGTGGAAGAGTGGAGAGTGTCCTGACTTTAATTTGAATCCTACCAAAGCAACAAATGCTCCAAGTTAACACAGGGACTGAACACCACAATAGACCACAGGATTTCAGGGGACTATATAGGGAGATAAGCATCTCTATGCCAGGCTGGTATTTGTCCATTAGATGTTTTCTTTAACAATAGTGCAAAGAGGGGAAAAATCCATTGAAGAGTTAAACAGGTTTAAGTCTGTGTTTGATGTGCAAGAACAGAGATCAAAGGATTTTGAGGGCTAGTTATCACGATACAACTTGACTGGGAATGAAGAGACAGACATGTGTTCAGAAAAGCTGAGGTCAGGCAAGATGTGAACCCTCTGATGAAGTGACACCTACGAACACAAAACTGACCTCAGCGTTTTTATTAGGTATATCTCAGGGGAGGGGTTGGCTAGTCCGTAGGGGTCCTCTGTTAGTGAGCAGTCTCAGTAAACACCTAGGGCAAAGAGAAAGATGCAGCTGCTAATTTTGTTCCCACTGGGTCTCTCTGGTTCCCTTGGCCCCCAGAGGAAAGCTTTGCAGGTTGCCATTCCTATAGGGCTGAGACCTTAGAGTCCTTGGCATGGCTGTGCCAGTGTCAGCAATACACATTCACTCAGCATGTCAGACATCCGGGCTTCTGCTCCCTACAGAGAGCTGCTGGGGGAAGCAGCTAACTGTTCCTTGACTAGATTACTAGTCAAGATTATTATGTTTTTATTTATAAGTCATGACACTTTGGCTTTATCTCTTGATATAATAAATCTTTTCCTTTCAGCAAAGAAGCCACATGAACTGTTATATCATACACATTGATATCCACAAAAAGCCATAAAATTATTTTTGTTACTACTTCATAACTGTAAATTTACCCCTGCTATTAGCTATAATGTGTCAAGATCTGTGTTTTCCTATGGTCTTAGCCAACTCCTGTCAAAGCACTGTGTGTCTCTGGAGCCAAAGAGGTTGTGGCCCACAGGTTGAGAAGCACAGAACTTTTGTGTGATACCTGGAGGTTAAACTATCTATTTTCTTCTGCTACTTTTATTAATTATTTTTTAATTAATAGAACTCCTTTGTCTAGAGGATTTTGCTTACCACCTTCTCCCTTCTAGATTGCAGATTCCTTGAAGTCACAGGAGTCCAGCTTAGCTAAGTGTCCACAACAAAAGGTCAGAAACACAAATAGCCAGTTAATGTCCTTGTAAACATGGATTAATGAATTAATGAAACAAAGACATTTCAAGCGTTTGTAGAAATTCCAAGAAAGGAATTTTTAAAGTTGGCAGTATTTCAACATTTTCTCCTTAGGGTATCTTTCCCTTTTTATTTTTAAAGTTTCCTTCTCTATGGCAAATAGCAGTTGTTCTCACATTGCAGTCTAGCAAACCACAGAAATCTCCAAGATCCTCTGAGAAGGCTGTGAGATCGCAACATTTTTAATGATTTCCTGTTCTCACTATTTGACATTTGCACTGATGCTGGTGAGAATCGAGGAGCACCTTGGCCATTGAGCAAGCGCACAGCACATTGGCACCAGAAGGCACCCACCATTGTGCCACCCACTCCCTGCTGTGTTAAGGAAAGAGAAAGAAGAAACTCTGTTTCACCCAAAACCTTCCTAAGTAAATCAGTGCTAATTTTAGACACCTCAGCCTTTGCAGACAGTGCTCTGAATGGCACGGTGGGGTGTCTGAAGGCTCCTCTGCAGCCTACTCAAGTTTCAGGACTGGTTTTCTCAAAGACTTCTATATGCAGGACTCTCAATGTGTACTTGGCAGTCTTCCATAGGATACTATTAGCATTAGAAATATCAACTGACAAACTATGGTTCTTCAGAGTTGGAGATTTATTTATTTTTCCTATTTATTTATTTATTTATTTATTTATTTATTTATTTATTTATCTGAGACAGAGTCTCTCTTCTCTCTACATAGCACTGGCTGTTCTGGAAGTCACTATATAGAGCAGACTGATTTTGAAATTATAAAGCTCCACCTGCCACTGCCTCCCTAGTGCTGGAATTAAAGGCGCACACCACCCGACCTGGTGAAATTTTTCTTAAAAATGAACAAAATGGGTTGTGTTTGTCAGTTTTAAAAAGAATTGCCTTGTCAGTGCTTGTTTTGAATGATAAAATCTTACATTTCAGGTGAAAATTTGAATTTCAGAAAAATTTCCACTGCTGTTGGTGATCTGCTTGATTTCCAAAACTTAAAATGTGTTGTCACTTTGATGGGACAGGTGAGACTGTGAAGACTTTTTGATATGACTTTTTGATAGTGTGTAATGATATATGTCCACATTTCCAAGCTGTTAATAACTAGTTGAACCAAAAATTTAAAATACCATGTAAAATAGCAATATTTTTTTCTTTTGGCTTGTTGTATAATATTAAAGGAGAATCCCCATAGTTACCTGAAAAGGTTGTGAGAAGAATCCTGCCTCTTCCATATTCCTACAAGTGAGAGGTCAGATTTTCTTTATATGTAGCCACGTGCCTTGCAATCAAGTGACCACATCCATGAGATTAGTCCTGTGAGATCACATGGTCACAGCCGTCTTGATGTAAGTAAGTACACTTTCCTATGTTCACATGACAAAATTGCTCAGTGATATCTTATATCGCTGGATCAGTGATTGTATTTCAAAGGGGAAAATACGCCAAAATGAATGTAGAAATGATATAATCTAGGAATTTTGAAATGATACAATCTTGAGATGATACAGTCTAGAGGTCTTGAGATGATACAGTCTAGAGGTCTTGAGATGATACAGTCTAGAGGTCTTGAGATGATACAGTCTAGAGGTCTTGAATGATACAGTCTAGAGGTCTTGAATGATACAGTCTAGAGGTCTTGAGATGATACAGTCTAGAGGTCTTGAGATGATACAGTCTAGGGGTCTTGAATGATACAGTCTAGGGGTCTTGAATGATACAGTCTAGGGGTCTTGAATGATACAGTCTAGGGGTCTTGAATGATACAGTCTAGAGGTCTTGAGATGATACAGTCTAGAGGTCTTGAATGATATAGTCCAAGGGTCTTGTAATGATACAGTCTAGGGGTCTTTTCTTTGCCAGTTAAACAAATAAAAAGTAGGAAAATCTGAAGTGCAACAGGTTGCAGCAGAGAAACTGCAAGCAGTACAGACAGAACCAGCAGTTGAAGAGAGGCGTTTATCAGGGGTGAGGAAGCACAGACATGCACAGACACACAGAGAAGACCTTCTGTGAAGCAGAAAAACCAGGCCTGGGAGTTTTCAAAGCCCCTGAGTAGTATTCCTCCCCTACTTTATGGTTGGTCAGTTTGAAGACAGGCAGGATGGCTTGTTGATCCACAAGTGCCTTGTGGACAGGCAATGAACTTGTTGAGGCTGTCCATCAGCAGGAGGCCTGCCAGTGGGAGACAAAAGCCTATAGAGCCTTTGTCTAAGCTGTCAGGCTCTCAAGTGAGGAGTGTGAGGAAGAAGCCAGCCATCTTGGAAATTTGCCTCCTTTATTAGCCCATTGTGGGTGGTGCTTTCCCAGGAATAGTGGTCCTGAGTTCTATAAGAAAGCAGGGTGAGCAAGCCATGAGGAGCAATCCAGTAAGCAGCATCCCTCCATAGCCTCTGCATCAGCTCCTGCCTCCAGGTTCCAACACTGTTTGAGTTCCTGTCCTAGTTTCCTCCAATCATGGATTATGATCTCAAAGTATAAGCTAAATGAATCTTTTCCTCCCAATTTACTTTTTGGTCATGGTGTTTCATTGCAGCAGTAGAACCCCTAAGACTTATCCAAACACTTTCTAGTACATTGATCTCGTTTTAGCCAACAATCCAGCATGCCATGTGAATACAGAGTCAGTTCATAGATTATTATATTTGTGTGGGGATAATAAGTACATAGACTGATTTAATCACTAAATGTGCAAAATAATCCATCTAATTTGAATCAAGTGAGAGACAATTCATATTTTAAACTGTATTTACCCTTTAATGCAAACAGACTGTACCATAAAAGGAAAAAGAAATAAACAGAGATCTTATTTGCATTTGCATTTTCTTGTTCAATATTCAGATAACAAAAGCAAAGCTGAATTTTAGGTTATATAACAATAACATATATACCAAAATATATGACTCTCTTTGGAATATATGATAGTTATATAGAAGACTTGATCTTAGTGAAGGTTTGGACTTAAATTTCAGTCAAATTCCATCAGTTACCATAAGTCTAGAACTTCATTCTCTCAAATAATGCCTGAAATGAGCTTTTTAACTATGAGTGAAAATATTATTGTTGTTAAGATTTTAATATACATAGTCATTCATTTGGTATCTAAAAAGGACCTTTAAGATTTTTGATACTTTTTCCTCCATGTAACTGTTGGTTTTTAAAAAGCAGAAACAAAACAAACAAAAACCCCACTAACTCTTACCAGTCTCCCGGTGTTGACTCCATGTTCCCCCCCTACACACACCCCAGTTATGGCTATACAAGTCAAAACTAAGTTTACAAACTACATATGCCAAATTCAGTGAAATTCAAGTAAGGTAGAATAGTTGGGTGTGACCAGTGGTTTGGCTCCCGGGATGTAAAAGCACTTTTAGTAAGCATCCCACAGCTCCATCTATCTCCACAGACCCTCTTCCAGTCAGTCGATGGAAATTGCTACATTCACTTGCATATTTTAACCATACTGAAATCAGATCTTCTCGTCTTCAGGATACAGTGATGATATTGTACAGGCAGAAATCTTATCTTCCAGGCAATGATATTAAGAGGTGGACTGGAGGGAAGTATTGTAGCTCTGCCCTCTGAACTGGTACTCTTGTTCTTTTGAAAGAGGTCTATAAGATACTCTCTGATCTTTCAATCGTGTAAGAACAGAGAGGCAGGGAGGGAGAGAAATAGAGGGAGATGTATAAAGATGTGTGCCTATTGAGTACAAGCACATACTTGCCATGGTGTGCATAAATTCAGAAGACCAGCTCAGATATCAGTCCTTATCTTGTTTGAGGCAGGGTCTCTCTTTGTTGCTTGCTGCTGCACAGCCTACTCCAGGCCAGCTGACTGGAAGCTTCCAGGGATTCTCCTGTCTCCAAGTCCACTTCCTGTAGAAGGAGCACTGAGATTATAGGAATGTACAACAGTGTTAGACTGTCAGTATGACGAGGGCTCTGGAAACTCAAACCTAGGTCCTCAGTGTATACACCAAAAACTTTACCCCTGAGTCATGTCTGCAACTCAAGAAGGTTTCCTCTAACGAGCCAGGAAACGTATTCTCATCAGACACCAAATCTGTCTTGATCTTGGACTTCCCAGCCTCCAAGGCAGTAAGAAATAAATCCCTGCTGGTGTGAGTAGCCCAGTTTATAGCATTTTTGGGAGAACAATCCAATCAGACCAGCATCCAGAGATCTTAAATTTAGAGAGCATTAAACAGTCATCACCTGGATGATCCTGAATTTAATCACATAAGTCATTTGTATTATTTTCAGAAAGGACCAAAAAAAAACCCAAAAAGAAAACAAACATAACAAGAAAATGTAAACATTTAAGGAGCCACACCAGTTCCAGTAGTGGACCTGCTATCTCAGCAGTTGGACAATGGGAGAGTGTGATCTTGAATTGGAGGCCAGACTGAGCTATAGAGACATCCTATCTGAGAGGGTCTTAAAGTTGACTTTATGCCTGAACCTAGAAATATGAAGCTTTTCAAAGCTTTCCATGTTCCCTTAAAGATCACAAGACAGAGAAGCCTAAAAAGAAGATCATTTACCTAACTCCAATATACATTGATTCACACTCTCTGAGAAGAAACAGTTTATATTTCCCCACTAAAAATATATTAAGCTTCTATGTAAAGGATACTTTCTTGCAAAACACATATAAAATTCCCAGTGGGTGAATCCCAGCAACATCTCTCCTATAACTTAACATCAGCAACTTAACTATAACTATAACATCAGCAACATCTACCGCTGAGGGTCCAACAGCTCCTTGTCTGTGTTGTTCAGGTGTGAGCTGAAAATGTTTGGGACATTCTTAGCATGAAGCAGAGGTCGTATGTGCTTTACTATTTGTAGACTGGTTACTAAGCAGCTTTTTTATGGAGGAAGAGTGCCATTCCCTACTAGAAAGAACGGCAACAAAAGATACTCCAACACTTAAGCAACTTCCAGTATCCCATCTTTTATTTAAAAGCGAGACATTAGTTTACTTGTCTTCTAAGAGAATGGTCCTGGTATTTAAAATTCATTTTCCTTCAGGTCAGATATTTTATTCTTTTTTCTGATGATAAAGATGATGATGTCATCGGTTGGTCATGGAAACCGAAGTACTCATGAAAATGAAGTATAGAATGTTCAAGACTAGCTCTTGCCTCCCAGATGGGATGCACAACTTCTAGACTCGCAAACAGAGTCCAGAAAAGAACAGCAAAACACTACCTCACTTTCTGAATCTCTTCACTCAGGAATTAAAGTGTGGGCAATATTTGCTTGGTAAAACCAAAATGTCTTAAGGCTTTCCAAGCCCGCAGAGAAATTTAATTTCAGAGTTGCTAAATGGTTTGTAAGCTTCATTAGTATTCAGTTGTAAGTATGATTAATGCTTAGAAAACTGTTAAGTGCTCAAGAATCACTTGCTCCTGATTAATTATTACCATGCCCTTTACCTGGCTCAAAGGATGCATTTAAATAGCCATAAAATTTATAATTACTCGCCAAGTGGAGGGGAGTGGCTGAGTGCCTAGGCTCCTCCTAATTATCACTGGACTATTTAAGAAAGGACATTTGCAAGTCCTTGGGGACCATGCTGTTGCTGAGAAAACACGGGGACACAGATTTCTGACAACAGGACTTGGTTTTGAGAACTCAAGCTGCAAGACTGAAATGAATAATGTGTTCTTCTCTGAAGGCAGATGGGTAGTTATTAAGAACTTCCTCAAACAAGAAAGTTCGGATCCCTGCCACATCCTCCACCCCCTCACAGTGACAGTTTCCTCCTTCTGGAATTCTCCACTGTAAGCAGGGACCTGTTAGCAGAAGAGGGAACTTGCTATTGAGTAATCCCCCCTCTGTCTCTCTGTCTCTCTCTGTCTCTCTACCTCTCTGTCTCTGTCTGTCTCTCTGTCTCTCTTTCTTTCCCTCCCTCCCTTTGGTGGCAGCAGGGTGGGGGGTTGGGGTGGAAGGATGTGAAAACTTGACCCAAGAAGCCATGGAGGTCATTAGGACTGTACCCAGCATGCCCCAGCAACTACCTGCCACTCTCTTCTGGCACTGCTGTGACCAGCAAATCTGAGGACTTTGGAAGAAATAGTGTCCTGTAGGTCATTGTTAAACTCTCTGAGAACAGAGAGGGCATTGCTTTCAGACAGAATCTTGCCTTATTTCCCTTCAGACTAGAGACGTGAGGAATTAGCCACTCCACCTCGCAGACCCCTGACATCACTCCGGAGTGAGGAGCTTCCACTTGCCTCTCTGGAATCCTGCATTCCTGGACATTGCCCTGAGCTCCCCCATTAGGATCTCCTCCTTCCCTGATTGAATAGGCCAGCCTGGACATGAACCCAAATTACCCAAGCTGTTCTTCTAAGTGAATACCAGGGACACAGGGACGGCTGGATCTTGCAGTGCCTCCCCATGCACATATCCCACATTCTCTCCAGGACCACACTTTTACCATCAGACTTTGAGGTCTGGGGACTCTCTGAGTAGACAGTCATCTTGAAGTCTGAGCTTTGGACCAATTTCATGAATGTAGCTACGTCTTTGCTCGGGCTAATGTTATTACATTTGTATTATTGACTTTACCCTCCAGCTCTGAGCAATGATTCTACTTGAGCCTCCTTATTGTCTTGACCACCAGGTAGACCAGCAAACCCTCTGAGGCCTGCCTACTGGATGCCTGCTCTGCAAGTTTGCTTTGGCCATATATACATGGCACTTTCCAAGAAGCCCCAGAGCAAAGTTAAAACTAAGAGAGTGATGCGGACCAAGCATCTAGCAAACCTGTTGTGGAGTCTTGGAAGGATGCTGAACAATATTCCTGAAATTACCCTGGACAAGAATTCTGAAGGGAACCTATATAATAAAGTGCACTAAAAGAGGTATATCATCATCCCTGAAAATGGAATGCTGATATAGTTTAAGAAACATACTAAACATATATCTCATTTCCTGTTGCTTTGGAGCAATAGGCTAGCAATAGGGACCTGATGTAGAAATGACTTGATTTTGGCTTACAGTTTCAGGTTACAGTTTGCCATCTTGGAGAAGTCACAGTATTGGAAGCTGGAAGGAACTGGTCACATTATATTCACATCAGGAAGCAGAGTAGTGTGAACACTCAGCTGGTCAACTTCTTCTCACTTTTCACAGTCCAGGATGGGAACGACTCCACTCACTGCACTGAGCCTTCCCATCTCAACCAATCTAAGCAAAACATCCTCACAGGAACACCCAGTTGTCTGGCTTCTGGGCAATTCCAGTTCTCATCAACTGAGGTTAACTATCACAGCGTGTATTAACTTTTTAAATAATTCAAGGTTATCTATGCTTATGCAGTAATAGGAATATATATAAACAGCTTTTGTAAGAATTTGAAAATACAAGTTAAGCAACCTAATCCAAAATTCTAAAAAACTGCATACTTCAAAACTCAGAAATTTCTTGAGCACCGATATAATGCCACAAGGAGTGGGTTCCAAACATGGCTGTGAAAAAATGTTGTATAAACCTTAGGAAAGACAGACAGACAGACAGATAGTGCATATGAAACATAAATTAGTTTCATGTTTAGACTTGGGTCTTTACTCCATAATATCTCATTATGTAAGTGCAATATTTCAAAACCAAAAATAAATCTAAAATCTGAATCATTTCTGGTCCTACTAGTTTCAGATAAGAGATATTTAGCCTGTAATAGCTTATGAGTTGGGCTCAAGTTGAGATCTTGTGTTGAATAGTATGGAAAGTAAACTGAAAGCCTGACATTATTACAAGTGAATTAGAAGAGATGTCTGTGTGGTTAATGTGGGACCCAATTAAAAAGGCATCAGGAAGCAAAACTGTGGAATGTTTGAAGTTTTAACAGATTTCTGGGAGGAAGCTGGTCTTTGGGGAAATTGACCTAGCAGCAATGGTAGTTCAAGGTAGAAGAGGATGAAGGTGAAGAAATAACATGACATGTTATTAGGTAATATGATGATTTCCAATTGTGGAATATCCTAAAATCCACTCTACAATTTTTTTGAATAATTTCAACTCATGATTAAAATATAACTGTCACCTTCAGTTCTGTCTGTGGCTGAAAAGGATCCAGAATGTATACTCCTACCACAAAGTTTATATAGAAATGGCTGAAAGCAATGCACAGCTGATACAAAACAAATATTAGCTGACGCTCACATAACCAAAGCTTCTTTATGTGTAAGCATTTACTAATCTATCTATTTTAAAGATACAAATAACATTAAATAAATTTTAAGTATAAACCCAAGATTCACCCCAGTCCTAGTCCCTTAATGCCAACTGTTTCTATTGCTCATATTCATTGTAAACTTTGTGCTATGTGCTCTCTGTAATATTAGAACAATTAGCCTCCTGTTCTCAAAGAGATTTGCTAGTTGGGAGTTGGCAATATAATCTAGAATTTCTTCATCTTTGGGCTTTTTATAGACTGTATTGGGATAGCCCCTATGTGAGCCTGAGCTATCTAGTACCTGCAAGTTAACCGTCATCTGAATGACCAAAGGCATCAGCTACAGTACTTTCCTTGTGTGTGTGTCTGTATCCTATCTGCCAAATTAGACGGACATTAATCTCTCTAATGACTTGAACATTAAGTCATTTATTATGTCTTATAGTGGTGTGGAGTCTCTGCATGCATATTTTAAAGAAATTAAACCATGGCTATTTATTGCTGAAATGCTTCTAAGATCCAGTTATCATTACTGAAAGAAAATGTCTTGATATTGATTCCATTCATATTTAGTCTAGTTACATGGACTATGTGCACAGGTTTGCAATTATCCCCGTGAGTCAGGCTTTCCTGCCTGGAGGCAAAGCTCTAGGCTGTACTGAATTTATTCAGAAATAGAGGGTTTGTTTGTTTAAATAATCCTTTTTAACAAAGCCCAAAGACTTGAAAGGTATCCAAGTATACTGCCAGACCATGACTTCCACAGCCATCTGATACTAAAAATATAAAAAGATCGTGATTTCCAATGACCTTGATTCATATTATATATATATATGTATTCTTGTAGACTTACAGAAGCTATAATAAAGTTAATAATATTGCTCTTAGGAATGTAGTGCATGCTAGAAGAAAGAAACCATTTTTATAGGATCTAAAAAGATGGTTCAGTGGCTGACTGCATGTACTGCTCCTGCAGTGGACCTGAGCTTGGATTTCAGTACCCGTATTATATGTGTGTGTATATGTGTGTGCATATGTGTACATTCATGTGTAAATGTATACATACACATACACAGTACACAGACATGTGCACAACTGTCTGTAACTCCAGCTCCAAGATCTGATAGCCTTTTCTAGCCTCTGGGAGCTCCTTCCTGCATCCACATGTTGCACTAAACTCTCTCTCTCTCTCTCTCTCTCTCTCTCTCTCTCTCTCTCTCTCTTTCACACACACACACCAATAAAAAAATAAATAAAAATTTAAAATAGTTGCATTTTAATAAAAGAACAAAACCTATTTCCAAGAAGGATAGATTTTTCAGATCTATGTGTATTCAGTCAAACTGAGGCCTGATAGCATTGTATCTGCCACAAAGCCCATTTCACTAGAAAAGAAGAAGATAGACATGTGTGGTATTTTTATATAAGAAACCAAAACTGAATAAAACTTTCTGCTTTGACTGTGTTGCCAGCCGTCTATGTGACACTCATTTCCCAAGAAGAGAGTGGAAAATAACTGTGTAGCAAGTGATAATATCCTCTCTCAAGAATAACAATGCTCCCTGTTTATGGAGTGTTAGAGATTCCAGAAGTTTTTGCAAAAACATTTTTCACCACAAATTTTTGTATCATACTTTCTGAAACATTCATGCATCAAATACCCTTTGAAACTGAGATTACTC
This sequence comes from Mastomys natalensis, assembly GCA_021653895.1. Lineage (NCBI taxonomy): Eukaryota > Metazoa > Chordata > Mammalia > Rodentia > Muridae > Mastomys > Mastomys natalensis. The sequence continues at coordinate 84,380 of JAJTUV010000928.1, read as the reverse complement.
TCCATGACAATAGTGATGATAATAAAATAATGTTCCACCAAAGTTACCTCTGCAAGTTCTCAGAAACTCTCCTGATTTACTAACTAGTCTTACTAAATTGGTCAGTCAGGTCGTTGAAGATAGTGGAGAAACTAATTTTGAATTCTCAAAGCAAGCCAATAAAAACTCATAATTTGAATTTATGGCTACTTACTAGTATGTTGGTCTCTCCAGCAGCCTGTGCTGATTTTAGCAAAGCAGTCTTAAAAATCCTCCAAAGGATCACACTCAAACTGCTTCATTGTTTCAACTAATGTATTTCATCTTAGTCAAATTCAGAGATCTCCATCAACCTTGGCCCTCTACTGACTTTGCTTGGCACCTAAAGCACTTCTCTTAACAGTAGAAACAAGTACCTGTGTTTTCCCATGTCCATTTCCTTTCTCACCAGAAGGCTGCCATGACTAATGAGCTTACAATTATTTTTGAACTTCTCTCCATGAGGTGATCTCTACATGGCAGCTGGGAAGAGAATGTAATCAATCACCCCACAGAAGGTGAAGTGTGGGTCTTGTGATGAGAAGGAGGTGGTGAAAGGGGTATTGGATGAAACTCTCGCTAAATTCAATAGCATATGTCTGCCTCACTCCAGGGTATAAGGGCTCCCATGATCCAGGATACTAGGTCATGGGAGTCAGCTCCGGCAGAGAGCGAGTTTCTCCTGGATCACTAACGGGTGGAAGAAGACAAAGGGGGAGAAAAAAGGAGGCAGGCAAGCAAAACGGAAGGGAGAAAAGAAAACCCACAAAGGACTAAGAAAGAAAGAGTAGGAAGGAAGGCACGGTTTATGCCCCTTTCTATTTCTGTTTGAAAAATAGTAGCTTTCATGTGGCCAATAAAGATGGGTTTTGTTAAAGTGTGACATACCATCCCACCAATGTCATAGTTTCTGAAGCTATGTATCAGCAGTTACTAATCAGGCAATCATGGTATAGTCAAAGAACTGGATAGAAGTATAAGCTACTTATGTCAAAGAACAACATGATCAACGTCATGCTTGTGATTGGACACCTGTGGATCACTCTCTAGTTTCATTGTTAGGAAAGGTGGCATGTATGTAAGGCATGCCCAGGCCTTGGGTAGGCATCTGCCTGCTACTCCGGCACTCTCAACTCAGGGTAACACCAGCAGCAGCCACTTAGGTCCAAGTCTGAAAGCCTCAGGGTACCACTCCTTCTCCTTTGCCAATAAAGTGAACAAGAGAAAGAAATCCCTTTCTGACTGATGGAAATGAGCCAGAGATGCCAGCCCACCCCTCCTCCTTGCCTCCCCTGGATAAGACTTCTGCTTCCCAGGCCTCTGTTATAGCAACACAGCTTAGCTCTCTCTTCACCACAATCCTGCTTGTGTGATCTTTCCAAAACACTGGCACATTGAGGTCCATTCGCTTAAGGAGCTTATGCTCCCTGTGTGCCTTGCCTTTCCTGAGGAGAAAATGTAAGCCCTTAAGCAAGCACCAAGGACTTCTGTGACTTGTGGCATCTTTTAACTCTGCAGCGCTAACTTTTTTTCCGAGCTTTGCTGACACTTTGTATGAAATGGTCGACAATCCTGGACACCATCACGTCCTGTCCTGGAGCCATGTCTGCGGCTAGGCTGCTTCATCAGCAGGATGCTCTTTTGCTCTGTAACCAGCTGATGGGCATCAGCTCTCCCGTGACATCTCACTGCTCCCACTCGACCCTAAAGGCCTCCTGTGCCCACAGTCTGGACATGCTGCTTTGGCGGCTACTTCCCTCTTCCACTGTTACCTTCTGCACGGAGATACCTGTCAGAATCTGCTCATTTCTGTCTTCACATTACATTTTGAATTCCTTCCGGTGGGCGCAGCAAACAACAGAGTAAACTCAATTAAATACACTTTTGTCAAATATTAATGAATTAATAATATTCACTAAGATCTGTCATGGTAAGAAGGATGGGGAGGGGAGGGGAAAAGGAGGAGGAGATGGGGAGGAAGAGGAGTGATAAGAACAAGAAAGTTGGGGCAGATGGTTATGAAGATAGAGTTGTTTCTCTAGTGTTAATTAAGTGGTTGAAATAGCAAGAAATCAGAGTTGGTTTCTAATCTAGTGCAACTGACTTGCCTTTGGGCAAAACGATTTGCCTGTTTCAGTGTCGGCTAACTGATCTATAGATAACAGAAACTTCATAATTGTTTGTAAAGGCAAATGAAATATTATAAAGTACCTAAAGTATTATATAGGATGTATTAAGATTATAATAATTAAGGATTTTACAACTAAGAATCCAGTAAATGTGAACCACAGTCCTTGGAAATTGATTACTTTCTGATTTGGGAATCGACCAAATCAGGGAGCTTAGCCTCGGAGTTTAAGATGGAGGGTTAAGCAGAGAAACCACGATGGCCCAGAAGTGTGGAAACAGAGGAACAGCAGAAGGAAAGAGGGGTCCTTACCATGCTCCACCCCCTTTTACTTTATCTTACACGGTATAGAGGTTGGTTTAGTTCAAGTTGTTGAGGTTCCAAGGGCATACTTTTGTTGGCATTTAGTCCGCTCTGATGAGGCTCTCATAGCATCATGTTAGGGCCCCGAGCAAGAAGAGATCACAGTGCAACTTAAGAAGCCTCAGGAAAAGGAGGAGCCAGTAATAACCTCTTAAAAGATCACACCATGTCTTAGCATTACCACTCTGGAGACTAAAAACTCGACATGCTGACCTCTGGGGAACAAACCCCATCCAAACTATCACAGATACAATGACTTTCTTTCATTTTAATTTTGGGCTTTATTTAAAGGAAGTTTTCTGGAAGAAAAATAAACTCAATTTCCTGGGAAGTAGAATGTTGCAATTTAGTAAAATAAATATGGCTTTGGTTCTAGTGAACACAGTCCGGTGAAATGACTGTGTGAAGAAATCTCACCTAGCTGGGAAGGTGGAGTGGGAAAGGGTAGACAGAAGAGTGGAGAAGAGGTGGGGCTTGAGTAGGAAGGTGGAGCTCTCCAGGGTGCTCACAAGGGCGGTGCCCAGGCAACGGGTCAAGGAAAACAACCTGGAGGACATCAGCCCAGTTTATCCTGGCAGGAGCATGGCTGGATTCCACTCATTGTCTTGGTTCCCTGTGGTAGCTATTCAGCCAGGGGACTGCGGCCATGCAGCTTGCCCATGTGAAGGCCTCCAGACACATTAGCAATACTTTCCATCACTTTCTTTGAAACACTCTTCTATAATTACTTTTCTTTCTCAGGAAGACTGTCCCACTGGCCCTGATCTAAATTTGGTTTTCCTGATTCCACTCCTTTCTTATGGAAACAGCTTGATATCTGCATTAAGCCCCACCTCTGTTGATTTCTAAAGTGGCAAAGATTCTTTTTCAATTAATTTTAAAATCTTCATACAATTGCATGTTGTATGTGAGCATAACCCTTTCCCTATTCCCTGTGTCCCCCTAGGCAATTGTAGTTTTTTCATTTTATACATACACATGCTTTACATATCTATATAAAAATTTAGGCACTACAGATGAGAGAAAACATTCAATATTTACCCTTCTGAAGCTGGCTTAGTTTAGCTGGTAGGATAATCTGCAGTTGTGCCCATTTTCTGCAAACAACATAACTTGTTCTTCATCATGGCTAACAAGAATTCTTCTGTGTACATACTTAACAATGTAAACATGAGAACCAGTTAGCCATTTGTCCTGAGTTTCTTTGAGACCTAACACATAACACCACATCTTCTTTCTCCACTCTCTGTTGCTGGACGTCTGGGTTGGTTCCAGAGCCTAGCTATTGGGACTATTGCTGCAGTGCACACTCTTTATAGTAGTATCTCTGTAGTACACTCTACCTTTGTAGTAGGTTGACTGAAGGCCCATCAGGAATGGTAGAACTAGACCTTGTGAAGACTTTAGTTTGTTGAGAAACTGTTTTGTCCTTTTGAGACAGAGGCTCTTGGATCCCAAGGAAACCCAAGGAGGTGGTGATTCTGAAGTAATCTGTCACCCCAGAGCTCATGCCATCAGTGGTTACAAATCTTCAAGTGCTCCCCTTGAAGCTGGGAAGCTAGATCAGCAAGGCTACTCACATACTGACCTTTCCAGGCATCAAGAGCCAAAGATCACCAATTCTGGCCTTCTCCTTCAGCTCTGACCCCAGGAGTATGCTTCAGTGCACTGTATCCTCTGTTACACAAGCAGAGGAGAGTAATGTTGGTGTTGACAAAATACACAGCTGTTCCAGGGCCCCATACAATGCTGTTTGCCTTGTTGCAAACTCTGCAGCAGAAAGGGTGGGGGACTTTAAAGGACAGTTACCCTCAAATGCTGTCCATGCAGGAGCACATAGAGAAAAATACTAAAAATAAACATGCCAGCTAGGTGTGGAAGGTCACACTGCCTCGCAGCTGGCATGTCCCCTAAGTCCTTACTCCTTAAAGTGCTGTCTGTGGACAAGCAGCATCAATGTGACCAGCAAGCTTCCAAGAGGTGCTGAGTCCCAGGCCCCAGCCCATGCCTCCAAACACAGAGTCTGTATTTTAACAAGATCTCTGTTGACTGATAAGCACACTCAAGTTCACCAAATGCCATATTAACCAGCAGATATAGGTGAGATGCTATCACACTCTCACCTGCACCGGCCCTTAGATGTTCCTGGTGTTGTTGGGTCTTATCCACACTAGTGCATACACCATGGCTGGCCCTCCATGGGAGCCATTGGAAGAGAGTGTGGGATGAATCTCTCTTCTTGATCAACTTGACTGTTGAGTTTGCACTAAGCAAAAGTCTAGTGACCAGTATGAAGAAGAAGGCCCCGACCGTTAGTTAGAAACACTTCCTAAAAGAGAACAGAAAAGTTCAACTCTCACCTCTTAAAGTCAAGATAATATGTTCGAAAATATGAGAGTGAAGCGCTCCCATTCAAAGAAAGAATTCATCCAGACTTTCTTCCTTGTGGCCAATTCTATATGTTCTCTTGGATGCTGTGGGTTCAGCTGGACCAGTTAATGCTCCTGGGGTCTGTAGGCCTTTGTGGTGGTGGTGAAGACAGAACTTTCTGCTGTATGAGTTCTCCACTTTTGCACTGATGTGAGCTAAAAACAGGTAAGTTGCTTGAGTAGGAGACTCATTAATTAGTGAGTTCAAGGCCAGCCTGAGCTATACAGTGAGACTCTGTTTCAAGGATCTAAGAGCTAGGAATAGCTCAGAGGGTGTCCTGATCTTCAGAACTGGCATAGGCTTGTCTTGGAGAGACAATTCTCCATTAATGATTCAAGCAGTGTGGAGCAAGACTCCCTGGGCTCTAATCCTAGCTTAACACAGATCAGAAACCAGGAAGCACTGGATATAAGTACTTACCATCATTATGTAGGATGAAATAATTTCTAGAAACCAATCAGAATGCCAGTGTCTTGGCATTAAATAGAACTGATTATCTGAGAACTTGAGACAGGCTTACTGCAGAGAAAGCAATACATATGCTGAAGCACATCAAGACCGTTTGCACTGGGCATGAAGAGGACAAGCCAAGATTTCTTGTTGCTGTTTCTTCAGCCTTCATCACTTGGTTCCCTGTGTATGCGCATCCATTTCTCCCATCATTGCTCTCTTGTAGACACATTGCTCCCCATGTAGGTGCATGGCTCCCAGTGTAGGTGCATGGCTCCTGGTGTTAGGTGTATGGCTCCCGTGTAAGCACATAGTGCCCCATGTAGGTGCATGGCTTCCCGTGTAAGCGTGTTGTTCCCTGTGTAGACACATGGCTCCTATCTTGATGTCCCTCCCCTTTGCTTGGATTCTCCCTTCTCTTTGGGTGAACTCCATCTAGTTCTTTTCCTATTGCTGTGAGAGATGCCTTTATTAAATTCTTTCTTTGCAAGGAAGATGGAATGCTGGAGTCAGCATGAAATGATTTCCATACAATTGAAGAGCTATCTGGATAGAACCAAGAAATCAAAGAGCCATATGCAAGTGAAGAATTTTAGCAGTGACATCTCTCTTTTTAAAGATATGCTAATTGTAATAAGGCCTTTTTTTTTTAAATCAAAGAGTACTTAAATAGCTCCCAGTAAATCTGAGGGTTTGCAAACAATACTCTTGGTATTCTATCTGGTGAGTCAGCTCCTGGGGTGACGTCCTGCTCTGGGTGTCATCAGACATGACTCTGGGAATTAGTGCCAAGAGAGATAATGTGGCTCAAGTGCTAAAAAGACAGGTACCTATTTTACAGAGTGCATAAGCATAAAAAACACATGAAATACTTGCCCTCCTATCAAGCACAATTTATGTGGGGATTTAGAATACTTTCAGATGTTCTATGAAACTCAAGAAGCTATTTTTAATTCTTCTTAAAGCAGTAGAGATCCTTAACAAAAGTTTATCTAGAGAAGTGAAGAAAAAGCTGTTCACATAACACAGTTATGAGAACGCTGAGAGATGTAAAGACCATTTATTCATTATTTCATATGATGCCGACAGCCAACCCTAAAAGCCTTGATTTTCTTCAGTAACAGGGTGCATAAAAATCTATCCTATATTTTGCTGATAAGGTTAAATGAGGTAATATATATGGGACACTTAGAAGCATGCCTACATTGCTATAAGAAATGCCATAAAGTACATAGTCAATAGCTGCTCAGTAAAGCTTAGCACACCCAAACTATCCAAAACTCTTGAGTCTATGAGGCTTCTCCATGCCTATACCCTGAGTGTCCATCCCCCAGAGTATATTTACATTCAGAACACCTAGGACATGGTAAGAACTCAATAAAGTGTAAGAGTCTTCATCATTTCTACCAGATGAACATTCTAATCCATTCATCAAATAGTTTGAAAGCATTTAGACATCTCAGTGATTTTGAGAGACACTAAGGAACATGGTCGCAGCATAGCTGTTTCGGATGAGAGGAACATAGCTATGAATCAAGGCAGCTGTGTTCACAAGACATTCCCAAGGTCTGGCCTGTTAACTCCCCAGTGGAGAAGGTGGGAAAACTCATGAACTATATAAGGCTCCTGGAGAGAGAGAGCTTACAGCACCTCATGAGAGCCTCACAAGACCCTTCCCATTGCCAAAGTTATATAAGATGTAAATAGTTGACTAGGTTAGGATGCTTTGGTACAATAGCTAATGGAAGGCTCTGAGAATCACTGAAAGGAAAACCTAGACTCAAATAGTAAGCAAAGACAAAAAGTGTTTATTCTGTAGAAACAGCCAGCATGCAGAGGGTCAACCAAGCAAGCAAAACGATGACCTCGAGGGACATCTGCAAGCCCTTTTAAAGCCAGTTAGGGGTTCTCCAGTTACAGGTGGGTCACCTTCATCAGTTCATTGGTTGAACTTATGGTATGGGATATTTGTACACTTCTGATTGGTTCGTACCTCGAGGGAGAAAGGGTTACCTTATAGGGACTTTCCCCATATCTGTTGTAAGCCCCTGGTCAGAAGTCAGGGCAGTTGCTGACTGGCTGCCCCTTTTCTGCAGTTTGTCCAAGAAACCTGGACTGTCCTTCTGGGAAACTGAAGCTTAAGTCCTAACATGGCTGCCTGTCCTAAGATGGAGTGAGTTATGTCCTCTCACTAACCAAGTCACCTGGGATTTTTTCCAGTGGTACAGCTTATCCTGAAGCATGGTGTTCTAGGTGGGACTGTTTAGCATATGTAAGTTCCCCAAGGGACTTCCCAAGAGTATAAATCCATGTGTTCTTAGGAGCAACTTATTTCTTCATCAAGTTGGACTTGGATAGAATCCTTCCTTTGATCTGTCAGTGCCCTCTATGTTTAGGGTGAGTGGACGTTTCTTTATGAATCTTTAGGAACAGCCACACAACAAAGACGTACTCATGTCACTTGTTGAAGTATAGATGCAATTGGTTTGAAGTGAGCTGAAAGTGATGACAGAGATAGGCTAAGAGTTTGAATTTAAGTAAGAGGTAGTGATGTACTAGGGCAGTCCAGGGGTGCTAAAACTTGGAGATAGCAAACAATAAATCAGGGAATGTAGTTTTCAGAACTTAGAGATATTTATCAGACATCCAAGTAGAAGGTCATAGAGGTGGAGGCAGTTAACATATAAAATATTTACATAAATGTAAGTACATTAGAGCTTGACAAGTAAATGATGAATAAATACTGAATTAAAAAAAAATGTATAGAAAAGAGAAGCAAAACCCACATTGAGAGCTCAGGGGATCCAGCTCTCAGAACTTGGAGGATCACCAGTGACCAAGTCCCAGAACCCAATGCCCTCAGTGAATAGTCCACATGATCACATATGTCTTACTTTGAACCTATAGCATTGTAATTTCACAATATACAAATCTTTAGCGTGACCCCAAGTGAGTCTGATCCTTTAAGTAGCAAGCTGCCTGCTTGTTTTCTAGGACAAATCTCTCCTTCAACTTGAAAACACCCACAGTTATCTGGAAGGTGGCTCAGGAGCAGGTGTCACTCACACCCTGACTCTTGTCTAGACAGCAGCTACATGCAGGGACCCTGAACAAACATAGAGGGAGGCTGAGATCTATGGGTTTCACAATCCACTGGTGTGATCTGAAGCATGGCTGTGGTTCTCACTATCAAAGTGCTGTGTGAAGAATGGAAACGGACCATTAGACTACATAATATCACTAGGAGAGTACAGTTTAATATCTGTTGTGTGTCACGCACCATCTTTAAAACTCTGGTGTGGGAAACTTTTGGTGGAGGAAAAGCAGCTGTAGACTGGAATAAACCCATCAAATTTCCCCTTGAGTTTGTGGCTCCAGCTCATCTTTCTTAGTTTGGTAAGAATATATGCTTTTAATGTATTTCTTGTTTATTTCTTTACCCACCAGCAACCATTAACTGTGTATAAATTCTCAAGAAGAAGTAGAGCCTCATTAGGAGCCACATTTTGCTCCACGATGAATCCTGACTGTCCTGATCTTGGGCAAATAAGCACATGTGTCAAGACTTCAAGGGTACAATGACCTTACCATGCCTACAGGACAGCATTCCACCTGGTCCTCTGGCTCTCACATTCTTTCTGTTCCCTCTTCTTCAATACCCCCAGAGCTTTGGAGGGAGTGGTATACATGGTACATTTAGGGCTGGGCATTGTGAGAAATGGCCACCCATTCCTAGTACATTTTTTTCTTTCCAATTATGAGTCTCTGGAATAACTGCAGCAGGTGCAAACAGAAGCTTCTGTAATCCAGACTGACAGCAGCACCTGTCTTTGTGCATAAACACAAATGTTTAGAAGGTAGTATGATGGAGACAGCTTGTCTACTTGATAAAACAAGAGTAATTGTGGGAAAAGTTCTCGCAGGAACCAGCGGCAGGGTCCCACATTCAACAGCAGCCTCGGGGGCCAGCCTGCCGTCTCGGAGTTCCAGGCCCATGCCAACCCAAGAACCAAGATACCCTTCCATGGCCCGACAAGTAATAGCTTCCCCTGAGAACCCATGACCTGACAAGCAATGGGACTTTGACCAAGTTCACAGTACCAGGCATGGATCCCTCCTGTGAATCAGGTCTCAAATGTAATCAGAAAGTAGTTGGTTGCTGCCTAGTAGTCATGCTACTGCTGCAAAATGGTACATCTTGCCTGGCAGGTCAGTAGTGTAGTATACAGTTTAGTGTAGTTTTAAGCTATTCCCTTTGCTCTGGGACTGGCTGCACTACCAGTCCCCAGCTGGTATCCCTTTTGCTCGACTATCTTTAGCTCCAAAAGGTGACCACACTACCAGCAGCCCTCCCAGCTTCCCTTGAATCTAAGGATAAAAGACACACACACAGTTTATTCCTTTATAATTTGCCTTTTTGGCACAATTGCTGGGCATTACTATCTCCTGCCTGGAAAAGTGTGCCCTTACCAATTCATTATCTTCATCTCTCCACGTGCCCTAAACTTCAGTGGCTAGTCCCACCTAGCCCCTGTCAAACATCCTTGGCCACCTGTCTGTAGAAGTGACCACAGGCCCCAGCTCCCCCTGAGACCTCACATGGTTGCTGTGTTCTTCTTCCTCCAAAGCATGGCAGAAAACCTCCTCCCTCTCCTTCTGTCTGCCTTTTCCTCCTGGGACCTGGAAGTCCTGCCTGTACTTTCCATCCAGCAATTGGCCCTTGGCTTTTTTTTACTGACAAATCAAGAACCAATTGGGGAAACAGGACCTTAGCATCAGAACTGCCCCCTTCATACAGCATCCACAGTTCTGTAAGATTTTTTTATTACACTTCTCCTCCAGAGCAAGCTGAATAGCACCTTTCAGCATTATGAAAGCAGAGAGGGAACTACAGACCACTGGGAAGGATCTGACGTGAAGATCAGAAAATTCTGAGCAACCAGCCACTTCAGGTAGGGCCAGGATTACACATGTTATAGAGCTCCCAGGGTGATTACAGTGCATAACCAGATGGGGAGAGCCACGAATAGAAATTTCCAGCTCTAAACAAGAGGTTGTGGCTCCATGGACCACATCTTCTCTCTATTCTCCCTATCTGGATAACATTAATTATCCAGTGACCATCTTGTTAGGTCATCCCTGACTTCTACCATTCATATCTCAATGTTTAATGTCACTGTAGTCTCTGGTCCTGATAATCCCTCTGATGCTGGTATGCCTTGACAACCTTCTCTTCCCTCCAGTAACAGCCTTGGAAGATACACCTTGAGATACCACACTACAGATGAAAGAATCCTGTACCACTGGATCGTGGATGGAATGGAGTCCCAGACACATATCAGCACTTCCTGGACAATAAATAAGTGAAATATTTTACTGAGTGACAGAGACTTCAGGATTGATTTTTCCCTCCACTATAGCATGACCCAACCTGCCCAAGGCCATGTAGCAATAGATTTCTGGTAAACAGTTGTCAAGAGAATAGAGGCCAAGATCATAGCCCAGTGTCCTCTTTCCTTTCTAAATAGCAGATGGCATTCTGTTATTGACAGGGAATGTATCCCAAGTCCCTCATTGCTTGTCTCATATTTTGGATAACACCTACACACCCCAATACATTTACATACCATGTTTCCCCCATCCTTTGCAGTGTTGCTATACAGTGTCACAGCTAATCTGCCTTTCCATGGTTTATACACTAGTCCTTCCTGGGATCATTACTTTTGTATATGGGGTAAAGCAAGCATTATTAGGTAAAGCAAGCACTACATGACCACAAGCCCTGTGCTGCTGTGATGCCAGCCTCATAAAGAAGATAGTAAAATGGCTAATGGACAAAGAGTACATGCGATAATTGAGCTGGATGGTGGGGGAATTCATTCTTTAATGGGGCAGTACCGTATTCAGAATAATGTGTGTTGAAATGTATCTAAGTAGGTAGACTGAAAAGAGTGGTCTATGGAAGGGCCTAGCATGCTTCTCTTATCTGAGTCCTTGTGAGGTCTTAAGATATTATCCTTGATTCTTAGACAAATGCAAAAGCGTTTGACACCCCCCCCCCCAAAGGAAACAGCACACACCAAGGAAAGAACCACTCCAAATAAGGGACAACAACTTCAGTCAGCCTCCCAACAGCAGCTGCAGCTCAAAGCTGGAAAAACACATGAAATTATACATCCAAGAATAATGTCTGACAGTTCATCACATGTAACAATATGCTATGTGGCCCCTTTTTAAAATGTCAAATAGTAGCTAATGTGAAGAACTTGAAGTATGATTAAAACTGCAGAGGATCACAGTGCAATTCGATTCTGCATCTAAAATGGGATGAAGACCCAGAAGAGAGTCTCTATGTACTTGCCATAGCAGGCACCCCAAAGTGTTGAGACTGGGGACAACTCTGAGTGAAAAACCATGTACTGTTTTGGTAATCATCCGGGGGAAAAGTTGTTTCAAAACTTTGTCTTTGGAAGTAAAGGATCAACATAGAGATCTAGTACCTGGGAGGTTTGTGACACTGTCTTCTAGGTACAGTGTCTAATATTGTGCTTCTGTTTGATACCTAGCCACCAGTTCCTAAATTAAATCAAAAACAGCCTTGAGCAGCCTCTCTTATCTGAGTCCTTGTGAGGTCTTAAGATATAATTCTTGATTCTTAGACAGCAGGCAGAACTTTCTCGTCTGCTGCTCATAGCTATGTTAGAGAACAGAAAAGACTACAGTTTAGGGACATAGCTGTGCAGGAAGCAACTTGTAACAGTCAGTGGAAACTATCTTGTAATTACAGCTGTGAAAAGAACTCGAGTAATTAAGAAAACGTTTTGTTCTCCAAGTCTGGCTCCCCTGTTTGTTTGCTGGAATGACCTGGTGTTTCTGGAGTTCACAACAGGCCAGAGACTGGTTAGCTCTAATCTGATTAGGACTTGTGTTTCTTTGTTCCCTGTGTCCTCGGGTGGCAATTTTGGCTGAACATCTCACATTTTTGCCTTGTGCCTAGGTACAGAAGCAGCTTTGCCTGTGAGTTACATAAGAAGGTCACGGATCTCAGTCTGACGTGCTGAGCGAATTTCTTCCCAACCCACCTTCACATGTGAATTTTCCTGACCCACTGGCCATAGCACTAGGAAGCACTTAGGTACAAGCAGAGCCCTGCACTGTCCCAGAGACACTAACAGGGAGACAAAGCTCTCCTTTTAAAATCCAAAGGAAAGTGTTCCCAAGTGTACGCACAAAATTAGTGTATAAATTTAAATAATGTAAATTTAAAAACATATTTAAGATATGTGTATACATTTAAATAACTAGAAATGACTTTATGAAAACTTTCTCTAGATCTCTTTAGTAAATTGGTAAGTAAATTTCCTTCATCTATTTAGATATTTAGTAAATTGTCTAAATAAATTAGGGTTAATCTGTGACCTGGAGTCTGCTGTCAATATGGATGAAAGCATGGTAAAAGGGTCACTTGTCAGAAGAAAGGGGCTGCAGTGTAAGTCCACTAATGTTAGAGAAATCACAGAACCATCTGAAAAAGGCTTTAAGTTAGATGTAAAGTGCAGGTAGGGCCCAAAAAAATATATTATATATTGATAGACAAAATCTTTGTGTACAAATAGGCAGGAAAGACTGTTTGTGGGAAATGTCACTAGGTACCATGACCACAGTCCCACTAAAAAGTCCTATAGTAATAGACATATAAACATATACCATGTAATATCATAAACATATACATGTAATATTATAAACATATACATGTAATAACATAAACGTACACCATGTAATACCACAAACATATACCATGTAACAACATAAACATATACCATGTAATACCACAAACATATACCATGTAATAACAAACATATACCATGTAACAACATAAACATATACCATGTAATAGCATAAACATATATCATGAAATAAATCCATGTAGACTTTCATATTCATTGAATCATGTAGGAAGAAAAGCTATTTCTGCTAATTACAATGCTTAGAAGATTTATGCTATTTCTATAATGAAATTATTCCTTTATTCAGGTCATTCAGGTCACTAGGGAATAAAAATGAAGTTATATGTTAGGGTGGTTCTGAGTGGGATGTAAGACCCAACAGAGGTGGCAGGCTGGGGTTCTGGATGGTTCTGAACTGGAGGCTGTGTGCTCTTTGGTCACAGCAGAGGCAGAGATTCTCACACTTTCCCCACAGCATGCCATCATCTGAACATGAAGTTCTTGGCTCCTGGAGCAGCATACAATCTAACAGAGACTCATGTGACCTGCAAGGACATTTTAATTACAGTTGATTTGGTAACATTTACACAGCTGAAGGTGTCTGGTTCATTAAGTACCTCCACAGAAGCTGAATATAAGAAACATATGCCAGACTGGCCTTTAGCCTGTGAAAGATAGGCAGGTCATCTGATCAAAATAGACATGATGACAAGCCCTCAGATTTACTTCATCTAGGGACAATCTCCTCAGGTTCTGTAATGACAGCAAAATAAACTGCCCTCAGTTGAGAGGAACCAATGCATCGTGTAAAAACCTACAGAAACACAGCTGCATGGCCACCACTGTCCCAGACTCCAGTTTCCATATTTGCAACATGGTGAAACAGAAAATCTTTCCTGATCTTAGGCTTCAAATCACCGCAGACTGAGAGTGAGATAAAATTAACCCTTCCCACCTAGCCGTGTTCAGTCTGTGGCACTTAGCAGACAATCCTAACGTTAACAAGCTTAGTTCCAGGAAGCACTTTCTGGACCAAAAGATGACTGCTCTTCCCCCGCAAATATCATTTTCTCAAATATTTTATTCCAAAGCTGAAGTGTAAGCCTTCTCATAAAATTATGCAAATTTTGTCCTAACTCCAAATGTTTTAAGAAGGAGACATCACTTTGAAGTGTCACGAATATGCAGACCTCACATTGCAAAAGGACGCTGGGGACTTCAATCAGTGATGGAGACAGGGATGACACCCCAGGCAGGACTTCCTGCATCTCTGAGGTTATTTTTGTACAAACTTCAAGAACCACCTGCCTCTGAAGGTCAGTCTGACTTTGGGAGATGGAAATGCTGACTGGCCATTAGGGGATTATCTGCTTGGCAGAACAGAGCCAGGCTCCAATGCATCTTGCTCCTGATTTAAACTGGCTGATGGAAAGCAAACATCCTGGCCACAAGGCAGGGTGGTGAACATGGACAGCCAGGCAAGACTTTTGTAGCTCCTAAAAACAGATATGGCTGCTTGGGAAATAATTGGGAAAGATGACAATAAAAAACATGTCCAGTCTAATATGTACGTAGCATTGCAGACTGGGTTAAGATGCCTTTTAAAAATGTCCACACATGAAAGATAGGTCAGATATACCATGGAAAAGCACACAAATTGTCCTCACCCTTTAATTCTTGACCCTTTTACACATACATAAACAAAGCATTTATTTGAAATCGTATGTGCTGCAAAGCACCATCGGATTGTGAACTCACACCTAAGTGGCCAATGAAAGCTGTGATCTTATTGGACGAAGACTAAATAGCGACACCAACCAAAACATAGTTTCCTGTTAGAGATTTCCAGAACGTGACAGATAGAACCAAAGCAGAGGTGTTCCCAGTTGTCCTGTGAGCTGAGTTTCTTGCTGGTTTGTTTGTTTCTGTTTTATTATTGTTGTTGCCTTTCCAGGTGAATAGGATCTATTTCTAAAGACAGTGATTATACAAGGTAGAGCAGTCAGGGGGAGATGAGGCGTAAGCATTCTGTCCCTGAAAAACTTCAGTGAAACTACTCCTGTATATTTAAAAAAAACCATTCAACACCAGCAACCTCCCTGAAAGGCCCAGGTTCCTCCCTCTCACCCTGTGCCCTCTCTCCCTCGGCACTGCCCTGTCATGTGCCCTTAGAAGCAGCTACTTGACCAGCAACTGGAGTGCTGCTATCCCCAAACTTGTTTGCTCCCATCTGCCAATGCTATGTGCACGCTCAGCTAGCGAGGCTGCCAAGAGGCTCAAGTTGGGAACATTAGCTGTCTCAAATATGTGATTCGGATTTCAAAACGAGTCCTGTGCTCCTGGCACCCACACGGTTCCCAGAAATTAGGGGCTTTACTGTCGCTGTCTTTACTGCAGGAGTTTCTTTTGCACATTGCTTGTTATTTACCCAGCATTAAAATCTGACATCTGGAGGTCATCAGAAACTAAAGTGTCGCTTTCGTGATTTATTTGTTTTTATTATTGGTCGGTTCCAATCAGAAGCCACCTCTCCACAGCCTGTTACACAGTTTGTACCGTTTTTGCTCCTGGGAGTTGTTCAGTGTTATTCAGAGGGAAAATGTTAAATTTTTTAACATTTTCAAGACCAAAATGGAACCCATTTCTACACTGATTGGGCATAGACGGTACTATTATCAAACATTGCCATGCACGTAGTTCGTAAGTAATTAGCTGACCTAGGTGAAGTTCAAACTTAGCAAGTATCTTTCTTTAAGTGAGCAGAAAAAGGAATATGAAAAAAACTAAACCAAACCCAGAATACACCTGCCAAATTAATTCTGTCCCCAGCGGTAGCATACTCCTCACTGATGATAGATTTCTAGGGGAAAAAAAGAGTAGTTCTCTGTGAAATAATGTCAAGCTACAAAACCAAAGTAAGTAGATATTAAATATATAGATATTAAAGACAAATCACCCCCATTTTAATCTTTGCTGTTTTCTCCTTATTTTCCTCAAAACACCAAGGTAACAAACTAACAAAGACTCCATCAGCATACACGAACCGTATGTTCTTCCTTAGACGATTGAAAAGTGTTGCAGTAGAATTTCCTCCTAGTGTTACATTACAATTCTAAACATGATCAGCATCACAAGGGGGAAAAAGGATGTCATTTTGGCTGGTGCACTCAGGTATCAGTTTGTAGTCTTGCAAGCTGAGTATCCATTAACCCTGGGTAGACTCCAGAGAAGGGATGTAAATATCCCATCTACTTCAAACTGCTTCCATTGACTGATGGAACAGGGAAAAAAAACCCTCCAGATTGGCTGCTTTTTCTGAGTATCATTACAGATAGCGACACGACTGTGAAATAAGGTCAAATATGACCCTGGGACAGGACTGTGCCTCTGGGAGAAAAGAAATCAATTATAACTATAGATGGGAAGTACTATGGGAACATGCCCATGTGTGGCCACAATTAAGTATTGTGAAACTCAGTATGGTATATTCAGAGTAAACCATGGTAATTATTCTTTGCAACTTGAAATAAGCCAGTCTATAGGTTAGAAATACCAATGTAAGCTCCCTCCTTATGGTCTGTCTCCCCAGTCTGAATGTAATGCTTTGTTCCCGACTCTTCTTGCCCTAGACCAGAGCCAAGCTTATTACCACAGATATATGTCAACTTAGCCCATTGCATTCTGTACCCCTAGGAAACTGACCGAGAACATTCTATAGCTTCTGAAATTATATTTTGTTATTCTATATTCTTTGGACACAAGAGGTGAAATATTTATCTCTTCTTTCAGCAGATAGTACAGTTCACTAATTCAGATTTTAGTAGACTTGCTTAAAATGAGTCAAAGCCTCCTTCTGTTTTAAAGAGTGACTGGTTGGCAATCAGTTTAACAGCTTAGACGATGTTTTCTTAAGCAGAGACCAGAACAACTCTGGGATGGAATACATTTTCTAAAACCCCTTTGTGAATGTTCCGTTCAATTAAAGAAAACTGAGAAACTATTACTTCCCAGTGCTCCCAAACATGAAAAGGCAGAATTCCATACCAGTGAGGGCTGCCTTATTTCACATAAGTCCACATGCCTGATTCTAATCAGTGATCAATAGAAAAATCTTGTTATTGCTGGGACAAATGAGGAACACATGGCTGCTTACGAATTGCGACTTTTTTTCAAACACTAAGTTCTGGTTCCTGTATTAGTGGCATATCTGTATTAGCCCATGCACTCTGTACAAAAAGCAGACTCTTGGGCCCAACCCCAGAGCTTCGGGTTCAGTGGTAAAAACTGATGTTGGGAGTCAGAAATGTACAAATGTGTTTTAGATGGAGGTTGTCTGCAGACTTGGCTATCAAAAAATACTAAACGCTATTTGGTGATGTAGCTCAGGGGTTGCGGGTTCACCCAACATTCATGAGGCCCTAGATTCAACCCAACTAATTAAATTCAATCAATTAATTCTATTAAATAAAAGTAAAACCATATTTGTGAAGATCATATAGGATATTGGTTTTCTCTTGACCTCAGCTGCCAGTCCACTGAGACCTGGGTATGTAGCTGCCAGATGCAAACCTCTGTGTTTTGATAATGATAAAAGAGACCATTAGAACAAACTTTTAGGAGAAAAAAAGCAACTGCCTTTTCTACTCTTTGGTAGATAGAGTCTTCTGTTGAAGTTGAGATCAGAAATGTTAGAGAAAGCGAAGTGCAGAAAAAAATTAAGAATATTTATTTTGTATTTGGCAGCTGGACAGGATTTTGTCACCCATTGTCTGATTGGACCTTACAGTAACTCCATCGGAGTTGGGTGTGTGTGTTAGTCTATGCTTAGCAGGAAATGGAGGTCTGCTTTTGTTTGTGCTTATCCAAGGTGAGAGGGAAGGAACAATGACCCAGCAGGCAAACTTCCCAGAGTCTGCCCTCCATCTACAGAATCTCATTTAACTTCTATCATCTCTAAAGATGTAAAATCTCAGCTCACGAATCACTGGCACAAAGAAACTTCAGGAGAGATGAGGAGGGTTGGATGTTGGGCCCAGGATGAGTTGTGATTGTATTATGTGAATGCGCTTTGTAAGTTACAAGATCTTTTGTGCACATATTTACTATTCTAGTATGATTACTATTACATCTTTTCCCTAGGCTTAAAGATTTCATAAGGGAAACTTGAAATTCACACAGGGTATCTGGATAAACAATGGCTAATATTTAGTTATTTTTAATTATAAAATGGATGGAGAAGGAAATCTAAGAAGAAATAAATTTAAATTTTTGAGAAACTTTGAACCTGATGCAGTTGAATCCTAGGCATAGACTTGTATGTGAAGTGCCCCGTTAGCAAATGCCTTAGCATTTCCCATTTTGTCTTCTCAGGCTTTCTGGTAACTGAACTCATGTATTCTTGAGTTTCTAGGCACTTCAGAGGAACCCCACGATTGCCACTGTGTGAAGTCTGTGCTGAGCTGACCAGATCTGAAGCCACGGAGGAGGCTCAGGATCAGGACCATTTGCCTGCTTCTCAGAGACTGAAATGGGAGCACACCGCAGACTGCCTCACCCATCGCTCAGTCCGGGTCTCCTGGTATTTTCTTCTCTGTGCCCTTAATTTCAAGTTGCTAGCTGTAATCAGATCCTGCCTTGGAAATGTCTGACGTGAGCAGAATGAGGGCAGCCACTGCAACAGCTGCCGCAACAGGTTTTCCTGCTGAGGTGTTAGACGTTGAGTTGAATTACCAGAGTCCTTTCTAGCAAACAAACAGGGTCTCAGACAAGCAGAGATAAAGCTGTGAGTATTTGATGTAGTCAACCGCTCTGAATAAGAATGAGGTAACCCTTAACTTTTTCTAAAAAGTCTTGAAAGGAAAAATCAAACAAAAGAATGCGTGTCCTTACTGATCATCAGAAGTGTAGCCATCTGTGCCCCACCCCCATGCCCGTCATGCAACATGCACTGATTCACGTCGTTATTCTTTCTCTTTGCCGGTTTGTGATTTGGTCGGCATCAAACATGAGGCAGGATGTGGACTGTTTCTCATGAGTTATGTCACGTGGGAAGCTTCGAGTCCTAACTGATCCCGACTAATGTGCACCGTCAAGAAATTAAAAACTTTCAACCCACCTAGGAGTTCATGAACACTCTTGAAATCTATTACATGGCACCTACTTGGGACCACATACTTACAGAGAATACCAACAGTGCTTCAGAAAACCTCGAGGTTATAGCCCAAGTAGCCCCATTTCTATGTGTTTCACGGAAATTTAAATATTGCTTTGGAATGGCTGCTCTCAAGTCTTCCTGTGCTTCCTAGGGTACTTGAAGACACAGGACTTTCTTTCCTTTAAATTTCCTTCTAGTATATACAGGTGAAGAAATACCTTTAAGATTTTCAGATAACCCAAATAAACTTGGTTGTCCATATACACTAATCTATTTCTTTATGAGGAATGGATCATATCACCTAGATATAATAGTCTATTCCTGTTCACCCATTACTTTGCAGATTGACAAAGGAAGACCATTGTGATTTCAAGACTAACCTGGTCAACATAGTGAGTTCTGGGCCAGCCTGGGCTACAGATAAGTAATTTTAAATAAATAAAATGAAAATATTTCAAGTTCTTTATAAACACATAGAATGTTGTCAAACTGAAGCACATTTTCTCTTCTCTATTTTCTACTCCATTTCTTTTTACTCCCATATCTGAACAATTTTAGAAGAATTAGCATGGAACCCTCTTTTTTTATTATTTTTATTTTATTGGATATTTTATTTACATTTCAGATGTTATCCCCTTACCCCATTGCCCCGCTGCCCCCCACCCCCGCCCAGGAACTCCCTATCCCATCCCCCCTCCTCCTGCTTCTATGAGGATGTGCCCCCACTTACCCCCCACTCCCACCTCCCACCATCAAATTCCCTCCCACAGTGTCCAACCTTCATGGAACCAAGGATCTCCTCTCCCACCTAAGCCTGATAAGACCATCCTCCCTTACATATACAGCTGGAGCCATGGGTCCCTCCCTAAGTGCTTCCAGGCTGGTGGTTTAGACCCTGGGAGCTCTGGTTGATTGGTATTGTTGCTCTCCTCATGAGGACATAAACCCTTTCAGCTCCTTCAGTCTTCACTCTAAATTCTCTATTGGGAACCCCATGATCAGTTCAATCAACGGTTAGTTGTGAGCATCTGCCTCTGCATATGTCAAGATCTAGCAGACCCCTAAGGACACACCTATATCAGACTCCTGTCAGCATGCACTTCCTGATATCCACATCAGCCTCTACCTTTGGTGACTGTACATGGGATGGATACCCAGGTGGAACAGTCTCCAGACATCCCCTCCTTCAGTTTCTGTCCCACACTTTGAGTATTTTGTTACTCCTTCTAAGAAGGACCGAAGCACCCCCACTTGGTCTTCCTTCTTCATGAACTTCATGTGGTCTGTGAGTTGAATCTTGGGTATTTCAAGCTTCTAGGTATTTCAATAATCAGTGAGTGAATACCATGTGTGTTCTTTTGTGATTGGGTTACCTGACTCAGGATAATATCTTCTTGTTTCATCCATTTACCTAAGAATTTCTCGAATTCATTGTTTTTAATAGCTGAGTAATACTCCATTGTGTAAATGTACCACATTTTCTGTATCCATTCCTCTGTTGAAGGGCATCTCGGTTCTTTCCAGCTTCTGGCTATTATAAATAAGACTGCTATGAACATAGTGGAGCATATGTCCTTGTTATATGTTAGGGCATCTTCTGTGTATATGCCCAGGAGTGGTATAGCTGGGTCCTCAAGTAATGCTATGTCCAATTTTCTTAATATTGATTTTCAGATTGATTTCCAAAGTGGTTGCACCAGCTTGCAATCCCACCAACAATGGAGGAGTGTTCCTCTTTCTCCACATCCTCGCCAGCATCTGCTATCACCTGAGTTTTTGATCTTAGCCATTCTGACTGGTATGAGGTAGAATCTCAGGGTTGTTTTGATTTGCCTTTCCCTGATGACTAAGGATACTGAACATTTCTTTAGGTGCTTCTCAGCCATTTGAGTTTCCTCAGTTGAGAATTCTTTGTTTAGTTCTATACCCCATTTTTTAATAGGGTTATTTGGTTGTCTGGAGTCTAATTTCTTGAGTTCTTTGTAAATATTGGATATTAGCCCTCTATCAGATGTGGGATTGGTAAAGATCTTTTCCCAATCTGTTGGTTGCCATTTTGTCCTCTTGACAGTGTCCTTTGCCTTACAGATGCTTTCCAATTTTATGAAGTCACCGTTTTTCTCTTTTTTTAAATAAAACACCTTTGACTTCTTTTTGTTGTCTAATTGCTCTTGCTAGGACTTCCAGTACTATGTTGAATAGGTAGGGAGAGAGTGGGCAGCCTTGTCCACTCCCTGATTTTAGTGGGATTGCTTCAAGTTTCTCTCCACTTAGTTTGATGTTGGTTACTGGTTTGCTGTATATTGCTTTTACTATGTTTAGGTATAGGCCTTGAATACCTATGGGACTGAGCTTTCCAAGACTTTTACCATGAAGGGATGTTGAATTTTGTCAAATGCTTTCTCAGAATCTAGTGAGATGATCTTTTTTTTTTTCTTTGAATTTATTTAGATAGTGGATTATATTGATGGATTTCCAAATATTGAACCATCCCTACATTCCTGGGATAAAGCCCACCTGATCATGATGGATGATTGTTTTGATGTGTTCTTGGATTCGGTTTGCTAGAATTTTATTGAGTATTTTTACATCGATATTCATAAGGGAGATTGGTCTCAAGTTCTATTTCTTTGTTGGGTCTTTGTGAAGTTTAGGTATGAGTGTGATTGTAGCTTCATAGAATGAATTGGGTAGTGTTCCTTCCATTTCTATTTTGTGGAATAGTTTGAAGAGAATTGGTATTAGGTCTTCCTTGAAAGTCTGATAAAATTCTGCACTAAACCCATCTGGTCCTGAGCTTTTTCTGGTTGGGAGACTGTTAATGACTGCTGCTATTTCTTTCGGGGTTATGGGACTGTTTAGATGGTTTATTTGCTCCTGATTTAACTTTGGTACCTGGTATCTGTCTAGAAAATTGTTCATTTCATCCAGATTTTCCAGTTTTGTTGAGTATAGGCCTTTGTAGTAGGATCTGATGATTTTTTAAATTTCCTCAGTTTCTTTTGTTATGTCTCCCTTTTCAGTTCTGATTTTATTAATTTGGATACTGTCTCTGTGCCCTCTGGTTAATCTGGCTAAGGGTTTATCTATCTTGTTGATTTTCTCAAAGAACCAGCTCCTGGTTTTGTTGATATTTTGTATAGTTCTTTCTGTTTCTACTTGGTTGATTTCAGCCCTGAGTTTGATTATTTTCTGAGATCTACTCCTCTTGGGTGTATTTGCTTCTTTTTGTTCTAGAGCTTTTAGGTGTGTTGTCAAGTTGTTGATGTATGCTCTTTCCAGTTTCTTTTTGTAGGCACTTAGAGCTATGAGTTTTCCTCTTAGCACTGCTTTCATGGAGTCCCACAAGTTTTGGTATGATGTGTCCTCATTTTCATAAAATTCTAAAAAGTCTTTAATTTCTTTCTTTCTTTCTTCCTTGACCAAGTCATCATTGAGTAGAGCGTTGTTCAGTTTACACATGCATGTGGGTTTTCCATTGGTTTTGTCATTATTAAAGACCAGTCTTAGTCCATGGTGATATGATAGGATGCAAGGGATTATTTCAATCTTTTTGCATCCATTGAGGCCTGAATTGTGACCAATTATATGGTCTACTTTGGAGAAGGTACCATGAGGTGCTGAGAAAAAGGTATATTCTTTTGTTTTAGGATGAAATGTTCTATAGATATCTGTTAAATCATTTGGTTCATAACTTCTGTTAATTTCAATGTGTCTCTGTTTAGTTTCTGTTTCCATGAACTGTCCATTGCTGAGAGTGGGGTGTTGAAATCCCCCACTATGTGTGTTTTGAGGTTTAGTAAAGTTTCTTTTATGTATGTGGGTGCCCGTGCATTTGGAGCGTAGATGTTCAGGATTGAGAGTTCATCTTGGTAGATTTTTTTCCCTTGATGAGTATGAAATGTCCTTCCTTATCTTTTTTGATTACTTTTGGTTGAAAGTCAATTTTATTTGATATTAGAATGGCTACTCCAGCTTGTTTCTTAGACCATTTGCTTGGAAAATTGTTTTCCATTCTTTTACTCTGAGATAGTGTCTGTCTTTGTCACTGAAGTGTGTTTCCTGTATGCAGCAAAATTCTGGGTCCTATTTGTGTATCAAGTCTGATAGTCTATGTCTTTTTATTGGAGAATTGAGTCCATTGATGTTAAGGGATATTAAGGGCCGGGTGGGCGGTGGTGGCGCACGCCTTTAATCCCAGCACTTGGGAGGCAGAGACAGGCGGATTTCTTAGTTCGAGGCCATCCTGGTCTACAGAGTGAGTTCCACGACAGCCGGGGCTACACAGAGAAACCCTGTCTCGAAAAAAACAAAACAACAAAAAAAAAAATAGGTATTAAGGAAAATGATTGTTGCTTCCTGTTATTTTTGTTATTAGAGGTGGAATTATGTTTGTGTAGCTATCTTCTTTTGGGGTTATTGGAATATTACTTCCTTGCTTTTTCTAGGTTGTAGTTTCCTTCCTTGTGTTGGCGTTTTCCATCAATTATCCTTTGAAGTGCTGGGTTTGTGGGAAAATATTGTGCGAATTTGGTTTTGTCATGGAATATCTTGGTTTCTCCATCTATAGTGATTGAGAGTTTTGCTGGGTATAGCAGTCTAGGTTGGCATTTTTGTTCTCTTAGGGTCTATATGATATCTGCCTAGGATCTTCTGGCTTTAATAGTCTCTGGTAAGAAGTCTGGTGTAATTCTTATAGGTCTGCCTTTATATGTTACTTGATCTTTTTCCCTTACTGCTTTTAGTATTTTTTGTTTGTTTGTTTTGTGCATTTGATGTTTTGATTATTATGTGACAGGAGGTATTTCTTTTCTGGTCTAGTCTATTTGGCGTTCTGTAGGCTTCTTGTATGTTTATGGACATCTTCTTATTAGGTTAGGGAAGTTTTCCTCTCTAATTTTGTTGAAGATATTTACTGGTCCTTTAAGTTGGGAATCTTCACTCTCATCTATACCTATTATCCTTAGGTTTGGTCTTCTCATTGTGTCCTGGATTTCCTGGATATTTTGGGTTAGGAGCTTTTTGCATTTTGCATTTTCTTTGGCAGTTGTGTAAATGTTTTCCATGATATCTTCTGCACATGAGATTCTCTCTTCTATCTCTTGTATTTTGTTGGTGATGTTTGCGTCTATGAATCCTGATCTCTTTCCTAGGTTTTCTATCCCCAGGGTAGTCTCCCTTTTTAGATTTCTTTATTGTTTCTATTTCCATTTTTAGATCCTGGATAGTTTTGTTTAATTCCTTCACCTGTTCTGTTTTCTTACAATTCTTTAAGGGATTTTTTTTGTTTCCTCTTTAAGGGCTTCTACCTTTTTACCTGTGTTCTCCTGTACTTCTTTAAGGGAGTTACTTACGTCCTTCTTAAAATCCTCTATCATCATCATGAGAAGTGATTTTAATTCTGAGTCCTGCTTTTCCAGTGTGATGGAGTGTCCAGGGCTTGCTATGGTGGGAGAATTGGATTCTGATGATGCCAAGAAACTTTGGTTTCTGTTGCTTATGTTCTTGCGCTTGCCTTTCACCATCTGGTTAGCTCTATTGTTACCTGTGCTCACTGTGTCTGACTGGAGTCTGTCTTTCTAGTTATCTTGCTTGTGTGAGAACTCCTCAGAGTCTAGATGTCTTTGTGATCCTGTGATCCTGAGCTCCTGGGTGGAAGAACTCCTGGGACTTAGGCCACCTCTGGGATCCTGAAATCCTGCTGCTCTTAGTGCAGTGGTTCCTCTAGGATGGTTCAGGATATGGTGTCTTCACAGGAGCAGACCAGCTAGGTGTTCACTGGTCTGACTGGAATGACTCCGCTAGAATGGCTCAGGGTACGGTGTCTGCTGCTCTGTATGCAGTGGCTTCTCTAGGATGGCTAAGAATATGGTGTCTCCATAGGAGCAGACCAGCTAGGTGTCTGCCCCAGCCAAAAGGACCAGGTGTGGGGCATAAAGGAAGTGGTAATCCAGAGGGGTGGGGTTTGGGTTGTTGATGGGACCTGAGTACTCCTGGCTCCCAGTTGTAACTCTGGGGCATAGGGTAGTGGGAGAGGGTTCTTACCTGCTGCTCTGAGTGCAGTGGCTCCTCTAAGATGGCTCAGGATATGGTGTCTCCACAGGAACAGACCAGCTAGGTGTCTGCCCCAGCCAAAAGAGGAACCTTCTTTACTATCTACTATGTGTCACACCCAACCCCCAAGACCTCAGTCATTCCCTCTTATGGAATTTTCAGTTCCTTTGAAATAGCTACCTTTCATCCATAGCATTCAGATAAGAAAAGGCAGGAAATTTATCTGGGGCAACAAAACATGGGCAGAAAAAATAAATTTGGCTCTTTCTACTTCGCAGATGCACTGTAAATGTGTGTGTTTACATGGGCTCATTTGTGATTTGTCTTAAAGATACTAAACTTGACTTGTTCTGGAGTCTATTTCTTAGTGATTCAACCATACACAAACCAGTTAGTTTTATAAAAAGCTAGTCTCTTATAATTGAAAAGTGAGTTCAAGGCCACCTTGACTAGTCCATAATTGCTAATTCCAGCATGGCCAAGGTTACACAAAGAAATCCTGTTGAAAAATTATTTCCCTGTTGCCAGTGAAACAATTCAAGACAAATGAGATTATATTAAAGGCAGATTTATTGGGAAGTTGCTTTCAGGCGGGAGAATTCACTGACCACAAGGACTGAGGTCAGGGAACTTGCTGTGAGAAAAAGGTGTGTGTGTGGTGAGGGAGAAAGAGAATGAGAGAAAGGGTACAGGCGTGCCGAGAGAGAAAAGAAGGAGGAAGAGGAGTAGAGGTAAGGAGAGGGAGAGAGGAAGAGAGAGAGAGAGAGAGAGAGAGAGAGAGAGAGAGAGAGAGAGAAAGAGAGAGAGAAAGAGAGAGAGAGCAAAATATCTGGATTATGTAGGGAAGAACTTCTGGAGAAGGGCAGCCCAGCCCCTGGGCTAGATAGCTCAGGGTTGTGGGCAGGATATGCTAGGTAGGGACTGAGGGATGCTGGGAGGATTTAGAGGCCCGGTCTGTTTTGATATGTAAAATATGCACCTCAGTCCCTTGTCCTGGGTTCAAAACCAAAGACCTGTCTTGAAAAACAAAACAAAACAGCAACATCCACAAAAAGCTGGACAGTGCTGGCTCCTGCCTTTAATTCCAGCACTAAGGAGGCAGAGGCAGGCAGAACTCTGATTTTGAGGCCAGCCTTCTCTTCACAGTGTGTTTCAAGACAGCCAGAGCAACCTGTCTTGAAAAACAAACAACAAACAAAATATGGGAATGACAGACAATTCTTGCTCCTTGACTTCATTGGATAAATGAAGACTAGAAAGAAGAGACATTGTATTTCTAGAAGCACCAATAAACTTTCAAATCAAAGGTGTACATATATAAGGGATTGCCATAATAGGAGTATTCAGAATGGTTGCCTTTCCTAAGAAAGAAATCCATGTCTCTGCCAGATGAAAGCCATCTCAAGGTGGGAGGAATCCAGAGAAAGCAAGCAAATCCCCAGTTGGCAGAACTCAGTGCCCACCTGCCTTGTTATTCTCTTCCTTGGAACTTTGTCACCACGACCCTCAAAGGACCAGGGGGCCTCTGGGAACATCATTATAGTCAGTACCAAAGAAGAAAGGTCAAGACAAGAACATGTCTCACAAGTCCCTTCTCTGATGCTTCCCACACTAACCCTATAGGTCCCATCTCTCCAGAGGTAAGATGCTGCCTATCAAGACTCACAAAGCATGCTCTCTTGGTTAGTATTAATCGGACTCCAAATGCACTGTGTAATTTCTTTCCTAAGAACATAAACTGTGCTTTCTAAGAGAGGATATACATCAGGCATTATTGTCTTTTCACAGATCGCAGAAACAAAACACAGAATAGCTTTAGAAATCAAAGTCCCACATCTACTGTATGAAAAATTACATTTCATAGCTAGCTACATCTTCTACTTTCATTTCTGTTGCTATGATAAAACACCACCCTACTCAAAACAACTTTGGGGAGAAAAGGGTT
Organism: Mastomys natalensis; assembly: GCA_021653895.1. Lineage (NCBI taxonomy): Eukaryota > Metazoa > Chordata > Mammalia > Rodentia > Muridae > Mastomys > Mastomys natalensis. Next base: position 57,111 of record JAJTUV010000928.1, on the reverse strand, counting down.
TACTCTACTTACAGTTCTGTTCTATAACTCATCATGGAGGGAACTCAAGGCAAGAAACTGAAGGCAGGCCTGCTTGCAATTCACACTTCATTACCTCTACCCTGGGAATTCATTTCATAGCCTAAAAAGTAGAACAGGAACCATGGAGGATGCTCCTTGCTAGCTGCCTTAAAAGACAGCTTATATTCCAACAGTTTTTTTATATACCTGCCAGAAGTACGTGCCTAGGGATGGTGCCTCCCACAGTAGGCTGGACCCTCCTGTGACAGCCCCAGTGCTGCCACAGTACTGGGCTTAGACCTGGGGGATTAAAGAAAGACACAGACTCGGGTCATGCGTTATGAGAGAATGCCAAAGCTTTTACTAGCAGGTTCAATATATACCCCAAACCAGGGAAGGAAAAACACAAACAGGAACTCAACTGGGGGGCAATGGGATATCAAGTGTAAATTCCCTTCCTGGGGCACCATGCCTACATCAGGACGTTTTGATCTTAGAAAAACCACAGAATATTAGAAAAACCGCATGGAAAGTTTCAGCCAGGGCATGGCAGCCCTTCAGGGTCCTACATTCCTCCATCAATTAGCAACTGAAACATGGCCCACAGATGTCCACAGGCAAATCTTATCTATGCAATTCCTCAAACGAGTCCCTCCTACAATTCTTGACTATTTCAAGTTGACCAGGACACAGCTCCAAGTCTCCCCCCAAACTTCCCCTTTTGGTACATAAAACAAATATATGTTAAGTAAACAATTGACTTAACTGGTCCATATTAGGAAGAAAAAAATCCTGAAAACTAATTTGACACCTTATAAGCATAACCCAAGCCATAGTCCTTTCTAATACACTAGAATACTGTAAACCAAAACCTGGCATTGGGAAAGCTGGAAGCAGGGAGGTGACAGTGGTAGTTGTGTCCCTTCACACGTTTGACAGCAGCAGCCATGACAGAATGTACTGCCCCTGACTGCTGATTCAGGTACAAGCCAGAGCTGCTGACTGAAACCGGAACAATGGAGGTGGCTTAGTATGGTGGAATGCAGTCTCTCCCTCATTCTGAGACATATCTGTTAAATAAAAATTACAGGAGAGCATCATTTTGCTTTGTTTTGTTTTATCAGGCTCCTGCATGAGGCCCTAGCAGGAAAACTGAAACCCAAATGGAGTCACCCACACCACAGTTCCAGACCACCACTCGGTTCCTACCTGACCTTCCTCAGAGTGGAAGAGAGCTGGATTTTCCACAAAGGCCGCTTGCCATAAAAATTATGTTCCCTCTGCCTTTATCCTTACACTTATTAATTCTTACAGAAAAAGCACCTGAAGTAGTTATGTTTCTCCATTATCCTGTCTCCGCCTCCTCTGACAAGCAATTTTGAGAAAGCCAACCTACTTTCTATTCTTTGTTTCTGCTTTCTTCAGCTCTTCTCTGTCATGAAGACACCCTTCCCGCTCAGCCCACCAGAACATTCTTTCTGCTTTAAGAAATGATGTGTTGTCTGAGTCTAGAATTTTTTTTAAAATGTTAAAAATTTGTCTTTGTGTAGACCAGACTGTCCTGGAACTCACGTAAATCTACTTGTCTATGCTACCTCAACACTGGGTTTTAAAGCATACGATATTATGCCCAGTCAACATATTATTTTTACACTTGAATGAGAAGCGATTACATATCGTTCTTTAGAGTAAAACATACATATAGTAATATAGAGCTGAACACTGTCCATACAACTTACATATGTTTATATATGTATATATAATATATATTTATATAATAAAATACAGCATGCGTGTGCTGACTAGTTAGGGGGTTGTGAAGTTGGAGACATGTTATGGGGAGGAGTCGGCATGAATATGGTCAAAATACATTGAATGAAACTCTGAAAGAATTCATATTAATATTTTAAGTATAAATATTTTACATTTATTTTCAGAGGTGTTCTGAGGCTATCAAAGGGCAGTGGATTTGCTATGTATCAGGGTGTCATTGGGGTAGTGTAGATCCAAATTAGAATGTATAGAGAGCCCGAGGTAGGTGAAGGGAACCAGATAGGAAGGGAACAACCTATGAGATCCTTGAAGACTACCACAGGGTTGGGCCTTACCCAGAAGGCACTGCAGCTTGCCAGAACGTTCTGAGGGGTAGTGTCATCTGAACCATATTACAGATCATTCTGTAGTGTAAGAGGCTGTGGAGGCCAAGAACAAATGTGTAAGAACCAGCATTGCTGATATTGAATGGAATTTAGAGAACAAAGTTGAGGCTAAGCCTGAACAACTGGCAAACCAGGTTTCCAAGGGTTGGCATGAGGAAGCGAGCAGGAGGAGTTTGGCGAACAGAGAAGTTGGGACAACGACCAATTTAGGCGGTACAAAAATGGGACAGTGACATGACTGTGGCCAGAGATCTAGGCAGCCAGTCTGGAGGCCTCTCATCTCCAGGGCTGTCCCGGGGAAGTCCCCATGGCCTCTTCTTCTGCCATGGCTGTAGGACCAGGCAAAGAAAGCTCAGGTCCAAATCCAGACACTGGATACAGATACTGGAACCTCAGCCCATCTGTCAAAGGCTCCAGTATCACTGTCCTCCTCAGCAGGAAAAATATATAAATAAATAAGGGATTCCACTGAGCTCTGGATTCTTGCTTGCATCTTCCAATGTGAGGACTGACTGACTGACAGACTGACTGACAGAGCCTGGCTGCTGGCTACGGGATAGCCTGGAGAATGTGGGAGCCTGGAGAATGTGCAAAAGGCCCCAGCATGCTGCCACAGCAAAGAGGGCAAGCCTTCAGAAAGAGTTCTGGGATTTTTGCTTTCCTTGTTCCTAAGCAGTTAAACAAACAAGTCACTGTTTTCTGTTTTTGTTGTTTTTAAAGGATTTCATTTTTCCAGTTTCCATCTCTATACTAGGTTTCATGTATACCCAGCTTTATCACAGACAGGGCAAAGGCCTAAAATGAGGTGATGAAAACTACTTCCTTGTTTGAGAAATAGTTCTTGGGGACAATGACAACATGTTTGGAACCTGCTGAACCATTTAGGTCTATAATCCACGCACCTTGGAAATGGAGGCAGGAAGATGAATAGTTCAAGACAAGCTGGGCTACATAAGCCTCTACTGATAAACAAACCTAATTCCAAAAGAATCAGCAATTGCCTCCAAACATAGGGAATAATTGCTAGGTCCTGTGTGGCTTTGGACTTGACCTGACTAAGGTGTCAAGGAAAAGAAGAAAGGACAGACACACAGGCAACATACCCAGAAAAAGCTGGGATCAGATGGGTTATGCTCACACTAATGGAGCCTCACCAAGTATTCAACAGCAGACAGGAACCAGGCACTTTTACCATATACAGCACTGAGGGAATGGGTGAGCTCCCCTCAGTAGGCGTCTGTGGAGAGCAGAGTCAGGCTGTAGACATCCAGGAGCTAGATCTTGCATACACTTGCCAATCATTTGGAAACCTTTGTACACATTGTCAACAGCTATAATTGGACCAGAGGAAGGCTTTACCATTTCAGTGAGCCTCCACTCAGGGAAGGCTTTGGCACTCCCAAGGGTCTGAAGTTTTAGGGTTCATGACTCTTGTCAAACAATACAAATTCAGTCTTTACATGTTCATTCATCCTGCGCTTTCTCAGCTCCTCACAAAAATACACACTCGTGAAGGATAAATGAATAACTGAATCTACTTATGTCAATGTTTTAAGAAGATAAACATTTAGAAAATTATAGTGTTCCTGAAGAATATACCTTGTTACTAGGTAACATTAACATTGTTACTAGGTAACATGAATAGGAAACCCCTGTCTCCTTGTGGGACTTCAGAGGCTATCAGCTGCAGTAGACTGAGAATCCATGCCCTTTCCCAAAGTGTGCATGTTGAGGCCCTGAGGTGATGTTAGGAGACAACTTGGCTGAGGATTGGGTCAGGAGGATGAAGCCCTGTGAACTGAGATCAGTGTCCTCTTGAAAGGAAGTAACCTGAGAAACCTCTCATTCTTTAGCTACATCAGGAGAAGGGATGTCAGCCCTGGGAATCACTGAACCCGAGTCTGCCAGCGCCTTGGACCTACCCGCCTCTAGAACTTCAAATCCAGATGTTGATCACTTCCTAAGTCATTAAGTTTGGGTATTTTGTCCTAGCATGCCAATGGAGTGAGAGGCCAGTGCTAAATGTTATTGCCTTGATTCTGCAGCAGGCAGGACTAGACTGGAGAATCAAAACCGTTTAGTCACAGTTGTGTGCCAGTTTCCTGAACTCTTAGCTACCAAGCCCTATGTCCCATGTTAATCTCTAATAAGACACAACTTGCTAGCTGAAGAGATGGCTCATCAGTTAAAAACATTTGCTACTATTGCACAGGACCCAGGTTCAGGCTACAGGTTCAGGTAGCTTACAGCTATCTGTAACTCAAGTTCCAGGGAATCCACTGCCCTTATCTGGCCTCCATGGGCACCTCCACACATGTGGTACACATATGTACACTCAGGCACACATACATATGTAGTGGGAGGTATTAGAAAAGAGAGTGGCTGGCTGGCTCCATGGCTCTAGGCATGGCCCCTGGGTCAACTCCGATGCCCCCACAGGTGCTCTCGGCTTAGCCCCAGACAAAAATTGTCATCCTCGCGGTTAGATATAGCAGTAAGTTATATATAAATTAGTTGTATCCAGTAAGTCAGTAACACAAAACTCTTAATATTTAAAGTTAACCAATGGATTTATTTATCAGCAAATACTCAAATCACAAGATGCACACACAAGTTAGAATTGTCATCTCAATTATCTAACCTTTTGATATGAATAACTACCTGAGACTGCTAGAGACAGGCAGGTACACATCTGCTGCCATTTCGCCTCTCTTCTGTGTTTCTCCCAGCCTTCCTCTCTCTGCCTCCTTTAGCTCTACTTCACTTTTCCCTATCCAATCACAGGGCTCTCTCTGCAAATACATTGAATAGAGAAATTTCTGCCACATACATACACATAAAAAAGTCAATAAAAATGTGTCTTCTTTTTAAAAAGACATACTACTAAGAAAGAAGGAGAGGGAGGACTCAGCAATCCACCGCTAATCTCACTAAAAGTGTATTCTAACTTTGTTCTTGGACATGCTAAACGATCTGCTAGGTCTTCATGATAACAACTTATTCTTACTTACATGTAAAAATCACTCAAAAGTGTGTTTTTCAATATTTTTTAAGAAGAAAAAACTGGAAATCAAATGTCACTAATTTGAAGTTTATCAATACATCATAAAATATTTGTCTAATAGAATACCATCTGTCCTTTAAATATACAGAAGTATCTTCAAGACAGATTTTCTTCATTGATGTATTTATTCACTTTACATCCCAGTCCTATCCCTCCTCTTCTTCCAGTCCCATTCTTACAAATCCCTTCCCCAACTGCCTCCTTCCCTTCTCCTCAGAGAAGGGGAGCCCCCCTTGGGTATCACCCCACCTTGGGACATCCTCTCCCACTGAGGCTAAATCTGGCAGTTCAGGTAAGGCTCCAGTGGCTAGCAACAGAGTCAGAGACAGCCCCACTCCATTTGTTAAGGGAGCCACATGAAGACCAAGCTTCACATCTGCTCCAAATGTGTTGAGGGCCTAGGTCCAGCTCCTGCGAGCTCTTTGGTGAGTGGTTATGTCATGGTTAATCTCCGTAAGCCCCCATGAACCCAGATTAGTTGGCTCTGTGGGCTTGTGATGGGCTTGCTCAATCAAGACAGACTTTTCAACGATGAAAACCTATACCATGGAAGGCAGGTATATTAGCCCAGGCCATTAATACCAGCACTCAAGAGACTAAAGCAGAGAGGTTACAAGTCTGAGGCTAGCCAAAAACAAACTAAAAAGTAAGTGAAAAATAGTGACTGCAGTGATTCTATTTGCAAACAAACACATTTGTGTATTCATAATCATATCCATTAAGAATTTTAGAAGGCTGGAGAAAGAAAGAGATGGGCTAGTTGAAGTTCCCCTTTCCAGTTAGTGTCTTTCTGTATTGTCTCAGCTTTCCATGCTGCATACAGGTAACTTTTATATCTATGGACAATGGATGTTTTACACCAGCTCTGTGTTTGTGAGGTATCATTGCGCCTTTTGATGATTTTACTGAAGGCCTTTCTACAGTTCACTTCTAAATTGGGAGGCTCTGCAGAACTTTTCTGTTTTCAATCCCCAACATTTTCAATAGCCAGGTACTTTGAGTATTTGATACTGAACTGTATAGTGTTAAAGATCCAGACACTTGTAAACAGTCACAGTTTTTATTGAATTAAGAAGCACACAGAGCTGGAGCCCCACTGTGTAAATTGTTAGATGGCAATTTAATCTCATAGATGAGACAGACTTGATGCCTCTTCAGTGACAGTCTCCATGAAAAGCCATCAAGAATGTGTGTGTGTATGTGTGTGTGTATGTATGTGTATGTGTGTATGTATGTATGTGTATGTGTGTGTGCATGTGTGTGTATGTGTGCATGTGTGTGTATGTGTATATGTGTATGAATATGTGTGTATGTGTGTGTGTGTGTGTGCATGTGTATGTATGTGTGTATGTGTATGAATATGTGTGTATGTGTGTATATGTGTGTATGTGTGCATGTGTGTGTATGTGTGTATGTATGGTATGTGTGTGTGCATGTCTGTGTATGTGTGTGTATGTGTGTATGTGTGCATATGTGTGTGTGTATGTGTATGTATGTGTGTATATGTGTATGGATGTGTCTGTATGTGTGTGTATGTATATGTATGAGTGTATGTGTGTACGTGTGTGTGCATGTGTGTATGTATGTGTATGTATGTGTGTGTATGTATGTGTATGTGTGTATATGTATGTGTGTATGTGTATATGTGTGTATGTATGTGTGTATGTATGTGTGTATGTGTGTGTGTATTGTTTTGTGCTCTCCCCATTCCTGCCTTTATCCCAACCAAGTCATTGCAGCTCTTTAACCTTTGTGCTTGCCTTGTACTCCAGGAGAGAAAAGATTTGCTCAAGGACATGCAGCTGGATTGATGTGGAAGCAGAGGACACATCTGTTAAACATTACTCTTCACGCTCTCTCTAACTCACATAAGCTCGCCTGCTGGAGGTATTACTGTGATGACTCCAAAATGATTTAGCTTGCAGAGACATTTGCGGCTTAAGAACCATTAGCCCACCACAGTGCTGCATGCCTGTAACCCCAACCTTCAAGAAGCTGAGGGAGGAGGATTGCTGTGGCTTTGAGGTGAGCCTGGGTGGGCTACCACGGTGAGACCTCGTCCCTAAAGAAAACAGTAGCAAAATGCCTAAAAATGATCTAGTATTTGTAATGCATGCTTGTAACCCCAACCCTCGGCAATGGAAGCAGAGTCTAAATCAAGGCTGAGTGAGGCTGGCCTGGATTTCCTGAGATTCTGTCTAAGAAAGAAAGAAAGAAAGAAAGAAAGAGAAAGAAAGAAAGAAAGAAAGAAAGAAAGAAAGAAAGAAGAAAGAGAGAGAGATAAATGTGAGGATTTTAAGGCTGTGCAGGAGGTTATAATTTAAACCTCAGACAATGTTAGCAGTTAGTACCCATCCTACCTGTCTTCACTGCCGAAAACATTTTTGAAAGACATACTAGTAGACTAGTAAGGGAATATCCTTTTGATATAAGGATGCATTTTGTTTTTTGAGGCAGAGACTTGCTAAGTTGCAAAGCCTGGCCTGTAAGCCCACAACTCCAGCCACCTTCTTGCCTCAGCCTCCTCCAGTAGCTGCAGGCGCTCACCGCCATGTCAAGCTTGATAACAAAATCTCTCGTGGGAACATGATAGTTAATAATAACAGCCAGAAATGCCCTTCGTGGAGTTTATATTGAATGTGCTGTGTCCTAGAAATGTGCTCTTTTAAATCGAACTCATCAATATGGGTCTGTTTTAGACAATTTCCCCCAGGCTTTCTAAAAAATGAAAATTTCAGGGCAGTTCTAGCCAATGGCATTCCAGTTAGCAAGATCTGTGACAGGCTGATGGTTTAAACAATTCTGTGAGAGTCTGCTTGATGAATTGTTGGGTTTAGTAGATAAAGCATTACTTTGTGCAAGCTGAAGGCATTGCACCCAAAGAAGGTGCTAAGCATCTTTAAAATGCATGCACTCCAGCCCCCCTCCATCTGCCATCCAGGTGCTCCTCTGAAAGCATGACTCTGGGTCTCCCCAACTCCCTCTTCATTATCATCCACTAGAGAGGCCAGGAGCAGGCTGGGACAAAGGAGGAGCCAATCAAGGAGACTCTCAAGTAACTTGCCTAGAGCTGAAGCTCTGTCCCCAGCTTTCCTAGGGGACAAGTCTTCAGTCTGAATATTAATTCCTTTCACTACAGTGAATCCCTCACATCAATGGATGTTCCTTCCTCTGTCAGACAGTATATTCTGGCACCTGGAGCAAGCCAATTTGTGAATGCTCTTTGACAAGCAGACTTTGCAATCTAAGATCTTTCCTTGTCCAGTCCGGTTGGTACAGTTGCAGGCTGTGTAAGTCTCCTTATTACCTCTGGACAAAATTGCTGTTGGCATGTGTCCTCTTGTCCTACATGACATCCCAGACTAAATTCAAACATAGCATAGATGGAAGGCATGCATTTAGATTATAAAATTGATGAGAAGAATGGTCCCCCTCCCTCAATACTAGATTCTGAGCCACAAATCAAGGGATTAGAGCCACTCTTTCTAAGTGCCTGGTAGATCGAACTCCTCTGCTCACAGGATGAGTAAATGGGGCCTGAATGATAATGATATAGGCAGGATGATCTGCATGTGGAGAGACAGCTGGGTGACCAGAGCCCGAATCATAGACAGGCAAAATTGACATAATCAGGTCCCAGGATTGTTTTATTCATGCAATGTGTCTGAATCATTGGTGATTTGAGATGCGGGTTGCCAAATGCTCACCTCTCTGCTCTGCTAGGTGTTATTAACCAGCCAGTTGGACAGGAATGCTTTGTTGTTTTGCCCTTGGTGTAATTTGCTTTCCAAGTTTGCTGAATAAACAGGTTGTTGAGCGTCCTCAGAAGAACCTTGCTGGTGGTCTTGGGAGAAGGAAAAGCTCTCTTCCAAGAAATGATTAGTGTGTTTGCAGTATCTGATGAGAAGGGGTTCTTTGATATCCACTTGTTTCAAAGCCACAGGAAGACTGGAAGCAGCCCTTCCCTCTTCTATGAATGTGAAGCAGGGAGTGTAACCCTTTGAGCCAGTTTCTGCTGAGTGTTTCCTAGTTGTTCACCACCCTGGAGTGCCTCTTTTCAGCAGGGGTGGAAGTGATGTAGGAATCACAAGGCTGAACTTTGTTCACTGTGAAGACACCTGTTAAACAGAAGTGTGTCTGCCCACTCCTCCGCACACACCCAAAGCCACATGTGTATTAAAGATTCTGCAAGGCCGACAGCCTGATCAGAGATGCAATTGTGGCAGGTTGGAATGTTGCAGCTCAAGAACCAAATCATCTTGGGCTGTCTTTACCCACCCACCCATCAGCCGTTTGTCTGACCTAACATCCCTTTGAGTGTTGGATAAAAGTTTTAGAATGTATTAACAGACCACACCCACCAAACTGAAGGCTGAAGATGCCCTCAGAGTTTATCGGACAGTCTGCTATCTGCATTCCTGCAGCCAGCTCGTCTGCAGGTCATTTGGTTCTTTTATTTATGACTTCCTTTGCCTCTGTGACTGCAAAAGTTCATTTAATTGCCCTTATGGTGGAACATGTTATCCAAGACAGTCTAAAGCCAGGTTCCCAGGCCGTAGTTCACTCAGAGTAAAAGAATTCTTGCTCCCTCTCAGTTGAGAAGCTCTGCATTGTTGTGTTTGTGGGTAGAGAAATGAAGAAACATGATTGGCTTATGGGAAAACATCAGCCTTGCCACACCTTGAACCAAATATCAGCTCTATAGCCATCAACTCCAACTCAGACTCTCTCTGTGTCACCGCCTTCAACTGTCAAAGACCATTGTGAAATGCACAAGCTCACAGAGACTCCGAGAGTAATGATGAAGTTATGTGGTCCCTGGTGCACAGTTGTCCCAGGACCAGCAGGGCCAGTATCTCCTAGAAACTTGTTAGGTATGCAGATCGCAACCCCATCACAGACCCAGACAATGTAGAGAGGAGGAGGCAGAAGGTGGCAAGTTATCTTTAACTAGCTCCATGGGTGATTCTAATGTGCACAAGGAAACTAGGACCACTTCTCAAGTGGATGACAATCTAAGTAATCCTATTAGCAGAAAAGTGTATACCATATGAATTTACTTTTCCACTCCAAATACAACTCATTCTATTCATGTTTGAAGTCCTTTTGGCCTAGTAACCCCAGTGTGCAGGATTTAACTGGAGATATTCAGAAAGATTCATTTAAAGGTTTGATTGTACCCATGAAGATCTTGAGGTGGTGGGAAAAGAAATACTATAAACCACAGGAAGAGTCTAGCTCTTTGAAGTACTGATCCTTTGACTAGCTTTCTTTTGGAAAAGAGTTTATTTTATTAATAGAAGAAATTGTTTTGGAAACACTAGGTAGCATTTTGTTCCCCAGAGACCTGGAAAGCACACAAATAAACAACCACATGCACACACACACACACACACACACAAAGAGAGAAAGACACACATATATACACACTCAAAAAATCATAGTGTGAATGCTTCTCAGTGGAAAGCACACTGTGGGCATGTTTATAAAAATCAATTACATTTCACAACAATTTCTAAATTATCCCCACAGAATTAAAAACTATTTTAGGTTTTTAATGAATAAAACCTCATTTCATTGCTCAATAAAAATGAAACTAAAATCCATTAAGTTCCTGAGTCCTGCTGAGTGTTTTGGTGGGAGCCTGTAGGAGCTTAGAAATGACTAGATGTAGGGGATCGTGTGCTGGAAGGGCCTTTTCAGGGTCTGACGCTCAGTCATGTTCACATCAATCTCATGGACTTCTTGCCTTCCCATAGGAGAGAATCAGTCAGGGTCCCCTGGTATACTTGCATACGCTCTTGAAAGCTGTGAAGCTTGTCCCCCATGTTGCAGAGAAAGGGCTGTGGGGTTGGGAAGAGCTTAAGACAGGGCTCTACTTCATGTCAACTGAGACACACCTCCATGGCTGGGCCTGCCTGAAAGACTGGTGGCCCAAGATCTGTACGCAGTCCTGCCCACAAACACAGGCAAATAGTGCTCGGCCTAAGTTCTGTGATTTAGTTTAAAAAGAGAAAATTGCATGAAGCCAAGAGGACCTGGAACCTTCTGGCTCATGCTTTGCAAGCCCAGAACTCTGAAACTCATTCTCCACATCCTAGCCTGCTTCCAGAATCCACGTCTGATACTCTTCTAGGTCAAGCAAGCTCAGTTGCTATGCTTGCTTCCCTAGGTTGGGGGCCTGACAGAGAGAACTTTTAAAGCCTTGTGTTGGCTGTGATGCCCACAAGCATAAAAATGTGCATGGGGTCTTTACACTGTAGGGCAGTGCAGCTGTTGTTGTTGTTTTGTTGTTGTTTAAAGAAGAAAAGGAGGAGAAGGAAGAAGGGGAAGAGGAAGAAGAAGAAGAGGAAGAAGAGGAGGAAGAAGAAGGAAGGAGGACAATGACAAAGACAGGCCATGGAGGGGTTGGAGTAGGGGGTGCTTTTGTCCCTGTCTGTAAATGTCAGAACTGGATTGGCCCCCAGAAAATCTGGTGTACAAGACCTGATTAGCCTCCTAGGTAGAAAACATTTTAAAGAAGGAAGTATGGGAGAGAAGGCTGACAGAACTAAGGGTTTTCATTTTCCAGCTAGAGGAATGTATTCGAGAACTGCATAGGCTCTGCCCTTTAAACTTATCCAATAGCAAGATGGCTTAACCAAGCCCAAGAACCTGAGCTTGATCTCTGGTACCACATAGGGAACAATCTTCTAAGTCACATTTGTATGCGTGTGTGTGTGTGTGTGTGTGTGTGTGTGTGTGTGTGAGAGAGAGAGAGAGAGAGAGAGAGAGAGACAGAGCTGAGGGGTTGTAAAAGTGTAATTAAAATTGTATTGAGGGTCGGGGGTACAACACAGTGGCAGAGTGTTTGCCTTTTAATTTCTAGCGCCAAAAATGTTTCAGCACTGAGAAGGCAGAGACAGGTAGATCTCTGTGTGCTTAGGGCTAGTCTGCTCTACATAGCAAATTCTAGGAGAGTCAGGTCTACATAATGAGACCCTATTTCAAATACATATATATGTATGTATGTATGTATGTATGTATGTATGTATGTATGTACATATTCTCATTTATTGAGACCAGAGAGATGGTTCAGCAGGTAAGCGCACGAGCTGCCCTTACAGAGCATCTGAGTTTGCTTGCTAGCATACAACAGCTCACAACTCCAGTTCCAGGAGATCTTGTACCCTCTTCTAGATCCCCAGGGCAGCAGACACATGTGTTGCACATACATACATGCAGGCAAATGCTCAGATACATAAATAAAAATGCATCTTTAAAAATTACCATCTATAGGCTGGAGAAATAGCTTAGCAGTTAAGAGCAGTGACTCTTCTTCCTGAGGTCCTGAGTTCAATTCCTAGCAACCACATGGTGGCTCACAACCATCTGTAATGGTATCTGATGCCCTCTTCTGGTGTGTGTCTGAAGACAACTACAGTGTACTAAGATATATAAAATAAATGAATCTTTAAAAAAAAAAATACCATCTACAAGGCTAAACTATATTGAAGGATATTTCATTTGACAAAGGAAACATTCACAGAAGTTTCTTGAACTTTTACATATAATACAACTTCCTGGAGCTTCTAGTGGGATATGGGCTATCCAGCTATGTGACCATGCAAGATGGCAAATGGATGCTGCCAGATGTATTGGAAGCAATGCTAAGGACTAAGAATGTGTCTCTCTTTGTTCCTTTAAACTGGCGTTGGTTAGCTCAAGATGGGTGTCTGCTGTCTGATAGAAGTTCTCTCCTTCCTGGCCTGAGACCTCACCTTGCAGACTCAGGAGGTAATTCTTCCGGTTCAGTTGATGGTGGCTGAAATAGGAGAGGGAATGTTTCTGTCTTTTCATAAGCTGAGAGCAGAGTCATTCTCAGAGGCAGTGGGATGCTGCAAAGGCGTGGAGAGCCCTTGGTTTCTGCAGGACCTTAAACTGAAGTCCAAGACAACTCAGAAGGAGACAGAAGGAGGTCGCTTGGCTGCTCCCTCCGTAGCTATGCCCCGCATAGACCCTGAGAGTCTATGTGCTATATCTTATTTTACTTCTGGGTTTTTGAGACAGGGTTTCACTATATAATCCAGGCTAGCCTGGGATTTACTATGTAGCCCAGGAAAGCCTCAAACTCTCAGTTCTCGTGCTCAGCCTACTACTGTAGGTAGTGTAGGTTTGTACCAGTTCTGTCATGTTTCTTGGTTTTCATGAGACAAGGTCTCATGCAGCACAGGCTGTCCTCCAACTCCTGATTTTATCATCCTGCCTCTACACTCCCCACCCAACCTGAAAACTGTTAGAATTACAGGTACGCACTCCCATACCCAGGTGTACTACTCATTTTTTTTTACTTATTTTACTTTATCTGCAGTGTCTGCTAGCATACACATCTGCTGCCTTCAGAGGCCAGAGGATGTCAGATTCTCTGGAACTACAAACAGTCTTGAGCTGCTAGTGGGTTCTGAGAATCAAATCTGGGCCCCCTGAAAGAACAGCCAGTGCTCTTAACACTGAGCCATCTGTCTCACCCCTCTTACACTATTTAGAAAAAGAATTTGTATGTGTCAAATTCATGGTTCAGAGGTATACAAGTTCATAGATTAAGTAGATCCACAAAATTGTGTGATCACCATTACTATATCTGATTCTGAGAAATGTATCATCTCATGAAAGTATCCTATGATCTCTTTGTCTTCTGTGCCCATCCCCCATGTCCTCTCAGACACGGCAGGGTGTGTGTGGGGGTCATACTTCTTTTTTCTGTTTCTATGCTTTTATCAAATCAGAATCTCATCTTACAGCATGCAGCCTTCTGTCCATTGCATGTTGAACACTGTGGGTTACAGTGGCTCTTCTGCCGTTATTATACTCCATGGCATTCCATTTGTACGATGCACCTGGTTTCCCTACACTCAGCACTGATGGACTTTTGGATTGCTACCATGTTACCACTGTCATGAATAGTGCTTCCATGCATATTCATATGGGGCTTTGTGGGAACCTGTTTTTAATTATCCTGGTTATATGCCTACCACTGATATTTCTCAGTTATGTTTATATCTCTCTGTGCTTTATTTTATTTTAGTGTTTGAGGGAGGATCTCTTACAGGCCAGCTTTGAATCCACTGTTGAGAGACGAACCTACTATTGCCGTTCTGCTATCCAGACATGGCAAAACGTTTTTGTTTATACACATAGATTAGTGCCCCCACCACTCTCTCGGGGTTTTGTTTGTTTGTTTGGTTTGGTTTTTGGGTTTTTTTTTTTTTTTTTGCTTGTTTGTTTGTTTTTTTGTTTTTTGTTTTTGTTTTGAGACAGGGTTTCTTCGTGTCGCTTGGCTGTCCTGGAACTAGCTCTGTAAACCAGACTGGCCCTGAACTTTGGAGATCTCCCTGAGCCACCATGGCCAGTGATTCAAGCTGCTCTCAAGTATAGCCAGAGAAGCCTCTTTCTCTCTGGGTAGCAATGCAGAGCCTCAACAGCTCAAGTGCTGAGACTAAGTGACTTCAGAGTACTCAGTCCTAAATGACACATTTATAACAGTCCTCCCAAGGCTCAGGGGACATTGCAGAAGAGAGGGAAGAAAAAGAAAGCAAACCAAACATTCGAGCTGGAAGGTGAGGAAGAGTACTATGGAACGCAGTCCTGCCGAGGCATGACCATTGTCTGCACGGACTTACTGCAGCCGTAGTTACCTGCACAAGACCTGAACGGGATCCAGCGAGCAAGAAAGCTCCATCAGCGTTCTAGCAGGGAGAACTAACTGGCCTCTCCATGTGGGAAAGGGACATGAAGACTGGAAGCAGTGTGTTAGGGACTAGCCAGGAGGATTTGGAGGCAGATGTTAGGGGCAGGAATGATCAAGACACATTGTATAGATACATGAAATCAAAGAATAAGTAAAAGATAATCTATTTTTAGAAAAGGATCCTTCAGTGTTTCTGAATGGAAAACAGGAATAAGGAAATAAGCTGAGCGTGGTAGTGTGTACCTTTAATCCTAGGATTTAGGAAGCAGAGGCAGGAGATTTACTAAATTCTCCAAAGCCAACCTAGCCTACCTGGCAAGTTCTTAGTTAACTGGAATGCTGTATCCAAAAGAAACCCAAATAGCAAATACTAGATTAATAAATTAATAAATAACTAAACAAGTAAAACACATAAACTATATACTGGTCTTTTAAGTGTGTATTTTTATCCATGGAAACAGCTGACCGGGTTGTATTACGTAGTTGGAAGTAAAGAGTTAAGTAGTTTAGCTTTGGGCTGTTTCAAGAACAGAATTCAGAACTGTGTGGGTGGGGTTTTCTGCTCTTAGAGTCACATTGTTTATAGATGTGGCTACCATCTGAAGACCAGAATGCATCCTTTGGACTGTGCTACACTGATAAATTATGCCATGAAGACATAAGTGGACTACATTTTTTTCCTTCGATTTGACCATGAAACCTTGTGTTTCTCACTTTCCCTGAACGTCACCGTAGCTTTTGCTTAGTTTTCCAGTTCTCTCTCCCCAAGCCTTCTTCGTTTATGTGTTTTTGACCTCATACTTCCTGAATCACCATCTCACCATTTGTGATTGTTTTCAAACTAATACCTCTAGCACATATACATCTCAGGATCCCGTCCATTCGGAGCAGTACACAAAATGCCAGCAAAAATCATCTCGCTGGTTTGTTAATGCATGTCTGAAAAAGATAGCAAGCACCAGATGAGTATAAAAATAACTTGAAGCAGAAGGCTGAGGAGCAGGGAGGGAAGAAAATACACATAATAACTAGTTTGTTGGTTCTTTGCCTCATACAACGGCCTACGTGTTGCTGCCTCTGATGGCCCTGCTGGTGCCTGTATACAACACCCACCAGAGGCGGTTCAGACCACCGACTCTCACGTTTCATGCCTGTGTTACCTCCCGTGTGTTCCTTTCCTGGCAACTGTGACAGGAATATCATAGCTTTTTTTTTTTTTTTTTTTTCCTAATCATAAGTTTCCTTGGGAAGATATCTTGGATACTGTATAAATGGTTCCGTTGCAATTTTTCAAGAGTTCACTGAAACCCATGAGGCCCACAATTGTGATTTTCATGTGTGGCCCGGGTGATTTGTCTGACCATTGAGCATTCAAAGACACAAAAAGGGTTCGCTGCATAGAGTGGGAAGGGCACTGGGGCTGTGCAGTAATTGGACCATGGAGAGCATTTGGGCTGCAGAGTATTTGCGCTGCGGAGAGCATTTGGACCGTGGAGACCACACTGCACACGCTTGCTCGTCAGAGTTAAGAATAGTGGCGCAGTCTATGGTTTTCTCAGTTCAATTTAGCAGATATTGCCAGAATAGCACTGTTCTGGATTTGGAGGAGGCGCAAGACAAACTTGTCTTGAGGAGCAGAGATACGTTATGGAAAAATGGGCCTGCAGCTGAGTTCTGCTTCCGTGGATGTAACTGCGGCGATGTAACCAGGCAAGACTTCACCTGGACTTTAACTCTGGGCAGACCATGGAGGAGAGGGGGTGGTTCACGGTCCAGCAAAATGGAGATGACTCACCTTTGAGCTGTGGAGGAATGGTGGCAAAAGAATACAAAGTTAAAAGGTGGTCAATTATGTGACTCATTCTGGCTGACAGATCAGCAGAGGTCAGCTGGGCACTAGACCCAAGAGTATTGCTGTGACTTCCCCAAAGGTGCAGCCGTCTCCAATTCTAGGGAAAGACTGGAAGCAGGCGGAGTGTTGCTTCCTCACCTCTGGGCTCTCTTCTCACTTTACCTGAAGTGAGCATATTGCTAACAGGCACAGTTAGGTTCAACTCACTGACTCTTCATCATTGCTTCCTAAGAAATACAGTCCACAGATTCACATCATATTGGATATTACTAAGTAATCTAGAGACCCTTTAAAGAATACTGGAGTATATGCTTAAGTAATATGCAAATTCTATACTATCTTAGGCAGGGATGTGAGCACCCCCAGATTTGGGCCCTGGAACCAGCTCCTCACAGATGCCCAGGGATGGCTGTATTTGGTAAGAGATATTTTTTTAAAATAAAAATTCACAAGATCGTAGAATTGTTTCATAAGAAAGTGATTTATAGCTTGCAAATTTATTCACTTGAAGAAAAATACTTAAATAACTATTTCATAATTTGTAGCTAAAAGTACACTTCTTGATCTTCAGCCATAGTTGCCATGTTAAGCATCAGCATCTTGGACCCTCATGCCCATCTTCCTGCATGGCCACAGATGTAGGTCCAGCTGAGCTTTTCAGGGACATGCACATTTACGGTGTCATTGCTTTTCCTTTAGCTTCTTTTCCAATCCTGTGGCGTAATCAATCTTTTCTAATATTATTTTTTCATATTTACAAGATTGTTGTACCCACTCCAAAAATTTAAGCTTTCAGAGTACCTTCTGTGTGCCATGAAATAAAGACAACTAAAAATCCATCATCCCCAAACCCTCGAGAACTGCTTTTCTGCCAACTTTAGCAACTGCCAGTATGGTAATT
This sequence comes from Mastomys natalensis, assembly GCA_021653895.1. Lineage (NCBI taxonomy): Eukaryota > Metazoa > Chordata > Mammalia > Rodentia > Muridae > Mastomys > Mastomys natalensis. The sequence goes on along the minus strand of JAJTUV010000928.1, from coordinate 39,408 downwards.
GGGAAAGAATAAATATAGCTCCTCTTTTCCTTTCTAAGCAGGGTCTCTGTGTAACCCAGCCTAGCCTTGAACTCAAATTTATCCTGCATTAGCTCATAAGTGCTGGAATTCCAGGCATGCTATACCAGGCCAGCTAGGATAGCTTGTTTGAAGAATGGTAACTTTAGCCAACCAATCACAGATAAGACAGTAAATCTTATCTCCATTGGTCCTTAATCCTTTGGGGCTTCTCAAAATTGAACAAGAGTCTGAGATCCATCTCAGGAAAGTGAGTGAACCACTGCTAGAGAGATGGCTCCTCTGTTAAGGGCACTGCTTCTCTTCCGCAGCCTGGACTCACTTCCCAGAACCATGTGGCAGCTTGTAATCATCTTTAACTCTGTCCAGAAGAGAGAATCCCATGACCTCTTCCGGTTTCTGTGCACTAGGCTCATACATGGTGAATAGATGTACATGAGAGCAAATACTCATGTAGCATAAAATAATAAACAGATAGATAGTATAATTAATAGATAGGTAATTGATAGAAATAGATAAATGATAGATAGATAGAATAGATAGATAGATGTAGGATAGATGATAGAATAGAAGAATAAGAAATAGTAGAGCTAAGATAAGATAGAAGATAGAATAGATACAGATAGAGATAGAGATAGAGATAGAGATAGAGATAGAGATAGAGATAGAGATAAGATACAGATACAGATAGATACAGATACAGATACAGATACAGAACAGATACAGTTTACAGATACAGATACAGATACAGATACAGATACAGATACAGATACAGATACAGATAAGATACAGATACAGATAGATAAGATACAGATACAGATACAGATACAGATACATGATAAGATACAGATAAGATACAGATACAGATACAGATACAGATACAGATACAGATAAATACAAGATACAGATACAGAATACAGATACAGATACAGATACAGATTACAGATACAGATACATACAGATACAGAAGATACAGATACAGATAACAGATACAACAGATACAAGATACAGATATACAGACAGATACAGATACAGATACAGATACAGATACAGATACAGAATACAGATACAGATACAGATAGATACAGATACAGATAAACAGATACAACAGATACAGACAGATACAGATACAGATACAGATACAGATACAGATAATACAGATACAGATAGATAGATCAGATACAGATACAGATACAGAAACAGTACGATACGTACAGATACAGATACGATACAGATCAGATAATCAGATACAGACTACAGATACAGATACAGATACAGATACAAAAGATACAGATACAGATACAGATACAGATACAGATACAAAATCCTTGGCCCAGTGAATCATGAAAAAAAGGGAGGGGCCAGGATTTTCTACTTTTAAATCTTCCCAAATGTCATACTTTTTCAGATTTGGTAACTACTAAGCTAGTCTAATGCTTCTCCAACTGCGCACACAGCTAGGGACCATGTTAAAGATCAGACCCTGTCTCAGTAGATCTCAGGCTGGCCCAAGACTTTGCTTCTTTAATGAGCTCCCAGGAGAGTCCCATGTTGGCAGTGCCTGAATCACATTCTGAGTGATACAGTCTCAGTTACTCCCCAGCTCCATGCTCTTGTACCACAGATAAGAGACTGAGACTGAGAAGCTGGATGAGCTGTTCAGGTCACCAGGGTGAGCAGCATCCGGGCACTGTGACATCTGCCCTCTGACATGCTTGGACCTGCTCGTAAGACCTCGGGAAGAAGAAGTTCCTGTGGTTCACTCCTCATGGGTGACAGAACATTGGTAGCTCAAGGATTCATTCTCAACCTCTCTTTACTTTCTCCTTCCCCGTCCTCTCTGGCCAGTGGTACGCTGGTAAATGGTCTATCCCTGCTCACTAACACACAGCCTGCTTTGTAACAGTTGCCTTCTGTGGAATGGGTATTCCTGCTGTGACCCACTTCCAGCAACTGATGCTATTTGTTTTGTTTTGCTTTGTTTGATTTTTTTTCTTTCTTTTTGAAACAGGGCCCTGCCTCAGCCTCCCCATGCTGTGACTGTCTGCCATGCTAGACTCCAACCTACTTTTTTAATTTCTTTGCACAACCTGTTCTCATTGAGCTGGAGAAAGTCAGATTTCCCCATTGCTACACCCAGCTATCTTCTGACCCCCAAGGAACCGAATCCTCAAATCAGGGCAGTAGCCATGAAGCCTTCTAGACTGTAAGACACGGTGTCCATTTTGAAGAAATAACACTTGCATTTTAAGTAAGCTGATCCCTGATGAAACTGGGTAAGAGCATAGGTTGCAGGTGCCTTAGGAAAGCTAATAGGAAGAAGGAGGAAAGGTTGCAGGTAACGTTTCTGGTGGAACATTTAGAAACTGAAAACAAGCAAACAAAGGAATCAACTGATTAATCTCAAAGTGAGCAACGGTATGCATTGACATAGCCAATATATAAACAAAAGCATTGGATCAATTTGCTGATTTGGGCAATAGTATTGAGTCTCCTGAGCTGGGCCCTTTTGTTGTCTCTCTCTCTCTCTCTCCTCTCTCTCTCTCTCTCTCTCTCTCTCTGCTTCTCTCTCTCTGTCTCTCTCTGGATGTGTGTGTCTGGATGTGTATGCATATGTCTCTTTGAGTGTGTATATGTCTTTCTGTGTGTGTATGTCTGTCTCTATGTATGTGTATGTTCTATATGTATATCGTCTGTCTCTGTGTATGTCTCTATGTGTGTGTGTTTGTGTATGTGTATATCTGTGTCTGTGTATCTATGTCTATCTCTCTGTCTCTGTCTCTCTCTGTCTCTGTCTCTCTTCTCTCTCTCTCTCTCTCTCTGTATGTGTGTGTGTGTGTGTGTATACCTGTTTGTGTATTCCTTTTTTTTTTTATATTTCTCAGAGGGGACGATGAGACCAGACAAGCGTGTCCTGTGTCAACGCAGACATAACTGCTTTTCATTCCAGACAAGCCACTGACTAATTTTTATTTTTTTTGAAACAAAGGTTCCTGGTTTTAAAAGATTCACTGTTTTGAGAACCTGATGTCATTTTGGAGACAGTCTTCCCACAGGCTCTCAAAGCAGACCATGTTCAACTGAGCAGAACTGGACAGACAGCAAAGCCTGCACTCCGTAGACATGCCATGAACAACAGTGAAAACACTGGACTTTTCTCCATTAAAATTATTTTAAGTTTCTCAGTAGTGTTATTTTCCCATATAATTTGAGAGATAATGAAAATAAAATACAAGGGAGATAAATGTTAGACACCACCATGTCCATTTTGAAGAAATAACACTATTAATTACATTTTAAGCAAGCTGATCTCTGGTGTACCAAGGTAAGGGGTATAGGTTTCGATAAATGTGGATTCGAACATGGAAAAATATTCAGATTTTGTACTTCATTTCTGACAGAAGTTTTGTTAATATCATAAAGAAATGCACAATTTTATACATTTGCTAAAAAAAAAAAAAATTTAAAATAAACCTGCTGTATCTTTCTGAAATTCACATTCTCACTTGGCTTCTCACCCTAATAAAAATTCCTTTTACTAACAAACCTCTTTTCTCCACGGGATTCCTAAGCATCATCACCACCCACTCAGTCTCCTAAAGACAAAGTGTAATCCACCTCAACCATTAGTTCAGTAAGTGCCACCTACAGTCAGAGGTACTGTGATGAGGTTGATTGCTTTTCTTCCACGAACGACCCCTGCTGTTCAGGGTAATAAACCAAAGGGGTAAAAGTAAATCCAAAGAAAAATTCTGCTTAAACTACAGTTAGTAAAAGGAAGCCATGAGGTTTAGAAGCCAAAGACCATTACAGAATAAGTTCAGCTACACAAAACACACAGACAGAACCAAACACTGGTTAGTCCACATATCTTCACCAAAGATGATCTGGACAGCAAATTGCTTGAAGGTTGGTCTCAAGTTTTGAGCATGGCTCCTGCACAAAGGGCAGAACATCTTTGTCAGTCTGGAACTTCGTGCTGATTTATGCCTACAGGTTTCATTCTGTTTTAAAGTTATGTTCATTTTATTTATTGGTGGGGGAGGGTAATGCATGTGTGCCACAGAGCCAGCATGGAGGTCAAAGACAACGTCAGGAGTTGGTTCTTTCCTTCCACCCTGAGAGTTTGGGCCATATTTCAGCCTTAGTGGTAAACGCCCTTCCCTTCTGAACCATCTCATGGTTCATGTGCCAGGTCTATTATAAAGAGCAAAGTAAATGAGTACATGGAGAACCTCTGTCCTCCCAGCATCACATAAGCACACAGTAGTGCAGCAACTATCCTTCATAGGGCCTCTAAATTTGGTTTGGCTTAGTTGTGGAGAGAAGGTCTCCCTACATAGCCCAGACTGGTTTCTATGTAATGATATCCTCAGAATCAATGTCTGAGGTGCTCAGAGAATAGAAATGTGTGTTTCTCCTCCCAGAAGACATCAAAATTGGTCAATATGTGACATTTTAATTTTCCCACTGTTAATCTGAATGAGGAATGATTTCTCTCCATGGTACAGGTTATAATTTGCCCTTTATTCCTGGAGTCCTGTTGTTTTGCTTTGCTCCCTGTTTCTCTGTGTTCTAGTGTCTCTATTCCAGTATCTCTATTATTGTAAATGAATATCTTTCCATCCACAGAAAACCATTATTAACATACCTGAAAGAGACTGAACCTTGATTCCATCCACTCCTCTCTTCCTGTTCAATTTGTTACAGTCCAAGTGAGAAAGTTACAGACCACCATGCATATAAGGCCAAATAAGAGTGACCTAGAGCAACTCTGTACCCTCAAAGCTCAGAGAATATAAATGCAAACTCTTCAAAACCCACAATGACATCATTGTCAAGTGCAGATCAGGGGAACCTGGTAACATTTGTTTTGGCCAAAGATATTCATTGTTTTGGTTATATGTCTGGACCATGGTCATGGTCATGGAACCTCTAAGTATGTCGCCAAAGTGGATGCTACTGCTTAACGGATTAGAAGCTTGACAAAGTACCCAAGCAGACACAAATGGAGTCATGAAGTCAGGCTAAGATTGGGACAAGATGGCACTACCTCAGTCACTTTACAAAAGAGCCTGCTGCAGCATCCAACCATGAAGTATATAAAGGAAATAAAATCATTATCTCAAAGATATATCTTAACAACCAAGTTATTGGTGTATGGTTTATAGCAGTCAAAATATAAAATCAATGTAATTACCCATGTATGGATAAATATGTAAAGAAAATATGATATATGTGTGAATATATTTGGTCACTAAAGAACAATGTCTTGATATTTATGACAGCATAGATGACTCTGGTGGTTCATTATCATAAATAAAATAAACAAGGTCCAGATAGACAATCAAATGAACCTACTCGTATGAAGAATCTAAGATGTTTTTCTCACACAAGTGTAAGTTGGTAACAGAGGTGAGGTAGTTGAAGATGAATGGGGAAATGTAGACAAAGGTTACAAAGTTGTAGGGGCAGAGGGACAGCTCAGGAGATACAAGCACCAACCATCAAGCCAATGAATGACATTAATTAGATCCCAGGAACTGAACATGGTAGAAGGAGAGAACTAACTAACAAAGTTGTCCTCTGACCTCCACATGACGGCTATAGCATGAGTGTATGTACACAAGAATACACACAAACACATACACATAAACACAGACATACACACATACTCACATATACACAAACATACACACCAACCACTCACACAGCACATACTCATATACCCATATACACACGTTCACACACAAATATGCACACATATACATATGCACACATATGCACACATAACACACACATACATACATATACAAACACATACACACCACACACAACTATCCATATACCCATATGCATCACACACACACACACAGCTTATACCCATATACCCAAACACTCATATACTCTGTAAATAGATAGATAGATTAATAGATGTAAAAAATTAACATTTTCAAAGGGTACAAAATTAGTTAAATAAGAGGAACAGATCCAGAAATCTATCATACATCTGTTAACTACAGTTTATTACAATAAACCAAACAAATAAAAGCCCAAGGTCCAAAAGTGCCAATGTCCATCAGAAACCGGGTAAAGGATAAAGTAAAACTATTTTCTCTGGAACATTTGGCCTGAGATAAAAGAAATGACAAGTTTTCAGTTCAGGGAAGACAAGTACATTAATAAAAGATGAAAATAATATGAATTGTGCAATATTATCAATTAAAATTTAGAACAACCTTGTAGTGAGAGGCACATGAATAAAGTTTCTACACCAACTTTAAAATATATACATTGTTTTATATAAATAATATAATGAGCTGGGCGGTGGTGGTGCACACCATTAATCCCAGCACTTGGGAGGCAGAGGCAGGCAGATTTCTGAGTTCGAGGCCAACCTGGTCTACAGAGTGAGTGCCAGGACAGCCAGGGCTACACAGAGAAACCTTGTCTCGAAAAGCAAAAAACAAACAAAATAATAATAACAATTGCTGGGAGCCAAGAACTCAGATCTATGTACATTGGTTTGGCATGGTGCAGACACAAGTGGGTACCCACAAGGGGTGCGTGACGAGGTACTGCAGGGGGAGGACCCAAACTGTCCACATCTGAGTCCCCCATGAAGCAAACCTAATTGCATAGAGGCTGCTGTTGGTAGCCTCAAAGCAGTCTCAAAGCAGTCGACTAGGACCTTCAATATCCTACACAGTCCATGAGACAAATCACCCTCTCCTCCCCAAAAAGACTCCATTTTGAATGATACTGGGAGGATCAGGTCAATACTTCCTCCCTCTGGTTAATGCCCACTCATCTGTCGATGAGATCTCCAAATGTACTGTTAAAATGGAGGAGTTGCCGGGAGCCAAGGCTTTGTTGCTCTCCTGCCATGAGAGAATATTAGCTAGATAAGCAATCTGAGGTGAGAACTGTGTCATTATCCTCCTACCTGTGAGAGAATATTAGCTAGATAAGCAACCTGAGTTAAGAATGTCTCACTACCCTCCTGTCTGTGAGAAAATATTAACTAGATAAGCAGCTTGAGCTAAGGAATGTTTGCAGGAGCATTGCGGTTACAGGTACCAGGAAATTAGAGCTGTTGGTGGGATAGCCCTGGACCCCGACCCTTAGATAACTTTCCCGCCTGTTTGTCTTTATAACGGCAGCTTGAACGATAAAGTTTAAGCGCTTGATCAGACATGTAGACTGGCGCTTCATCTTTATGTCTCTTGTCCCTTCATTTTTTTGCCCCCTTCCCTAGGGTCTCATTCGAATCCCCACGGGCCAGGGCAAATAAATAATAATAATATAATAACAATAATAAAAATAATAATGGCATATATTATGTATTCATTTGGCTAAAAAGCCAAATATAATTGGTCTATATCCATGGATCCTGTATTCATGGGTTTAGCTAATTGTAAATGGAAATTCCATCTTTATTGTACTTATAAAGACATTTTTCTTATTATTATCCTCTTTAAAAATATAGCACCTCTTTACAAAGGTTTATACTGTGTCAAGCATTGCAAATAAGAGAAAGTTGGTTTAAAGTATATGCAAGAAAGCTAGACAGTATGAGACATGTCTGTCTATGATTCCAACTCTTTGAAGACTGAGACAGGAAGATGGCAGGTCCCTGGCCAGCCTGGGCTACCTACCAACAACCTGTCTCAAAACAATGGCAGTAACAACAACAACAGCAACATGTGAAAGTGTATGTACATGTTACACCAAACATTCCACCATTTTACAAGAAAGAATTGAGCATCTTCAGATCTTGATACTCTTGGAAAGGCATGGAATCAATCCTCCATGAAAACTAAGAAGGTAACCACAGTATTTCTCTGGCAGTAAATGTTGTATCACATAAGGTTCTTCACACTTAAAACTTGAAAATCTCTCCATGCTCACCAAGCAATTAGTAATCTGAGGTATTAAAAATTTCAATTATAATGTTTACTCTTGATTCTCTTCTGCAGTTCTTTGGCAAAAATTTCAATCTTGTCTGTTAAATTTTTAAGAAATAAAAGTATAACATTTCAAAATAAATATTTGGCTAGTGTATTATCCAGATTCATGGAGTCTGTCCTTAGGAGATGTCATTTTTTGGGGCTTGGCCTATGTAGTTCTGGTTTTGACTAGTTGCTGAGCACTATATTGAAGAGCTTTAGAGCTAATTGTAAACATTTGAATGATATTCCCCTTCTCAAATCTGATGGCCTTTGCTTCTAGCAGTAGCTAGGCTTGAGGTACTAGCCTTCCAACGTCCCCTAAAGGCAATGACAGACATGGTGTCCAGAGTTGAAGTTTATTCTCTCTGAGACCTTCATATCATTGGGCTATTTGATTCCTTTGTCTTTGTTACCACAGTAACTTACCACAATGACGTTGCTCCAGAGTAGAACTGAAATACTTTTTGAAAATCTTCCAAAGGCCCATAATTTTGTGTATAGTCATGCATGATGAGAATATATTCTGAGAAAGGCATCATTAGGTGAGTTTGTAGTCAGGTGTGTTAGAGAATTGTCACCGGGAGATTTCATCATGTAAGTATACTTTTACAAGTTAAGGCAGCATGACTTACTATATACCTATGTGCCTGTTGCCATGCATGTGTCCTTCGTTGACTAAACATCATTATGTGGCTCATGACTAACTTAAATATTAGTACCATATGCCTAAGTATGCATGACCTTTATCTTGGGACTAACTTAAGGTGATTTATCTAAAGAATTATGTAGCCATCACCCAAAAGGTTTCATTTTTAAAAGTGTTAATTTTCCTCTTTGTTAAAAATTGTTTTCACACAATTTTGATCTAAGACTTTGGATTAACCTGGTCCACAGGGACTTCCTAAGCTCTGTTCCTTGCTAGCTTTGACTTCTCACTCTCCACTGCCACCATGTCCTTCTGCTTGGCCAATATTAGTTGCAGTTATGGAGAATACGACAAGACCAATTCTTGCGTGTTTTAGTATGTAATAGCACGTCTGATATAGACCCTCTATAGACACATGGAAGCCATTCTAAAATGTAACAAATCTTGTGCTCAATATGGGCTTTCTACTGGAAGGTCAGAGAGCAAATCCTAAAGTATAAATCAAAGATGGTAACCTATTTCTACCTAGGAAAATCACACACAGAAGTAACAATTAACAACCTCTCACACACCAGGTCAACTTGGCAGTGCAAGAACAGAGGGCTGATTTTTTCTAGAACTGTAAGTATAAAGAGTTTTTTGTATCTTGTTTTAAGGAAACAAACAGCAAATTGATTGACTATGCAATCTCTCTTTTTACAACTTCCTCACCACACCACCACAGCACCACCACCAGCACCACCACACCCTACCCTGCCCTTTGAGCCAGTTTTTCTGGGAACTGTGACTTATTCTGTTCTTGTAATCATGCACAGAAACAGTGGATACTTTCATTTTATGGCTTGCTAGACGGTATCTGAATGAGGCCAAAGGCAGAGGGTTAGGTTTGCTCTGCATCCCAGTGCCTTCCAAGAGAGCCCAGTAACAGCCTCAGGACTATAGGAAGAATGCACATTGCCTGTTAAGAAATAATTGTTGTACCTCTTTGGTTGTAGTTCATAATATAACCATTTCAAAGTAATCCAGAACTCATTTTGAAAGAGAAACATTGTTGTCTATGGTATTTTTTATTCATATATTTCTTTGTAACAAAATGTGTGTTCATGTGAGAGGTGTGTGTGTATGTGTGTGTCTGTGTATGTGTGTTCTTTAGGACTCTTTGCCCTTTCCCTCATCTTCCCTTTAATCCATCCTTACTTTATTTACTCAAATTATAAGGTACCTCATAAGTTGAAACATTATAGGAAAGGAAATTTTTCTCAAACATATTCCCTTATTCTGGAATACGCAGTGGTGAGGTGAGATTTTATTACATCTAACAAACACTATACATGTGTCTATAGGAGAAAAGCAAAGCCAAAAGGCAACAGGCATACAGAGAATGACCCACAAGGCTGACGACTCTCAGTGTTCACGACACCCACAGCAGTGTAGAATGTAGAGGGCCCTCAATGCCTGGCAATCTCATCAGTAAGGCCAGCTGGAGTGTGGGGTCAGAAGCCACCTCATTCACAGATTAAGAAATGCAAGGTGACTCATGTGTCTGTCTACAATGTAAATAAAACAGTTTGGGTGGACAGTATACCCTGAGGGAGATGGAAAGGTGCTAAGAAAAGGAGCCCCTCCTCCATCCCACCTGAAGCAGGTGTCTCATAAATGGTAAGGATGACCTTCACAGCAAGGACAGACACCCAAAATTACAGCATGCACTAACCTCAAGGACCTTAAATGGCTAAATGAAGCTTGTGATCTCACAGTGAGCCCCGTCTTCGGGTGCTTATATGACCCTGAAAGGGACATGTTTCCATTACAGTGTGCTGGAATCTATCTAAACTCCCAAAAGTACTTAAAATCTTGCATTGCTTGGACTAGTTTTGTTAGTTTTTTTTTTTATTTGAAATCAACATACAATGCTGGCTAGCAATAGACATTAAAGGTTCAATGTTAACATTTTGGGGTCTTTAATTTCATTAAATCAATTGTTAATGTTGTCACCTTGACACCTTTTCAAACCTGTTATTATGTAATGTTTGATTAAAAAGAAGAAGATACGGAGATGTTGTCATTATATAATCTAGTTGTCATATATATTCGGTCCTGTAGGTATTGTGTGATAATTATTTCTGCTCTGTGTGGCTTGGGTAGTGAAGGCGGATTTACTTTATATCCATTATTTATAACTGAAGCATAATGTGGCTTTCTAGGAATTGGCTAGAATTTCAGGCTCATGTTTACAACTCACAAATGTCACACAACACAAGGATAGAAAATATTTCGAAGGCAAGATTGTTATTTGAAGATGTATGGAGCCTCCTGAAAAGAGGGAGCTGCTTAGGCAGGCAGAGCAGGATGCAGACACACTGTCCCTGAGCACCAAGTGAAGAATGGTGGGAGGATGCATCAATGTCTTTAAAACATCTTTGTGCTCTCGGAACTTTCCTAAGCAAAAGACTGAGCACAGTTTTCATGTACTGTTGTGGTCAAGCTTGTGCTGCTTTTTAAATCAAGCTACTATTGGCTCGTTTTCTGATCAGTGTGGAAGTTACTGTAAAGGTCCACGTTTAGTTTAGTCATAAACCTACCCCCTCTCTGAATGAGCTTTTCAGGGGTGTGTCTAAAGAAGGTTTCTGCTGAGTCACTGCAGCCCCACACTGAGCAATCAGCTTTGCGCACTGATCATGGACAAGTAAACATTGCGGCCTTGTTTTAATTACAAATAAGAAAGAAACTGTTTCCATTTCTTCTTCTTGAAGGTGTGTGTGAGAGGTAGTTCCCTGCTCCTAGCCTGGTAAAGATGCACACACCTGAGAAGGATGATAGAGCTACCCTCTTCAGATCTAAGAAGGGAAATGTGCAGTTGCTAGACAAGTTCATCGCCAAGGAAACGTAAAAGTAAAGCGTGTGAAAGTCTGCCTCTGCTAATGACTTTGTATGACTCTCAGTGTGCTCAGTCCAATCAAAGGATGGCCATTAACCTTGTGACCCTCGTCAATGATTTCGTGTAATTTTCTGTGATGCAGAGATGAGAATGATATACACAAAAATAGATTTCCAGACCCTGTGTAGGAGTCTCTGTATGGAGGGTCACACCCCCTCTCCCATGTCATCCTGTCACACATCAGCTACCTCAGCCAGTGTGAGCATGTGGATGCTAACTTTTGCTTATAATCCAATACAGTATTATTTGCTTTCTTTCTCGGGTTGTCTCAGTCCTGCTATCAAAGGCATTTTCAGTTCCCTCCTGGGTCCCCTAGCATCTTCAGGTAAGAGCTTTGCTCTTTGGTCGGGCAGTTGCGGTGAGAACCTCCACACCCTATAAGATGCTACAGAATCAGCCTGTCTGCTTCTTGCCTCAGTTCTAAAATTGACCATTTCTCTAAATAGTTTCAGTTCCACTTACTGGATGATGATATTAGAAAGCAAGGCAATACATCTTTCAAGTACGTGTACTTACACACTAATATTGCTGCATGTGTTCATTTGTATCTGTTTTAAGCTAAACACGTAATGATGTCTCTGACTCTAACCTAGTGTCACTATATATGTATCAATATATAGTTGCCTTTTTTGCGGTCTATAACCTCCTACTCCAGTAGGGAAAAACATGGCTCTAAACATCCACCATCTATTTAATTACTTACTCAGTTCTGATATGCTTGTACAATGACCTGTGTTTAATCACACATCTAAGGGATCTAATTATATCAACAAGGGCACAGTACTTCCTTGTCCCTTTAATATTATCTTTTACATACATACCAAAGTTATTAGGTTATTACCTTTCCCCTACCATGTTCCATACAAGTTTGTAATGCATTTAGAGAATATTTCATAGCCTAGGTTCTATCCTGAGAGGCTCAAATTCTTTTAGTGATAAATCAATCAATCAACCAATCAATCAAACAAACAAACAATCTGTGTACATTAAGGTTTACAAAATTGTATGTGTGTGTGTATGCTCACATACACGTGCATGTGTGCTATAAAGCTCTACACCCTGCTCAAGTACTATGGTGACACTCCTTTTGGAATGTACAGCACATTCAGACTTCCTTTCAAAGAGTACAGTATGAAAAGGGTGAGGAGAAGAGTAACTTTACAGTAGAAAAACCAGGCAAACTGATGGAGGTGTCAGTCATGTTGGCTTAATATATATGCAAACAAGTGCATATAGACAAACTGCCTCTTCCAGGAAGAAGATGCTAGAAGGGTCAGCATCACGAGCCAAGTTATCCTAATGACAAGGAACTTGCTATGGTGACAACTCTTTACCCTGCCCTCTGGTCTCTGAAACCCATAACCCAGAATAATCAGAAGAAAAGCACTCAAGAAACTGCCTTCCCCACTTAGAGACTTATTTTTAAGTGTCAAAATTGACAAAAACAAACAAAAGATGCAAGAAAAATCTGAGAAAAGATGCCAGTCTAAAGCAGCCTCAGAAGACAAGAGAACCAAAAGCAAAGCGGCACCCTGTAGTGGGCTGGCCTAATGCTGCTTGTATTCTGATGTTGATATTGAGCCCCAGAGAGGAGAAAGACACTGAGTGGTCCTGTCCCCAAGTTATTTCTGATTTGATAAATAAAGATGCCAACAGTTAATAGCTGGACAGAAGAGACATCGGTGAGGTTTAGGTTTCAAGGGCTTGGGGTCAGAGGAGGACCACAAGGGAGAAGAAGATGCAGGAGGAGGAAGAGGAAGTCACCATAGGTTAGGAGTCAAGAGAACATGGCCCTAAGGGTTGCCCAATTGGAACTAAGAGCAGCTCAGATGAAACACAGTAAGTAATAACTCAGGGTTATCAATAGGAAATAGATTCTAATAACAAAGAGGGCAGATACCATCCCAACTGTTGAGCTGTTTAAGGCTTATTGTAAATGTAAAGGGGATGTGTGTGTGTGTGTGTGTGTGTGTGTGTGTGTGTGTGTGTGTGTGTGTGTGTGTTTCCCAGGAACCAAATGGTCAAAGGTGGGGTAGAAATCCTGGGTTAGGACTAAATAACTTCTACAACAGCATCCTGACTAAGATCCTGGACAGAAAAGAGACAAAGGTAAAAATCTGTGTGCATCTGCAGGACAGACTCATGTTATCACTGTGATCTGTGTGTATCTGGATACCAGAGAGACTCATGTTATCACTGTGATCTTTGTGTATCTGAGTACTGGATGTAGACTTATTATCACTGTGGTCTGTATGCATCTGTATACAGGACAAACTTGTGTTATCACTGTGATCTGTGCCACAACAGAAATAAGGGGGGAAAATGGACCTGTAATTCATAGGGGGCTTCTATCTTTCTTACTTCACTGTAAAAGTTTAAAAGTTCCCTAAATTAGTTTATTTTAAAAGAAGAAAACTGAAAAATTAGATTTAATGCTTTAAAGGGGAGGAAAAAACTTTCCAAACTTGAGAAAAAGAAAGTGGGAGTTAGTTTTGCTTCATTTGAACTGTAAGGTGTAGTTTTCCTCTTAGGAAATCCTGTAGGAACTTTGACTTTTTTTTTTTTTTCCATTTTAAAAGTAGGGCACGTCCTATGAATCCAGCAAGAGGGAGTGACAGAGGATCCATCTCTGGATATGTGTGGAGTGGCTTTTTTACAGCAAGGATAAGATGATGACCCCAAAACCTTATTTTAAAGGCTAATGAGTATTCATTTAGCTGAAAACTGTTATATTCTGGAATAGGTCTCTGTTTCATAATGAGTAACTAGAATATAAATTCACACTTATCTGTCTGTTCTCTTGTCTCTGTGAACTACATTAGCCATAGTTGAAGAGAAAAATCTGTAGACTGCGTTCAAAACCTCCTCAAATGATTTATTTATTATGATTATTTGTACAATATATTTATTATACATATAGACATATCTAAAACCTAAAACATATGTATATATTTATAAAATTTATGATTTGAACCGTTTGCAGTGGCATTAAGCACATTTACAGTGATCGGTCATCCATGTAGAAATTACAGCCATTCACATCATCTTAATGTACTGACAGATGGGAGTATTAGCTCTACTTTTGACTACCCTATATACAAGGTTTCTGTGCTGTAACGATTTGTATTATTGAACTCCCTGAAGTGTCATTCTTGACTACAATTAGCCTTGGTACCTGTCAGTCAATGTCAAGTGATCTGCAAACATATTAGAGACAAGTCAGTGAACTAAGTGGCTCTGGACGTCCTGAGCCTCTCATTGTGTTTCCAGGATGTCAGTTTCTCCCTGCCTCCCTCTGCCTGCCTTCACAGCCATAACAGAGCCCTTGCCATTCCTGCAGTAATCTCTGTGCTTTCATCTTCTGTCCATTGTTGGTATGCTACAGTGGGAACTATAAATCACAAACACACACACACACAAACATTTTTGGAAGGGTACCCAGATTGTCATGTCATTCAGGGTCTGGTGCTCCATGATGGAACAGTCTACCCCGACATCAGCCATAATCCACTCTGTAACTGACATCACTCAAGTGCCAAGAAAACACATCTCCATATCTCTTCTGTTAGGTCCTCTGAGCAAAAGCAGATCTCTGCATGACTGGTAATGGTTAAAGGCCACAGCCCTGTCATTATGTACACAGGAGTAATACTGTGCTCTCACAATGCAGTGGAATATGAGTGCTACATGAAAGCAGAGAAGTGAATAAGCTTGCTGCTATGGCCTGTGTGGTATGACCACAAAATTTGCACACTGAAATTTTAACCTTCAATACCTTAGTATATGGTTATCTGGAAATTTTAAATTAAGGATAAAGGTAATTATAGAGATAATGAAATAAAATTAAACAGAGTTTATTAGGGGAGACCTTATCCAAAATTGTCTCTGTTAAAGACGGTGTCTAGGCATGTCACGTAGAAGGAAGTCAGTGTGAAGGAAGGCAGTGGTTCTCAGCCTTCTTAAGGCTGCAACCCTTTAATACAGTTCCTCATGTTGTAGTGATCTCAACATAAAATGTTTTTGTTGCTGTTTTATAACTGTAATTTTGCTACTGTTATGAATTGAAATGTAAACATCTGATATTTCCTATGGCCTTAGGCAATCGCTGTGAGAGAGGGCCATTCACCCCACACAGGGTTGTGACCCACGGGCTGATTAACGCTGGTCAAGGGGGAGAAAAACTATCCAAATGCCAAGGAGAGAGGTCTTGGGAGAAATCAAGCCAGCCTATACCTTGATCTTGCTCTTCCAGCCTCCAGAATGTTCAGAAGCCCAAATAATCCTCAGTCCTACGATGGTCTCACCTCTCAATCCTACGCCACCACTTTGCACATCCTTTAGCCATGTGTTGGATAGAGCTTGGGCATGTTGACAATGTCCACATGCAAATACACAAGATTCCAAATGATGGAATTGAGAAGAGGGTAAGGTGTGGGGCTGGTGCCACACAAACTGTAATCTTCAGACATGAGAAACCTCTAAGATCTAAATGTGAAACTGACCCTCTAGGTCTTCAAGAAGCTCTGCTCCAGCATTCCAGCTGGGGATGTAATTCAGACATTAGGTGTTCACCAAGCACTCACAGGGGTCTGAGCTTGATCCCCAGTACCATCAGAACCTATATTCCTCAGTATGAAAAGATAATAAAATTTGTTACTTTATAGCTTTTGTTTGCTTGTGTGTTTTTGTTGTGATACAGGCTTTCACAGTATGCTGCTGTGAAATGTGTATGAGACCTGGAACTCATGTATGTAAGCCGGGCCAACCTTGAACTCACAAGAGGGCTATCTGCCTGCCCTGCTTCCCAAGTGCTGAAATTAAAGGTGTGCACCACTACATCCAGCTTATAGCGGTTTGTTATTGTTGTTGTTTTGTTTTGTTTTGTTTCTAGACAGGGTTTCCTTTATAACTGCCCTGGCTGTCCTGGAACTTGCTTTGTAGACCAAGCTGACCTGAACCCACAGAGATCCACATGCCTCTGTCTCCCTTCCAGGTGCTGGAATTAAAGGTGTACGCCACCATGCTTAGCTTTAGCTCATAGCTTTTATGTACAATTGCCCCTCAGCACTATGGGGAAGTGGCCCCATGACTCTCTTCAGGTGGATAGCCTCTGTCGTACTTTAAAGCATCTCTAGATCATGTATGTACTGCTATATGAATGCTATGCAAATAGTGATATTGCTTTGTTTAGAAAACCACGCTCATGCTGAACAGAACGAAATTATTTTTCCAAGTGATTGCCATCTATAGTTGGATTCATCCTAAGATACAGAAGTTGTTGATGTGGAAAGATGAATCGATTTAGGCATATGGTATATGCTAAATCTCACTTGCCTCTGGCATATATACTAGGAGAAGGCTTTGTGGGTCTAGAGAAAATTGTGATGCACAGCAGTACTTTCCATAGCTACATAGTATTCTTAACTTTGTAGATTATCTAGGTCTGGACATAATCACTTTTAATAAAATTTGCAGTTTGCCTTTAATTTTGATAGGCTATTTTACATAGTTAAAGGCAAAAACTTTTTTTTTTATTAGTAGTAACTTTCTTTTTAAATGTTAATCAAAGGCTTCATAAGTTTGGTAATGCTCAGTAACAAGATGCCCGTACAATCAGAAGTGTAACCCAATACCCAACCTAGATATATCAACTATCTTTGACTGGTGGAAACACAAGAACATCTGCCTCCATGTTCCCCTCCCCTACCCCCTCTCTCTGTCTCCTAGCTCCTCCTCTTCTTCTCCTTACTCCTCCCACTTTAGCTCCTCCTACATATCACCCTTCCTGTTAAGATAAAACTTTTCTCTCAAAATACAATTAGAGCATAACTATACCAATTTGTATCAGTAAGGTACAAGATAGACCTAATACCCAGTCCATCATTTTGTTAACTAACTAGAACTCTGTCATCTCTCCTAATTAAAAGACTTAGTTCAAAAACTGGCTTTTTTCTTGGCTTTAGAATGAATGTCAGCTGAAAACCATCCTCTCAAGTCTTTTCTCTCAAAGTTAATAGCCGGGATTGGCTATGAGACTATTAAGTCTTCAACCCAGTCAGAAATCCAGAATGACTGAATTAATTGAAATTATGGGAAGCACAAAGTATAGCTTCTAAAACTTAGTCAGTTTATAGAGACTGCTGAACACCTGGACAGTCCCTATACTACAAGACGTTGGAGCATCTGATCTTCAGCCTTCTGGCCCAGGATCATCTGACAGACCTAGTGATGCAGAATTATTAAGGGCTGATTACTCTGTCTTGGCAGATATAATCAGTCGACTATTCAGGCAAAAACATCTTAAGGTGTAGAGAAAATTTAACTCTCTTGGTTGCTTATATTTTATTAAAAATACACGTTTTAACTTAAAGAAATCATGCTTTGATTAATAATTACATTTTCTTTTAGAATAAACAAAAACTAAGATTAGGATAGAAATAGAAAATACAGCAGTAGAAAGGAAGAGACATAAAAATAGGAGAAATAGCTGGGTGGTGGTGGCGCACACCTTTAATCCCAGCACTTGGGAGGCAGAGGCAGGCGGATTTCTGAGTTCGAGGCCAGCCTGGTCTACAGAGTGAGTTCCAGGATAGCCAGGATTACACAGAGAAACCCTGTCTTGGGGGAAAAAAAAAAAAAAAAAAGGAGAAATAGGAATCCTCTCAGACTCCCCTAAATATCACAAAACTGGAAATGATCAGATTTTTTTAACCACATTTTTATCAAGTGTGCCCCACATAAAATCTTTCAATTAAATGTTATAGACTTTTAAATTAGTGAGGAATTAAATATTTATCAAAAAGTTAGGTTACTGAGAAAAATCTTCTAATTTGTAGCTTGGGTAGTAAAAATGGAATCTGGATTCACATTCTCTTACAAAGTGAAAACTGAATAATTCCTGAGAACATCGAGACTCCTGGTCCCCGCTTGAACACTTGCTGCCTTACACTACTTTCCCTCTTTCTCCAGTCAGAATGGTCAGTCTGACCTACTGACTGGTCACTACATGGAACCAAATTATGGATGGTGGGAGGTGGTGTGAACCTGAGATGATATGAGTTTAAACTACGGGCAGTGTAGCCCTCTTGGGTTTTGTTTTGGAAAGCGATATATCAATGTGGTTTTATTGTTTTGTTGTTTTATTCTGCAGGAAGCTTTCAGACTAGACAGATATCATGAGTATTTCCACTGGGCAGCTCCTAGAATTAGCATTCTTGGGCAGGCTGTCAGGCACTTGGAATGTGGCTAGTCTCAACATAGTGATATTCTAAGGATCACGCATACTGTAATTCCAAATCAGTACAAAAGGAGGAAGGAGCCCATCATCATGATTTTATACTAAATATATGTGAAAATGAAGTTATTCTGATATATTAATATAGCTGAAGTGAAATATTAGTTTTACCTCTTCTTTATTCCTATCTTCCTCTCCTCCTCCTCCTTCTCCTCTTCTTCTTCTTCATCTTCTCGTCATTCTTCTTCTTCTTCTTCTTCTTCTTCTTCTTCTTCTTCTTCTTCTTCTTCTTCTTCTTCTTCTTCTTCTTCTGGTCTTTCTGGTCTTTTTGAGACAATGTCACTATGTAGTCTGGTCTCAAGCTCAAATTTGAAATCCTCCTGCCTCAGCCTCTTGAAACTAGAATTATAGGTAAATGCCATGTTTTCTCTTTTTGAATGAGGCTGCTAGTAAATTTTAAGTTCCCCCTGTTTGTATTCTCTCTCTGTTGGCCAGACACATCCAGAGCACAGCGTGGGATGTAAGACCACCCTGACCTGGCATCCTGTGATTGCTTAGTTCTTCTCTCAAGGCCATCTCATCCAAAATCACCATGGAAATGAACCTCTGGATGTTTCTGTTTGGAATTTTCCAGATTAGGTTAATTGGGGTAGGAAGAACCATCCTAGATATGAATAGTGCCATTCCATGGAATGGGGGGGTCCCAAGCTGAATAAAAAGGACAAAGTGAGCTGAAAATGAGAGTTTGCTTCCTGATTGCAGATACCATGTGACCTTCCCGTTCCTGCTTCTACACCCCTCTTCCCATGATGAATGTATACCCTTGAACTATAAGGCAAAATAAACTCACCTTCCCTTCTGTCCTTCTGTCTGTCCTTCCTTCTTCCTTCCCTCCCACCCTCCTTTTTCCTTCCTTCCTTCCTTCCTTCCTTCCTTCCTTCCTTCCTTCCTTCCTTTCTTTCCTTCCTTCCTTCTTCCCTCCCTTTATTCCTTTACCTCTTGTCAGGCATTTTGTCACAGAACTGAGAAGTCACTAATACACCCACCTTCCCAACCACTAGCAACAACAGCTTTTTTCTATTTCGTTCCAATCCCTGGACTGATCTAAGTCAACCCCATTCAGCCTTAGACAGATGTATCAATCATCCATCACAACAGGAAGATTATGGGCAAATCCAGACATGCTGATTGTTTGGTCATGCTAGATGCCCTTCCTCCACATACCTGTAATTTCCCATGTACCCCTGTAACTTGAATCACAGCATGGTTTAACAAGCATATGCTATCTACCTGTCTTGTGACATGTGAACACCTTAAGGGCCTCTTATTCGTATGAATACGACAACACCTGGCCCATTAGGTCCTTAATAAATGTCTTGTGGATGAGAGAGTGCTTTCAGGATGAGGCAGACACAGTTTCTACCACCAGGCCAAATAAGATGCTGCCAGACTGAGCCATGGAGATAGAAGAGAGCCGTGATGGCCCTTAGGATGAGAGAGAAGAGAGGAGTCAATGATGCTCCCCAATTCTAGTGAGTCAACGTGTTTTCAACACATAGATTATTTTCTTCACACCCTTTACATCAGAGCACAAATTGCTTATAGCTAAATAATTAATTTTTACTCTGAGCTACTGCACTGCTCAAAAAGAATCATTTCATCTCTAGATCGTCACTGCTTCTTACAACACTGCCTTTGCCAGTGTCTTAGAGGACAGTCTGGCTTTATGCTTGGGCCGCTACTGGACAGACTTCGGGGAGCCTTGCTTCCTGACATGAAGAGAATATCCAGCAGGTGCCTCCTGCTCTTCACTTAACACAACAGCATCTGCCAGGACAATCATTTTGCCGTATTTGGAGACAGGAAAATGATGAGTCACCTTAAGTCAAAGAAAGTCCTTAGAAAAGAAGAGATTCATCGCCAAGTTCTCTGACTTCATTCTATATTCCTTCCACCAGATGACGTTTGCCCCAAGGGACCAAACAAAGGAAAGCTGAACAAACAGATTGGCTTCTTCTATTATATACCCCTCCCCTCCCCGCTCCCCGTGTTTTCTGCCTCTGCTTATCATTTTTATAACCCAGAGATGGTTGAGAAGAACAGAAGCAGTAAACAGCGTGAGTAAGAGAGAGGATGACAGCAGGGTAGAAGGGAGTATTCATCAAATGACTACTGGAGAGGAGGCCGGGGCAAGGTGACACTAGCGTGCTGATGAAATCACTCACCGTGAGCACACCATTGGATCTTTCTCCTCATATCACTTTGCTTATTTTTTCTCTTCATATTTATGCCTTTAAACAGCATCATCTGGTGATCCAGAAGGTATTTTTACAGAGTAATATACCATCTAGTTTCTGCATCAGATTGCATCCTTTGACGCAAGGACCAAATTGATCCAATATTATATAGAGAAACACGGGTATGTAGTAACTACTGAGTATTTGGTGAATTAATATGTCATCTTAAAAGCCAGACATCCAGTGGAAAGTCATTTTTATGTAGAATAGTATAGTTTTAAAGAAAAATAAATTTAATTGTATTCATTAACTTTGACTCTGGAAGCCTGTGCATAGCTAATACTTCAAGGGTAATTTTGTCATTTACTTTTTTTACTGATGATGCTAAGATTCTTAAGACTATAAAAGGAAACCTTGACAAGCTCTGAAACATATGCAGCTAATTGTAAGGGTAAAAAGAAGGATTACTGTAGCTAAGACATAGTAAGGAACCACGTAAATCCCCATTACACTTTACTATCAGAGTAAATGGATAATCTGAAGATTTAAGGTGTATGAGAACTCTCATTTTTTGAAGATTATCCTAACCATTTGGGATAGCAAGATAGCTCAGCAGGGAAAAGGAGCTTGCCACCAAACCTGACAACCTGAGCTCCTGAATTTAATCCCTGGAACCAACATGGTAGAAAGAGAGAACAGACTCCCACAAATTGCTGCTGTCTGACCTCTACATACATGTACCTCCCTACACACACACACACACACACACACATACTTAATTAAAATTCTAACCATAATACATTTTTTACTCCAATTCAAGATCATGCTAGTTCAATGGCAAACAAGACTATTTGGGTTTATGGACATTGAGCCCCACTCACTGTCTTTCCAGTCTTTTATATATTTATGTATTTATTACCATGGAGTTCTTACCAAAGAGTGTAATTATTTTATACACATCTCATCTCTCTCTCCCCACCCAGGACTTAGAATTGACTGGTCTCCTGCACTGAATCGGACACATCTTGGAATTAGAACAGGACAGAATGTTGCCTTTCATGCATCAGGCCTTGTTAAATGAGAAGACAAATGATGTGAATAAATAAATAGACTCCGGTTTACAAAGAAGCTTGTTAGAGATTCACACAGCATGAATTGGGAGCTATCTGCATTCACACTGAGCACACAGCGTCTAATAAATGGTGTCTCTCAGCACATGTCAGCTGCCTGCCAGGACAGCAGTGAGTCCTTTCTGCTTCTTAGGAATTTCTCCATATACAGAGGTATTCACAAATGTACTCACTTGGTAGACTCTCCAAATAAATAAACATCTTTTTCTACAGCAATTATCAAGGTCTTTTTCCCCCTTAATTTCTACTTTGCGGTTTAATAAAAATGGCCATTCCCTATCATGAAACTTGTCTCCTGAGACTATTTCCCTGGGGGCATTAAA
The DNA here is from genome assembly GCA_021653895.1 of Mastomys natalensis. Taxonomy (NCBI): domain Eukaryota; kingdom Metazoa; phylum Chordata; class Mammalia; order Rodentia; family Muridae; genus Mastomys; species Mastomys natalensis. The sequence continues at coordinate 16,930 of JAJTUV010000928.1, read as the reverse complement.
TGTCAACCCTCTACAACTCACACAAAGAAAGAACTGTTAATGCAGGAACTGATCGTGCAAGCTAGCCTGTTTCTTCCCCACCTCTCACCCACTGGCATTATCCCTGTGGTCTTGCAGTAAACTTTAGTCACCCTTTCTCAGGCCCCTCTTCCCTCATCCTTCCAACCAGAATTGGTAGCTCCACCAGAAAATGGCATTCCATCTTAGTTTCCTGAGTTTGGTGCAGACAACTGGGCAACTGCATCATCAGGTGACTCGCCTCACCAAGTAGGTGGTTGCCCATAAGTGTCATGCTCTAATTTACAGACCGTGGAACATTCAGTCCATCTGGTCAGAGGTATGACTAACATTGTTGGATGTTTTTTCCTACAGAGGCAAACATTCTGTCTCATTCATCCTGGAATGGAATGTGAAGCCTCAGTTTCTGAGAACTTTCACCACTAAAGTGGAAGGAGTTTCTGCATCCGGTAAAAAAAATAGAGGTCGTGATGAAGTGTTTAGCAATGGCTGCTTGTGTTTCTGTGTGGTGTTTACAGCACTTGGAGACTGAATTGCCTTGGGATGGAACTGTATTGAATTCCAACCATAATTGAGAAATGAGTTCAAAATCATAGGTGAAGACCTGGTTTTTCTTCAACCAGTAATAACAATAAGGAGCAAAATGACGAGGTGGGAAGTTATGTACGGCAGGAAAAAATAGATTTTCTGGAAAAAAAAAAAAGAATTACCCTTTTATTGACATTATAGGACAGATTTATTAGCCACTGTTAAAATCAGATCTTCAAAACACATTAATAATATATTATTTTAATAATTTTGATTTTTGAGATTTTACCATTATTATTTTAAATTATGTATATATGTATGTCTTGAGCATGGTGAATGCAATTCCCACCTAACAGGATGTTAGATCTCCAAGACCTGGAGATCAGATGGCTGTGAGCTACATGACGTTAGCACTGGGGACTGAACTTGGGTCCTCCACAAGAGAAATATATGCTCCTAACAACTGAGACATCTCTCCAGCCCTGATAATTCTATCCTTTTAATAAAGAGCAAAGTTACATCATCTTTACACTAGCAACTGCTTTGATTTTTCCCTGGCTGAATCCTGGGATTTCTTCTCCATCGTTATGATATAGTAGAAATATCTACCTGCATTACATTGCTTTCGTCTTTTCTGGATACTTCAATTTGGGGGCAGTATAGCTTGAAAGCATGTAAAAGACCTGGGAGTATCATTACTACAAGATATCTGTCAACCACCTGTCCTTCCACACTGGCCAAGCACCATGTGAGGTGTTCTGAGGCCTACGACGACCCGTGCCCACCAGGACTTGAAATTGCAGTGTTAGAGCAGCAAAATGCATAAAAAGTAGTTGTCAACAAATAAATGCATCCTAGACATATCCACACTTAAATGACAGGTGATATAAATAATACGAAGCAAAGTCCTGCTTCCTTCACCCCCCCCAACCCCCAATTCTCAGATCCAAGTTATTTGCTGCCTCCAGGGAAACAAACTGAGCTGTCCACACAACTGTACTAAAGAGAGCTGCATCTAATTCTACAGAGGGTAGGGGTCTCTTCTTGAGAAGTAAATCTCCCCTCTACACGTCTGTCAGTTTGTCCTACCATGGAGTAAAGGAAATTTTCAGGAAAGGAGAGGCTTGAAGCCCCATGGAAACTCATCAGGGGACACCAGAAACAGCCACATCACAACAGCGGCATCATGTCATGTAAGCACAACATGGATGTAGGTGGAATCATCTTAGTCTAAAATGTGCCAGAAGCTAGAAGTTTCTGAGCATTGAGATGATTCCACACCTGACTTCACGTGACAGGCTGACATCTAAACACAGGTGTCCTGAAAGTTGTATTTAATATTATCTGCAGGCTGTGTGTAGAAGGTATACACGAAACACAGGTAAATCCCATGTCTAGAGGTATGTCCTATTGCCAACATATTTCATGTGCGTTTGCAAATAAATGTGAAACATTTCTTATCCCGATGATTTTGGATAACGCCTATTCAACCTGAATCATCGCTAAGGTCCCTACCAAGCCTGGTGAGATAGTTTACCTATTTCGTGGAGGAGAAGAGTAGGAGAAGAGGCATTAAACCATAGTTAGGAAGGATCTGAATCCAAGCCTGTTCAACTCAAAAGCCCATCACTTTTTATGACATAACTATGAGTGAGCTAATCATGCCGTTTCTTAAGGATGGAGGAGCATCAGCTTCTGTGTTATGCTTCACATGTGCAGAGGAGGAAGGGAGGGGAAGGAATCTCTGTGAGGATTGGGAAAGGTTTTTCAGGACCTAGTCACTAATCCATTCACTTGTCAACACAAGCCTGTACTGAGTGCCAAACCTTAATGTTCCCTTGGTACATGAGACATGCAGGGGAAAGGATACACCGCACTGCACTCAGGAGCCCCTGGTCTCATTGGGAAGGCACTCCAATGTGACAAATAAGGAAGGTAACAGGGAGCCCAGACAGACACAAAGGGAGGGGTGACCTATTTGGAATACCATGGTTACTACTTAATCTTCTGGCTCTCTCAAGAAAGTGATCTGTAAGCCTAACATGAAAAACAGAGAGAAGCAGATTGTACATAGAGCCAAGGACAGAGCAGACCAAAGGCGAAAACTAACCAGAGGCCTTGCTGGCCAAGGGCTGATGGCATCACTGACCAGCTGGACCAGAGGCAGCAGGTTAGCAAGCCTGGAGCAGGCAACTCTAGACCAACTACTCCAGGGGCAGTACTCTACCTACTGATTTTGGCCAGAGACTGGCACAGTGCCCCAGAGCTTCAAGGGTCCATCATAGCCATGGCATGCAGGCCCGCCTCACTGATGCTTCGTAATTGGGAAAAAGGACTTGGTACCACTTTTTAGGGCCTTTAGGAAGCAATTCTCGGTCCCCATAGTCAATGTTCCTCCTTCTTCCATTAAAAAAAGAGTACTTAGACAATGCCTTTGTTTTTCCTGAAGAGCTTAGCCAATGTCTCTATGTATTCATTCTGCCATGCTCACACAAGACTTTGCAATGTGGCTGAGGGTTAGACTTCACTCTACCTTCTGGCTGTGAGCTGGGGTGAGTTGCTAACTGCTCTGTGCCTCATTAATCACTCCTCAGGTGTTCCCTGCTCTTGGGTTTCTGAAGAAATTTAGTCCATGATGTGAGGGAGTGGGGAGGGAAGGGAAAGGGGACAGAGAGAAAATGAATTTAGAAAATTGTATCTAGCGATTTATAGTGATCATTATTAGTTAGATGTGGTAGCACAGGCCTATAATTCCCAGCATTCAGGAGACAAGGGGAACTTGAGTTTAAGGGCAGCCTGGACTTCACAGTGAAGGAATGTCTCAAAGAACCAAAATCAACACCAATGAAAAGTCCATTATTGTTACCATGTTGTTATTGTTTATACTTCATTACTCTAAGCAGTGGTACCCTAAGACAAATCAATATGTAGGTAAACAAGAGTAGACAGTGGCAAGAACTGCCCTGCACAATGAGGACAAAATTATCCATCATCTCTAACTACAGGCTGGTGGAAAAGTCAGACTGCTCCTCAGTTGCTCTTAATCAGTGTGACAAATGCATGAAAAGGAAGAGCATGAAGCTATGCTGGGTATCCTGCAGAGAACATTGTGCAGGCACCTGTGTGTGCTGTGGGAGGTGGGAGGGCTGAGGGAGCCAAAGCAGGCATGGTTTCCACAGAGGAGGAGCTACAGGGCGGAGGGACGGGGTGTCCAGGAACCGTCAGGATCACACCCACAGAGAAGGGAACTGCAGATCTCTGAGCATAAGAAATGGGTGGGCATCTGAACCTGGAGTAGTGTCTTCATCGAGGGAAGAGTGGAACAGCACATGAGCTGGGCCTCAGACAGCAGCTACTAAACACAACCTCAATCCAGCCAGTTCAGTCTGGAGAGGGCCTCTCTGTGCCCAACACTGTTCCTATTGGGGAAAGCAATATTATTTTTAATTTCAAAAATGCCTCAGAGAAGAAAACTCTTGAGAAACCTGTTCCCTAAAGGTTTTCCTACAGTGTGTGAGGCTATGTGAGCTTCTAGATTCTGGTGAGGGTTGGGGGGGGAGGGGAAGACAACAGAAACCCAAACCCCAGTCCCTAGAGTATTGAGAAGATTAAAATAAAACAACTTCACCTACTTCTGAAAAGACTGGAAGGTGAGTCAGAAAACTTTCCTCCAAATCTGCTCTATCAGGTTCGAGTCTGCACATTATCCTTAAGTGGTGGACGCTATCCACTCAGCACATGACATGCTGGCTGTGCTCCTGTGCCAAGCCCCTCAGAAGTTCCTTAAGCATGTTATTTGGTCTTGGCAGCCCTTCCAAGTAGACATCATAATCCTCATTGAGGTGAGGACATCGAAGCAGGAGGTAGGTGGATAGCCCATCTATCAGTGGCAAACCGCTGCCATTGACACACACAGCAGAATAAGGAGTGCTCTAAAAGAAGGTCACACAACCATTTCCCTGGATGCCTGGATGGATCAATAGACACTTAAGCCTCTTACACTCGGTCTTCTGCCTTTAAAAACAAATCTCTTAATGGAGCAGCTGGCTCAGGTGGCAGGTGCTCTTAATCTGTGCTGTTTGTCCACACTTGTCCCTTCCTGTGCACACCCGCCTTGTTCAAGGACTGGAACATGACAATATTTTCTGCATGCTTTTCAAGTGTATCATTTTACATGGCTGAGGAATCACAATACCACACAGCCATAAGTCAATATTTACACTCATTAGTTATAGGCTGATAAACTGAGCTGGAAATGGGGTGAATGGCAAGCTCTGGGATGGTGGGATGGTGGGAGGCATCTTCGTCAAACAGCAACAGAGCCCATAAAAGTTCCACAGAGCTATGAATCAACAGGAAGAAATTTCCTACATGCCGGGAGGTTGGGGGGGGGGGCAACTGGGCTGGCTGAGACCTCAGGAGGCTTGCTTGACCTCAGATCTTCCTTCCCGGTTTGACTACATGAATCACAAGCACACAACTAGTCATATTTATGAGCCTTAGTCCCTTCCTGGGACTCCCTTGGAAACAAATGGCACAATCATGAACAATGTGTTTTCTAAGTCAGAACACTACCCAGTTAGTCTAAGCTCAAGTTCCAGTTAAGGAATTCCATCCAATGTGACTCAGGACTTTGCCTTGGTGACAGCAAAACAAACAGAGACCCTGCAGAGAGCAAGGATGACCTTGGTAAGGGGCAGATCCTATAGTTGGGTATTTTTCTGAACCCCCTATGCTAAGGTGTAAGTAAGCTCAATAGTCCATCTTTGGGAAGGTCTAGGGAGGTGGAGTACTTATTTATACATAACCATCACAAGGATGTATCATTAAAAGGTAAAAAGAAACACATGTATCATATTGAACCCCAGGAATGAAAACTGGAAACAGCTGGGATTCCTTGCTCTATGACATTTTTTCACATCCACTTTCAAAAAAATTCAATATCCTTCTGCCATATACCTTGAATAGCTCAAACTGACAACAGACTCATTTTACATATGCATACAAGAATATACATATACATGAAATCATTTGTAAATGTATATGCACAAACTAACACCATGCATCAGACATTACCTAAGTCCTATAAACACTCATCCTGATTAATCACAACTATGCACTACGATTGGAGGTGTCTTCTCTCCCATGCTACACATGAGGCAAAGGAGGCAGAGGTGAGTTGCTCCGGGGCAGGCAGGAAATAGCAGGCAGGGATAGAGTCTGACTCACTCAGTGAGGCAGCTTCTGTGAAAAACACTGTTAAAAATCTCTGTGCTACAAGGGATGTCTGGCCTGTGGTTTCAGCTGCCTTTATTGCCCAGGTTAGACCGCTTGTCTGTCCTATACAACTGCATATCCACAGGCAGCCTCATTTGATGGATGCGGCATGATAGAGGATTCCAGAAATGCACCTCTAGCCCTATGATCTTCAATATACCTAATGTCCAATGCTATCATTCCAATCCATACTCCATCTCCAATCCTACCTTTTTACCTAATAATATCAGAGATGAAGTATTATGTAACTGATATCAAGCAAGAGCTAAAGGAAGACCATGTGAAAAAAATCATATATATTTTCAACTGTTTATACCGAGAAGAAAACACACGGCTGCCTAGAGAAAGTTGATACCTTAGGGCAGTAAGCATTTTCTTCATTTATTTCTGCTTCTGTGTCTGTGGTTTCTGCCCTCTCCTGTCTTCAGAAAATTCCACAAGCATCCAGAATCCCAAACTTTTCCACTTTTCCCCTTTCTACAGAGTCCACGCGGCCATAAGGTTCACAGGCCTTAAGAGAAGCCAATCGCTTCTCTTAAGAAAGAATCTTTTCAACTCACATTTATGTTCCCTCCTATTGGCAGCTAATTACCTTAGAAAGGTTTGGATGCCAACTCCAGCTCCCTCCCTTTACAACTGGGTCCTAAATCTCTTTCACAATCTGAGTTTTCTAGATGACAACAATCCCTAGTTCACTCAAGAAGAGGCCTCATGGAAGAAGCAGAGCAGGAAGCTGAGGTTGGGGCCTTCCTGCGCAGTGCAAAAGTAGATAGCTTCCCTCATCGGTTGTCATGGACACGGGAGCATCAGTCTTCCTACATCTTATATGCAGCATGTTCTCTGGGCTTTGAGGAGAGAATGGCTGGCTTGGATGACATCCTATAGAAGCATGTGCCTGATAAAAGATTATCTGCTTCCCCCTCCCAACTTTCTCCCTGCCTCCTTCCCTTCCCCTTCCAACTCTCCCCTACCCCATACTGCCACCATTGAATCACATGGGATCTGACCCTAGGCCCTAGAACATAGCCTTATCCAACTCAGCCTGTGGCTGAACCATGTGAGTCCTAAGGTTCCTTACTCAGTTGTGGCCCAGGAATCCTCTCCTCACCCCCATCTCTAAAATCGTATGCAAGATTTTGTGAAAGGAAAGTTGGAATTGAAGGATGGGTGGAAATGAGGTCGTGGAGGGCTGCGCCATCTTCTTTACTATCGACACCCTAACAAGGCAGCACACCACGTGCAGTTCAAAGCTGTGCAGGCTTCAGAAGAAAAAACAGAAAGCTTAGAAAGAGGGGAGGGAGCAGGTGCCAGCAGGTGCAGGGAGATCAAAGGCACGACAGAGCCCACATTATGAACACAAAATGATCATGTGGGCGTCTGCTTTATCTCTGCTGTGGAACACTGTGATAAATTATTAATAAAATGCCTTGTGCAAAGACTGATGAAAAAGAGATCTCCCCCTCCCCCCACAAAAAGTTTCAGCAAATTAGAAACAGGGTTTTTTTTTTTCACTCTGAATCTTGAAAATAGATTAAAAGCAAATCTGTAAACAGTATCTGTGTTCTTTACAAAGGAGGAGAGATGAGAATTTGAATTTGAAGAAGGGTCTCTGAGAAAAGTCAGCCTGGGGAGAGTAGTATTTGTGATATTTAGCCACTTGTCCTTGGTCCTGGGAGGTGAATCTTTCATTTTAACACTAAAGACAGTTTCATCCAATGAGTTTCTTATTGAGTGATGGGTTTCCATTCTTACATCTTTGACTCTTAAGAATGAGATTTGTTTTATTTAGAATTCTTTTCTAAACTTTGTTATTTTAATGCAACTGCTAGGTGCACAGAGGTTTTGTTTGTAATGTATATTGAGAAACAAGGAGATAGGGGATAGAAATATAGCTCAGCAGCAGGGTGCTTGCCTAGCTCACATGAAAAGCTGGGTTTGGTTCCCAGCAAAGCATAAACTGGTATGGTGACATATACTAATAACCCCACTACTCAGGAGGATTAGAAGTTCAATATCATCCCAACATCCTCAGTTGAGGACAGCCTGGGCTACATGAGACCCTGTCTCCAAGAAAAAGGAGGAGGAACAAGGGGAGGAAAAGAGGGGAGGAGGAGGAGGAGGAGGAGGAGAAGGAGAGAAGGAGGAGGAGGATAAGAAGGGGAGGAAGAGCCGGGCGTTGGTGGCACACGCCTTTAATCCCAGCACTTGGGAGGCAGAGGCAGGCGGATTTCTGAGTTCAAGGCCAACCTGGTCTACAGAGTGAGTTCCAGGACAGCCCAAGCTACACAGAGAAACCCTGTCTCGAAAAACCAAAAAAAAAAAAAAAAAAAAAAAAGAAGGGGAGGAAGAAGAGGAGGAGGAGGAAGAGGAAGAAGAAAAGAAAAAAACAAGACAAGAGACCAGAGAAAGCTATAAATTCAAATTATATCCCACCCCCCAAAAAAAAAAAAACCTCTAAAGGTTGGGACATTTTGGCCCACATTTCTAAAGAGAAATGAAGCAATTAAGGCACACAAGTGCGTTCTAGGTAAGCTGCCCTACAAATAGCTGAGAGCTTTCCCAGTGCCCTGAACCTCCTCCAAGCCTGTGATCCTAAGCCTTCTCCACCCACACACCCTCTGCGCACGTTTCTCCTCTCCTTCCTCTTCCCCCACTGAGAGGTTTTGTGAGTCTACGTTTTCTAGTTTTCCTCCACTTGCTGAATTTTAACTGTAGTACCGAAGCCACAGGCAGATGGAAAGCATCCTGCTTGATAGCAGGCAGCAGAACTTCTGCGAAAGGGCTTCGCCTTTTTGGAAAGCACATGCATCAAGTTTAACAAGTAAATGCTCAGTGCTGCACCCAAGTCAACAAAACTAACTCAGAAAAATGGTCAGCTTACAAGGTCTTTCTCCTTCATTTGTCTATCTCTTCATTTCAGGAAAAATAGATAACATAATTCATCTAAGAATGTGAAATTAACAGCATTCGACATCGTGGGATACAATATATGTCATGTTTCCTACGTCTTATAATTTACGCTGTAATGGCAAGGCCTGCCTATGAGCTGGACACATAAAGGAAATGGCAAATAACAATTGGCTGTTGCTGATGTCATGCCCAGACTGACAAGTAAAGATGGGAGAATAATCTACCAGAAACAAGGCATACTTCATGCTAAGACTATGTGCTATTCCTTATAGACTCTGGGGAATATAGATTCCTTCATGGCTATGCTATCAAATGTGAAGCATATGGGACAAAACTTCAAGGAAACTCAGCACATCATACTCTTCTTTATCTTACCTGAGTTTCTCACAAACACTGAGAAGGTGAACAGAAACCACACAGTCCTTCAGGGAGATCTTATGTCTAATATGGGAGACCCACCACAGATTGCTGTACAGCCAATTTGACAGGGCAGAGACTGGCTAAACTCTCGGAGCCTGCAGGAGGAGAATAGTAATTTTGTCGGGGCAGCAGTGCTACATTGGACACTTTGTCTGGGCTCCTCCACAGAGCTGCCTGAATTGTACTCTGGAAAAGTAATTAGTGAAAACTGAAGGTGTCAAGTGGCTTCCTGGGGGTTGTTCCCATAGAGGAACAAATGGGAGGGGGAGAAGAGAGAGGCCCTGATTTCACCCTTGCCGCACACAGACACACACATATGCAGACACATACACAGGTACCCACACACACAGGCACACACATACACATACACACACACACACAGATACACAGACATATACACACAGAGTCACACACACACAGAGATGCACACACAGGCACAAACACATACACAGAGGCACACACATATACACAGATACATGCATATATACACGCAGAGACACACAGATACATACACACATACAGACACACACAGATATAAACAGACAAACACAGGCATGCACACACATACACACACAGTTTTTACCTATTTGGTAATTGTGGCTGGCCCCTTCTCACACAGGAGTTCATGACAGCCTTCTTCAAACATGCTTGTTGGTCTCCAGTATGGATGATTTTTCTTCCCACCCCTAGAATCTTATTCCACCACTAGTAATTTCTTTAAAATCTACCCACACTTTGCCTTTGTTGAAGTCTCCTCCAGGTTACCCAGTAGGACTGTGGACTCTCCTTCCAGGCCCCAGTGATACCTGTGTGCAATGCCTGCCTGCATCCGGGAGGGAGGTTCAGTCAGTACTGACGATGCTCCCTGATACAGTAACCATGGTGAGTCTTCCCAATTCAGAGTTTTAGGAACTCTTGGTTTTCATTTGGGAGAATAATTATCCTACAAAAATATAATTCTGCATCTGTATTTACAAATTGTTTTGTTTATGGAATGCACATGTGAATTCTAATAACCACTACATAAAAACATCTTTTATTGTGCCAGCTATGACCTCATACATACACGGAGACAGAATTTGGGAGATTCAAAGGCCCTGAGACCATGAATCAGCTTTGTCTCCTGGTGGAGGTGTGCATGCTGAGCTACTGAAAGAAAATGAATACAAATAGTTAGTGGATGGCTGCATTAGGAATGCATATTTAGCCTTGGGATAGAGTTCAGTTGTAGCAGACTTGCCAAACATCAAGTCTATAGATCCATGCAAGATCAGAAGCAAGAGAAGGTATGGAAATCTTACCTCTGGCAGCACTGAAGGCCAGAAACTTGGAACTGTGTAAGCATTTCGCTTACACAGGCCTTTCAGAGGCTCTGCTGCAGGCCAAAGTTTTGGGTCTCTGGAGCTGAATTGTCACTATCTGCAAGGATGAGGCAACTTGTGAGCATCTAGAGAACAATCTATCATGCAGTCTAAAAGGTAGTGGAGAAGTCAGGAGCAGCCGGGTTTGCTTGGAGGATTCTGTCAGGAAACTGGACCTGTTTGTAGCTAAGAGAAGAATTCGGTTCCCCATGGAATGTGATGAAATCAGACACAACTGGAATAGCATGCCAATATCACAAAAGATGAATGCCAAGGGGATGAAGCAGCAGGTGCATCAGTGAGATAATGAGATGCAGGATCCTTATGAGGACAGGCTCCCTGGTCGGTCTGGATGTCTGGAATAGTCACCAATGCAGTCATGACATATGGAACTCAGCAACTGAGGGTGAGGACTAGAGACACATTTTAAGTGACTCAGTTTTTGAGATGTGAGTGCTTGATTGGAGCTTTTGAAGACTATTGGGCTCAAATTAGTACTGGTCAAATTATATCTGCCCCATTGGCTTCTTCATTCAATTTACATTTGTGGATCTGCAGCTCTCCACCTTTGGTGCATAGCAGGGCAGTCTAATGAGATGTGAGATGCTACATTTGCTTTCTTCTTGGTTTGGCACTAGAAGTCGGCCTGTCTCTTGGTATAGGCCTGCCTCTGGCTTTTTGAAAGACTAATCTCAGAAGCCTCTTGAGGATTATATCCCCACTAAGATCTGAGAGAATGGAAGGTTACTGAAGAACAGAGACACATGACAACATCAACTGTGATCAGAAAATCTATGGCAATGAAAAAGGTAAGGAGGAAAAGCCCCAGGCTGGAGATGTGGCAGAGTCAAGGGACCCATGGCAGAGCTACCTCAGGAGGCAAGGTATGGAGAGGAAGCCCCAAGGCACCCATCATAGAACAGACCTTGAAAGAGCCTTGTTCCCAACTGTGGTCACATGCTAGCCCTAAACCAGAAGGACACTTCATTCTGCAGTGACAGAGTCTTAGATAAATCATAGCCTCCTTATGGACATAATAGTTAAATGATAGGATGTCAAATGGCTGAGGCTATCCCAGTCCATCTCTTCAAGAAGTAGCCCTGTGGAGGCATAGGTGCCCATCCCATAATGTTTCCGAAGCATGTGGTTTCCAGGGTTGCAGAGCACCACTGGGAAGAGTGAAGCAGAACCCACAGTACTCTATTCCCTCACGGAAGAGGGTGTTTGTTTGTTTGATTGTTTCACTTTCCATGCAAGTAAAGAAGACAAAGCCATATTCCTAAAAATTAACCTCGATCTTTCATATATTTGGTCCTAACTCTTCATATCTCTAGAAGCAAAGCTAAGAGACTTCTGTCACTCCTGGAACCCATAATTTCCTCTTTCTATGCATCATTATGACAAAAAGACTATAGTTGATTGAAAGGCAGCCTATCAGTTTCATACTCCATACAAACCACCAGTCAATGGCACAGCACCCTGATGAATGATGCAGAGTCCATCTGCCTTATTAATGTTTCCTCAGTCAAAGTGAGTTTTTATGGTGTAGTCTAAAAATTACAACTATTCAGTGCAGTAATATTTGGGAGAGTCATTAAGAGCACACTGCCATGTGAATCTACTGCTCATTGCTACTAGGGCACCGCTGAGTTTTGCATCTTCATGGTCTGGACATGATGATATCTATATCATCTTGGAAGAGGCTATCTCCATGGGTGACTTCTGTGGGCTTATCAGGACCCCTAAGTCCACAGCCCACCACTGGAGAAACACGGACCACCTATAAGGGGCCTAAGAAACTGAAGGCAGAGGACTAGATTTGTGCTGCCCATGTTTTTAATATGAGAGAAAAGGAGAGAGGGTGGTTTTTGTTTTCAAATTTATAAGAAATAGTTGGCTTCTTGACTTTTCTCCCATTTAAATTATTTTTCCCCTGAGTCATCTTGTTTTTTTATCAGCTAACCAGAGGATTGACATGTGGATCTGCCACAGATGTCACATTCCATTTCTGTATCATATCATTGTCGACACCTCAAGTCACATTAACTGGCAAAGGGCAAAATCAGTAACAAACTTCCACTTCTCTGTGTGTGCCGGGATCTAAACAGAATCATTGCGTATGCTTCCATGGCAAGGTGGCATCCATTGTGCCTCTTTCCAACTCTGAGAATCTGGCCTTTAAGGAGAATGAGTTTAACAAATGACCCTGGTCCTTCTTGGCCACTCTTGTAACAGGCCTTTCGGATTACTCCCAGACCCCACTAGCTGTGCAGTGGCTAGTCTTGTGTACAATGAAATTCTGTATTTGATTTGGTCTCATGCTCCATGTCCTCTTAGAAGACTTAACTCAGAATTGAGTGCCATTCATTAACAGAAAGGATGAATGGATAGAAGCAGGAGCAAAGATCTGGATGTCTGCACTTGACACAGAGGCTGCAGTTTCTTGCTGCTGCAGCTTTCTAATACACATAGCAGTGACCACCACTCTCAGAGACCTGGTTCTGTAATGTATTTTGGTTTCATTCCCAGCAACTCAGCCCAGACTTTTCCCTCAGCTTTCCCAGAAACCTGGAAGTTACCTGCATACCCTAGCAAATTCCTTTCTGCTTATGCTACTGAGTGAATATCCTATTATCAAAATAATGCTAACTAAAATATTGAATGGCTCCTGTTAAGTTATTTTAGTTTGGTGGGGGAAGGGTGTTTTGTTTTGTGGGTGATGTCTTGATTTCTAACCCCAGGTAGCTTGGAACTCTTGTTGTGTAGCTTAGGCTGTCCTCAAACATAAGGCAATCCTCCTGCATCTGCTCCTGGAGTGTTGGGATGATAGGCATTGTCATCAGTTCTGACTTAGTTTTCCTTCATGCCATAAAATTTAAAATAATTGTTCCTATAAAAATGGGCAGTCATACACCTCTGCAACATTTCCCTACAGCCCATAAGGAGAGAAACATCAAGGACAGACTCACATGAGAGAGACAGTTGCTCCAGTTGCTGCATCTCCAAAAGCTTTTCCCATTTTGGGAATGTTCTGCCTAAGGATTTTGGTTTAACATCTCTCTTCTCTCCTGAGATATAAAGGCCATAAAACAGGTGCATAATTGTCATGTGTCTAGCCAGTGCCCCATATGTGAGAGCAAGCATATTTCTGGCTCACTGTAGATACACAATAAACTATAAAGTCATATGGGTAATTTGTAAACATCTCCCAGTTGGACATATGTCTATCCAGTGATGTCAATGGTTATCACTTATAGAAGGCTACTGAAAATAGTCACATATATATTATCTTCCTCCTCTGTTATCACCTTCGTATCACAAATAAGAAAACACACTTAACAGTAATTTCCAGTTTTGGAGGGTTTGGTGTTTTGGTTTGGTTTGGTTTGGTTTGGTTTGGTTTGGTTTGGTTTTTTGGGGGAAGGTTTGTTTGTTGTTGTTGTTGTTATTTTGTTTGTTTTGTTTTGAAACAGGGTCTCACTGGGCAGCTCTGGCTCTCCTGGGACTCACACTATAGAACAGACTGGCCTCAAACCCACAGAGACCTGCCTGCCTCTGACTCTCAAGTGCTGGGATTAAGGATATGCAGCACTAGCCTGGCCTAACTATAGGGCTCGTATTTGGAAGCCTATGGTGCAGTTTCTATTACACGGTACATTTGATGGGTTCAGTGTCTCACAGGGTAACTGGGAATCTCCTCAGTGTTCCAAACATCTAAGGAATCGATGGCTTCTACAATGTCCTCCTCCCTCCATAGAACATCCTTCCAACAAGACTCCTGGAACTGAGCTAAGTGTATGTAAGGAAATGCACCTTCCACAGAGCATCATCTAGAAGTAGAAGAAAACAGTACCCATGTGCCCCACTGGAGACTACTAGGCAGGTAATCTGAGCCCTGACAATGTATGAGTGTTTCTGGCAATCAAATTCTAAACAAACCTACAATGATTCTCCACAGGAAATCTTTCAGGTAAAACAATTTTACTCTGTGGCTGTTTCTGTTCTCATTTCATATTCACCTTGGAGGACTTCCATACTCAGCTTTAAAGCTCCCTTTAAAAGTCACTGTGCAGTGCTCATCCCTCTCTCTGCTTCCTGGCAGAGGACCTAATGTGACCAGTGCTTATGCTATCATGTCTTCTGATGGGTTATTTAAAAAACTGGTCAACCAATAAGTCAATCAATTTATCATCTATCTACCTATGTATCTCTATGTATCTATTATATATATATAAATCTATATATCCATCTATCATTTATCTTTTATTATATCTATCTATCTATCTATCTATCTATCTATCTATCTAAGCTACTAAGGTCAGGTCTGGTGGCACATGGCAATACATGGGCAGAGGATGCAGGTGGTCCAGGAGTTGAAGTTAATCCCTAGCTAAATAGCATCACCAGGTCTGCTTGGGCTACATGAAATCCTGTCTCAAAAATCAAAAACAAATTAAAAAACAAAGGTCAATATAGCATACAATGAATCTGACGGATTCTTTTACCTTCAAGTAGAAATGGCATCTCCAGCTAGGCATCACTAATCTATGCCTATAATCGATGACCATCCACCCACAGACTCTATCATGTATGAGATACTGTACTAGGAATTCCATTTTGAATATAGTAATTTTAGCCCTCCAGTCAGTACAGTTAAACTAGGAAGATAGAAATTTGTTTTAGTAAAGCATTTGTGTGGTTATTGCTTTGGAGCCTTGAGTCCTTACTAGATGAAGTTTATTTCTTGTGGAAACATTTGGATTAAGCTTAGTCATAGAAAGACATATACCTCCAATTTGGCTGTGACTCAGCAGGATCCTTACTGATATGCAGTGTCCCCTGGCTACACATTAAGTCACTCTAGTTAAAAAACACGCCCACAGCTTCTGGCATAGATCTAATATCTCAAGTGTCGTATATTCTCTTTGTTTTCTGAAGATTCTTAAATCCTGAATCAACTCCATTACTAAATTTTACTTCCATTCCTCTCTGCTCATCCACAGAAGCAAAGAAGAAAGGGAAATGCTAACTCCTAGCAGGTTGGAAGTGATATCTTTACTGGGACCACTTTAAACAAAGACCAATTTTCCCTAACCCTTTGCCCAATGTCCTCTTGAAATGGAATCTGACCTAGCAGATGAGTTATTATTCATTCAACTCCAAGTGCAGAAATAAACCCAAGCTAGGGCTCAAACCTCATTATTGTTACACCTGCAAGGAAAAGTCACTGTGGCCCAACGTCTTAAAGAAAGATTGTACTCACACATAATGTTTTAGCTTTGGACCGATACATAGAATATGAGTTTCCAGTCCATGTGTACTTTAAGATCAGAAACCTCGATTATGGACCTCTGGGTTAACTGGCTGTTAAATAGATTGGATTTTGATAGTTTAAAAATTCTTGGCAAAAACCTAAGAGTCATCTAATGTTCAAAAATATAGTGAAAATAGAGTGTGGCAGTTAGAGTCAAGGAAGAACCTGAGGCCTCTGTTTCAATCAAATTTCTTCTCTATGTCCATGTGCACACTTCCCTTACTATGGGAGACACCCCATAATTGTTCTAAACTAGGGTTCTCTCAACACACGACAGAGATATTTATGTCAAACCAGAAAGTACTGGTGGCTACTAAAGGGTTACTGCAGCAGATTACAGCGGCGCGCAGCTTAAAGCAGACCACAACAGACCAGCTGATCCCACAAGAAAGTAGATTTATTAGGATAGAGGATGGGGGAAGAAGTGGAGAGAAAGATGGCGAGAAAGAGGAAGAGAGAGAACTGTCGCTTTTTCTGAATATTTATATTGCCTGTGACGTATTCGTCCGCAGGTAACAGGTGAATTGTGGGGAAGTTTTGTGGTTGTCTTGGTAACGAGGTAGAAGTCGCATGTCACCTGGATATGACGTCACTGAAAGTTCTGGCTTGATGCTAACATACCTCCCTTCTTCTTATTATAAAAAGAAAGGAAAAAAAAGGGGGGGGAGAAGGGGAGCTGATGGTGAAAGAGGAGTTGGGGCGTTGTGTCTCTTAAACTGCTTCCTGCTGTGTAGGGGCGTAGTCCGTTGAAGGGAGTAGCTGACTTTCACCATCAGGGCCTGCTCCATAGATGTGTGGACAGCAGCAGATAATCCTGTAACAGGAACTGATTAATAAATTGGTTAAAAATAATATCAGGAGGATAGCCAAGGGGTGTCTCACGTTCTCAAAGTGGCACTTTTCCTGGGAGAACTGGCGAAGACCACCTTCTTTAGCTGTCAGGACACCTGGTACCCGTCAGTTCTGAAGCACCATAGCTGGAATCTTGTGGGCCTTGGATGTAGAAGCGAGTGTCTTGCAGTGTTGGTAGAAGTGGTTGGTCCATGGACCTAGCATATGTATTTGAGAAGACCAGTACTCTTCTATCTGGGCAAAAAGAAAG